>OX454526.1:306395356-307595356 GCA_949715645.1 Portevinia maculata | reverse complement strand
AAGGATGATCTTCTGTGCATCTTCGAGACACTAAAGAATAAAAAGTCGGCGGGGATGGATGGTGTCCCAAACGTCGTATTGAGACACCTGCCTCTGGAGGCTGTAGATATTTTCACCACGCTGTTTAACAATGCGCTGAATAATGCATATTATCCGGCGCAGTGGAAGGTAGCTGTGGTACACCCTATCCCGAAAAAATGTAAAGATAGGACGAACCCTGCCAATCTCCGGTCAATTAGCTTGCTTCCGAATATTAGCAAGGTCTTTGAAAAGGTTGTCAATAGAGCCCTGTTAAAGTGGGTCGAGGACAATAACATAATTCCGGACAACCAGTTTGGTTTCAGGGCGAGGCATGACACTATTCATGCCGCGTCGAAACTGGTTTCCGACATTCAGTGGAATAAATGCAAGAACCAATGCACGGGTGCTTGTCTGGTTGATTTTGAGAAGGCTTTCGACACCGTATGGTTAGAGGGACTTTTCTACAAGTTGACCAGGCGGGGGATGCACAAACCTTTGCTATATGTAATTTATAATATGCTTATGGGAAAGAAGTTCGTTGTCAAATGTGGCAACGTGACTTCGAGCAGAGTCTTTCAAATTAAAAACGGTTTACAGCAGGGGGCGGTCAATTTTCCGATCCTGTTTAACATTTACACGAGTGATCTGGTGGGTTCACTCAGCCATGCTATAGCGTATGCCGACGATTTGGTGGCATACAGATCAGGTCCTAAAATCGAGGTCATTAATATCCTTTTGCAGCGTGACTTCGATCAAATTAAGCGATATTGCGACGACTGGAAGTTGAAAATCAACTTTCAGAAGACGGAAACAATCTTGTTCAGAACTCCATTGGCTGGGGCCTCTAGGGATACCAGAAAAAACTGGAAAAAATTGGCCATTATTGGACAAAATGGGCAGCCATTGGCGGTGAGAAGCGCAGTTAGATATCTAGGTATCTGGCTTGACCAGTATCTGTATTTCGATAGACATATAGTTGCTTGTCTTGCTGGGGCCAAGAAGGCTTATGCTCTAACAAGGAGACTGTTTCATAGCAGTCAACTTGACTCCAGAGTGAAGGTCATTTGCTACGTGGCCCTTATAAGGCCGATCATCGCTTATGGTTGTCCATTATGGTTTAATATAGCGCCTAGCTATATGGAAGGGATTCGGGTTTTGGAGAGACAATGTCTTGGGACCTGTCTCCGGTTGTTCCGAACGCCTGAATCCAACTATATAAGGTGCTATCCCAACAAGGTCCTATACGATGGGGCTCAGTTGAATGGGATTGACAATTTCCTCATTAAGGTCACTCGAGGGCACGTTGCAGGGGCGATGGCCAGCGACAATGGTCTGATATTTGGGGCTTACTACCCCAATGAAATGTACATAGAGAGTGCGCTCCGGTCTGGCTTTGTCCCGCCAGAGGCGTTTGTCCATATTGATTCAGGAGGGCTGGTGCAGACGAGGGATGGTATCCCGGTCTTATGCCATCGCTGCCGCAGCGCGAGAGATGGGCGGCTCCTCCATGACGGGGACGTCGCCAATGCTCATGAGCTCCTCCGTTTTAGTGCCGCAGTGTCGGAGAGGGATAGATTCGACACGGAAGGGCAATTCGCCGAATTTTGGTGGCTTGTTGAGGGGGGAGGGGTCAACGTGCCCTCCCAGGACGGTGCGTTGCTCTAGGTAACATCCTCTTAGCTTATAAGTTGGATTGGGTCGGCTAGGGCGTTTTTGGGAGGGGCCGGGCTCGCCAACGTGTGGTGGTGCTTCCGGGAGTTGACTGGCGCTGTGGGGCTTCAGTCGGCTCACGGCGGCGCGTGTGCACGTTGACGACTGCCAGGCGCTCGGAAAGCAGTTGGGATTTTGACCACTTGTTGCGCCAGGCAGCGAGTGCTCAGAATCCTAATTATAAATAGTTGGAATACGTTGGGTAGTTTGAGTAAGTGGAGTAGGTAGTTTGTAATTTGTTTTATATAAAATCTGAATAATGATACCGAGTTTTAGTAAATTTTCTCGAGGAATATATATGTAAGATTACTTCGTAAAATAGTTCGTAGGCCGAAAGGCAATAATTCTAAGATATAGTTAAGTTTAGAGCGTTCGCATAAGGACCAATAAATAAGAATAAGTATCCTGTTAATTTTAAGTTAGGTTTAATCATTTTTGTCTAGTATGTAAGCAGATATTTATCAATGAATAAAAAAATGAATTTCAAAGTCAAAGTCAAAAAGGCTTTTGTATGTAATAAATAAAGGGTATTTTATTAGCAACTTGACAACTTCAAACTTTCAGTGTTAACGTACCCTTAAACCGATTAACGAACTGTCAATGTCAAAATATTCAGTAAAATCAACATTTTCATCATGCTGAAGTACACAAAGGAACAACACTTACAAATAATTAAAATTTAGGACCGCAATTACGAGTCGGTTGTCGCAACTTTAAGAGCGTTAACGCCAATTTTCGGCCGTAACTCTTGTCTCAGTAGACAAGCAATTCAAAGTCTAGTGAAAACATGTGACTCAAAATATTCGCTGCTTGATGTTTCCGTGCCAGTGAGACTACGTTTTGCCTTAATATTGCTGCCGTACAGGCGTCCGTCGCAAACCAACCAAATCAGTCAATTTCACGGCGTTCTCAAGAATTGGGCCTCTCCCAGACCATATTAAGGAGAATTTTGAATAAGGATCATGACCTACACTCTTGCTGGACATGATGGAAGAAAATGAAGAATTTCATCGCAAAATCATCTTCAGCGATGAAGCGTATTTTTGGTTAAACGGCTTCGGCAATGCAAAATATGCGTTACTGGACAGGTGAGAACCCTCATGTGCTTCATGAAACAGCACTTCGTCCGCAAAAAGTTACTGTTTGGTGCGGTTTTCACGCCGGTGGCCTCATTGGACCGTTTTTATTAGTCGATGAAAATGACCGTCGCGTTACGGTAAATGGTATTCGGTACAGAAACATGTTGGAACGTTATTTCTTTGAGAAATTGTATGAATTGGACATCAGTGATATGTGGTTCCAAAAAAACGGTGCCACAAGCCACACAGCGGGTGCAAGAATCGAGTTATTGAAGTCTCAGTTCGGTGAACGTGTTAGAAACGGTTTAAACAATTATTTGAGCAGGGTGAACTACTTACAAAATTTGATTTTCCGCAATTATGTACAGGTAGACCGAATTTATTACAATCAAATGCATGGAACCATAAGTTAAAATCTTTTAAAACGTTATTTGATATTTTGAATGACATAAGTTTTGTTTTTTCGCTAATCATCAGCTTATATTCCGTAAACCAAAGTCTCAAAGTTTCTAGATCTTCCGAAATCTTTGCAATACATTCGTATTCTATCAGACTGGTAAGTAAATGCAATGTCGTCTGCAAAGGCAGTTGACACTCCATTAAAATGTAATTCAAAAAGAGAATTTATATAAATTAAAAACAGAACAGGACCAAGAACTGAGCCTTGTGGTACACCATTTTTTAAAATACGAGAGTCAATAAAGCATTCATTGACATTGACTTGTTGTTTTCTGCCTTTTAGATAAGAAATAAACGGTGCCGTGACATAAGGCCATATTTCAAAATATGGCGTTACGACGCTTTCACAGTGTCGTAAAGCCATATTTTGAAATATGGCCTTATGTCGCTTTTACAAAGCGACAGAAGACCATTATGGCTTTATGTCACTTTCAAATGGATTTTTAGCCCTTACCTGATAAAATTTCATCTTTAGAAGCTCGAAATCATTAAGGATTTTGAAAAGCTCAACGTTATTATAAGAATTGTAAATATTTATTTTTCTGTAAATACAATTATGTTAAATCAGGTGAAAAAAATGTTAAAACTCTTAACAGAATATAGTTGTACTATTTGCGACAATTTGTCAACAAATTGGGAATAAAATTTGATTGTTGTTCTTTATTAGTTCTCCGACAGCCTTGTAAAACAATTTAAACACAATTTTTCCCCAAGGCTATTTCAATTTGAGCTCCTTTGTCCTTAAATTTATTTTTTGGAGGTTCAAAGATGTCATATGTGCCATCTAAGGACATTATTAATTCTCTCGATTTAACTTGATCCTCGTTCAACAAAATATCAAGAAACTTTAAGAAACTTCCGTGTTTGGAAAGCCTCCCGCTTTCGTCAATAACTTAAAAAATTGAAGTTTTAAATGTTTGTTAATACGTGCTAAACAAAATTAACGAGACTAGGATCCCAATTAACAACCCAACAATTTATATGAAAACCAACAAGATTTTTGTAAAGATTTTTGTGCATGTAAAGAACCTAAAGGAGTAGCGAAAAAATAAATTGGCCAAAAATTCACGCGAATTTTTAATTTTCACACCCCAAATCGATCCTCCCTTGGCCAAATTTTTTTTTCGCTACGCCTTTAGGTTCTTTACATGCACAAAAATCTTTACAAAAATCTTGTTGGTTTTCATATAATTTTTTTTCACTAATAATAATTCTTGACTGCACTTATCCATGATAAGCTTAACATTTTGCTTAAACAGTGTGATAACTAACTGCACTTTACAGTTTTTTGTCTAATTCTAAATGTTGAATGTTAGTTCCCTCTTCTTATTTTTGAATGTGTACTAAGTTCCCATAAGAAAGTGGACTTAGTTCCCACCTTACATGGGAACTAAGTCCACTTCGCAAAAGTGGTTTAATTTCCCACTATATGGGAACTAAGTCCACTGAGGGACTTAGTTCCCGTGAACTTATTTCCCTGCACCCTCTCCTAAGACCTTCGCAATATTCGAAACTGTAAATTGAATCAATAGAATTTTCCATCTTAAAAACCACGTTCTGTCCGAGTCACGATATACGAATGAGAAGCGCGCAAATTTGTTACATGCAAATACCAGTGGTCAGGGTAATTCATAATCATATTTCCAACGGTAAAAACTGGATCTTGTTATTGTAAAAATAAAAAAAATAACACATGGTCTTCTGTCTCAAATTTGTATGGTCTTATGTCGCTTTGTGAAAGCGACATAAGGCCATATTTCAAAATATGGCTTTACGACACTTTGTGAAAGCGTCATAAGGCCATATTTTGAAATATGGCCTTATGTCACATGGCCTTATGTCACGGCACCGAAATAAACCACTTGAAAATTTCACCTCTAAAACCAGCGTTGTACAATTTGTTTAGAAGTATGTCATGGTCGACCATTTCGAACACTTTTGTCATGTCGACAAAAAGAGCCATGGTGGAATTGTCACGGTTAATACTTCCATACAACTGACTACACACTCTTAGGATAGCATCCTCGGTTGACATTCCTCTTCTAAATCCAAACTGATTGCTATTAAAAAAATTGTTCCTGTTTAAAAAGGACAATATGCGTGATCTCATAAGTTTTTCAAAAATCTTAGAAAACAATGGTAATAGGGAAATATTTCAGTAGTTGGACATATTTCTTTTATTAACTTTTTTAAAAAGTGGTATTACTTCAGCACTTTAAGGTGTTCGGGGAAACAGCTATTTGGACGCTAAGATTAAACAAGTTACATAAAACGTCCACCACATAGAAAACAATTTTTTTCACCATTACACTCGATATACCATCACTAGTACAAGAATTTTTGTTTTTTAAAGCCAATATTGCTTTATATATTTCACTTGAAGAAAATGGTTGGAAAACAAAGCTGTTCGGTTGAGGGTTTACTGTTTTTCTTATAGAGCAATTGCAGTCTGATGAGATTTGTACAGTTGGTTTCAGTTTTTCAGAGATTTCAGTAAAGTACGCATTGAGCTTATTGGAGATGTCGACTAAGTCAGTGTAACTATAACCGTCTATCTCCAAGCTGTTGATACCTATTGGCTGTCTACTTTTTCCCAAAATGCCATCAACTACCTTCCATTCATCTCTTACATTACCTCTAGCCCGTTCAAATGAATCAAAGTAAAATTTGTTCCGCGTTTCTTCAATAGTTGTGTGCACGGATTTGCACAGATTATCGTAGTATTTCCAAAGTTTTATGAAGTTTTATGGCTTAATTGAACAAGTTTTTTGTTTTAAATGCAAATGGCAGTATCCGCGCAAGGTAAAATTAATTTTTCTTACTCCTAGCAATGCGCCCCCGAATTCGGCGCCCTGTGCATTTGCACATCTTGCACATATGGTTGGGCCGGCCCTGGCTGTCAGACAACGAAACTAAGTTCGCCGGATTCTGCTAGTCGTCTACAAATTTTGTAAATTAAAACTGTTTTTGACGTATTTTAAGGATTTTATCGAAAAACCATGTTTTTGTAGACTCCGAAAAAACGAAACCGATTAAGTTCAAATTTTCAGACATTCTATGGCCCGAGAGTGTCATTTTTAGTTTGGTTAAACTCGACCTACAACTGCATTTCTATATGTTCGTCTCCTATGCGTTCACGCATCGCAGTTGTTTTTGGCACTTGCGCGAAAGTTTCTGACAAAGTACCATCAACATGGGCTAAATCATGCCGGATAAGGGTAAACAAGTAAGCTGACTGACAGTTTTGTTTGTTACTACAAAAACATGTTAATTTTATAAAGCGCAGCAACGCACGCCGGCTAGGAGGGTATAGAAACAAAAAAACATTTTTTATGGTTCAATAAAATGTGGATTGTGTCAAAAATATCCAAAAATTTATAGGCACCTTCTCAATAGCACAATCCACCCTTTTATTTATTCTTTGTGTACATGTACAATAAATGTTCATCCAACTAAAGCAACCTTGCGCAAGGACTGAGTATACTCGTATTTGCTTAGGTAGGGAGGTACGTACTTCATTTAGTCGCCATCGCCAGTCAGAATCAAAACAGTGCGTGATGATATTAATTGGATGAAGGCTATCCTCTCAATGCATGGTGCCGTACTCATATAATCCAATTGTTGAACATACAAATGATATTCAACAACAGATCCGTCGTCCGTGTAATCAAATTTGTGTCCCTTGCCTAGCGCGCTGCTGTGATATTAAATTAGAATCAAATAAGGACAACCGTCGAGACAACTCGCTAAGTAAGGATGATGACAAGGGGCAGCAGTTGTGTTGAAGTAAATAATTCAAGCTTATCTCGAAATCAGTACGAGTCTTCTGTCAGACACAAATCCATTTTTAGTTCAGCGCCACAAAGAGTGGCACCATCTCGTGTGTTGGGGCGGATGTGATTCAATAGATCAAAGTCATGAATAAATTGTTAGGCGCGTCTGTCCTCAATTTGTTTCCATGCGAAAGTCCGCGTTAAAAAGAAATTCAAGGATAAATTGCTCGAATACTCCTCGCAGGTCGCAATATCGAAGATGGATGCAATCGCATTTGGTCCTTTTAAGAGAATCATTGTGTCATATAATCCCTTACAGATTGATTATGCGGGTGAAGTACAGAGGGTAAAGCAAAGGCAGACAGACATCCAAAGGTTTATGTAATTTTTTCCTTGTACATGTTCTGATCTGTGGGGATGGAGGAGACAGTTAACCAGAACAATGGCAATGGCAATTTGTTCTTGTGGTGCACTTGTCTGATGGGGTGTTGCTATTGGGGCCAACCGATGCGGGAGCTACATTTGTCATGTTGAATTAATACTTTACATCAAGTGAGCACATATCTTTACATTGTTTTCATTCTCTTGTCGGCAAATTTGTCGTGCAAGGATTTTTTTTGTGAACCATATCTGATGACATGTCCTTTGTTCTATGGATTTCCTTTTCGCGCACAGTTGAAAAGTATGACACATGGGGATGGCTTCGACAGAAAAAAATATATAGCAGTAATCAATTTTGTTTACATTTATCCTTGTAAGGAATCTGAAATTTGGAATCTGGGACATTTATGAGAATTTTCCTTTACTTGAGATTTGAGGAGGAGAAACTTTGAATCGTTGGATGTATTTGGTCAAATTTCGGTTGCAGAAAAAGATCAACACTTAACTCTGACAGGAGTGTGTCCGAAGCTTTATTATTTTAACGAATGAATTATATATTATATGTAATAAATAACCAACCCAAGCTGAGATTTTTTCCCCTTCTAAAGTATGTTTCCTCCCTCTTCTGAACCTTCTTTTTTTTATAATCAGCGTGCGCTGATCTTTCTGCAATTGATACAGTAGTACCCTTATAGCGTACTAGCTGTACCCGCCCGGCCTTGCCCGTGCCCTATCCGGGGTACGCTGCGTCTAACAAACAAAAACAAATACATGTCTTCGTTTAGTAAGAAACAGAATTGCAAGTCAAACTTGGTTGACCGATTTTGACCAAATTTCAATACCAAAGATGGCCTGATATGAGCTCAATCGGTTCGGTGGTTTAAGGGACTTGCTTAGCCCGTTCACACAATTTCTTTGCTCCGCTAAGGGTAGGTGCTAGTTGTCTGGCAGGCGCCTATGTCACCTTACTTTTTTGAATCCAACAGCAACACGAAACAAAGAAACTTTGATTTTTATTTTCTTTCAATCAATTTGTTTATGCGCACGGTTTAACTACATGCAGCAATTCTAATTGAATGTCAACAACGAAATCGACCAACATATACAAAAGTGTGAATACAATGCCACCTATCAGAATCCAACTAAATTATACATACATATTTCGAATTTTACAATATAAGCTCAAATTAGTTCAAAGAAATTGTGATTTGAATGATTTTTTTGTATGGGAGGTTCCACGCCCCTTTATCCAATTTTCGACTAAACTTCACCTGGCCAATTCCGAAGAATTGCCGTAAATTTGAGCTGAATCCGAAAAACAAATTCTGGAACCCGATCGCAGCGCCACCTACCGGGTCCAACTGTGAAGTTTTCTAATACATATAAACCTTCCTCTTGAATCACTCTATATATAAAAAAAAGCCCATCAAAATCCGTTGTATAGTTTTCGATACTATAGCGTACACACACACAAATTTTGAATTTTATATATATAGATATACACAGCGCAAGCATTTTTCAATTCAAGACCCACAAATGCAATAGCTTTGTGGACGTATTTCATTGCCTACTATTAGGTGGTAGAACTAGGAAGATGTAGATTGAGGTTTGTGCATTGGGTATAGTTTTCTATTTCAGTCCCACGCTTTCAATCTTCCTCCTTTTTCTTTCTCTTTATTATTATGATTATTTCCTTTTTAATTATGTTTTTTTTCAACATACCTATTTTGTTGTCAAATATTTAACTAGTTTATAAGAAAATATATCTTAATGTTGATATGCTCCTCTTAATATATAAATGAAATCTAATAAAATTAAAGGGGCCTGCAATTGAACGCCAACTCCGAACTGCAATTTTATGAAAAGCTTCTCATAACAGTTTAATGGTGAATGTTCGTTAGAGGCAGTCAAACAACTTTAGGTGATACTAGGGGAGTTTTAACCTGAGACCCTTTGATCGGGAGTCCAAGCCAATAACCACGGATCCACTTTGTCGACACGAACTATAAGATAGAAGTGTCGGTTCCCTAAGAGTAAATTTCTTCTACCTTACCGACACTCATTTACAATGACATTCCAGCTGTTAGATCTCTAGATAAAGCCAATCTGATAGCTGCTCACCTTGTAGCTAGCTCAACACTTTTGCTTTATATCCCCCTGTACTCGAGCGCGTAGAATACTCCATGGGAGCAATCCATTTTCGTACTCGTAAAGTGGCAAAAGTACTTCGAGATCTTGACATACACAAATCGGCTGGTCCAGATGGTATTTCCCCTATCGTTCCGAAAAGGTGTTCTTCTACTCTGCCAAAACCACTGCGTAAGCTTTTCCATCTGTCCTATTCTTCAGGATTCTTCCTGTTCCAAAAAAAGACGAATCTTCTTCTCCCTCCTCCTACCGACCAATTGCACTTACGTCCCTTCTCTCTAAGGTCATGGAAACGCTGATAAACCTTCAGCTAATGAAATATCTTGAATCGCGAAAACTTCTTAATGATCGGCAGTATGGTTTTCGCAGCAACAGGTCCACTAATGATTTGATGACGTACGAGTATCTAACCGAAAAGTGGAACCAATCTCTAGTAAGATTGTTGTGCTTGATATTTCAAAGGCATTTGACAGAGTTTGGCACGATCATTATCTTCGGGCCCATTCATAAATGCAAGGTTTGCAAAGCAAACGCACTGCAAAGCAGGAAACACTGCGCAAATCGAAGTTGAAAGTTTATGAACGAACAACTGCGTAAAAATTGAATCTACGTCGATCGCTGTCATTTAAAAAAAATAATATGATAGATTGTTCTCAACCCTTACATAAACTAAAAAAAAAACTAACATTTTAAGAAAACTAGTAATTTTTGGAATGAGCGAAATGAAACGCAGCATTCTCGAAGCTAACGGACATTTTTGGTATGAATTCTTACCAATATGGACAACATTTTACGATTTCCCGATAAATTATAGACCACATAGTTAATTTGGATCTCTTTCCGGAACAGAACTCTGCCTCATAGCGTAATCGAATGCTGATGAGTAATTCTACCTCCGCATTTGTCCAAATTTGTGTTTCTCTAGTTTGTTAAATATATATTAAGTGATTTAAACAATAAAACATGTTATGAAACTTACTTATCTGTAGTATTTTTATTTTTACCCATTTTCAACAAAAAAAAAATTTTAAATTAAATTATAAACATAAAATGATAGGTTATGCAAATGCAATACGATTGTGAAATCTGCACGTTTGCGCTCAAAATTGCGCAATAAATAAAACTCTACCTACTACATTTATGATTTCTCTGCTTAGCAGTGATGCCAATTGATGCATTTGTGAATTCTCTGCTTAGCACATCTTGCGCAATATTGCATCTTTGAATGGGGTCTTCCTCAACGGATTAGAAACTACCTTTCGGACCCGTTCAATTCAAGTTGTTTTGGACGGTTTCAAGTCTGCAACTTATCAAATAAATGCTGGTGTTCCCCAAGGCTCTGTTCTGTCCCCGACTCTCATTCTCATTTTTATAAATGATCTCCTGTCTGTTACTTCTAATCCAATCCATTCCTTCGCTGATGAGAGTACCCTCAGCTTCTCATATTCGTTTCTTGGGTGACACGCGGTGTAGAACTGGAACGACACCGTATGTTAAGCTCATTAAATTCCGATATTAAAAGCATAACTCAGTCGGGTACAAACAATGGAGTGGAATTTGTTGCTTCTAAAATCCAATGCTGCCTTCAGTCATTAAAGCAAAACCCACACTCACCGCCATTACCCATAAATTACACTTTCATCGCTGAAACCGAAAGACTTTCCATTTTTGGTATGTGTATCAATTAGAACCTCCGTTGGAATGACCACATATTCGATGTCGCCAAGAACGCTGCGAAATGTCTAGGTTTCCTTAAGCGATGTAAGAAATATTTGACCCCTTCTGATCCGGCTACAATTTATAAGGCGTTTATCCGCCCGAAACTCGAGTACAACGCTCATATCTGGTCTGGTGCACCAATAACTTCTTTGGAGCTATTTGACAGGATTCAAAAACGCGCTATGAAACTCATTGGCGACCGAGACATCGCGAGATCGATTGACTCTCTTAGTCATCATCGTAATGTCTTCGTTATTTTATTGTTAATTCCACTATTAGTTAACCAACGACCATACCACGTCGAGTTAATCGGTTCTCGTTAGATCACCGAAATTAAACGACGTTGGGCGCGGTTAGTACGTAGATGGGGGACCGTTTGAGAACAACCGCGTGTCGTTGGCCAGTCCCATCTACAGAGTTGAGGTAGATAATATACGTGGTATCACAATGGACCTAAATTGGTCTAAGTGTGTCGGCTTCTGCCGACAGCCACATAAACCTAACCTAACCTAACCTAACCACTATTAGTTCTCGAACGAAATAGCAAGTTGCATTCCACCCCTAGAACATTTCACCCGCAACACCCGCTATGCAAGGAATGCTCACCGGTTCACTCTCAAGCCTGTATGCGGACTTTCAGTGAAGTTCAAAGAATATTTCCTCAGCCGTACAACACGAATGTGGAATTCCCTTCCACGCTCTATTTTTCCTTTACATTATAACCTACAAACATTTAAAACCAACGTGCGTCCTTTTCTTCTAATCCTAATTTCCTTAACGCCCGCGCTGTGTAGCCAATACATGATTAGGGTACTAAAAAATCCCTTTAGTGCGTGTACATTAGATATAACAAAAAAAAAATGTCATGGCGTTTAATATTTAAAAATAATTTCGGTCATATGGCATGCGCAATTGCGCCTTCTGAACGCGCCATTCTGTAGGTCCAATTTTTCACCACTTTTTCGAGCATACCAGGTCTTATTTCGTCAATAGTGCGTCGAATGTCGGCTTCTAAGTGATCCACCGTTCCTTATTTCTCTGCATAGACCAGATATTTGACGGACCCCCACAAAAAGTAGTCCAACTCACAGGTCCATTTCTTGAGATGATTCGGTCACCAAACGTTTGGCTTAACAAAGTCATGGTTGCACGCTCTATATGCCATGTTGCGTCTTCTTGTTGAGACATGAGGAATAAAAAAATCACGAATCATTTGCCTGTAGCGTTCGCCATTCACGGTAATGTTGGCACCGATTTCGGATTTAAAGACAAATGGGCCGATGACGCCTTCGGCATGTAAACCACACTAAACAGTGATTTTTTCGGGATGTAATGGAGCTTTAAGAGTCTCATGAGGATTGTGCTCACTCCAAAAACGACAATTCTGCTTGTTTACAAACATGTGAAGCCAGAAATGAGCCTCATCGCTGACTGTGATTTGAAGATACGAATCTGGTTCAACTTCCAGTTGATTCTCAGCCCATTCACAGAACACATGGTCCGCTGGCTTTAAATCTTGCACCAGTTTGATCTTCTATGGATGAAGGCTAAGATATTTCCTCATAATTTTCCAAGTATTGGACGGGCAGAGACCGAGTTGCTGAGAACCGCGTCGGATCGATAAATTCGGGTCCTATCTCACACTCACGTCTACAGCGACGATGGCTTCATCTGTACGCACGGTACGGCCTCGATTTAGATGAATATTATCACTAAAAGCCATGAATCGATCCATAGTATTGCGAATTAGCTGCTCAGATGGGCGATTATGTGCACCGTAAACTTGGCGAAGGCTTCTATATGTTTGGCAAACAAACGCGAATTTTGAAAATTGATTTCCACGTATACTAAACGTTGTCCTGGTGTAAGTCTTTCCATGGTGATTTGCCAAAGTATACTGGAAAAAAAAAGTCAAGCTGATTTTATTCGTACGACAGCTAGTTCGACAGTTATCGCTATCCGAAGTTTTATACCTCTAAAAAAAAACACCCTATAGTCATCGAAAATAATCCTTCGGGCGCGGGTAATCGTTCGCTCTCATACGAATTCTCCTTTGCCAACTTGTGACGTTTTTGCAGCATTATAGGCGACTTCTCAATATGACAGGTGAAACACAAGTATTTACTTGCAAGTTCTTACGGTCTTCATTATGAGTTATGCCGCTGTTAATAGTTGGCAGTCTGTAACATAAATGAAAACCGATATAACTTCTGTTGCCTGCTTTATTATGAAGCAAACTTATGACATTTCTAAAGCTCATATTATATTTTCTTGTATGGAGAATAGTTTTCATAGCTCCTAGAATGTTATAATGTTAAAGTTTGCGAACACTCGGATTCTAGTACCTTCTTACATTAAAACCTACTTTTGGGATTTGTAAAACACTTCAATGTCATTGCATACTTTTAGTCGTTAAATCTGTAAGGCGGAAACTGAATTAATCATTACGTTCCACACTCCAATTCTGCTACACCCTCTCTTCCACCCCTACCGATTGAACACTGATCATAGGTAGGTACGTATGTTCTTTAGTCCATAAATTCAGTCTATTCTTTGTCCTAATTTAAATGCCAATTTATGCTAATCCGCTTGTGGCTATTAGGATTAATTCATTTGAATTTTCCTTACCATGTCTTGCGGGCACATAGACACAGTTAAAGTGTCATTCGGGCGGCGCGCGGTGGTTCGCCACTACGCCACCTTTCCAGCCGATGTCGATGATGAGTTCCAGACACGCGATTCATCTGTCACATTAATAATTGCCCACCCGATCCAGCCAGAAGATTCCCGAAGGTGGAAACGTCGAAACTGGGAAAATGAAAGCACACAATCTAATGCTGTTCCACATGCATGGGCAATTATCATTAAGAACATGGGGGTTGTGTTGTATAGCTCAATAATTTATACGGTTGAGTGGAAGCTATCCACCGTCTTCCCGATGTGTATTTCATTGGATTGAGTGTCTCAGTCCGAGATACATTTACATCTACCTAATCCTTAAGTGGGTGGATTGATTGGGAGGAACGTGAAGAAGATTATGTGGATTTTGAATTGTTTATGAGGATATAGTGGAACTAATAAATTGGATGTCAAACATACTTACGCTTGACGTAGCTTAAAAATGACTACACTTGTAAAATCGGAAACAGTTGGAGCAGGCAGGGACTCTTTTCCTGAGGCGATTGATAAAGGCTAATTGATTTCAGTATTTTCATGATTTCAATCGATCAATAAACACGTTTCAGTTGTGAAGGATATTTTAAAATTACTTTCCTGCTTGTGCGAGAATGTGCAACGAAATTTTCAATTTCCGCAAAAAAGGCTAAAAATAGAGTTCCCTGAACCCATCAGTTTGTCGGACATGTGATAACACATTCAACAGTTTCCCTTCGGAGCTCTACAACAGTGATGTGCCAATGCCTTTGCTTAGCCAACTGTGTCCACATCCAGCGCCAGTGTTGTAGCGTCTGTATAATTTGCAATATGTTCACCGCCCCGGAAATAGGATCTCATCAAAATGGGTGTGCCTCAATTTCCTGGTCAGAATTGCTATAAACCTTCCCGGTGCGGGGCTCTCTTCACATCCAGACTCAATTTTCATCCTTTCAAAATGGGCGAGGAATACATAAAGAAGGCACAAAAAATGAAACTACTATTCACTTGTGTCCTCTCCAGCACACGACGTGAGATGGAAAATAAAAATACCAACAAATTGGCAATCGGGATATTTACTCTCTTACTCTAAAGAATCCTTAGCACACACTCTCTCTCACGTCTATTGCCGTGTATAAGAATACAGCTTATTAAAATTTATTTTTCTTTCGATTTTTTTTTTTTCTTGTCCTTTGCCTACTTCACTCGAAATATGGTATTTTCGATTTCTATTCAATTCACTTTCATCAACGCTCCAGCATTATATTTCCTCTTTTCATCCGGCGAGGAAGTGAATTCACAACACTCCAGTATGGAAAAAAGTTCATAAGTGACAGGACAGATATGGGAATGGGAGAAGGGTGGTTTCTCAGAGAAGCCACTTATGAAGATTGAGCATTCATCTACTCTTGAGCTTAACCCCATTTGCGACCCCTGAGCGTTCTCCATCTAACAACTTACTGTTGTTTACACACAGACTACATCCCTGTATGTAGCGACATTTTTCCTCGACTTGAGAAAATTGGAAAGTACATAGACAAACACTTGATTGCAGGAAAATTCGACACTCCAAGTGATGAATAAACATAATGGGACTGAAAGTAGAGTGAATTTGCTCTTATCCTCACGCAAATATTGGGTCACAGAGGGGATGGAATGACTTTTCGTATCACAGACAAGTTCAAAAATGCATCAGCTAGAAACTGGAACATTGTTTTCTGCAATACAGTTATGAAATTCTTATATTTCAATTAAATCAATGTCGCAGCTTAAGTGGAATATCTATATTCATCAGTGTATTGAGGGGCTGCTGGAAGATACTTACAAAGTGGCCTCCTATCATCACTTATTCATCATTATCAGGAGATGCAAATGTTGACTGAAGATGTCGCGATAAAAAGCATCAAATCATCAAAGTTGATCAGTCAATATTTGACACAGATGCACATCTTTTCATTTGACGAGGAATCAATAGGGTTGATTTTATACAATGATGCAAGGATACACCTCTCTAACTGGAGTCCTGGAGGGTGTAAGGGGGGTGCGTAAAGTTAATTGAAAAGAAAATAAGGAGCATCTTTACGACAAGAGCAGGGATATAAAAGCTGAATGTTTGACCCAGATGTTTCTTTTATAACTAGACCAGACGCACACGTACTTGTGTGTCTCTATTCAATTCTACTTACACTGTAAAATAAAGGTCGAATAATGGTTTCTGTCGGTATAACAAAGCGTATGTTTAGCAACCATGACTTCGAAGTCTTCTCAATCAAAAGGGTCTCTTTATTGGGATCTTAAAGCGACGAGTTGCTTAATTAAATAACTTTGAAGAACGAACATTTTGGCCTGTTATCAAAATGTTTAATGCCAACAAAATTATAGCTCTACCTAATCGACGTCTTAGCAATTCAACAAGGTAAATCAATAACGTTGTGGAATATAGGTATAGCTCACCTCTTAAAGTAAATTTCAATTTTATTTTTGAAACCCCCATTTATTGGGCTTAATTCAAGCTATAATAATGACTTAAAGGTAAAAACTAGAGCTATAACTAAGGAGTCTAAGGATGCTTAAGGAGATCGATTTTAAGGGAGGGAGTGCTGCGGTTGAAGTCAAAACCAGTAAGGTTTGAGTTAACCTTCCGTTGCATACGTGAGATGGGTTCGTTAGAGCCATACGAGGTACGGTGGGTTTGAAAGTAGAAAAGTCGTGGGCAACGTAGACTACGAGGATTAGTTTTAAGGCAGCTAGAATTGTAAAGAGACGCGCAATCGACGGAGCCTGAAAGGAGTCGGTGAATGAAGAGAATGTCTGCCGCGTCCCTGCGTTCCTCAAGGGTATTTAGGTTAAAAAGTTTAAGACTGTCGCGATAAGGGGGTAAGATTAAAGGATCGTTCCAAGAAAGACCACGAAGAGCAAATCGAAGAAAATGACGTTGAATGCTTCGATTCTGGATACACGTGCTCGTTGAAAGGGACACCACGCTTGGATAGCGTACTCTAGGAGGAGCCGAACAAAAGTGGTGTATCTGGTCGCGTATGGGTCGCAGAATTCTTTTGACCATCTTTTTACGAAGCCAAGTGATGAGTTTGCTTTAGTAATTATCTCATCAATATGCGAACGGAAGCTTAGTTCCCTGTCGCTAAATATGCTAAGGTCGCGAATTGATTGAACGAGAGATATAGGTTGATCGTGGAGTAGCTAAATTCGGGGAGGGGACTTGCTGCTCTTGCGTAAGAAGGTTATAGACTGACATTTGGATACATTAAATTCTAGGCAGTTCTTAAGGCACCAGTTGGAAAAACTATTTAGATCTATTTGAAGGAGGCTGAAGTAATGTCACGTTGTGAAGAAATGGTTTTGAAAAATTTGGTGTCGTCAGCATAGAGAGAGAGAGTGCTGAATTTTGAATTATCATTTCATGATCGTTAATTATTAGAATAAATAAAAGGGTACCTAGATGACTGCCTTGGGGAACACCAGACCTGGCTAAGAAAGGTGCCGAAAGAACGGATCTGAAGCGAACACTGGAAAAACGCTTTTCTAGGTATGAATTTATCCATTTTAGCAAAATGGGTTCAAAACCAAGGGCAGACAATTTGAAAACTATTTATTTATGTGAAATTTTGTCAAAAGCCTTACTGAAATCTGTTGTAACAACATCGACTTCTTTACCACTTGCTAAGGCTGAGAGTGTAGCGGATATGAATTCAGCAAGATTAGTGGTCTACCTTTTAAAAACCCGTGCTGGTTAAGGGAACTTGCACTGAAAGCTTAAGGCTTCATACAAGATACTTTCAAAAAGTTTTTGTATATGTGAAAGTTTGGCTATGAGTGTTATGAAAGAGGACTTCCATATCTGAGGAAATTCTCCTTGAGAAAGCGATAACCGACAGAGATATGAGAGGGGGAGGGGATTTGAGGAACACTTTTCAAGAAATATGGCTGGAAGACCATATGGGCCGGGTCCGGGTGAGTATTCATCATTAAGTCTTATAGTAACTTATTTCTTATAGTAACTTATTTTCTATTACTTTATGATCAAAACCTTGAGATAAAGAAGGACCAATGGAGTCGTTTCGAAGATATTCGAAGTAGGTGGGATCCGGTACGATGGAGTTGTCGGCGAAAGCTTAAGTAAAGTAGCAAAAAAGTTGGCAATGGTAAGCGGATCAGTATATATTTTCATACGAAAGGGATGGGGGAAACCGTCCGATTTTTTATATAGCTAACGAATTGGAAAAATGACTTCGGGTCGTTTATTAGCTTGGTTTGCGCACTATTAAGATACTGTTGATAGAGGGAGTTATAAAGTTGGTTGAATTGAAGGTAAAAAACGAGTTAGTTTGAATAGTCAGAAAAAGAATCGGTTCGAATGAAACTGCTCATAGTTTCTTTCTTTTATTACGTAAAGACCGAAGACTTCGATTGTATAAAGGGGGGCTGGTAGAAAAGGTTTTTTTGCGAGAAAAGGGGACAGGACAGGGAAAGGGGGAGATATGGAATTAAATAATTCTCTGTAGAAAATGGAGAGAGCATCCTTTAGAGGTAAATTGGTGAACTCAAAGGGGCACTTAGTAAGATATGTGTTGATTTTTTGGAAATTCGCTTTAGGAAAGTCGTGAGACGAGGCAGCTGCTGGGAGAATGAGTTGGATAGGGGAGTTAAGGAAAAGAGAAAGAGGAAGTGGCGGGTGAAACGAAAATATTCAGAATGAAAACGGCAGTGATATTGACACAAGAAAGGGAAACTGCACATGTACAGTACACGTAAAGGGTGGTTCCAATAAAAGTATTTGTTTATTTATCGAATACGATCTTATTTATGTTGGGGTGGCTTCGCAGTAGCTATACCTAAGCCCTATTTGTTAGGACCTTGTTGGCTGTTTGTGGCTCTATCTCAAGAATGTCTCGGACGATTTTCGCTTTAAAAGCTTGCATCAAATCTGGATTGCCCAAAATCAAAAACCGACCTTGAAGGGCACTCCAAAAAAATAAGTCTAACGGGGTGATATTGCTGTTTTGAAACGGCCAATTGACTTCTTAATACCTGAACGATGCGTTGTTTTGAATGAACAACCATAATTCTTACAATTGCTACCAGGTGAAGTGGACGGCTTTCCTTTCACCCTCTCTATATCCCATTTTCAGTCCAACTATCCTTGTCAAAAATGTGGAATAATTAGAGAAAATATAGAAAGATGTGATGTTTCAGTACATGCCCGGTATGGTATCGCCCATTCGTCCAATCCTTACTCATGGTAAGGTAACTTGTTGGCCTGCGGTATTAAGGAAATGCCACGTGATCGCCTTGGAAAGACTCCAAAAAGCCTGCATCCGCATTACAGGCGTCTTAAGGTCCACACCGACGGCAGCCTTATGAACCATGCTTCACCCGTTGATATCTTCGGCAAGTTGCTAGCTTCTGGGGCAGCCCTCAGACTGAGAGAATCGACAGTCATACCGCACCGAGTCAGCTGGGAGGAAGGTCAAATCTTAAACCAAGACGCCATTGAAATATACACCGAATGCTCAAATACAACGGACGGCACAGGCTCAAATGGCCCTACACTCAATGTCGTGTTATGACTCCCTGACCACTGTAGTGTGTTTCAGACGGAAGACATAACGTTGCATTCTTGCTTTCTATATTTTCCCCAAGGCTACAGTTGATCTTAAGTTTAACCCGATTTCTGCTGGTGCTAAATCGATATAAATACATTTTTTCCTGTAAGCCGTAGATGATAAATGTAAATAAAATGAAATCTATCATTTTATCTGGCGTTTCAAAGCAGAATTGAACACCATGTACTGCGTACCGCATTCCCTTATAGTCACTTATCGAATGTCTCTCAAATCATGACACTCATCAAACCGCAAAAGTTGACAGTCATGAATTCAATTCAAAAAAGTTGCCATTAACGAAATTAAACTTCCACACGAAACGCTATTCTAGAACTTCTTACCTCATTAATAATACATTTATTTAACATGTGCAATCCATTAATGTTTATTTTGCCCACTATTACCCCTAGACTTACCACATCACTATGTGTTTCTATTTTCCTCCCCAATAGCTCACCTTTCACGTTCCACCATCAAATCAACGAAATGGTTTTTCGAAAATTTTATTTTTTTCTTATTTTCCTCCAAACCAACCTCCTTTCTTTCCATCATAACAAATTTATAAAATTGCAATTTACGGCCACCATGTCAGGCCGAGGAGCAGCAAACGGAACTTACAAGCAGTACCTACTACCCGCAGCAAATGTTTAACCGCCACCACAAGTAGGAAAAGCAATGCATCCTTGCAATCATACGAAATGGGGACTAAAATAAACATGTATACTGAACTGGCTTCAACAGGCGCAAAAAGGTGAAACACACTTCGCAAACAGGGGAAGCAAAATGGATAACCACTGAGAACGAAATATTCACACTTTTCCGTAAACAACCGGGGAGGAGAGCCCTTGGAGTGGTGAAACGAAAAACTTCAATGCATTGACATTGAGTTCTTTGAATCCTCGGGGAGTATGTTAAAACCAATTTGACACAATTTACTCGCCAGAAGGTATGGTTCGATGGGTTTCACTACTGTCAGGTCCGTACTCTCGGCTTCCTTCTGCTTGCTGTGTTTGCCACTCACTCCTTGTGTACACATTCGGGAAACGATTTTATTGTGTGAAGTGCACAAGGGATCTTACATTTCTCAGGTTTCAATGGGAAATTCGAAAAATATTGTTTATTAATGGGAATGGGATGGATGACGGAGATTGCAGTAAAGATACGCTTTTTCTTCATAAATTTAGGAAGCTTTGCAGAATTACTTGGTACAAATTCTATAGAACAACGTACAACGCGATTCTTTTAGAAGCTTTAAAAAAAACATATTGATATACAGGTATATTTCGCAACGACGCGCGGTTGAGAAACCAGCTGCAGCTATACCAACCAACGAATCCATTGAGTAAGCTAACTGCTTATAATTTAAGGAAGCTTCTTTGCAGCACTAAGTAAAAATTGTAGATAAGGCTTTGATAACTGACGGGGCTATCAAATACGATCGTTTGACGGCTTCAAGTCAGCTGGCAAAAACGGAATATACCCAGCCATACTGCGGTACCAACCAGTTGCTACCGACTATAAAGATAATCTTCACCGCTGTCGTAGAACTGGCATACATGCCCACATCCTGGCCTACAGTTAGAGTGGCATTAATTGGCTTAAATGACAAGAGCTTCCGACCAATCACTCTGACTTCCTTTTAACTGAAAAGCATGGGGCTTCATGTGCGCAAAACTGCTTTGTGATTGCACCCCCTAACTCAGATGCAACATGCCTATCAACGCGGAAAATCTTGCGAGACATCGCTTCAAAATCTAGTTGGTACAATTGGGATATTGTGGGTGCTTTTGACAATGTGACTTTTGACAGCATGTGAGGCTCTGCCAGACAACACGGCGTAGACGCGTCATTGGTGCTGTGGAGTAAAGCAATGCTTATGAATAGAACGTTGGTTGCTGATGCTGATTGTGGCCGTTATGTGATGGCGGGGGTAAACAGAGGCTGCACGCAAGGCGGCGTTCTGTCTCCACTACTGTGGTGCATGCTGGTCGACTCTCTGTTAAACGCAGTCAACATTTCTAATGTTTACGCTCAGGCAAACGCGGATGATGTTGCCGTGCTTTCTGTTGGTCCTTGCCTAGCGACTGTCTGCACCATCAATGATTAATGAATGGTGTCCTAGGAATGGGCTCTCGCTCAATCCTCTCAAAACTGGGGTTGTTCTATTTACGAGAAGGCAGCTTTCACAATCTAACTCTCCGTAAAGCAAAATATCTATTAGTCATCCTGGATAGCAAACTTTTTTGGTCTAAGCATCTTGAGCTAAAGACTGCCAATGCGCTATCGGTTTTCTGGCAAGTGCAAGGGCATTTTCGGCAAAACACGGGGCTTGTCACTGAAAAGAGTCCTAGTGATTTACCCAGCTAAGATAAGACAATTTCTAGCATAAGCATCGCTTGTTTGGTGGTTGTTCATGTAAATACGTTACTGCTGTTTTCGCCAAACTCTAAAGGAAGGTATGTCCCGGTTGCACGAGGACCTTCCGCGGCTCGTCTGGCTCCGGCCTAGATGCATTATTGAACCTCCCGCCCCTTGATGTTTAAAACGCGAGCGAGGATCGCAAGTTGAGAAGTAAATATGACATCAGACTCGGTTCTCGTAGCTTTAGAGCAATAAATCATCACACAAAACTGCGTTGATGGCTTCTTGAATATGTTGAAAGGGAGCCGAATGAGATGGCAGATGAACTAGCCAGACTCTGAGTTGGAAGTACTTGTAGCTGACAGCAAGATTCTACCAGAATTCTATACAACAAATTAATTTGCCTTAGGAGCAATGGGAAACCCGATCACTTGTGCTGCAGCCCGTTCTCCGTAACCTGCTCATCAATGCTGAATGATCGAAAACCTTAGTATCCTTTGACAGAAACCAAACCCGTCTGCTCGTCGGGGTATTCTTCATCTGAAGTATGGCTAGAACGTTTGGCATCTTGAAGAACGACTCCTGCAGAAGCCACAGGGATGAATTGGAGAAAAAAATCTGTGGCACACATTCTTTGCTACTGCCCTTCAAGACCGTCCAAATAGCCATTGTGGGCATGTCTGCCGCCGGATTTTAAAAATTCTAAAACTTGATTATTTCGGGAACCTACAAGAGTATGTGGTTAATATTTCAGCTTTCTAGCTCGGGATCGAAATTAATAACGATGCTGACACGATTATTGAAACTTTTACGGACAATATTAAGGCATGCTACAAACTATGAGTCAAAATTAGGGTATAATTAGAGAAATGAAACGTTTTTCTTAACACAGGGACAAAACCAAGCACTAAGATACATTTTTGGTCTTACTATTTCAGGAAGTTTTATTGATTCTAATATTTCGTTTCGTTGTTCGTACCGCTAATGGCAGATACACATCAACATTTTAACTTCGACTTCGACTTTGACAGGAGCAAGAACATCTGCATTTGAAGTCGAGTCAAACACATTAGGTCCGTTCGCGTACTTTATGTGTAGGAAAATGAAAAGTGTCAAATCTCCAAAATCGAGAGAGAATCATCTCATTTCTAAGAAAAGTACGCGAACGCTTTTGTGTAAAAACTTCTTAGTTTGGCTTGAAAAGAAGCAACAGCTGTTTTTTTTTTGCTGGCAAACTCATACGATTTCATCATTTGACAGTTTTCATTTTCTTACCAGCTGAAATTCTGTGTGAAGAAAAATGAACGAAAGTACATTTTTCTTTCGTTCATCTTTTCACCATTTTCTCAGTACGCGAACGCGTTTGGGTAGTTTTGCACGAAAGTTTATATAAATTTACGTTTGCATATTAGTTCGCGAACAGACCTATTGAAAAATGCAAATGAGAGCGAAACAAAAAATGGTTGTAAACATAGAAGACTATGTCAATATAGAGGGTGGGCACGAATCGTGCTACAAAAACAAAACCTTATAACTTTTTTTTCGGTGTGAGTAATCGGCTTATTTTTTTCTAATTTTTCAGGTTACTATTTAGATTTATTAAAATGAATGCTTGGGATACCGAAAAGAGGAGTTGGATAGTGCATGTTTTGCAGTACTTCATTTTTGTCCAAAGGAAATTTAGGCGGGAGTTTGGCGGTACTCCGCCGAGTAGATGGACCATTATGAGGCTGGTAAACATGTTTGCCGAATCTGGAAGCATCGCATGAAGACCGTACCATCGAGATCCCTATGTTCAGGTTCAAGACACAATCGCAGCTGTAGCATCGTCAATTCAGGCAAACCCAAGCGTTTCGACTCCAAATTTATCGGCGCAAATTGGAGTTAGTAGACGATCATTATCTTGTTTCCGTACAAAGTCCAAATTGCAAACAAGTTAAACCCTTCGCCTATTGCCTATTCGCCTGGAATTTTGCCAAAAACTGATTGGAATGACCGAAGAATGCAACAGCTTGATAAATTGCTTGTTTATGTCTGACGAGGCCCATTTTGATCTAAACGGCAATGTAAATAAGCAAAATTGCCGTATTGGAGTGAATCTAATCCAGAAATACTCCATGAGACGGTACTGCACCCAGAACGAGTCACTGTGTGGTGTGCGGTTTCAAGGTGTATTGTGGGGCCATACCTCTTTGAAGAAAATGGTGTAACAGTAACTGTCAATGGGGACCGTTATTTAAAGATGTTGATGGATTTGGTTCCCGCAAGATGGAGCAACTGCACACATAGCTAGACCGGTTATGGCGGAGCTCCAAAGAAAATTCCCGAACAAATTAATATCTAGAAACTCCACTTCCCGCTGGCCCCCAAAGTCACCTGACCTGACTATGGGGTTATGTCCAGCAAGAGGTGTATGTACGGCTTTAGCTTTTTACAGACCGCCAACTATCAACCTCTATTTATACCCTATTCTAAGGGTATATTAATTTTGACGCATAGTTTGTAACATACCTTAATATTTCCCGTAGACCCCTAAAAGTTCCTATATTTATGATCAGCATCGATAGTAATGTCTAGCCATGTCCGTCCGTCCGTCCGTCCGTCTGTCGGCAAAAATTAGGCCTTTAAACTGGACCTAGTGAGCTGAAATTTTAACCATATACTCTCTAGGGTCCCGAAATAATCAAGTTTACGAATTTCTGAAATCCGCCCACAGACACGCCCACAAACTCAAAAAAACGAATTTTGAGCTAGAAAGCTGAAATTTTTTATATATGATCTATGACTCCTAAAACTGCTCGGGATAAAAAAATTTCAAAATCCGCCCACTGACACGCCCACAAATAAATAAAACAATTTTTTTATACCCTATTCTAAGGGTATATATTAATTTTTGAAAATACAAAGTTTGAGCTAGGGAGCTGAAATTTATAATATATACTCCCATCCCTTTTGCTCATGTGTAAATATTTTCAAAATCCGCGCACTGACACGCCCACAATTAACTTTTTTTTTTTTTTAAACTCAAAGTTTGAGCTAGGGAGATGAAATTTATAATCTGTACTCTCTAGGGGCCCTTTATGCTCATGTGTTAATTTTTTTTAAATCCGCCTACTGACACGCCCACAATTAAATAAAACAATTTTATTGAAACACCCAATTTTGAGCTAGGGAGCGTTTTTTTTTTGATAAAATCCTTTAAATGTTATAAAGGGTGATTTTTTAAGAGCTTGAGAACTTTTTTAAAAAAAAAAACGCATAAAATTTGCAAAATCTCATCGATTCCATGACATTTACTTTTTGAAGATAATTTCATTTAAATGTTGACCGCGGCTGCGTCTTAGGTGGTCCATTCGGAAAGTCCAATTTTGGGTAACTTTTTCGAGCATTTCGGCCGGAATAGCCCGAATTTCTTCGGAAATGTTGTCTTCCAAAGCTGGAATAGTTGCTGGCTTATTTGTGTAGACTTTAGACTTGACGTAGCCCCACAAAAAATAGTCTAAAGGCGTCAAATCGCATGACCTTGGTGGCCAACTTACCGGTCCATTCCTTGAGATGAATTGTTCTCCGAAGTTTTCCCTCAAAATGGCCATAGAATCGCGAGCTGTGTGGCATGTAGCGCCATCTTGTTGAAACCACATGTCAACCAAGTTCAGTTCTTCCATTTTTGGCAACAAAAAGTTTGTTAGCATTGAACGATAGCGATCGCCATTCACCGTAACGTTGCGTCCAACAGCATGTTTGAAAAAATACGGTCCAATGATTCCACCAGCGTACAAACCACACCAAACAGTGCATTTTTTGGGATGCATGGGCAGTTCTTGAACGGCTTCTGGTTGCTCTTCACTCCAAATGCGGCAATTGTGCTTATTTACGTAGCCAATCAACCAGAAATGAGCCTCATCGCTGAACAAAATTTGTCGATAAAAAAGCGGATTTTCTGCCAACTTTTCTAGGGCCCATTCACTGAAAATTCGACGTTGTGGCAGATCGTTCGGCTTCAGTTCTTTGCGTAAAATCTTCCATGTGGTCGAATAACACAAACCCAATTGCTGCGAACGGCGACGAATCGACATTTCACGGTCTTCAGCAACACTCTCAGAAACAGACGCAATATTCTCTTCTGTACGCACTGTACGCATTCGTGTGGTTGGTTTAATGTCCAATAAAGTAAACTGAGTGCGAAACTTGGTCACAATCGCATTAATTGTTTGCTCACTTGGTCGATTATGTAGACCATAAATCGGACGTAAAGCGCGAAACACATTTCGAACCGAACACTGATTTTGGTAATAAAATTCTATGATTTGCAAGCGTTGCTCGTTAGTAAGTCTATTCATGATGAAATGTCAAAGCATACTGAGCATCTTTCTCTTTGACACCATGTCTGAAATCCCGCGTGATCTGTCAAATACTAATGCATGAAAATCCTAACCTTAAAAAAATCACCCTTTATAACAAAATATGTAGAGCGTTCTTAACAATTCAACCATACTTAAACTTTTGTCACGCCCACTTATGAGGGATAGGAATAAGAATAGGGTATCCAACAGTTCGCCCAAGCGGACTGTAGCCCGTCCCTATGTTTTTATTCTACGAAGATTGACGTTGGGTCAATCTAATCGGATTAGAAAACGACGATGAAAATGATAAGTGAGCGAAACGATTTTTAAGTAAAAAACGTTGTTTCGACCAATGATGGTTTTTAGACTAATGAGAAAGCTTTATTATCGTTCGGCTTTTATACAATTGTCAATAAGCGGTTTTAGTACAAAACATGTAGGGAGAGAATTTATTAGTGACCGCAAATAATATGATAATTATGGCGAATGGTCGAATTTAGGCGCCGGATTTGAGTTACCGACATTTTCAAAATGTTTCGTCTCAACAGTGTACCAAATGAAACCAAGGAATTGGACTGAATTGAAACAGTCCATTAAAACAATAATTGACTCGATACCGACTTCAACCCTTCAAACCGCAATGAATAATTTTCTGATCAGGTGTCGCATATGCGTGGATGAGCATGGATGTCACTTACGGTCTATCATTTAAAAAACAATTAGTTATATGAAATAGAATTAATATAAATGAAATGCATTGATTAAAAAAAAGTTATTTGAATTTCTTACTGTAGCACAATTGGTGCACCACTCTGTGCAAGCAAGAAAGAAAATTCGCTCAAAAATATAACATGCAAATTGTTGGGAAAACTGAAAACATCGCCGCAAGGTTGGTGGAATTTCCACTTCAACTTTGCACTTAGGATTTAGGTCTAACGTTGAAGTAGACGTCTTCTGACGTCTGACTCAAATTTGTTCACTAGACTATGAATTGCTTGTCTACTGGAACGAGAATTACGGCCGAAAATTGGCGTTAACGCTCTTAAAGTTGCCACCACCGACTCTGAATTTTGGAGGTAAATTTAAATTATTTGTAAACGTTGTTTCTTCGTGTATTTCACCACGATGAAAATGTTGATTTTACTGAATATTTTCCATTGACAGTTCAGTAATCGGTTTAAGGGTGCGTTCACACTGAAATTTAGAAGCTGTCAAGTCGCTTATAATATGGGATCCACGAGTCGAACATGTCCTGGAATAATATGACCGAGGATATTAAAAAAAAGGGATATAAACAGAGCTTACCTAACAAAACAGTAAACTTGGAGAAATGAAAGCAACTGAATTTCATTTTGACAGAGAATAAACTATATTTGGAGCTGGGCTCCACTTTCATGATTTTCTACTTTCATGATTTTCTAATTAGAAGAAAACATTCAAAACCCGCGCGCCGGGGCCTTGTAAGACCTTAAAAGTTTTATCAACTGCCCCACCTCTTGGAACATGTGGCAAAAATCCACGAGGTATTAATTGCCATGAAAAGCTTCTCAAATTTGACGTTTGGATTCAGGTTAAAATTGTAGGTCTCTTCCACAAAAGTTGGAGAAGCTAGGTTTTAGGCCCTGTGTTAATGCGTAATATTATTATTTTTATTTGAGCATTTCATTCGTACAGATAAAGCAAAAACACTTCGCAAGCAAGGCCCATCATATTCCTTCTACAATCATTTATGTGTGCGAAGCTATAGTTTTGGTACTAATGGTGGAGGGTTACCATTTAATACGGAAGATTTGTGAAGCTTCTCACGGCAATTGACACTCTTGGATGTTTGTCCTCTTCATTGCGATTTTTTTTTTATTTGTGAAGATGAAAATCTCGAAAGGCACAATGGGGTTGGAAACCCATAGTGTGGGACTCTAACCCCACTAAAAACACCCCCTAATCATGACCAATCTAAAAAGATCGACAAATAATTTTAGTGAGGTTTAGTTCTTCTTAATCTACGAATATTGTATCGTATATTTAAGAAGTTTTCATTTTTTCCATAAAAAAATAATAATAACTTTAACACCAACATGGCTGCCAGCAATATTCTTTCTGTTGAGCAAACTTTGGAAAGGAAACAACATCGGTGTGCTATTAAGTATGCACATCATCCTCCAAAATACAAGAAAAACTACTGGAAGTGGACCAGAAGAGAGTATGCCTTTACTAACATAAAGAATCCAATTTATATGAAATTCGAAATTTAGATTTTTTACAACCATAGAATGAATAGCAAAAAACAAAACTTCTTTCAATAGAAAATGAAACCAATTCAGGAATTTCTTGTCCTTTCCTCCGCAATTGTGCGATTTTTCTCTTTTATACCCGAAAACCCAAAGTCCTGTTTCAGTGAACAACACAGTGCCAACAACAAATCGCACACAGCGTGCCCTTATTTGGGCAAACAAATAACATTTTCCTATTTGCTGCCTTTTTGTGTCATGGAGCGAAACCAATTTTCCAAAGACGTCAATGAAATGTTTAAAGGACAATTTTTTTCCATGACGACCGAATCGACAAACGAAGTGAAATGAATTTCTAATCAATTTACACATGAATAATATCCTGTATTAGCAATTTTTTGGGGAATAAATTCAATCCAAGGATCCCGTCTAAAATCAGAAGCCATTTGTGGTACAAAATTGGGTGACGTACATGTTCTTGGGGACGAACTACAGCCATAGAATAAGATACTCCGAAAGACAGAACGGGAGAACGAGCATGTGTATGCAAAATGTTGCTCATATACCATATCAATAAGTGACGCACATATCCTTTAGAAGAAAATCTTTAAATGCTCCATATTGTCATAAACAATGCCCATATAATCTTGTTGTATGTTTGTATTTGGGTCAGGTTCCCATGGAAGATTGAACATACATTCGAGCTGCATAAGAGCAGTCCAAAGAAGCAATTTTGCTTGCAGGAGAACAATTTGTTTATCGTGTTCGTCCTGTGCAGTTTTGGGGGTGTAGTAATAATTCATTGTCATCACTTTTAAACTTTCGCCCGTTCAAACCAGCCCAGGGTAATAGTGCAGAGGTTGGAAATATTTATTTCACATCTGAGCTGCTGCTGCATGCATTTCCGTCTGGTCTGACAGGAGAGGATGCAGCAATTGTGTACCGTGTGTGGAAGGTTGCTTTTGAGGGAATTTTGAAAATCTGGTTAATGGGGGAAAATATTTGTTCATCACGCTCACAATAGTCTTGCGGGTTGCGGCAGCAGAGATATCAAGAATGATGAGAGAATTTGCTGAATTGGAAAAGTTAGCGTAAAGTGTGTTGAGGAGTTCATAATGGGGTTCTGAGATATGTAAGTCAATGTTTGGCCTGGAATGCATAACTTTAGATTGAATCCCTAAACAAATTTAGTTCAGTAGAACGTTTGATACTAAAGAGGTTACTTTACGGGAAAAGAACATCAACTATTTCCACTGCAGTTTTCAGGTGATTTCAGAATACTTGAGATTAAGTTTTAAGGACATCGAAATTAGAAAGGAAGGAAGTTCGTTAAAACGTCAAAGAAAAAACATGATGCAAGAAACTTTTGAATGCAAAACTTATCCACTTGGAAAAGTTATGAAAAGAGAGACAGAGAGAGCAAAGGCATTCACAAACTGAATACAGTTTCTCTGTACGAGGACATTCGACCTTTATCATCATCTGTATTTGTCCTTAATTAATATTTGCCCCTAATTATGTTATGTATACGAGAATAAGAATACATATATACGAGTTATATGAACAGCCCTTCATGCAAACAACTTTCAGTAATAAGCAACGAATACTTGGAGGCTCTCTTATAATTCAATCAAAATTTATTTAAAGGAAAAGTTTATTCTAAGATAAGACAGGAAGAAGCTAGGAATGGCTAATTATATAAGAAAATATTGTCAATAGTAGAACAGAGAATCAAAGGGCAGATGGATATAAGTATGTTCAGCAATTAGGTGGATGACTACGGGCTTAAAGAAATTGTGTATGTGCGGGGATATTTTTCGTACTTGTTCTTGAGATGTTACAAATTGAAATCCTAAGGATATAAGTGTGTCGCAAAGGTAACTTGACGTTATCGAATACTTGTATGCACTATAAAGTATTCAGAGAGATTACACAGATTTTGAAATAGGAATGTTTTTATCAGTATCTAACAAATGAATCGTTTATTTCAGAAACAACATAACGTCGCCTGGATAAAATATTGTCGCATGTTACATTCGACAACTTTTGGGAAAACGCAATCAAAGTTTAAATATTTCCTGTTCGAAAACCCTACGGTCGATTTTTTTAAAAATTACATGATAGATGCACAAAACGTTTGTTAATTAAATCTTGTTTAAATTATGTCATTAGTTCAATTTAGAAACAAATAAAAGCAAATTTTGCCCAATATGCCGTTGTCGTATGTAACGTTTTCACCAAAACGAATTGTAAGCTAAGCACATACAACAAAATTATGACACATACGCCAACAAATTAACAAGTTTAATGCGATAAAAGTGTACTACATACGACAAAATGAAAACAAATTTAATTTGAGAGAAAACACATAAAGTATAATTTTTTTCTAAAAAAAGGTAAAGAATTCATTTATTATTTCTAATTACATTTATTATTTCTCATTATCTTCAAAAAAGAAATACATAATAAATTACATAATGTAATTAAACAAAATATGCGTTTTGTATATAAACAAAAAAAAATAAATACTTTTTTTTAAAGTAAAATCCCATTTAATTCACAGCGAAACTTATTTCATTCAGGTTTTTCAGGGCTGAGGTCGTGTTTTCTGTGTTAATAGGCAATTTATTTGTTGGATCTTCTTACTCATCATCTGCTGAAAAATCGGCTGCAGGAAATAACCCCCCAAATGAAAAATGAAATAACTCCCCAAAATTTGTATGGAGGTGGGGATTTATTTCATGGGTTTTTGGGGACTTATTTCATCCTTCAAATTGGGGGGTTATTTCATAATGAAATAAGTCCCGAAATTCAACTATGAAATAAGTCCACAAATTTGGGGACTCAAAGTGCAATAAGGCCAAGTGCTGCCAAGTGCCAAAATAAAACCTCGCACCTACTCCAAATCAAACAGTGACCCCCCATAGGCATTGCACTAATTATGAAAATCCCATAAACGGTGCAATGCGTATGGGCGGAGGGGCATGCTGTCCCCCGGAAACCCCCCTGCTTGGGGTCACTGTTTGATCTGGAGTATGTGCGAGGTTTTATTTTAGCAATGACTTGGCCTTATTGCACTTTGGGTAAATGAATTCGTATGGCCTTATTTCAAGGACTCAAAGTGCAATAAGGCCAAGTGCTAAAATAAAACCTCGCACCTACTCCAAATCAAACAGTGACCCCAAGCAGGGGGGTTGCAGGGGGCAGCATGGCCCCATACGCATTGCACTATTTATGGGATCCCATAAACGTGGGGCCATGCTGCCCCAGTGAAATTATTCCCCAATTTTGGGGAGTTATTTTATTTTTCATTTGGGTGGTTATTTCATTGGAGGTTATTTCCTGGAGCCGAAAAATTATTACAACTGGAATGAAGACTCGCACCTGTATAAGAATCATCATCCCCTCGTATTTCGTTGCGCATGCTAAAAAAATTAAAAGAATTATTCAAAGCTCTCTTTTGCCTTATCATGCATTATCATACGCATAGAGTTCCTCAGATACACTTGGTGCAGGGGGCTCGTCCGACCTCTGCGACTTCTTGATCACGACTGAAATTACACCAGTCTGTGGTTTATCTTATGAGACATATGACAAACGTTTACTCTATTTCAATAAAATATTGTTGTATGTGCATTAAAAATGACAAATACGACAATCATTTACCAAACTTTCACTGAACAGATTTTGTATGAAAAAAATGTCGTATGTTTTTATTTTGTCGTATGTGTAGCATTTTGTATACACATACGACAAAGAAATACTTAAATGTTGGGGACCTTGCACATACGACAACTTTTAACCATATTATTTTGGAAACTAAGGCAGGTATCTAAAAACGGGTTTCACTATGTGGTAGAGAAATAACAAAACTGCATTTAAATCTCAAAACCTCAATTTTTCACATATACGACAATATTTTATTCAGGCGACGATAAATCAATGAGCATTATCTTTTCAGGAGCAACAAAAAACTGTTTTATGCGAAAAAATTCCACAACACTACAAGTTGTGAGTATGCCAAGTCATTATTTGGCTTAAGATGCACTTAAAAACCGCAAAAATGTTTAGTTTTTTTAAGGTCTTAACAGGTTGCTTGACTTATGTCGTTTCTGAAATAAACGAACTTGTTTCGATAAAAGCTTTTGCTTTTATTTGTTTTTATTATTTATTATAAGCTTTAATGAAGAAAATTTTTTTACAAAAATATAAAGAAAATAGTATTGATCTGGATTGGAATAGAAACTTTTGTTTATATTTTTTTTATTATTTATTATAAGCTTTAAATAAGAAAAGATTAAAAAAAATATAAATAAATACAGTTGATCTGTATCAGTTGGATTAGAATCTTTTTCACAAGTTGGCCAAGCAAGGATTTCATCATAATATTCTTGAAGGTTAATGTCTCCTGGTAGATACGATCTTAGTTTGTTTATGTCATTCATCTTTTTAATATTGATTGCCACCTTTCCAGACGGATAAGCAAGGGTTTGCGGCAGAGTTTCCAGTTCATGTCTTTGGAGGTTTCCAAGGTTAAATGTATGACTTGTAAAATCATTAATAAAATCTCTCGCAACAACAGTTTTATCAGAGCAATCCGAGTGGGAAAAATGAGAAAATTTACTTATAGTAAACGTATACTTATTTTCTCTGGCCACCTGTCTTCCAATAGACTCCATTGAAAGCATGTTTCTTTTATAAAAGCGTGGCCACCAGCTTTTGTAGTCGATAATGTCTATCGTTTTTGGTAAAATGACCGTGCATTTTTTTGATACTGAAGAAGATAGTATCAAATTGGCATATTTTCTGAACAGTGTAAATTCTATCCTTTTTTTTTAATTTTACGTTTTAAGACTGCGAAGTCTCTATCACATGGTATCGTATAGGAAAATACTGTTCGATATTCTTGAACTTTTTTAAGAACACTAAAGATGACAAAAAAATTATCATTGTGTGATTTTTATTTTGACCACCACAGCCATCGGAAAAAATATATGCAACTCCTGGACGTCCTTCATTTTACTTTCAAAAAATTGATTTAAAAAAGGGCAGACTTCATTTTGGCCCTTTCCAGCGATCCCTTCATGGTTTCGGTGTTGTACCAAAGAACGTGTATACAAAATACGCTTACAGTAAGTTGTCTTAAGTAGAACGTTTCCTGTACAGGTCATGGGACTGGAAGATTTTGCATGTAGTACGTTATGTGTACAAAGTAAACAAATTTTGTGGAGAAACAGCATAAGTCAATGACTTATGTTGTTTCTCTTCAAAACACTGAAATAATACTCTCAGTTTTCGTACTTTTAGGGGTCTGATATGTGCAGTTTTTCTCGAAAAGATGAATAACTATATAAAAATGAGAATTTTGCAAAAAAAAGAAAATTGAAAAAATCTGACTTATGTTGTTTCTGAAATAAACAATTCAAATATAATGGTTCCGTCCTTTAGATTTTGTTGTGCATTTGTGGCAGTGATATGGACTATACATATAAAGCTTTCCACAAAATTTGTTATTGCTAGAGACCTTAGTTATTTGATGGTATAGCACTGCTATATTATTCTGTGCGCGTTGTGGGATAGGATGGATGATATGGTTAAAAAAGGCTAAAGCTCATTGCTAAAGTTCAAATTGGATCATCTTACAAGATAAACTGCGTTTTTGACCATCGGCTGAAACTTGATTTGAGTCGCTGCCCTACTGATTGTGTTCGAGAACAAACATCGGCAGCAACTGCTGTGCAAAAAAAAAATAAAAACGCAATTTTTGAGCCTCATCCACATTAGCTCACGGGGAAGTGAAGCTTCTTTAGCCGTATAAGTTATTTACAGTCGCTGGCTAAATTATTTACCGCAATGTAGTTTTTTAATATTTTTATGTGTTGCACGAGTTTATATGCAATATTGTTATATTTAAACGTACATATCGAGGGGCGTTCAATATATTCTCGGTATCGGGGTGAAGCTGTGGTTGTATAATATAAATTAACTTATTTATCAAGTAATACTATTATTTTAGTGCATTCATAAAATTTCATATAAATGTGATTATTAATTCGCGTTTTATCTCTAGTTAAACAGAATCATAATGGCAACTGAGACGATGATGGTGAAAATTGAGCATCGCGCTGTAATTAAATTTCTCACTAAGCAAGGAAAAAGTCAAAAAACTATTCATGAAGAGATGGTGGCTGTTTACCAGGGTTCCGCACCTTCATTATCAACTGTGCAAAAGTGGTCAAGTGAGTTCAGGGGAGGCAGAGAGAGCATTGAAGACGACCCCCGCTCCGGCGCCCCGGCTACTGCTTGTACGGGAGAAAGCATCAAAGAAGTCGAAAAACTTGTTCTTGAGGATGCCCGAATAAAGGTGAAAATGATGGCAGAGATCACCAAGCTTTTAATTGGTACCATTCACACCATTCTTCATGACCATCTTAACGTTTCAAAGGTCAGTGCAAGGTGGGTGCCACGAATGCTCACAGCGCCTCAGAAAAAAGTGAGAATCGCATGCTGTAGAGAGCTTCTGGAGATGTGTAGTGAGAACGCGGACGGTGTTATGGATCGAATTGTTACTGGGGACGAAACATGGGTTCACCACTATGACCCTGAATGCAAACAAGAGTCCATGCAGTGGCATAAAAAAGGAACAGACCACCCGAAGAAGTTCAAAGTCACTCCGTCTGCCGGGAAGCTCATGGCCACAGTTTTTTGGGACTCGAAGGGAATCGTGCTCATTGAGTACAAAAAAAAGGTGAAACCATCAACGCCACATCCTACGCTTCCACTTTGCATAATCTGCGGGAGGAAATTAAAAAGAAAAGACGGGGCAAACTCGCAGCGGGTGTGTTGCTTCTTCATGACAACGCTCCTGTTCACACGGCGCGAGTTTCCAAGGCTGCTGCGCGAGATTGTGGTTTCGAAGAAATCCAACACCCACCCTATTGTCCAGACCTTGCCCCTAGTGATTATTTCCTGTTTCCGGATTTAAAAAAATGTCTTCGTGGAAAAAGATTTTTGGATGATGAAGAACTCAAGTCGGCAATAAATGGGTATTTTGCAGAGAAAGAGGAAATTTATTTTTTTTGAGGGTTTAAAAAAGCTTATCTCAAGATGTAACAAGTGCATTGATGTTAGGGGAAATAATATTGAAAAATAAAGACAATTTAAATTGAATTCGCATTTTCCTTCATATAGATACCGAGAATATATTGAACGCCCCTCGTATAATGTGCTTTATTTAGGAGATTTTGTATATGATTCCATTTTATATTTATTTTTAACATGTTACACTACAGTGTTAACCAACTGATACGCGAAAGTAAACAAGTACAAACAAAGTACACAGAACTTTACAGTGTGTCTAATAAATTGGCCAGGGACTGTATATAGGTTATTTTGTTAATCTAAATGCCCCATTTACAAGAAAGGCAATCCTATGTCTTTCAAGAAATATCGAGGCATATCCTTGCTAAATGTCGCATATAAGATCCTATCCAACGTTCTGTGTTAACGTCTAAAGCCGCTCTGCAACACACTCATCGGCACGCATGACTTCACACTGAGGTAAATCCTGGAAAAGACCAACGAATTTCAACTCGAGACCCACCATGTTTTCATTGACTTTTAAGCCGAATATGATAGCATTCATCGCCAGGAGCTCTACGTGGCGATGGCCGAATATGGGATCCCGGCAAAACTTATCCAGTTATGTCCGTGACACTTGAAAACACGCGGTGTAATGTGCAGCTTGGAAGCAGCTCTTCCGAATTATCCCAAACCTGCACCGGATTTCAGCCGTTATTATGCGACTTCTTCAATCGCGTTCTGAAGAAAATAGTGCGCAGCGCAGGTGTCAACACGGAAGGCACTATTTTCAATAGATCCGTCCAACTACTGGGGCAGGCAAACGATTTCGACATCATCAGCCGTTAGCAGTGTGCCGTGTTAGAGGCTTTTTTGGCGATTGAAGAACCATCGAAATTGGTTGGTCTCGAATTAAATGAGGACAAGACCTAACACATGCTATCAATAAACAAACAGATGCCTAGGACAAAACGTCGCTGTTGGTAGCAATAACTTCGAGGTAGCTAAGGAGTTCACCTACTTGGACTAAACATCAACTCCACAAATGACACCTTAGTGGCGATCCGATGGAGATGACGACCATAGGAAACCGCTTCTACTTGGGTTTGGCAGAGCAAATGGGTTCAAACCTCCTCACTTCAAGAACAAAATGCATGCTCTGTCGAACCTTAATCCTGCCAGTCCTGCTGTATGGTGCCGAACGGTGGACGATAAATAGGAATAGGGAGCTAGTTTTGACACTACAGTAAAAACCACACCCTGTAACTTTAAACCGATGATTGGGGATAAAACACTGGTGGCAGCAAACGAAAGATGTAGTGCCCTGGATTCCTGTTTTATAACCAGGAAAATGTGGCCACTATATAACAAGCAAAAGACCGAGAGAATCCTTCAAATGAATAAAAAATCTTTGTCCTCTCTCGTGTGCATTATCACCGGACACAATATGCTGGGCTACCATGCAAGGAAATTGATTACCTCTACAGCGGATGCGAGCACGAGGAAGCGAACGAGGATACCCAACATTTCCTCTGTCACTGCCCTGCAGTCTGCCGTACTAGAAATAACGTCCTCGGAAGACATTTCTTCCAGGAGTGAGAAGAACTCTCTGGCAAGTCTGTAAACGACTTGCACAGGTTTATAAATGCATCGGGATGGATTGTAAGCCCGCTAGGTTTTGCATAGGTTTTTCTTTGCTTCCAAAGTATGGGAATCATAACCCCCAGGATATCACAAAGGGTCTACATTGACTTTAGTGGGAAGGGCGCTGGATTCTCTTGGCCCGCCAACCCGGTTGCCTAACCTAACCTAACCTAGTTCAAGCACTTAATAGTAGGCCGTATTTTATTCGTCCACAATGCCATTGCATTTGTAGCTCTAGAATTAAAAGTGCCTGCGCTGTGTATATACACTATAAGGATACTACTGTATCAATTACAGAAAAAGGACCCCTTTAAGTGCACGCTAATTATAAAAAAAATGTCGATCAAAAAATAATCAATACTTGGAGCATGCACCTGTCGAAATCGCAAGAAAAGGGGCATGCCTAAAATCTTCTGGATCATCACACAAATGCAACATTACCAGCATTTGATTATCCTCAGTGGTGAAGTGTACCGAAACCGGGAAGCCTGTCGATGTTTATTAAGGTCGGAGCGGCGAAACCCACAGGCGGACCAGAAGGGATGCAGTAAAGTGATAGGGTTATGATTTAATTAATCCTAATCATAACCTCGTCGTTAAAGAAGCAGAAGTTACTTCTCGTATCATCGTCAAAGACAAGATATTCATTCCAAAAAGTTGTCTAGGCTTGAGGGATTGGCCAATGGTTTTAAACTCAGGCGCCAAATAGGCACTTTTATGTGCATGTACTTAAACGTCTTTCGGTGCATTGGAGGAGCGTTGCGATTTTGCGAATTAAAGTTTATCATATAAATTGGAAGGCTTTTTAGTGTAGTATTCAAGGAACTTGTTAAGTGTACAACCAAGAATCTTTTTAGCATAAGCGGAAACATGATCGTATCTTTGTAATCCAAAAACATATCGAGTTATATTGTTAAATGCAACTTAAAATTTGAGCATCATGAAGGCGTTGTTCCTACAGAAGATTTCACAGCAGTGGGTAATAAATGGCACCAGCAGGGTTCTAGCCAGCATCAACCTTGTATTTGTCGGTGCGAAATTTTACGATGGTGACAATTTTCTGAGACAGCCGTACATTTTCCCAATAATGGTCAGAATATGGTTGCCCCAACACAATGTTGTGCTGAACCAAATACCTAGATTTGTTACTTTCTGGACATATTGAAGATAGATACTAGGAACGCAAGATATATCTGGACAATTTCTGCTAATTACTAGGCATTTGGATTTGTCAGGATTTATTTATTTATTCTTTGGGCTTGATTGTGCTTATGGGCAGAATTAGTGATGAGACCGCGCTCACTGCTTGGCATACATATGCCATTAATAAAAATTGAGAAGAGCATTGGACCTAAGATGGATCCTTGAGGGACACCATTTGAAGTTGCTAAAAACTCGCATGGGAAATCATTGATAAAGACGGCTTGCGTACGACTGAATAAAATTTGCTGCATTAGACGAAAGCCCGAATAGCATCATAAGTTTTTCAACAAGAAGCCCATGCTGAGCTGTGTCAGATACTTTGGAAAAGTTAAGTACAGTCAGAAAATTAAAGTTGTTTTTATAAAAAGCTACACGTATATCATCTGTTACTTTTAGCAGTGCCAAGGACAAGTGTGATGTGGCCGAGAGCGCAATTGATGTACGTAGAGTAGATTGTTTCGTCGAAGATAGGAAAGTCAGCTGGTAGTGAACACATCTTTCCAGGACTTTGGATAGACATGGTAGTACTGCGATGGGTCGATATTCGCCGAGGCTCTATTTGCTGCTTTCTGTTAAAGGATTGGAATAATCTTAGCAGCTTTCCATCACATTGGACAAGTTTATGTCGTAAAAGTTGTGTATAATATATAGATCACTATAGGAAGAATATATTGCAGGATCATTTTTATGCAGTAAGGATGGATTTCATCAACCCCAACAGCTGCATCTGCTTGCTCAACTCTCGAAAATTCAAAGGAGTCATTTGATTCGATTTATTGAGATGCGTTAGGGCTTGCCGATTGTATTTTGACGAAATTACGATTTAGCTGGTTTGGATTAACATCCTGAATTTTTTTACCACAAATACCTTGTCGCCGTAAGTTCTTCCATAGAAGCTTGCCAGGAAGTTTATGATTGAAATGCTCGCGGAAATAATTTTGCTTTGCTTCCTTTATCGGGTTCAGTGGCTCAGTGGTTAGTGTGTCGGACTACTAATCGAAAGGTCCCCGATTCAATTCCCGCCGGGGCCAAGTAACGTCTAGAGTTTTTTCCACTGCCCCACCTCTTGCGAACGTCTGAAAAACATCCAAGAGTATCTATTGTCATGAGAAGCTTCTCAAAAATTTGCCGATAGGATTCGGTGTAAAATGTTATTCCTTTCCACTTTGCACAAGAAAGTGGGTGGAGAAGCTAGGTTGTAGGCCCTATATGGGCAAGGTTTCTAAGAGATTTAAAAGTCAACCAAAATTCGGGAAGCCTGCTTCTATTTTCTAAATGCAGCATCTCGTTAATTTTTTAGTTTGAGAATTTCAGGGTTAAACCAGGGATTGCTGCTGTATTTTACAATATTAGTTCTATTAGGAACATGGCAATCAAACAACTGTGTAACTGCGGCTTGAGTTGAGTTAACACACTGAAGGTCCCGTTCAAGAAAATCAACATTTAAATGTTTGAAGTCCCTATAATAGGAATATTTTAGTGGCTCTGGAGGCAAAGTCAAAACATGCAAAAATTGTTGGTTCCATATATTCATATGTACCTATGTAAATACGACGTATCTACTCGTATATCGTTTATTTAAGTAAGTCCAATCTCTTTATGTGATAGCAAAAAAATCAATGGTAATGCAGGGGAAAGTAATTCCACTCGCTCGAATTCCCCTTCTTATTATGTGTTTCAATGTCAGGCCTTAGCTATCTCCTTTAAATAGTGAGTTACACATACACAGATAATAGATTTGATTATCTCTCTCAAATTTTACATTATAAAAGATCAAATATTTTGCAAATCGTCGTCATTGGGAGGACATCATGTTCGTAAGGAATTTTTTCGTTGCCACCTCATGTAATAGCATTTTGTAATTTGTTCAAGCGTAGAGTATTCCTTTGCTTTTGTTGGAGACGACCACCGCCACTTGAGACACCCTCAAGCTTTGGGTTTTCTTTTTAAGATTTTAATTACTGCAAGCTTTCCTTCTAGATCTTTGGATTAAATAAGATATATTTGCCTTTCCTCTAAGTATAAACATTTCCCGAATTCAAGAAGTTCGGATGGTGTGGCGCGGTGACTTTCTCGAGCCATCTTTGGTGGAAACAAAATTTATTAACCCTACCCTAAACTTCAGCGCCAGATGAAGATGGAGATTCTCTAAAAAGTTCCGTTGAAACTTAGTTTTATTCAGAAAGTTGATGGGACAATTTAAGGATACCTACATCCTTTTTTCTGTTTTTAAGTTAAACTTGTCCTCTGAACCCTCCCTCAGCGAGTTGGATGCAGTGACAGAAGAAAAACTTTGTTCATCATTCTCTGCTGTCGGAGAGCGAGATGGTGTCGGCGGCGGCGGCGTCGCGCCGGAGTACGACGTTATCACGATATCAATTATTCAGTAACCACTTTGGAAATTACAAGAAAAATCAATTAGTTGACAAGTTGCTTCCATTGAATATTAATCAATTTAAAGGAATTTCCTTTTTGCAAAAAGGAATATCTTAGCTTTGTGAAAACTGGTGTAAAAGCGGTGCCGTTTAAGTAATGCTCTTCTACAGAGTTGAAGTAGACATGCTTGTCCAGGAGTGCATAAGCGACGAGTGCATTAACATGGGGTGGTTTGTCGTACTTCGGTGCAAAATGGAGGCTTTCATAACATCTTCGACGTTTAAAGGAAAAGTTTCGCTTAACATCCACCTGCTCTAGTCTATAATTAACTTCAAGTTTTTGGTGCAAGAATTGGGCGTGCCACAGGAAAAGTTTTTAAGCCAAACAATCGAAAAGTTTTTAAACTCTCTTGCACTTGAGATACTTTTTTTTGTTTATTTTGGCTTTAGATACGTTACTGGTGGCCCTATGGCTGATATCCTTTTAACTTTTAAGTTCCTTAGCCTTTGAAGGTACTTGTTTAGCTTTTTTGTGCTTGGCTGCTATTGAATGGTGACTAAAGTTAAATTTTTTTTTCTTCATATTGTAGTGGGTTTTGTTTTTGGTGGCAAGTCTCAAAAATGTTTACACCTGGGTTAGCATAAAGGTTTGTTGAATACTCCGGAAAGACGGAAGAATTTCCACCCATACAGTACAAAGGGTTGACGACAATGAAAGGCAATTACGAGAGGAAAGATGTCGGTTTATTGGACCTGTGGGAATAACGTTGCTCGACGATTTTGGACAAAAAGGACCGCAGATGTAAGGAAAGTTTTCATAAGTTATTTGAAGTCGTTAGAATTATTATGACCCCAACCCATTGCATTCGTTGCTCGCAACTTAAGACGAATATTTGCTTGGTTCCTGGACGCAGAGACATATCTGAAAACGAACGAGCTGCGATAGGACTGTAGTGCATCCACTTATGATACCACTACCCATCAAAAACTAACCAAAAAGGCAGACTTGAAAGCTGTAAAGTATAACCATACAACACTGTCCTTTCTACTTAAATATTTATGTGTATCATAGATTTCGCTTAATTGTATTCTGGTCATTCAATTGAAATAAGGTCCTGTCGTAAAACTAGAAGCCAGTGAAAATCTAGGATAAGTTACACAAAGTTTTAGTGTAAGTATGAGAAAGATAGAATATAAGGCTAACAGTTACATTAAGAGCATTTAAGGAAGGAACATTTTAAGAAACATAAGGAAAGGCTACAGTCCGCTTGGGCGGTCTGTTTGAAACCCTATTCATTTCCCCCAAAAACTCGACGTATCAGAAACTTTAGTATGGTTGAACTGCTGTACGTTTTTTTTGAGTATTTTACCGAAAAATCAATGTGTTTGTAAAAATCTCCCCAAAAAGTGGGCATGGCAGAAAACTTTGTATGAAGGAATTGATTAAAACGACGTTATCCATTTTTTTTTTAATAAAAGACCCTTGCCCTATGGCTGACACTGCGACCTAAAAGATGTTTTGTGTCAAAGGGTTGCCTTAGCCCAAAAGACGAGTGACCTCCCTAGTGAAAGCGCCTTAAGTGGCAGAGTTACGAACCTCCACCTGTGAGCGCATCTCCCTATGACAGATGCGTCGTCTCAACCAATAGAGAGCTGGATATTCACAGAGAATGTGCTCAGAGGTTTCCTCGTCCTCCATGCAGAGAATGGCCTAATTAATCGTTTGGATTGTCTTAAACCAGGGACACTTTCGCAATGTTTAAGGCGAAGCTGCTGTTCCCATTCTTTAATTTGTACTAAAGCAGCAGCCCAATTGACTCTGCAATAAGATTCTGGTTCAAAGAACACAGATTCGGATCCAGGTTTGTCAAGTTTGTCTGCAGATTCATTGCCCGCTGTAACCCGGTGGCCAGGCACCCATCCGAGTTTGACCTTGATGTTCTTAACAGTCAAATAGTTCATTATGTTGGACGACGGTGCCTGTAGTGCTGCTTGGCTATCTGAAAATCCCCATAGCTATCGAGACTTTGGTTTTGGGTCCAAAGACACCAGCTCCAACTCCATACCATACAAGGCTTCTTGGGTCCCCTAGTGGAGCATCCTTGGCCCATACAGAACGGTTCAATATTTCTACTTCAAATAATTTCCCTAAACTGTATTCCCTTACCCATTAAGTCAGGGAGGGTGTAAAACATGTCCGAGTTTGGGATTGAGTTAAGTTTTTTTCAGGTGTCCCTTAAGGTCATTTGAATTTTACTTGTATTCAAGCTGCAGCTTAATAGCGCATCTAGCTGCCATCTTCCTATCGAAGATTTGTAAAGGTGAAAGCCCAACAATAGCTTAAAGTGCTACCCTTGGACAGGTGCGCATAGCACCTGTTATACCGAGACAGGCATTGCGTTGGAGCTTCTGGAGCTTGTTTGCCGTTGTTAGTTCAAGCATTTTTGGCCTCCATTTTGGCTGCGTACGTTATACTGGGTCTAACTGTCATAGTATATAACCATTATGGGGTTAAGACAACAGATTCTACCATAAATGCGTTTACAGGCCCACATGGCTCTAGTAGCACGTTCGGTACCGGACTTGACGTGCGAGTTCGTGTAAGGTTTTCTATCTAGGGTAATTCCCAGAAACAGTGGGGCGCACGAATCGTGCTACGTAATAACTTTTTTCCTGTTTACCTCGTTTTGCAGTCCTTTCTTTCCGTACAAAGGGAATTTAGGCAGGAGTTTGGTGGCCCTCCCCTGAGTAGATCTACCATTATGAGGCTGGTAAACATGTTTTCCGACCTATGTAGCGTTCGAAAGGTGATGAGTCTAGCTACACGACAAAACTATGTTGCGTGACTATGTTGCGAGTGTGGATGGCGAAATTGGTAGAGTTTAGTATACATGACGAAATTGGTAGAGAGGAGGTCATGGCGAATACTGCTCTCAGAGCAACGACCTATGTACCGTTCGAAAGGTGACGAGTCTGGCTACTCCCTTATTGAACGGGTTGGTCCGAATGAAAGCGTATACTCAGGCGAAAAACATTTATCAGCTGTGACATATCAAGGAAGTTTTTTTAGAGTATGATTGAAGCTGGACCAACAAACTCTTTCGAGATGCGAGGACATTGCTACCTAAGTTGGTTGGCGCAGCGAGAGCGAATGTCACCAGCTCCTATCTACGCAATCAAATGAAATCTCAAGAATGGCGACATCTGAAGCGGCTGCTTTGGCGAAGAGACCCACGAGGAGACACCTCACATTCTCTGTCAGAGCCCAAGTGTCTACATTAAAGAAAGTTTTTGATATCTCACTGAGAACATCACGATAGCTGGACAGCATGGAATGACTGCTGGTAGGAGAAGCGGCTTACACAGAATAAAGGGTTTCACAATAGGTCTAACAGGACCTACATGAAAAGAGTAAAGTAAAGGCTGTTCTGCCTCAACACCTTATGAACTTTATTTTCCGTACTACTCCAAAATGTTTTTCGAGTAGCTGATATAGTTGTTTGAATGTCAGCCCCCAATCCGGTTTGACTTGTAACCAATTGTTCCTCTTGGTATGTTATTGTATGTTTATTGCATTTTTTTTTTAAACCTAGACTTGCAAGCAATTACAGCATTAACGATGGAGTTACAGGCACTTGAGCCAGACACTTGAACCAGGCACTCGAACCAGAGGCTAAATTCGGCCCCAGATCTTGTGTTCTGTATAGGGTCGATTAAAACAGGATGATGGTTTCTGACAGATTAATATGTATTCCTTGGCCAAATGCCTCTTACATCTTAAATAATTACGAGGTTAAGATTTGGACGAGAGGGACCATGACCATCCCACTTCACTGCATCCAGACTGGTGCGCCTAAATGTTAAGTGAGCTTACGACGGTGAAGTTTTGTATTAGTTTCATTGTCAGAGAAAACGTAATGGTGCAGAATTTAAAGATCCTTGAGTAACAACACTAAAAATATTTAACTTTACCCAAAGCTGAAAAGTACTCTTGACATCCAATTGCCGTATGAGATAATTTATTGCATTGGTCAGGGTCAAATTTCTTTAAGAGACGATTTTTCACTCCCAGCAATAGGACTTTTCAAATCTGCGGTTTCAAAGTCAAAAAAAGAAAACAGTCCAATAACTCATCCTCAAAGCAAAAAGTAAAAAGAATTCCCCTCGTTACTCGTATAACACTTTTAACTGTCAATGACAAAATTAATGATTCGTATTTCTAACACCGTACGACTTCTGGTTCCTATTCCTGACGCAAAAGTAAAATAAATGTATAAACAAACTTTTTAATTTCCCATCCTTGGTCTTTAGTCTGGTTCCAGTTCCATTGCCTGTGCTCGAAATCACGCAAAGCAAAAGTGAAACAAAACAATCTTCCAGTCAATTCGGTTATTAATGCTTTTCTAACTGTCAAACCGCCACAGAATGGTATCCCGAATCAATCATTAATGTAATCCTTGTCGAGAACAAGTACGAAACACAGGACAAGAAGATGAGGCTTTCGGTTTCGCGTGACCAACGATCCAAGGACCCAAATGGATGTCACACGAAAAGATTAATGGAATCATGTTCAACATATAAATGTATAAGCTGGAGTTGTGCTCCAATCTGAACAGAAGGACACGGATGTAAGACAAAATTTGGAACAAAAGGATGGTGGCGTAAAATGAGGATACGCCCATGCAGTGTGCTCATTAATCAAACTCCTAAGGGAGAACTTTCGCGTTGCCCCACATTTCAACAAAGATTTTCGACCAGTGTTGCTCAAACTTTCAGTAAGTACAGACGGATTAAATTCTTGGTGCTTGGGAGAAAATCCTGTCCCTTACTCCTGACCAAAAGCGTAAAATATTTTGCTGACATTGAGCAATTGAGGAGGAGATTCCAGAATCAAGAATCCAAGAATTTATCGTTTCTATATTTATTTAACTGTTTCTCGTCCTCTGCCAACAGCGCAATCCTATCGTTTGACATGATGTTTGCCTGAAGCTCCAAAAGATATGGGAGGATTAAATATATGTATCTTCATGAGCTTTTTTGCCCATACTCCCCCGTCCTGATAAATGTCACTATGTTAACACATATGTTATTTTGCAGGAAACAGATTAGCCGTTTTTTTTCGTTGCTTCATTCTTTGAGGAATTCCACTCCACCCTTGTCAAATCACAGCAGTGCAGGAAGACAAGCGTATTACTTCCGTCTCGTTGTCATTCCGAAATGGAGCTAATATCATTGCGAAAACGACGATGACTGGAATCTGGGACAATGCAAATGAAAACTTTTCAAATAAATCCTTCAATTGTTGGTTGGATTTAAATTGTTAAATTTTCGGAGGAACGAACAAAGTTACCTTATTTCAATTCGGTGCTTGGTACATTGCTCGAGAGGTAGGAAACTTCAAAACAATTGCTTGCAACTTTGACGAATGGAATTGGTAATCTGTTCAAGTTCGTCGTTCCGGTGGTGGTTTTTCTTGTCAAAATATTAGTCAGCAATGTTGGCTCCACCGTTGGCGAAACTATTTTTCCCATTTTGTGGGTCAGAAAATAACAAATTTGTGATTTAATTGAACCTGAAAACGGGGAAAAAATAGAGAGAAAAGAATCATTCGGCAAAAGTTTTTCAATTAAGGTTCTAGAAACTCGAAGGCACAGTTAAATGCAGTTTTTGGAAGCAAGTGACTGCAGGGTCGAAAGTTTTGTCTATTCTGTATACAATTACCAAGCTTCAACCGAGTAGGAAGCGTATGGTTGGAAATACAAAACCGAGTTCACTTAACCCATTAAACCGGCAATGGGTCTAAAAGTTTTCAAACGACACGGTTAGTTGGCTTCACATGTTGTTCTGTTGAAACTAAAGAGTAATGACCAACAATTGTTTTAGTTTGCTTTGGAGTGAAAATTAGTTTTACTTTGTTTGCTTAAAGACGTTATATAGACCAATATTGGACTAGTATTGCTTTTGCATTACTTTAACCCTTTGTTGACCAAGCTATTGAAAACTTTAAAAAAAAGTTTTTTTTTTGATACCATATATTTTATTTTAGGGTGTTTTAGGAAGGATAACTCATTTTCGGGTTTGTAAAAGACCTCCAAGGACTAAAAGTAAAAGTGGTACTCAAAAGTAGCGTTGGGATACAAAAAAAATCATAAAAATGGGATTTATTCTTTTTTATTTGAATATGATATGATAATTATAATTGAAATGCATTTTATCAAAAAAAGATAATTTTTGTTACTGAAAATGTATTCCATGGTACAAGGAAAAACAGTTTTTAGGGTTCCAAATGGCAAAAAAACTGAACCCTTATAGATTCATCATGTCGGTCTGTCTGTCCGGGAATTCCACAGCCACTTTTTTCCGAAACTATAAGATATATACTGTTGAAACTTATTAAGTAGATGTATTCAGTGAACCGCATTAAGATTTCCACACAAAAATAAAAAATAAACAATAAATTTTGGGTGTTCCCCATACTTAAAACTGGAACTCTAACTCATCAAACCCATACGTGTGGGGTATCACTATCTATAGATAGGTCTTCAAAAATGATATTGAGGTTTCTAATATCATTTTTTTCTAAACTGAATAATGTGCGCGAGTGATAAAATGTGCCCCCACCCCCCGTAACTTCTAAAACAAGAGAATGAATCAATTCTATCAACTCAAATATGAAAAAAAACATTTAATTTCATAAACATAAACCTTATGCGAACCGTGAACCATTATTTTCTAATAATAAATCTGTAATAGTTACCTAAGTAAATAATAATTATAATTCGCGCGGAACCTTCGATAGTAATGTCGATCTAGTCATGTCCGTCCGTCCGTCTGTCGGCAAAAATTAGGCCTTTAAACTGGGCCTAGAAAGCTGAAATTTTAACCATATACTCCCTAGGTTCCCAAAATAATCAACTTTAAGAATTTTTAAATCCGTCCACAGACACGCCCACAAACTCAAAAAAACAAATTTATCGACAACAAAATTTATCGATTTTTGAGCTAGAAAGCTGAAATTTTTATGATCTATGACTCCCAAAACTGCTCGGGAGACACAATTTTTAAAATCCGCCCCCTGACACGCCCACAATTAAATAAAACAATTTTATTGAAAAATCAAAGTTTGAGCTTGAGCGCTTTTTTTTTTACAAAATCTTCGTTTTCTTCGATAAAATTCTTTAAATGTTATATAACAAAATATGTAGAGTGTTCTTAACAATTCAACCATACTTAGACTTTTGTCACGCCCACTTATGAGCGATAGGAATAATAGGGTATCCAAGGGCGCTCCCAAGCGGGCTGTAGCCCGTCCCTATGTTTTTTTTTGTCATTGTAGCTTGTATACCTTCATTGCAATGGCTGCATTTTGAAAATGGCTTTGACTGTGTTTTGTTGATACACCATAGCTCACACTTTCCCCGTACTTCAACAAACTTTGGCCAATGAACACCCAGATAACTCAGTCGCATGTCCTTCGAAACAGATTCTCCTTTGCCCCTTCGATTTTTGCTGCACTGCGGAGAATCGTCATTCTGTGATTTTCTATTTAGACCACGTCAACAGGTAAATCCTTCTGTGACATAAGTCCAAGGGTTACACATCTCTTGTACTCCAGAAGGGATACTTTTCTATTCATTTGGCAGTAAACGATGAAGGAGTTTACGAAACTTGTTTCGAGCATTCCCCAAAAAAGACGATGCCACCACTTTGTTGACCGGTGGTCTAATCCATATGCTGCACGAAGTTGATCAGCATGGTCTACGCCTCCCATGAAAGAGTTATAGTCTTTAACGACTTTAGGACAACTTTCTTCGTGTTGCACTCCCGATTTATACCTTCTCTTAACAGTTGAAAGCTCCTTGCCATGGTAGTTTGAAGCCAACAGTACTGTTCTGTTGTCGTTCCATTTATAAAAACTGATCCCATCTTTGGAAGATCGATAGTCAAAATCTCCTCTTTTCATTTTTTTATCATCTTTCAAATTGTTCGGGTTAACTTTTCTATTTGCTCGAATCGTACCACAAGCTAGAGTTTTTTTCGCTTTTAAGTTTCTCTAGCAGTCTTACTGACGCAAAATAGTTATCAAAGAAAATTATTTTTTGCTTCCCCACTCCTTTTCAGTCAGTGATAAAACTACTCTTTCACCGAGACCGTATTTTTCGTATTTATTTTCAAGCTGCACGTCTTTTCCTTGGTAAATCGAAAACTTCTTTATATAGCCATGCTGATCTGCTAAGCACCGTAATTTGTTCCCCTTTCTTTATAGGTTTACTGGGATTGTATTGCTCCATGGAGTTTCTGACCTTGAAAGAATCATTAACTCATCAATTTTATCATTCAGAGAATCGATCATTGGCCGAAATTTGAATAGTCGATCTACATATATTATCTTTTGGAATTAGGCTGTTGTCATTTATGTGTAAGCTGCTCAAAATGGCATCAAATCGGTTACGGCTCATCGTTTTACCCACCAACGGAACTTCCAAATCCTCACTTTCACTTCAAAAGTGCCTTCAGCTGGGTAGTTTATGATATCCCATAAGAAAGTTTATTCCTATGAAAGCTAGTAGCTCACCCTTCTTCAAGTCCAACACCTTACTTTTTTGAACCGCGTATGCATCCTGGACGATTATCTGGAATTTCCTCGCCATCAGCCAAAAGCTGCTCAATCTCTTCTTGAAGCACAGCTTCATCCGGTTCCTCAATCATTCTTCGGGCAGCAGCTGAACGAATTGTTATTAGATCCAAATCTTCGGGTTTTAGGTCAGTATCTTCATTATTGTCCAAAAGTAATTCCTCAATCAATGCCAAAATCTCATCATCCTTCAAATAAATATTCTGAACAGCCGACATAATGCACTTTATATACATACATACCAGTCCAATGTAGTTATTTAGTGGAATTATATATAAAATCCGTATGTATCTTATATATGTAGTTGGATTCAGGCGTTCGGAACAACCGAAGACAGGCCCTAAGACATCGTCTCTCCAAAACCCGAAACTTTTCCATATAGGCAACCATAAGCGATGATCGGCCTTATAAGGGCCACGTAGCAATTGACCTTCACTCTGGAGTCAAGTTGTCTGCTATGAAACAGCCTCCTTGTCAGAGCATAAGCCGACTTGGCCCCAGCAAGACAACCAACTATATGTCTATCGCAATATACATAGATACTGGTCAAGCCAGATACTCAGATATCTCACCGCCAATTGCTGCCCATTTTGTTCAATAATGTCCAATTTCTTCCAGTTTTTTCTGGTATCCCTAAAGGGCCCACCCAATGGTGTTCTGACAAGATTGTTTCCGTCTTCTGAAAGTTGATTTTCAACTTCCAATCGTCGCAATATCCCTTAATTTGATCGAAGTCACGCTGCAAAAGATTCTTAATTACCTCGATTTTAGGACCTGATCTGTATGCCACCAAATCGTCGTCATACGCTATAGCATGTCTGAGTGAACCCACAAGATCACTCGTGTAAATGTTAAACAGGTTTGGAAAATTCACCGCCCCTGCTGTAAACCGTTTTTAATGCCAAAGACTCTGCTCGAAGTCATGTTGCCACATTTGATAACGAACTTCTTTCCCATAAGCATATTTTAAATTAAATAAAGCAAAAGTTTGTGCATCCCCCGCCTGGTCAACTTGTAGAAAATTCCCTCTAACCAAACGGTGTCGAAAGCCTTCTCAAAATCAACCAGACAAGCACCCGTGCATTGGTTCTTGCATTTATTCCACTGAATGTCGGAAACCAGTTTCAACGCGGCATGAATAGTGTCATGCTCCGCCCTGAAACCAAACTGGTTTTCCGGAATGATGTTATTATCCTCGACCCACGCATAAGTCCGACCTTTTTAATTTAAAATGAGCGAATGGAACTTTCATATTACAGACTAGAAACATTGCTTCCTTTTACATGGTTAAATAGATAACACTCCAAGCCTACAAAATCGGTAAAACAATTTTATTAAGAGGCCTAACGGTAAAGTAATATTAGTTCGCCTTGTATAGCACTTTTTCGTGCATAAATAAAAATATTATGTATCTACTCTCATACATTATTCTTACCCATTGAATTCTGCAGAAGGGAATCTCTTATAGCATGAAACCCGAAACGGTAATCTGGCCCTTCTCTCCTCTCGTCCTTAGATCACGAAAAGGAAACATAAAGATAAATTTCCTTCTGCATTTGAACTTACGTTGACTCGTATCTCATAAAAATGAGCCAATACAGTTTATCCTCCCAGATAAAAAAAAAAGTAATAAGTTATGACATAGAAAGGGATTAGGCAACTAACCCACCCACAAAATTGAACTTTTAATGGACACGCAGCGAAGAGTTTGAATATGGCATAACCATGTTATCGTAATAAAATTATATGAAGAACGCGTGGCTAAGTGCGCCATTCACAGTCACCCGAAGAGCCGTTCTCCCTTCAACCTACTCGACGTATACATTTTTGAATATCGCCTTAGTCCTGCCGTATCTATGCATACTCTAACGAAGATTCTCCTCGTGCATTAGTCCATTCGAATCAGAATAAATCTAATCACAGAACTACTCAACCTAATTGAACGCATTTAACGCGTTACATGAGGGTGTACTTGTGCTCATAAAACATCCCCTAGAGCACAGGCGCGCTAGTGTTGGGGTGCCGAAATGTAAATTATTCATCCTTTTCTTAAAACCGGAATGTGGGGGTGCCTGTCAGCTTGTGTATCCCACACACACATAATCAACCACTTAAACGAGCCAGCTAACACCATAAGAGATTTGTGGATCTACCCCCACTCTATGCGGTCAATCAGTAGTACGACAAATGGGGTAGCCGATCGATGGCTGTAAGCCGGTGTTCATTTGCCGTCACCCTGTTTATCAGTTAACTAATAATTATTATTGTTCTAAGGTGAGATTTAATTAAGCAGAATGAATGCTGGAATTAAAACGGAACTCGGAGCGGTTCAGTGGCTTTCGCGCGTAAAATTATTATTTGCTTGAACACACCCGCAAGCTGGGTGCTAATTGGCCAACATTTGCCGGAGTTGTGCTTTTTTGCGGTGTTTTATCAGTGACTTGCCCTAAGCCACGCTGAAATGGACGTCCGGTGTTATACGCGCGAAAAGAGCAAACACCATCCACTTTTCGTACAAATTTATGGATTCAATTAAAACTTTTGCCGTTGCTGGTGGTGATAGTATGGCAAACTGGTAATGACGTTCATTTTTGGATATGGCAATAGCGAAATGAGATTGAAGGGGTGTGCTGCGGATTTCCTATTTGAAATAAAATTTTATGGAGATATTTTTGTCGCTGCTACGATGATTTGAATTGGGATCCGGAAACGAGTTGTGTTTTTCATCAACTGTGCAAGTATACAGAATGTTAAAGATGGCTCATAATGGCATGTAGGAGAAAAGGAGGTCCTTTCGGATATACCTAATCATTTCTGAATATGTTCAACGGTTTCTATGTCCCTTATGATTGTGCATGTCGCCAACTTACTCTCTTAAACATTACGTAATTACTAACAGTGCTCAGACGCCGGGGGCTCCTTTCTTAACTGCGTAGATTTAAGCTCGGAAAACTTTAAAGCGCTAGTGTTGATGAAGAAAGGAAAAGCAACGCTAGTATAATGCTCTGTTGAAAATGACTAGCTGATGAGTCTCAGAAGTCGAATTTTTTTTTGATGTGTAAACATCTTTGCTCTCGTTGATGTGTAAATATCTTTTTTCTCGGTAGGGGCTAGTTGGAAATACCGAGCGTCACCGTCATCGTCAGATTTTCAGCGTCACCGTCATCGTCAGATTTTCAGGTCGGACGGTAAAAACTAAAGTTTGAGCTAGGGAGCTGAAATTTATAATAGACTCTCCAGGGGCCCTTGATGCTCATTTGTAAATATTTTTGATGTGTAAACATCTTTGCTCTCGTTAGGGGCTAGTTGGAAATATCGAGCGTCATCGTCATCGTCAGATTTTCAGTGTCACCGTCATCGTCAGATTTACAGGTCGGACGGCAAAAAACCAAAGTTTGAGCTAGGGAGCTGAAATTTATAATAGACTCTCCAGAGGCCGTTGATGCTCATGTGTAAATATTTTTTGATGTGTAAACATCTTTGCTCTCGGTAGGGGCTAATTGGAAATATCATCGTCGTCACCTTCATCGTCAGATTTTCAGGTCGGACGGCAAAAAACCAAAGTTTGAGCTAGGGAGCTGAAATTTATAATAGACTCTCCAGGGGCCCTTGATGCTGATGTGTAAATATTTGTTGATGTGTAAACATCTTTGCTCTCGGTAGGGGCTAGTTGGAAATATCGAGCGTCACCGTCATCGTCAGATTTTCAGCGTCACCCTCATCGTCAGATTTTCAGGTCGGACGGCAAAAAACCAAAGTTTGAGCTGGGAAGCTGAAATTTATAATATAGACTCTCCAGTGGCTCTTGATGCTCATGTGTAAATATTTTCAAAATTCGCCCACTGACACGCCCACAATTTAAACTAATGCAACGCTGATGAGCCTACATGATTACACATCAACTATACCGTGAGTGCAGTGTGGCTCACACCTTTTTTTTGTTTTAAAATTTGCTTACGCTAAAGGGGTTTTTCTGTAATGTTACAGTACACTTAAAGTGGAAATATCGTATTTCATTGCATGCTTTTCGGTGCTACTTACAGAAAGAGTAGAGAGATAGGAAAGAAGTGCTTGGGTGCAGCTGTAACGTTTTTCTCCACGGGTGGTGTCTAAATTGCTTAGGGAGATCTAGTTTTTCACGTATTCGACGAAAAGAAATGAACTTGACCGGGATTTGAACACATGACCTTTCAATCAGTAAACGTATACACTACTACGGCACCGTTGCCACCGGCAAATGATCTCACTTGATTTGGTTAACGGTGTCGTCAACAGCCACATGACGCTACTGTGACGGATTTGGAGATAGGGTCGTTAAGGATTTTCACGTCTAAATCAGGGTGTTGAAATAGAGATGGTGACGGATGAGCCCTTATTGAGATAGCGGCAGCGGTCATATTCAAGAAGCGGATTACTAACATCCCTTTAGGAAGAAATTTCGAAACTAGCCCTCTAGCTTGGGGCTTATGCCGTCGGGGCAACTTCTCTTCCACGTACAAAATAATTAACTTCTCAGAGAGACACCAACTTCTTCTTCCTCTTCTTCTTCTTCTTCTTCTTCTTCTTCTTCTTCTTCTTCTTCTTCTTCTTCTTCTTCTTCTTCTTCTTAAAAGGGATCATAACACTCCCACTTAACTGCATCCCTTCTCGTCCGCCTATGGGGTTCGCCGGTTCGAATTCACAAAATAGCGGCAGGCCTCCAGATTTTGAATCACTTCGTCGCTGATGCCAATCAAGTGATAGTGTTGCTGCAATTTTGTGATCCAAGAGTTCTTAGGCCTGCGTTCTTGGTTCTTTTTTCTTGGGCGTTTGTATTGGATCGTTGATTGATGTTGCACTTTTAGCAGGGTTCGTAGCATCTCTCCTTTGAACATGACAGTACCAACTGAGCCGGTCGTGAAGGCTTCCTCGGATCTTTGGACTTCTTATTCGATCAATCTTAGTTACTCCTGCTGCCATGCGAAGCATCTTCATCTTACTTGTCGTTAACTGTCCTCAACTTTTTGTACGCTGTTCAACATTATGAATATGTGAGCGCCGGGAGCTTAGGGGGCATTTTTCACCCTCCGCTAACGCTGCCATGCTTAATGTCGTAATCACAACTTGCTTCGCTATTGATCATAAATCCCATATATTTCAACGTTTCGCACTTGGGAATCACTCTTCCATATGGGGAATACGTCGCAGTGGCTCAGAGAACGCGCAGTACAATTATTCCGTATTTTTCGTTCTGAAACGATACCATTCCCCTTCAAAACTTCCACCCATACATCAAGTGCTCGTTGCAGGGATGTTTGATCCTCGCTAATAATGGCTTCATCGTCAGCAAAAAATATTTGATGCACTTTTAAAGTACATAATAAATATCAAGGGACCTAAGACGCTTCCCTGGTGCACACCGACTTTGATTGCGAACCTTGATTGCGGGACAGCTTTAAGATGTTAAATGTGTCGCTAGGCTCACCTCGATGTTGAAATTGCCTAGATGTGATTTCTCCCCTTAGTCGCCTTTTCGGCAAGCGCTGTTTTTTTGTTGTGGGTACTGCAGTGGTATTCTTAACCCGTCCCTGCACGGAAAGTGATAGGAAATGTTTATAGTCGTTATAAAATAGGTGGGCCCAGTGGCGCAGAGGTTAGTGTGTTGGACTACTAATCTAAAGGTCTCAGGTTCAAATCCCGCCGGGGCCAAGTAACCTATTAAGGTTTTTTTCCACTGCCTCACTCCTTGCGAACGTCTGACAAACAGATTGGAGAAGCTTCTCCAATTTCCCGTTCGGTTTCGGCTTTAAATTGTAAATGGTTGGAGAAGCTAGTTTCTAGGCCCATACAGTTAATGCCTAATATTGATATATTTTTATTAAATGGGAAATTAAGTAAATCAGTCATTTCATTGAGTAACTGAAAAATGTCCTCATTTAAATATCTATGACCAGAAACTTTTTTTAGTTGTAACGCACAGGTCTCATAATGGTGATCAAATTAATCTATAGAGAGTTTTCTCGCAATCCTCCGATACATCATCGTAGTCAACTACCTCGCAATCACTTTGATTAACTTATTTGATTTGTAAATGTGCACACATCGGAAACGATAACCACATATTCAAACGTTAGGTTCTTATGTAAGTCAAAGTCCCACAAAAAGAACGAGATCTCATATCTCAACCTTCATCCTTCTATCTTCTCAGTTCCAATCCAATATCTTCTTCGATGCAACCACTTCAGACAGAATGCACACATAGCCGACACGTCTTTCCGCATCAGGGAACTAAAAATTCATTCAACTGCAAAAAGTCGGTTTAGTTGGATGGCATCCTTCCTGTTCCTCGGGGCTTCTTTCGACACACAAACAAACTAAATAAAAATACTTACTAAAATAAAAGTACAAAAAACAAAAAAAAAATGAATTTACGTGCAGTTATCGTCCTTGAATAGTCGTCCGTCGTCATCGTTGTCGTATTTTCTTTGCACGGCTATTGTACACCTTTTTTGGCAGACACGTATTTTTAGTCACATAACTTGGGACAAGGCAGAAAAACGGGATTAAGTCCTTAGCAGATTCATTCGGCTGCTATTAAAGGGTAAACAAAGTGTTCCAATGTGTGCACATGCACAGATAGCTACAGCTACGACTTGGTTCTCACTGCATCAACTCGTACTCGTTCCTATGCTGAATGTTCCTCCATAGGGGCAATGAAGATATCAACTTTCTGCAGACAAATTCCGGCAAATTTGGTGGAATTACTCTTTTTTTGTGCATGCACACTTGCCGCTGCAATGGCACAAGACACAAGAGCATAGAAAGGAAAGCAGGCAGAGTACCAGTACGGTGTGGTTCTCATGTGCCAATAACCGCACCCTAGCCCACTTTTGCGGTCGTTATGCCACAAATCCTTTTTAGCTTTTGGTCAGCAATTTGGAGTGCAAAGTTGTATGCAAATGCGAGAAAGGTGTATGTGTGTGCTAGAGGTGGAGCCCCTTTTTTTTAGTGTCCAGTAGCGTGCAATGAAGTAAGCTTTTAACTAATTAGTTTTTATGTCCACATCACAGAGGGCGGTCGACTTGGTGGACTGGGTAAGGAAAAAGTGGTCCCCAGATGAAGACACCAGATAGTCTAGTTAAAAGTGAAAGTAAAATTCAGCTTATAAATATTTACTTTGTTGAGGACGTAAAATAATGTTATAGTCATGTGTGCGTCTGCGGTTATTCTTTTGCATTGAGGATGCCAATCCTTATGCGCGTTATGCGCTAAAGACTGCGGCAAGTAGATTGTTTGATTATAAAATTATTTATATGTTTGTAGGTACTTCCCTACCTAGTCAGTGAAGGATATGTCTCATCTGGATTTATTCATTTTTTTGGCTCTACCTTTAATAAATTGAAAGCTTTTTTAACAGCATCATCAATTTTAATCAATCATGTTAAATCTACTTACGAGTACATAGGTATGGTCCTGAAAATCTATTTGGGCTTGGGCAAGGAAAATCTGTCCTGAGTATGCAATGGTCCATGTTTGTTCAGTACTTACCCTAGGAAGCGGTCATTTAGAAATGTCTAACAATAAATAAAGTTGACCTTTCGAAGGAGTTAAGTAAAATTGTTGTGGTTGTAATCCTGATCGTAACTTCGCTGTTAAGGAAGAAAAATGCAGAAGTCGATTTTGTTGTTGTCTGTGGCGAGATTATTCTGATTTTCAAACATTGTTGTACGTATTGACATATAAAAAAGATTTTGAAGTAGCACTCTCCAGAACTTACCTTAACATCTTACAATCGTTTTCGATCCGTCTGTGAATTGCAATTTCATTCCGCCCTGTATGGGCCATTAATGCCTAACATTGAATTACTTATACTAAGTTATTCTGCAAAGCTTCCTAAATTAACACTGTTGAACATTTAAGGGAGTCCCAAGAAAAATTACGAAAATCAGAAAACCGCGCAAAATTAATTCAATAAAGTCAAGTGACACACCTGTGGCTCCAAAATTAAAAAAAAATATATAATAAGGTAACAGGTCTTCGAATCAGAGTCTAGGAGTAGTATTTGGGTCCTGCGAGGCGCAACCGATTCAATTAAATAGCTACAAATTAATAATGTAACAAGCTCTTGCTACGAGTAAACTTTAGGCCACCTTCAGAATACGCATGAGAATCTGATGTGCGAAGTACACGACATGGCATTCGGTCAAAAAGTTATTTTGCTCATGCGAACGGTGATTGTCATAGGTGTCATTATGTTGGCATATTATGAACATGGCGGCAATAATTAGACGATATGCAGCACAGCAGGAGGATTCCATTTTCCATAACTCGACAATGGTAATTGTTGTCATGCAATCCGGTTTGTGAGAAGGTATACAATTTTTGCATGCGCTAAAGGGATTTCCTTTTTCTGTAGTACACAGTACCCTTATAGTGGAAACCACAGCGCAGGCATTTTGTTTGTTGCTGTAAGTAGCTCCCAGCAAATGATTCATTGCCTATTTCTGGGTGCTACTTACTGTATGAAAGAATAGAAGGATAGGAAAGAAGTTTGGTGCGATGGGATTTTTTTTTCTTAATAGGTGGCGCCTAAATTGCTTTAGGGAGATCTGTTTTTGTTTTGTGTATTCAATTTATAAAAATCATGGGCCTGGTCGGGATTCGAAAGCACGACCTGCCAATCACTTTAGTGAATACACTACCATCGCACCATTGCCACCTGTATCATTTGCTGTTATTGGGGTTATAGGCTCTCTTGTTGCGAGTATTAACCTAAACGCGTCTGCTGTGGTGCATGCTAGTCGACTAGTTGAACGCACTCAACAGTTCTAACGTATACGCTTAGCGACTGTCTGCGCCAGGTTACATGCGGCCCTAGACGTGATCGGCGAATGGTGCACTAGAAATGGGTTCTCGGTCAATCCTCTAAAAATCGTTCTCTTTACGAGAACGAGGAAGCTGATTGGGTTGCCTCAGCCAGTGCTAAAAAGCGTCACAATCCAACTCTCCAATACAGCAAAATATCTGGTAGTCATCCTGGATAAGAAACTTCTTTGGTCCAAGCACGTTGAGCTGAAGACAGCCAAGGCGCCGTCGGTTTTCTGGCAGTGCAAGTGCATTTTCGGCTTATCACTGAAAAGACTCCTATCGATTTATACGGCTATGATACGAGTAAGACCATTTCTAGCATACGCATCGGTTCTTTTGTGGAATAAGCTTTCACATAGATACGTTACTGCTGCTTTCGCCAAACTCCAAAGGAAGGTATGTCTCGGCTGCACGGAGGCCTTCCCCAGCACCCCTGGCTCTGGCCCAGATGAATTATTGAACGCCCCGCCCCTTGATGTTTACATCATGGGTAGTATTCATTCAAAGCTATCTCGCATTTAAGAAAAGGGTGGCTTTTGGTATAACTCGCACTGGAGTTTTGACGAAACTGCGCAACGGTTGTCCGTCGACTCATGTCTTATGGATATGCCGTCTGATGCAATGACACCGGAACTTCGGCTAAAACGCAACAACGAAGTCGACTTTCCTCGTGTTCAGGATTGGCTCTGGCCAAACTTAGAGTCTGGAAAGGAATGCAGTCGAATCTACACCCTACACGGATAGCTCCAAAGCCGATCAAGGATCTGGTGCTGGTGTTTTCCTGGAGAGCGACAACATTAGACTTTTCTTCTCGTTATGCGAACATACATCAGTCTTTCAAACAGAGGCTTATGCTATCCTAATGGCTATGGACTATGTTGCGAGGAACAAGTGGAGGGGGCGAAGTATCTGCGTCTGTAGCGACAGTCAGGCTGCGCTTAAGGCCTTGCTCAACCACTTAGCCACCTCCAAAATGAACTCACTCAGTCTTGTCTGGGTCCCGGGTAATAACGGGATCACTAGAAATGAGATATCCGAAGAATTTGCTAGACAGGGCTCAGAGGAGGACTTCTCAGGACCTTAACCGACGATATGTCTGCCTGCGTCCTCGGTCAGGGCTTTCATAGACGGTTGGGTTTCATATGATCACAATCGCAGATGGCATGCCTATCCAGGATGCAGACTCTGTGATTGTCCTGTCCTTTTGCTCGTATCAGGTGGCAGGTATTTGGTGCGATGTGGTGAGTGCTGTAGACCTAGATTAGATTATATTTTTTGGGGGAGGTGGTATACTATATCCAGATCACTGCGGCCGCTTGTGGGCCTATTGTGATATCCACCATTTGGAGCTCGTGCATGATGCCGCAGTTTTTTTTAGAAAGGCGGCTAATTCTTTGGGAGAGCTGGCGGCTATGTCTGCTGCTTCAAGGTATAATTTACCTAGATAACGTTGACGCATTTTGATTAAACATTTGCATTCACAAGTATATGCTCTGCTGTTTCCACGTCCTCGTTGCACAATCTGCAGGTATTATCTTGTGCTATAGTCATCAGGTATTTTTTGACACGGCAGTGCCCTGTGATGAAGCCTGTGACTAGTCGAATCTGACTTCTACTTAGTTGTAGTTGTTTCGTTTTTTTGTGGGAACTATTTGGCATAAAGTTTTTAGTTTGCCGGTATCCTTCGGTTTCCCTCCAGAAATGAAGCTTCTTTTCCTCGAGCCAGGTTTTAACACAACTTTTTATAGTGCTTATTGGTAGCCCGCAGAATGGTCTTGGCATCATGAATGGGGATGCGGATCCTGTTCTGGCTAGTTCGTCTGCTTTTTCATTGCCTTCGTATCCACTGGGCACTGCGTCCAGGCATCCATATTAATTGAACTTTGTTTGTGGTGCCCAATAGTTGTAGAAGTTGGAGACAATCCCAGACCAGTTTTTATGATATTTCAAAGGCGTTGATTGCGACTAGGGCCGCCCTGCTATCGGAGAGAATGTAGATGCTTTTGTTTTTGAAAAGCCTGTTTAGATTCTTTCGAATGCATAGCTCTATCGCGTGGATTTCCGCCTGAAATATGGTGCTGCTTGTGTCCATACTAGCGTATAGGCACGTTTGAGTGCGAGGGCCGTATACTCCCGCTTCTACTCCTTCATTTGTTTTCGATCCGTCTGTGTACCATACATGTTTATTATGTTCCCAGTTTAGACGGTCTCGGAATGTAACCTTGAAATTGTGTCGGAAGTTATATCTTTGTAGAAATTTGTCTGTTAGGTGTATTCCAAGTAGTTCGTGCTGTGATGAGCTTATAGGCATTTACCATCGCCTCTTTCGTGAGTTCTAGGTGAAGTGGAGGGATGTTTATTAAAGTTTCAAGTGCAGCTGTTAGTGCAGTTTTCATTGCACCAGTTGCACAGACACAGGCTATTCGCTGTATTTTGTTGAGCATAGCCTGTGCTGACCTCAGCGTTGCTTTGTGCCACCAAACTGCGGCTGCATACGTGACAATAGGTTTTGTAATTGCCATATACATACATCCATAGTTTAATTTTGGGGTTAAGACCCCAATTTTTACCGAGTAGGCTTTTGCTGGTCCATAATGAGGTCCTGGCCTTATCGATAGTTTTGGCAAGGTGAGAGTTCCATGTAAGTTTTTCGTCTAGTGTGATTCCTAGGTAATTAACTTCCGCTGAGAACTCTACTGTTTTACCGAAGAGTGCAGCATTTCTGAGTTTTCCTCGCCTTCTTCTCTTGGTCAATACAACTATGGTGCTTTTCTTGGGATTGACTTTAAGTCCAACCTTTGTGCACCATACACCAACCAGATTCAGAGCCCTCTGGAGGCGATCCGAGCTGCAGACCCAAGCTCTCGATCATTGAAGCGTCATCTCATCTTTCTTAGGAAATCGAATAAATTTACACAGTAAAAGGGATGTGTCTTTCTGGTAGTACAATTCACCAGTATTGAGTCTAAGTGCTCCAGTGTAGAAAGTATCTCACAACGACAAAAAAATCCCTGTAGTCGGGTCAGGGTTTCATTCATATTTTAGGCTTGCCATCATAACAATATAAGATGAAGAAATTCTATATAAGCTGGAAAACATTTGAATTTAATCAGTCCATGTCCTTCCAGGCCAGGATTCGAAGACTTGTCCAAATATCGCAAATGAGTCCCTATTTCACTTGGCCTTATTTCACTGCTCCGAGAAAGCCAAAGAGCCTGATCGTTTAGAATGGAAACGATCGAACGATTTCGATTCGCCTATAATCTCGTTAGATCATTTCATTTCGGAAAAAAATTAACGTGATCTGGGCCCAGGCGCCAGGCCTTCTATAAATAAGGTACATTCGCATTTCATTAAGTTGTGTCCAAACTAGCGATGGGCGAATTTCTCAAACCGAGTAAGACAAGTTTAAACTGAGTGAAGAACGGTTTGCAAACCGAGTTAGCCATCTCGGTTTCCATACAAAATAATGAAGTTAACTTCCATTGCTAATGGTTCCTATTTACTGTGTTCCTGATCTTGATAGCAGTTCAAGATACATATATATTCAAAGCCAGCGAAGCTGCTATCTTAACGTGTATACTGTATGTACTCAAATGACTTTGGTAAAAGCAGCATCGAAAGAGAAGACACTTCTCAATTAATTCTGTATATGCAACAGCTTTCTTCCATAACGATCTTATTGAATTGACGAATACTGACATACGGCCCTAGCGAGGTAACCGTCGGAGCGGATAATTCTCCGAAATCGTCCGATTCGGAGAATATTTGCTTCGAGGTAATCTTCCGAACAGCTGTTCTGAAAATTTTTCCCACAAAATCGAACGCACACCGGCAGTATGCTTTGTAGTACCATAAAATGCATTATTTCATGTTTTAGACACAAGTTTTTTTCCAACATTTTGTCGTGGAATTCGATGACAACTACCTCCAACACAAATTGAATCTCCGACAAATTATGTTCCGCTTCGATGTTTACCTCGCTAGGGCAGATAAGAAATCTCATACGCTTCATTTGAAGCTCTTACTGGTTCAATGAGAAGGGATATAACAATAAAAAATGTACCTCACATTGATGTCAGTGCGTCGGGTTTTGCTGAAATCCAATCTGACCCAAACTAATCTAGAATTAAAGTAAACAAATGCCATCCTCTTAACTGCAGACATTTCTTAACATTTTTATTTTTATAACAGAAAACTACTCACTTTCTGCTCGTGGAGCTTAAAAACAAAAATAGTTTTCGTCGCGAGCATTTCAGAAAAATATCTGAGATATTTCATCATTGTCAACAATAAAATAAATGTTTCCTCTTGTTTCTGTCAAATGTTCAGTTCTGTCTGGACACATCTTTAGATGTTCTATAACTGGACGATAAAATTCAATTACAAGGTTACAACTGCAAGCGGTTCAACAAATCGAATGATATTTCTTTTCGGGACACACGTGATTAATCACTTCTATCAAATCTACTTGCACTATCTGTGATAAATCGATGCTGTGAAATTTAAAACGATGGTAAGACAAACACCTTCAAGGGTTTCGAAACGGCATCCACTGGAAAATCAGTACCAACGGTGTACTATCGAAATTTTGATGCAAACCTATGAAAGTCGAACACAAAATGGAGGTACCTCCCACAACAAAATAGCACTTTCATATAGCCGGGAGAACTAAAGAAGGCACATCATCCGTAGACAAAATTAATCAATAAAAAAAATGATCATCCCATTATCCTTAGAAAATGTCTCAATTTGTTTGTCCACTTAATGTACGATTCCGAAGAATCATTGCTTTTTTCCTTTTTAACTTTCATTAAGTTTTTATCATTGAAACTTGGCGACTTATTCTATTTTGCCCTTGTTCCAGCCATGAATTATGCACCATTCAAGTAACAGAAAAGGACTCTAATGAAAAAAGCAAAAAAGTGGAAAAGATATTATTTAAAGCAAAAAAAAAATAAGATAGAATGAATATACATCATTTCCCAGAAATGCTAGTATTTTATTTATACGAAAACTTTCGCTATCCCATCCCTGCTGCCTACTATGAAAAAGTTTCATTCAGAAACGTCAAGTCGAATAGTAAAGGACCGTAGGTATGTGTAGGTAACTAGGAGAAAAATCTTTCAAAGAAAAGACAAAATACAACAAAAAAAAAAATAAATACTTTCGGTTATCATTGAAGTGGAGAGGTTTGCAAAAGTTCCATCTAATCCACAGACATTATGTCCTGCCAAAAACCACCCCCCTAGGAAGCAAATCAACTAAATTATCCAAATATTTACTTAATTTATGACCAAGGAAGTGTAATAATTTTTTTCTTCTTTTGGGTTTCTATGGACAAAGTATCCAAATGTATTGCGTACGACGAATTGAAAGTGTCCATGTCCAAGGACTGTCTCTGTTGGATACTTTTGGTATATTCTTGGAAAATATATCTATAAGAAAGTTTTATATGCCAGCAGCTTATGATGATGTTATGAAGGTAATTTAGTGACAGGATATTACTGGAGGAGTTCCTAAAGTGCCTTAAGGGAATTGGATCTTGATGACGGTCATTGGGCGAGGATGCATTAAATTAAATTGTAAACAAGTGAGATACAAGGATGAAGAAAGACACATCTTGGATGTTTGAACGATGTTTGCTTAGCAGATAAACGGGCACAATGTGGCGATAAATTATATAATTGTCATTGGAATTAACACAGTATGAACATAAATAAGGTTATTCTAACGTAACTTTTATTGCAAGTTGTTTTGTTTTTTTCCTACTAAATGTGTAGACTACTTAAACAAATATTGCACATCTGTACTTTACTTAATGAATAACGATTAATATGTAGGTGGGGATGTGAGTATTGTACTAATGGGGTTTGCAGACCAAAACAACGAGTATAGAAATGGCGTGTCGAGTCATTATGGTCAAGGTTCAATGTGACATAAGAAATAACAAATGAGGTCTCCTTAATTTTTTTTTTCTTACCTTGGATCTTGAATTATGCTTTGAATTTTTTTGCATACAGGAACAATGACCTTGAAGACATTTATTTTATTACAAATTCAACATTGACATGAAAAACTCATGCTCCCCTAATTTTATTCAATGTTGTGGTCTTGAATAAACACACTACTGTGGCAGTATTTTTAGTATTAGTGTACAATAACTTTATTTAAAAAAAAAATAGCTTGGGTACGTTATAGAACGCTGATTATGTTTAAGACAAGAAAAGACGAGACATCAAGTCATTATATCCGCCTTCATAATCGTTAAAAAAGAACAGTCCGTTTATAGCGGGATACCATTTTGGGTCTTCTGCAATTCGTTTAAGCATTAACCATCTAATGCTCGAAGCCTTTAACTAAAGGGTATTCAAATTCGAGGTATAATTTTATATTTTGAATGAAATGCACACATAAATTGTGCGAAATCTGTATTTATTATTAGTGGAAATAAAAATGTACCTACATTGGTTCCGGTTAATATATTTTTTATATAATTTTTTTACCTTAAAGGGGTTTTGCCATAAATAATGTTACAGTACCCTTATTGTGCTATGAACACAGCGCAAGCATTATGTGAACAGCAAGTAGCACCTTGCAATGGCAGATTTCATTGCATGCTTTTCGGTGCCACTTGCTTTAGAAAGAATAGAGAGATAGGAACGAATTTTTTTGGTGCAGTTATATGGGTTCTCTCCACGCGTGTTGTCTAAGTTACTTAGGGAGATCAAGTTTTACATATATTCGAAATAAAGTAATGGGTTTGGCCGGAATTGAACTCACGATCTTCCAATCATTAAGCGAATACACTACTACTGCACCGTCGTCCAAGTGAACTCCTCTGCTAGCTCGGCAGACTGTCAACCTTTTACCAAAATTTTGCATCACTTTTTCGCATAATGATGGTTCAAAAAGTGATATTTGCTCGATGATGTTGTCTTTGAGGTGTTGAACAGTTTGAGGATTATCGGCAACTCGGTAACGGTCCATTGTACTACCAGGCAGAAATCCTCCTTTTTGGTGTAGAGGCATGTGAATGGGTGGCCAACACACTAACCTCTACACCGTCGCCATAAGACCCCATAAGAGATATCGCTTGATATCGAGCTCCATCCACGGTAACTACTGCATTGCTATTTTCATCTTCGAAGAAAAATTGACCAATTACGCCACCATGGTGAAGATAATTTGCTTGAACAAATTGTTGTTGCTTCTCTATGGCCCAATTAAGGAATTGCGGACGCACTGCGTGGTCGGTTGGCTTTAATTCTTGTGTTAAATGTATTTTGTAGGCCTTTAGATGCAGATCTTTCTGCAAAATGTTAAATAAAGTTGTTGGTTTGAGGTTTAATTGCTGTGAACGACGACGAATCGACGTCCTTGGCTCTTCAGCAACACCTCTGCTAACAGCTGCAATATTTCCACTCGAATGACCATTACGATGATAGGCTTTACTTCTCTCATCTTGAACCGACTCAGTTTCTTCAAATTTATGAACGATAAGTTTAAAAGCACGGTTTGACGAAGCATTTTGTATACCGCATTTTGAAAGAAATTTTTGCAATACTTTCACCATATTTAAAATAAGTTTTAATAATAGAAACACGTTGCTCAATAGTCTACCGATCCATTTTAGCTAACGGGATGTATGTATTTGCTTCATACCTGAACAAACTTCGGTGTAATCTAATAGCTGTAAAAATAGTGGCGGCCAATTTAAAATGATATGTCAATTTTGAACACTTTTTATATTTAAGGCAATAATTGTAGTAAAAGTGACCAATTTTTTAAATTGACTAGGTGTGGAATTTCTTCAGCGATAGAGCTGCGTAAATTGCTTCTCTTTACGATGCATTTTTTGTGGTTCACTCGACTGACCTTATCTGCCCAAGCAGGCACCGACTAAGAATATCACTGCAGCGTCGATCCGATATTTTTTTCCATTCAGTATAATTCTTTATTCATTCGGAATATTCCGATTGAGTAATTTGCGATATCGTCGTGTGCATGAGAATACCGCACAACTGAAATTTTTTGAGAAACACACTTTTTGGCAACATTGTAATCTCCGGCTCAAATTCCACAGTTTGAAAAGTAATTTGTAGTGCTGACATCTATTTTTTATTGTTTAAATTGAGTTTGAAATACCACACATCTTTAACTGAATAATTTGTTTTTGGAAATATGACATATCTGCACCTTTCGCGAGCAATAAGACAGTCAAACTGTGGACGTAGTCTTTGTGTACATATTTTGTGGTGTTAAAAACATAGCAACAAACAACTTTTTATTTTATTTGTGAGTTTATTTGTTTAATACACTGATTCTTTAATTAGATTGTGAATTAAAAGTTACGAAGTACCTCTTATATTACCCTAATTGTCGATTTGCAGATGTGCGCTTTTACATTTCAAATTTGAAGTAGTTGTGCGTTTATATCGTAACCGGCTTAATATGGAAGTAGATGGTTTTTCATTAGATACTGATCTTGATGTCCAAGATATTCTTAAGCAGTTAGCTGATAAGGGAATACAAACAAAACAAATATCTTTCAAAAATTATGTTGATGTAGAATATCAGCTCAGTTATTCCAAACAATCAGAACAAACCTGACACCTGTCAATCGAAATGCCTGACTTTGACAAAGATCTTCAAGAAATACCCCTGGAGTCTGATTCTAATTTAGAATATTTGCCATCATCATCTGAGAATGAAGCCGCATTTTCAGATGTCGAAAATATTCCAGAGGAGTTCGAGAATGTGGTTTGTATAGATGTAAGCAACTTTTTTATATGTCTGAAGGTTAACTTACACTGCAGGAAGTTGAAGATTGTGCCGACACCGACATGTTTGGGCGGAAAAACACTCTAATGCTAGAAACAAAGTTCAAAAAGGGAATCAGCCAGGCAATCCAGAGAACGAGGTGAGTGGTATCTTGGGTATCGAAAGCCACAAGGATCGAAAAAAATATTTCAAGACAGTGTTAAATCTGAGCGAAAGCTTGGTCCAACTTGCCAATCTAATACGTGCTTAAAATCGCGTGCACGAAGTTGTCCTAAATTTCCTCATACAGTTAGAAAACATATTTTTGATAAATTTGACATGGACTGGAAACAGCGCAAAATTTATGTTTCAAATTTGGTACAGGTGATTGACCCAAAGAGAAGAACAAGCGAAAATTCAGAAAATATCAGACAGAAGACACTTCAATATTATTTAAAAAATGATAATGAAACATTACAAGTGTGCAGAAATATGTTCCTCAATACCCTAGATGTTAAATATGCAACAATTCGCGGTTGGGTAGAAAAACAAGAATATGGAATCGTTAAGCCCACTAATTTTTTCGAAAGAACTAATTGTCGCTACTTACCCTTTAAAGAACAAAAGGAGTTTTTGTCCAATTTTTTTAAAGCACTTCCTACGGTTCCATCACAATATTGCAGAAAGACAACTTCTAAGCAATATTTGCAACCACCAATTTCTTCTATTAGTGAAGTTTTTAACATGTATGAAGAAAAATGCAATGAAGATAATGTATCCAAACTTTCTAAAAGATATTTCTATCAAGCATTTCGGGAAGAAAATATCGCTATTTTTAGTCCTAAGAAGGATCAATGCGATATTTGTGTCGCACACAAGGTAGGCAATATCATTGATGAAGAGTATCAAGTTCATATAAAAGCAGAGGAGAAAGCCAGAGCTTCAAAAGACGCTGATAAAAAACTTGCTTTTGAAAGGAAAATTAACCTTTTCTGTATGGACCTCCAGGCAGTCAAATTATGCCCAGCTCTCAAGCTAGTTCACTTTACTTTAAGACAAAGCTGACTGTCCATAATTTTACAACTTACAATATGTGTTCAAAAAGAGTTAAGTGCTACTGGTTTGACGAAACCAATGCGGATTTGACGGCGCCGAACTTTGTAAGCTTAATTATTAAATTTTTAGAGGAAGTCTTTGAGTCCAATTTGTTGCCGATCATATTGTACTCAGATGGATGTATGTACCAGAACAGAAATGTTGTTCTATCCAATGCCTTACTCCACCTATCTGTCAAGTACAAAGTCAAAATAACACAAAAATATTTAGCAAAAGGACACACGCAGATGGAATGTGATAGTGTCTGTCCACAGTGTCATTGAAAACAAGCTCAAAGACAAGGAGATATTTCTGCCATCGCAGTATATTTTAATTACCAAAGAAGCAAGGTCAAAACCATTTCCCTATGATGCTGAAAGTGTCGATTTCTCACAAATCCTGGATTACGCTCAAACCTCGAACTATGTTTATAAATCAATAAGACCTGGAAACATGGTTGGGGATGAGACAGTTACCAGCTTAAAAGTTATTTTATACGACCCATCTGGAACAATATTCTACAAAACAGACTACGACAACGAATTTGAAGAGCTCCCCCAAAGAAAAATCACAAAATCATTGATTTGCGACATTGAATATCCGCGGTTGCACTCCGAAAGAATAAAAATTGCAGAAACAAAGTTTAGACATTTGCAAGAATTAAAGTTTATCATACCGAAAGACTGTCATGCCTTTTATGACAGTTTACCGTTTAACCTTTTCCGAAAAACATAATATTTTGTAAGACATTATTTAATTTCTAAAACTAAAACTGAATTTGATCTGTGTTATATTTTTTTTTGTTTTATCAGCGTTATTATTAATTTGTTTTGTTATTAAATGAATTAATCGTTTTTTAAGTATTTTGAATTTAAACTGCCATGTTGATCCTTACTCCAAAAAATGAAATACCGCACAAGTGCAACGATGTGCACAACAAAATAATTGCAATACAGCACAACTGCAATTACTAATTTTAATTAACATAATTTTGAAAATGAACTTTATTAAACAGATACTTACTAAATATAATGAATGACGTGTTTTTTCTTTTAGTTCAAACTCTAAGCAACCCTTCGTAAAACAGTTTTTTGTTCCTCCTGAACAATTTGGGAAATGTCAGTTGTGCGGTATTCTCATGTACACGACGATATGTATAATGGATGCTTTTTATTCCTAGAGGAAGGTGGAATAAGAGGAATATTCTGTCACTTGACAGATGGGCGTGGCAAAAGTCGAATTATGGGGGAATTGTTAAGAAAGCTCTACATATTTTGTTATACAACATGATGATTATTTCGGGCCCATAGAGAGTACCTATATGTTTGATTTCAGCTTTCTGGCTCTAGTTTAAAGGAATAATTTTTGCCGGGCCTGGCTAGATCGATATTACTATCGATGCTGATCACGAATATAGTAGCTTTAAGGGTTCTACAGGCAATATTAAGGTATGTAACAAAATATGAGTTGAAATAAATATTCCCTTAGAATAGGGTATACAAAAAATGAAGCAACTGCAAGCATTCAATTGGGTGGGCATTTATTGCAAAATTTATTGTCTTTTTTATATTCAAATTTCAAGCTTTTACAATTTCCAGGATCAATTACATTTGTCAAATGGTCTCCTGAGAACATGAAATGGGTCATCTTGTACGTTTACATAACCGAATCGAAAGATCGAATTGAAACTGAATTGGTTTTCGAGGCGGGTGTTCGCTCTCACCGAAATTAAGAGATTGAATTGAAGTAGAATTCAGTTTCACACCTCCTACTAAATACGTGTTTTGTATAGCCTTGTGTTAGTGGCGACGAAAATCCCAGTCAAATGAACACAACAAAGGGAAACATGTTGTTTAATACTTTAATGCTTTAATGAACTATGTCGTCTGTATAGAAATAAAGTATTCATTGTAGGTAGCTACTACATTTTTTGGCCAATGTATCTGCTCTCGATATAAGTGGCAACGGAGGTAATGAAACAATTTGTTTCAGTTCTATTGCTTTAGCAATACATACAAAGTGAAACAGTAAAATTGAAACGAACACATCATATGAATACCTCCAAACTCCAGGAGGAGGCCAACGTTAACCTAAATTAATTGGGAAGGTGTCATTTTGAAAAGTCTCACATTTTCCATTCGGCCAAAAATATAACTTCACACACACAAATGGTATAAGAAGCTAGGGTTTTCGCCTTATATGGGAGATTGATGCCTCATATATGTTTTCAACTCTATAACACTGACTTTGGTTAAGGGTAATGAAAAACCGAACGCTCAAGGCTCATTGTCAGTATTCATTGGCCCACCACCGCCCATAGGGGGCTGTTAGCCTCTTCACCAACCCGGCACAACAGATTTTCTAAAATCAGCAGAGCAAAGTAACTGCTCGGATGGAATAAAAGAGAGTTGATATCCTTAGGTATGTAACCGGGTTGACGGTGCAAGAGAATCCTGCTCCCTTCCCACTTAGGTCAATATAGACCCTTTGTGATACCCTGCGGGTTATGATTTCCATACTTAGGAACCAATGAAAAACCTATGCTTACAATACATCCCGATGCTTCTATAAACTTGTGCAAGTCGCTTACACCACTGTGTCCGTTGACCTAACAGAGTCTTACATCATAGTACAGATTCTTAGTGGGTATCATGACTTGAACGAGCAGCTAAAAACTATCAGAGTAAGATGCTCGGGCAAGTGTAAGTCTCACCCCTTCTACGCAAGAATGTTTTTCTTTCATGAAGACGAGATGATGGAGATAAGACTCGATAGTAACCTTACTAAGGCCACAGGCAGGTTTTGTGATTTTGAATCTCATCGCTAGAAACTGACGAACGTGCAGCAGTTCTGAAGTTCAATGGGCCATTAGGTCTATTTTCTCGATGCCATCGGATGACCCCAATCAAAATACAAAACAAATACCCACATCGATAGTATAGGCACGAAATCTAAAGCTGGTTGATTTTTCAATAAGCATATAAAGCATCAGCCTTGGCAACAGACTTACGAGACTACGCTAGACTGTTCAACAAGATGAAGATTGTGAATTTGGTACTTTGTGACTGTATCACTTTCTTTTCGTACAGAAATGTTTTACTAAGCTATTTAAGTTCTTTTCTTGACAAAAATAGCGCATCTATTGCCCTTCATAGCAACGCACTCGTTTTTCAATTACAGATAACCTTACCAACAACAAATGTTTACATTTATAATTATAACTTCCACGAGTGTGTATAAAAACGTCTACAACTTCACATCTCTCCATTGTACATATTGAACGCACTAAATCATCCCTCTCCCCATCGCAATACGGCAATGCTTCATTAATGGACTTCCCTTGAAAGAGTATCTAAAAATACCACAACAGACTAATCAAAGTTCCCCCAAATTTCCAACACCGCCAGCATACATCGCGTCCCAAAATATAGCCCTTTCCCTAATGCAGGGCTTATTGTAGTAGTGCTCTTCTTCGCCTATCTCTAAGCAAATTCAAGCGGAAATTGTTGGAAAGCAGTGTTCAGGAAATGCGCCCAATTAAAACGCCAACCTAGCAATTGTGTCTGTGTCTGCCCGTATGTGCTTGCAGGCTGAGATTTGATTTTCGGTGGCTGGCGCACGATTGCGTTCATCTATTTTCGGACGCGCGAAGTGTGGCTCCCAAACCCAATCTCGAGAACTAAATTTAGAAACTACTTAGTGTGTCATACGGGATGTGTCGAATACGCGTCGACAGTCTGGATCTTAGTGTCATTCAGTGCAGTGCAGTTCAAGAGCAGAGCAGCGAGAACGAGTATGCTGCCGCCAAAGTATGCATTTTACCGATCAATGCAAGAAGTGACCTAAGAGTAATTGTGTTGTCCCCCATTGTAGTATGCAGGAGAATTCCTGGTGTAGGGCCACCGGTCAACCTTTCAAGGACCCCATATTGGTCATAATCACCTTCGCTGCCATTATTGGATCGTTTTCCTTACTCTGTGGATTTGTGTTGCTGTGTGTGGTTTCGAAGACCCTTAATAACGAAGCTTCTGAAGCGGTCCTGCTCTTCGGTATGTATAGATACATTCGTCAAAAAACTAACTCTAAATAATTAGCATTTGCCCCAGGAATGGGCTTCTTCATAACGTCGGTATCCTATGTGACTTGGAAAATCACCAACAAGCGACGAATCGAACAAATGATTTTAGCGATGAAAGAGGATATAGTGTAGCTTCTTATTTTATTTATTTAAATTATTTATTAAGTTGTTTTTATAAATTAAACAATAAAGACTGATATTCTTACACAGAACATTTATATTTGATTATCGCGTTAATGGGCCTCCTTCCAGAAATGCCTTCACTATGCCACTCAGCACGCAGTACATAGCTCTTCCGAAAGGGCTATTCTTACACCATTTATCTACTTATTCTTGCCGCACAATAATAATCCTCTTCAATTCACCAAGTGGCCAGAGCTTATAAATTCAAATGACATCCAAGCGAGTTTTGGGTTCTTTCCAAGAATCCTGAGAGATATTACCGAGGATACCGCACTCAACTATGGCAAATATTCTCTGAAGAGTAAGTAAGAGTAGTAAGTGAATTTTAGTTTAAGAATCAACGAACCGTCAAGCAGATTCTTCAGTCTGAAAATTCTGTTTTTTATTAGCTTGCTAGGATCGAAAAAAAATGTTGTTCGTCTTATGTGGCAACAAAAAGAAAGGTTAAGACTATAATAAGGCAGTAGATGGAAGTACTCTGTGAAGGAGAAATAAGAAAGAAGGGCATCTTACTCTCGAGTTTCAGGAAATTCCTTTTCCATGTCATATCCTCTGAAATTGATTTTTAGTTTGCATGTCCTTATAGGAGATTGGTACTCATATTTCTTTTATTTACCTGAAGTTGCGGAGTATGGCAAAGATGCAGATATCTTGGCTTATGCTTTGTATCAGGTGAGAGGATGTTTAAAAAGAATATATATAGACTTTAGCCGTTCATATTTGCGATGAAATATGAATTATATTACAAATATTTCCAAAAAGATATGCAGAGGTGAAGGAAGCATTTTGCAAAGAAAGTTCAATGACTTGCTTTTGCAAGGGACAAACCAATATTGCGGAATAAGAAACATATTTTAAATAAAGGCTATTGATCTTCTTGGAGATTTGTTTCCATCTTCGCAGCTTGGAGATACTATGGAAGAACTGTGAATAAAAGTTGGCAGTGAAATTCAGCACAATATGTTCAGGATTTTGAATCTAAAATTAATAATTTTTCTCGAGGATGAACAATAAAACCATGCTTTACACTAGGTTAGGTTAGGTTAGGTTAAAAAATGGGTATGTCGTTGACATACAGCACTATGCACCAGAAGGGCCCATCGCGATGCCTAGGGGCCGATTGAACAAAAACTTTAAAAGGAGAAAAACCTAAACACGTTCCTTCACAAAACATCCAATCTTCCTACTCTCGCAGAAACCTCGAACGAGTTCGTGCTATACCCTCGCACTCAGACAATATGTGTGTTATATCTTCCTCGGATTGCAGCTCCCGACAGATTTTGTTATACTCTATTCTAAGGGTATATTAATTTTGACGCATAGTTTGTAACATACCTTAATATTGCCCGTAGACCCCTAAAAGTTACTATATTTATGATCAGATCGACATTACGATATAGCCATGTCCTTCCGTCCGTCCGTCCGTCTGTCAGCAAAAATTAGGCCTTTAAACTGGGCCTAGAGAGCTGAAATTTTAACCATATAATTTCTAGGGTCCCGAAATAATCAAGTTTACGAATTTTGAAATCCGCCCACAGACACGCCCACAAACTCGAAAAAATAAAGAAATTTTTCAAAATCCGCCCACTGACACGCCCACAATTACATATTTTTTTTTTTATTGAAAAACCAATGTTTGAGCTAGGGAGCTGAAATTTATAATATAAAGTCTCTAGGGGCACTTTATGGTCATGTGTAAATATTTTCAAAATCCGCCTACTGACACGCCCACAATTTAAAAAAAAAAAAACTTTTTTTGAAAATCCAAAGTTTGAGCTAGGGAGAGTTTTTTTTACAAAAGCTTCGTTTTTTTCGATAAAACCCTTTAAATATTATATAACAAAATTTGTAGAGCGTTCTAAACAATTGAACCATGCTTAGACTTTTGTCACGTCCACTTATGAGGGATAGGAATAAGAATAGGGTATCCAACAGTTCGCCCAAGTGGACTGTAGCCCTTCCCTATTTTTTTTTTTAATTTGCTTAGCGTAAACAAATTAAAAAAAAAAAGTGGCTTTGTTTTTTCTGTATGTATAATGTATGTAATGTCTAGCAATGAAGTATTGCATGATTTTAGGTGCTACTTACTATTCGAAAGAATAGGAGGATAGGAAAGAAGTTCTTGGTGCTTTTGTAGTATTTTTTCTCCACGGGTGGCGCCTAAATTGCTAAGGGAGATCTCTATTTATGCGAATTTAATTAAAAATCATGGCCCTGGCCAGAATTAGAATGCACGACCTGCCAATCGTTACTGAATACACTACCATCGCACCAATGCCACCCGCAATCATATATATATCCACATCTATCAGTCTAAGCCGAATGATTTCCGCGCCCAAAACTGCATTAATTAAACTGGCACAAATTTGTGAGGCTCAAGGCGCTTTTGCCAGCAAGTTGTTTTATTTTTAAATCTTTCTGGATAAGGTGCATAAAGGTGCCCAGTGCTGCCGTGGGAGTAGTACGGAGTTCACCTGTGATGGCTATGATAGCAGTTCTCTGCACCGTTGCTAGTTTTCCAATTATCGTTCTCTTGTTAGTTGCACTCCATCACACAAATGAGCCATATGTAAGTATGGGTATAACCACCACTGTATATATCCAGTGTACCACGGCGGGTTTCAGGCCCCATGTTTTGCCTATTGTTCTTTTACATATAAAGAGGGCGTTATACGCTTTCTTAATTCTTTCTCTTATGTTGCGATTCTAATTTAATTTCGTGTCCAGGATTACGCCCAGATACTTCGCAGGGATTGAAGAGCAGTATTTTGTATCTTCTCGTAAACAGAACTAACTCCGTTTTCGTGAGGTTGACATTTAGTCCTCAGCTCTTAGCCCAATTACTGATTTTCTTCAAGGCAGATTCTGTGACCTCACTTAAAGTATTTAAATATTTTCCCTGCACTAGTATAACAACGTGGCACTTACCTCCCTTAACTTAAGTTCCTTTAAGACGTTGTCAATAACCAGTACCCACAGAAGTGGCTATATGACTTCCCCGGTGGGGATACTATACACTAGAATATGATTAATATTATTTTTTTTGAAGTATGCTTATTATACCTGGCTAATTTTTAAGGAATAAAATGAGGAAAGAAGTTATAAATCAGTTTTTTGATTGCTTTTGAGAAACGTCTAACTAATACTTTCTCGGACGTTCTTTTGCTTCTATTACTACCGCACACCTACGATTCTTTGACACCGATTATTTTTTTTTATGGTTATAGGAATTTGGATGATTAGATATTCTCAATTGGATTGAGGTCTGGGCTTCACTTGAAACATCGCATTTATTTTCTTCGAAGTACTCTTTATCTAAAGCAACTACAAATATAGTTTTGAGTCATTAAAGTTTAATCTAATCTTAAATATGATAAATTAGTTAGTATTTTATTGAAGTAAAAACAATTTCATGCTTACGATTTTGGCTGAATGGCAAGGAGCATTCTCTTTTTGGAAAATGAACATGTTAGTGTCATCAAAAAGCTCTAGCTCCGATTTATTTTGTAGGACCTGTAGACAAACTGATGCGGAGAATTTTGATATTGGAAACACAATTCGACCCTTTTCAAAAAAACATCCTCCGGACCATAACACCTTCAAATTTAGGGGATTCCGTGAGAAGCTTTATTAGATATTAGATTATTCTTTAGCCTCGTTGTTTTCGTTTTGGTCTGACTCTTATAAGAAAATCCATCTTCTGTACTGGCTTGATTGCTGAAATGAAATTCCCAAGGGGTTGTGTTTTTTGGCCTTCCTGAGCTTTTGGTTTGCTAGCTGTCCCGGTGTCACGATCTTTAGTTTTCGAAATCCGTGCCATATTAAGGATTTCATAAATTTTACAGCTCGTGAAAAACACAAAATATTTAATTTGTGCCCGAACAGAGTTTTCCCTCTTTTATCGAAACACAGCCTGGGTCTGATCACGTAAGACGATGATCGTCTGACGATATCGTTTTGATGATGGATTTGCTTCTTGAACCATTAAAATTGCTGTCCTCTCAACGTCATCGTTTCGACGACTCATTTTCTGCTTCACATAAGACACTAAATGTGAAATAACCATCGTCAAGATGATAGCATTTGTGCGATAGCTTATGAGGTATTGTCTCGCATTGATTTAAATATTTTGCAGACAATCAAAGCAATTTTCATGGTTTCTAAGAGTAAACAATAATTGACTTTAGATCTTTTCTTTAAATGCTACAAAATGTTGTCAATGCAATTTATTATAAATAAGAATTGCGATTTTGAAATGTCAAACAAATATATAAAGGGTGTTTGATTGGACTTGACAAATTCATTTTTAAATTAAATGCAAACTACTTCAGATATCTCAAATTGTATTGCCTTGAATAACTATCAAAGAATTTATGAATGGAGTTTGACTTCGTTCATATGTCCACCACAGGAACCTAAGCAGCGGTCGATACGTTGAACATAATTTTCGATGAGTCGGCCGCATTTTTCGACCGATACGTCCGCTATTTCTCGTTAAATATTGGCTCTGACCTCCTCTAAAGTCGCCGGGTTGTTGGCATATACCAATGATTTAATGGCCCCATGCAAAAAAGTCTAGAAGCCTTTAATCACACGATCTCGGCACCTAATAGACGGGTCCGTTTCTCGAGATAACACGTTCACCGAACTGAGACTTCAAAAACTCTATTGTTGCACCCGCTGTGTGACTTGTGACACCGTCTTATTGGAACCACATATCACTGATGCAATTGCTCATAGAAATAACGTTTCAACATGTCTCTGTAGTGAATGCCATTTACCATAACGTGGCGGTCATTTTCATCCACGAAAAAAACAGCCCAATGAAGCCACCGGCATGAAAACCGCACCAAACAGTTTGCGAATGAAGTGCTGTATCATGAATCACATGAGGGTTCTCACCTGTCCATTAACGTATATTTTATTATCGACGAAGCCGTTTAACCAAAAATGCGCTTCATCGCGGAAGATGATTTTGCGATGAAATTCTTCATTTTCTTCTACCATGTCCAGAGCCAATTCGAGAACGTATGTCGCTTCATATGATCAAGTTTAGTTCTTGAGTCAGCTTGATCTTGTAAGGGTGTAGGCCAAGATCTTTATGCCAAATTTTCCATAATGTGGTCTGGGAGAGGCCCCATTCTTGAGAACGGCGTGAAATTGACTGATTTCGCTGGTTTGCGACGAACGCGTCCACGGCAGCAATATTCTCCACACTTCGGGCAAAACGAAGTCTCGCTGCCACGGCAAATTCAAGCACCGAATATTCTGACTCCAATTTTTTTCACTAGACTATGAATTGCTTGTATACTGGGACGAGAATTACGGCCGAAAACTGGCGTTAACGCTCTTAAAGTTGCAACCACCGACTCCGAATTTCGGTAGTAGATTTTAATTATTTGTAAACATTATTCCTTCGTGTACTTCACCATGATAAAAATGATGATTTTATTGAATATTTTAAAATTGACAGTTTGGTAATCGGTTTAAGGGTGCGTTCACAATGAAAGTTTGAAGTTATCAAGTCGCTAATGAAAGACCCTCGTTCCACAGAGCCGAATGCCTTATAGAAATCAATGAACGCTTCTAATAGATCCCTGTTTTATTTTAATGTTGCTCCAATGAGTTGATTTATCGATTGGTGCTGGTCAGCTGTATAATATCCTAACCGAATACCTACCTGTTCTTTTGGTTGGTTTCTGCTGAAAATGTTGCTGCAACGTTTTAGTAACCATTTGGCGAAGACTTGTAAATATATACATAATTTATAAGATATAATACTAAATAAATTTGCATGTTACTCTCTTCGCCTTTTTTTAGTATAAGTGTCATATTTGGCACTTTCCGTTAAAAATTCTATGATCGAAGCTTTTTCCAATCTTGATCATTTCCGCCGAAATCCGTGCGTCGCTATCAAAGATTTTTCCCGCATTAAGTTCGTCAAAGCATTTTTCGATTTCCGATTCTTAGGTTAGGTTAGGTTAGGTGGCCGTCGGCAGAAGCCGACACACTTAGACGAATTTAGGTCCATTGTGATACCGCGTATGTATTATCTACCTCAACTCGTAGATGGGACTTGCCAACGATACGCGGTTGTTCTCAAACGGTCCGCCATCTACGTACTAACCGCGCCCAACGTCGTTTAATTGCGGTGATCTGACGAGAACCCATTAACTCGACGTAGTATGGTCGTTGGTTATTTCCGATTCTTAGAACAGTTAATTTTGATATAAAGTTAGCATTTCTGATTCTATTTGACCACGAGTAAAACTGGGCCGATAGAGGTGTTTAAAAAAGTTTTTGGCAGACTTCCCTTTTGTGACTTATTAGTTTTTTTTTTTTTTTTTTCTAAAGCAATCATCTATTCTTTGCTTGGGAGAAGTGTTCTTTTGATTAGTTTTCCTCGAAATAAAATTTCTACATTTTCTTATCGCTATCCTTAATTTCATCTGTTGTACGTTTTCTTATATCTTTCTTCCTTCTTTCAAAATTCATTTCACCATACAATTCCGACTATTCATTCGGGCCCGATGGTATTGCACCGACGCACGGTTCTTAAATTTTGTAATCATGCCATTGCCCTATATCTAAAGTAGCTGTTTGAATTATTAATCATTACTGCAAAACTTAGCATGCTTTGTCTATTGCCTTTGAAAATAGGAAGGACTTTTCGAAGGCTTTCGACCAGGGGCCTGTAACACAACGCTACAAGTGTACAAGTCTACAGTCACTTGTAGGATTATATTAGTCTGACAAGTGTAGATTATTTCTGTAACAGAGACTCTTTCGACTTGTAGACTCAGCTTTCAAGTGTTCATTTGAAAAGAGATTGACTTAATTAGTTCTCAATAAAATTATGAAATTTAGATGAAGGTTTTAAGGTAATACAAATTAAGGCCTTTTTTTAACATAAACAAATAATTTTCTATTCAATGTCAAATTATTACAAGCAGCCATAAGTTTACTAAAAATCACAAACACATTTTGACGATTAACCCTTTTTTTCGGTAACAAAATAGTCACAATCACGATAACCAATTTTATTGAAATAATGATTTATCAAAAAGATAGAATCTTTATACCAAATTAAAATGTCTGCGTCATACAAGTCCTGAATCACGTGTAAGATTTCATCTACTAGTCTACAAGTAGGATTTTCTTTTTTTCCACACTTGTAGCTCTCAGTAAGTTACAGAAATAGGATAATAACACAATTTCCCACTTGTAGCATTGTATTACAGGCTCCAGCTGTCTCATAAATTAATCGTATTTATACTCATGGTTATTTGTTTCGCTCCAGGTTCCATAAAATGGGTTGATTCTTATTCTTACCTTACAACAAGGGCGTATGAAGTCAAGTTTAGGGGTTCGCAATCAGAATTTTTCACTGTCACTTATGTCAAATTATTTGTATACTATCTATTAACGATGTCGAAGCAGTTATAAGACACAGCAATATTTTGAAGGCAATACGTTGACGGTATGAAAATATATAAATCTGTCAATAATCCTTTCTCCTTTGGTGTCATTTCTACACTTGGTGTATTAAAAACGGATTACTCCTCAACCCAACTAAATGTAGTCAAATGATATTTTCTTGAAAACGTATCCTTTTCACCTTTCAAAATTCCTTATCTGTCAACATACATACTCTTTGTCATTTTGACAGTTTTAAGGATACTGGGGTTTATTTTAATGCCAAACTCATTTCATAAAGCAAACCAATTTCACTGTTAATAAGTCCAATTCAACGCTGGACTTTGTTTAAAAGGTGGTCCAAAGAAAATTGCTTTGTCCGTCGTCATCTAGAGCATGCTTCACAAATTTGGACACCGTTCTTCAGCATTCATACAAATCGAATAGAAGACATTTAAGGTAAATTTATTTGATTTGGCTTAATAGTAAGTTTACACCGACCCGAAGTTTCGAAACTTAATTTTACCTTTCCCACCGAAAGGAGAACATTTCAGATGACAGCTACGGTCATAACTTGGCTGCACAGGTTTTTTTTCTAAATCAAAAGTGGTTACACGAAAATATTTAATTCTCCAATAAAATGAATTTATTAAACGTGAATTGAGAGACTTGATTTGAGTCCGCATCTGTCCGCTTTCTCATTGTTTTAGACTATTCTAAAGGTATTTTCAATTTGACTCATAGTTTAAAACACACATTAGTATTGCTCGTAGGCCCCTGAAAGTTAATTAAAAGATCTAGGCATTTCAGTCTGTCCGACAGCAATTCAGCAAAAAGCTGAAATCTGGAACATATACAGGGATTTATTTTTGTGAGGTTAATTGAAAAGCAAAGTGTACGCCAGCAAGCCTCAGACCATTGACGACCTCAAGGCAAACATTCGTGCCAAAACCATCACTATACCGCACGTGATATTAGAAAAAGTGATGAAAAAGGACACATTTGGCTTTGGTCAATAGAGGAGGCCACTTGATTGACGTTGTATTGAAAAAGTAGTCTAAATAAATTGTAAATGACAAAATTATAGCCCGTCCCAAAGTAAAAGAAAGATCCCAACATGCGCAGTAGCAATTTATTTAATGGATATTTTTTCTTTTAAAGTATTTTTGATCGCATGAAATTGTTAATGCTTTTCCTTACTTTATTTTTTTTGCAGCGATATTGGAAAATGTAATTGTTTTATTATTGATACGTGTTTTAACTGTCATCGAGTTTCATCAATTAATTATTGTAGTAACTCATGAAAAAAGTTTCATGCACGAAGTAAAACACTACATTACATTGCAAAAAATGAGTTATTAAATGTGGGTAGACAAATGGACACTTAAGCCTTTCCATGAAAGTCGTATCGGGCGAGCCAGGTCGATTTTAAGTGAGTAGAAAAGAGACCAATCTATTCTCAACTAACCTAAAAATCTACTTGTCTACCTGTGTTCGTGTGAAGACCTGCGTGCCCATGCACAAAGTATAACGGAAATTCCATTTCAACCCCTTTTAATAGTTACTCAAAACTCTGGCTTTCATTACTAAACACATATTTGAGAAGTGCACCCAGCTACGAGTAATTTCCCTTTTCTTTGGGGTGGGTAAATGTGTATCTTTTGCATGCGCCATTGACGGTTCTGTGTGGACAATCAGTCATGTTCATGTCTCGATCGTCGATCGAGAGAGATGTTTTCGCAAGCAGGGGTATGGTTGTTGTATGAAATGCGCACATATTTTTATACCCTACTAGCTGCACCTGCCCGGCTTTGCCCGTGCCCGAGAATTCTATTGGCCAATATGTTCGAGTAGACTTCCTTATAATTGTCTATAGCGGGTATCCGGCGTATGTTGCTGCGCCTAAAAAAAGAAGACCGATTTTGACCAAAGTTCACAGAAACACTCTCAGGCCAATACCGAAGATTGCCTGATTTGAGCTCAACCGGTGAAAGGGACTGCACGTTTTTCTCCGCATGGCTTAGGCCGCTCACACAACTTCGTTGTTCCGTTTAGGGTAGGTGCTTGTTGTCTGGCAGGCGCCTATGTCACCTTACTTCTGGGAATCAAACAACAAAGCGAAAATAAAAAACTTCGATTGAATCACTTTTCATTCACTTCCACACCGATTGTTATCAATGTTGGAAAAGCAACTTTCCGATGTCCGATTCACAAAAAAATGCAAAAAAATTCAATAAGAGTTATTTGAATAAAATATTGAACACACGATATCTCAAGAATGAAAGTGCGCACAAATTCCACAATAAGCTTGAAACGTTCGTGTGGTCTCCCTCTTTCATATGCTTGTTCGGATAACAAAATAAGTGACGTCTGTACGGTCTCTGTATCTGCGTCGTAATTTACACGCATACGCACATATGTATGTGTACTCACTCAAATGCCCATATCTCACACACCGATGCAGATATAGCCAAACATAACAACCTTCGTGTAGACGTCGCCTTTCATGGAAAAAAATTTCATTGGAATCGGTTAACGCGTTTGGCCAAACACCGACAACAAACACAAATATGGATTGATTTTTATATATAGAAAATATTACACAAAAAAACTTTTTATTATTTCGCTTAAATTTGTTTTTTTTTTTAAAGCACATGATACCTACTAATGAAACACACAGTGTATAAATACATTGTCATTTTTTTTTTCTTTTTTAAGAAACACATAATTTACACACCGATGCAGATACAGACATCGCACATACATAACATCCTTCGTATAGACGTCACCTTTCTTTAAAAAAGAATTTCATTGGAATCGGTTAACGCGTTTGGCCAAACACCGGCAACAAACGCAAATATGGATTGATTTTTATATACATATATATATAAATAGATGTAGATACATTCTCATATCAATTTTAATTCACAAAAACTCACAAAATCGCAATGAAGAAATCCGAATCCGACAGCGCCACCAAACATGAAACAAAATTGGCTTCTCCATTGATCGATAATAGATGGCGTTACGTTACATGTCTATCTGACAGTTCAATTGTGATACGATATGTTACATTCAAATGTGATTCTTTATTTGGTTGTTGCCAAAATAAATAAATACAAAATGAAAAAAAAAAAAAAATTTAAAAAAAATCGAAAAAAAACCTGTCGTAACACGCTGGGTGGTCAAAATAAGCCATTTGGAAATTTAGATTTTTTTTCTTCTAAAACCCGTGCTGAGAAAATACCTTTCCAACAAAGTATAAATCATCAAAATCGGTTCGGCCAATCTCGAGTTATGCGGTTACATCGCTTCGGACACGTTCTTTTATATATGTAGATTCTAAGGGTATATTAATTTTGACGCATAGTTTGTAACATACCTTAATAAATACCATATCTGTGTACATTAATGTTAAGACAATATCTGTAAAACTTTTGCTACCAATAAATACATACATACATACCTTAATATTGCCCGTAAACCCCTAAAAGTTACTATATTTATGATTAGCATCGATAGTAATGTCGATCTAGCCATGTCCGTCCGTCCGTCCGTCCGTCGGCAAAAATTAGGCCTTTAAACTGGGCCTAGAAGGCTGGAATTTTAACCATATACTCTCTAGGGTCCCGAAATAATCAAGTTTACGAATTTTTGAAATCCGCCCACAGACACGCCCACAAACTCAAAAAAACAAAATTTTGGAAAAAATCGAATTTTGAGCTAGAAAGCTGAAATTTTTATACCCTATTCTAGGGGTATATTAATTTTGACGCATAGTTTGTAACATACCTTAATATTGCCCGTAGACCCCTAAAAGTTACTATATTTATGATCAGCATCGATAGTAATGTCGATCTAGCCATGTATGTCCGTCCGTCTGTCCGTCCGTCCGTCCGTCCGTCCGTCCGTCCGTCGGCAAAAATTAGGCCTTTAAACTGGACCTAGAGAGCTGAAATTTTAACCATATACTCTCTAGGGTCCCGAAATAATCAAGTTTACGAATTTTTGAAATCCGCCCACAGACACGCCCACAAACTCAAAAAAACAAAATTTTGGAAAAAATCGAATTTTGAGCTAGGAAGCTGAAATTTTTTATATATGATCTATGACTCCTAAAACTGCTCGGGATATAAAATTTTCAAAATCCGCCCACTGCCACGCCCACAAAAAAATAAAACAATTTTATTGAAAAACCAAAATTTGAGCTAGGGAGCTGAAATTTTTAATATATACTCTCTAGGGGCCCTTTAAGCTCATGTATAAATATTTTCAAAATCCGCCCACTGACACGCCCACAAATAAATAAAACAATTTTTTGAAAATCCAAAGTTTGAGCTAGGGAGCTGAAATTTATAATATATACTCTCTATGGGCCCTTTATGCTCATGTGTAAATATTTTCAAAATCCGCCCACTGGCACGCCCACAATTATTATTTTTTTTTTTTTTTGAAAATTCAAAGTGAGCTAGGGAGCAGAAATTTATAATATATACTCTCTAGGGGCGCTTTATGCTCATGTGTTAATTTTTTTTAAATCCGCCTACTGACACGCCCACAATTAAATAAAATAATTTTATTGAAACATCCAAGTTTGAGCTAGGGAGCGTTTTTTGTGATAAAATCCTTTAAATGTTATATAACAAAATATGTAGAGCGTTCTTAACAATTCAACCATACTTAGACTTTTGTCACGCCCACTTATGAGGGATAGGAATAAGAATAGGGTATGCAACAGTTCGCCCAAGCGGACTGTAGCCCGTCCCTATGTTTTATATATGATCTGTGACTCCTAAAACTGCTCGGGATATATAAATAAATAAAACAATTTTATTAAAAAACCAAAATTTGAGCTAGGGAGCTGAAATTTATAATATATACTCTCTAGGGGGCCCTTTATGCTTATGTGTAAATATTTTCAAAGTCCGCCCACTGACACGCCCACAATTAAAAAAAAAAACTTTTTTGAAAATTCAAAGTTTGAGCTAGGGAGCTGAAATTTATAATATATACTCTCTAGGGGGCCCTTTATGCTCATGTGTAAATATTTTCAAAATCCGCCGACTGACACAATTTAAAAAACCCTTTTTTTGAAAATTGAAAATTCAAAGTTTGAGCTAGGGAGCTGAAATTTATAATATATACTCTCTAGGCTCATGTGTTAATTTTTTTTTAAATCCGCCTACTGACACGCCCACAATTAAATAAAACAATTTTATTGAAACACACAAGTTTGAGCTAGGGAGCGTTTTTTTCGATAAAATCCTTTAAATGTTATATAACAAAATATGTAGAGCGTTCTTAACAATTCAACCATACTTAGACTTTTGTCACGCCCACTTATGAGGGATAGGAATAAGAATAGGGTATCCAACAGTTTGCCCAAGCAGACTGTAGCCCGTCCCTATGTTTTTAGCTGTAATTCTGGTTGGAAAAGTGGTTTTGTTGTCGCTAAGAGAATAAAATCCATGATGTGAAGAGAAATGCGCAAGAAATTTTCACTTAATTTGGGACGGGCTATATATAAAAATACCTTATATACATATTTTGTTTTTCTTTTTTTTACAATGTACGCGCATTAAGGGAGTTTCTAATACCCTTTTAATGTAATAGCTACCCAGCGAGGGCGTTAAGGAAATTATGATTAGAAGATAGGAAGAGATGCCGATTTATGTTGGTTTTGAATGTTTGTAGATTAAAATATGAAAGCAAAATATGAGTGGCTGAGTGTACTGACATCGTCGAAGGAATGGATTAGATTAGAAGTAACAGAGAGGATATCATTTATAAAAATGAGAAAGAGAATCGGCTACAGAACACAGCCTTGGGGAACACCAGCATTAATTTGGTGAATTGCAGACTTGAAACCGCCCAAAACAACTTGAATTGAATGGTCCAAAAGGAAGTTCATAATCCATTGAAGAGAAATATCATCGATTCCAAATTCACGCATTTTCGGCAAGAGAGCTTGATTCAAAACTCTGTCAAATGCTTTTGAAATATGAAGCACAACGATCTTACTTACACCACCTTGGTTAAGACATTGGTTCCACTTTTGCGGTTAGATAATTCATCGAATCACCACTGGACCTGTTGCTGCGAAAACCGTACTGCTGGTCATTAAGACATTTTTGGGATTCAAGATATTTCATGAGCTGACTGTTTATCAGCGACCTTATTAAGAAAGGGCTTAAGTGTGATTGGTCGGTAGGAGGATGGAGAAGAAGTTGAGCCTTTTTTGGGGGCGGGGTGGACAAATGCTGTTTTCTATCTTCTCGGGAAGTACCCTGAAGAAAATGATAAATAGAAAAGCTTCCGCAATGGACTTGCCAGCGAGGAAGAGCACCTCTTCAGAAATATAAGGGAAATACCATCTGGACCAGGGGATTTGTGAATGTCAAGATCTTGATGTACCTACTTTAGCCCTTGTACCTACTAGTGCGGAAGTGGATTAGCAAAATATGGGAGCGTTGAGCTAGCTGCAAAAAGAGATGCAAGCAGATTGGCTTTATCTATAGATTTGCCAGCTGCAATATCATTGTAAATGAGTGTCGGGATAGATGACGCGCCGAATGCTTGATATTTTTAATAAACGACTAAAAGTTTTTAATGCCTGTGGGACTTTATACCATGTTATGCCTCAACTTTGGTCGTAGTTGAATTCGACACGATTAATTGGGCCATTGTAGTCATTTCTGGCTCGGTTGAAGTTGTGTCAGCTTTCCTCAGTTGGACTTTTAAGACCGAAAGTCTACCTCTTTTAACCTGATAGTCTCCTTGCATTTCGAGTCACACCAAGCGTTTACTTTTTATCCTGTTGAAATATTTCATACCCACGTGATTTATGTCTGCTACCATATCAGCAGCAGCATTCTCTTCGGTATCGAGGAAAAGCGACCATATTCAAACTAAAAGATACCGTTTAGTACTGTTTAGTATACTGCCCTTTTAGGAGTTTATTCTTTAACTATGTGGTTAGAGTTCGAGAAATTTCCTGATATGATACAATGGTCTGACGAACCCAAAAAGCGATAATACGTTACTGCAAGTGTTATGCCCGCTCGGTAATTTGCTTTGGTCTACCAACAAAATCAACAACAACACGACCCGTTATCCGCCAGATTATGCTTCTACCGAACCACTACAAGTACACACACGAAAATGGTATTGCGCCTGCAATAACCAAACAAAATTAACAGGGACGAGGGAGGGGGGAAGAATAACGATAGATATCCAACGCTGTGGTTGTTTCTTTTTCGGCACTGATAACGGCACACTAGATTTTATTTTACGACACTGCGCGATTTTTTTTTTCGCGAACTGTACTATGGTGGCATGACTAAAGCTGTTGGTCGGTAAAGCGAGTCCGATTGTGGCCAAAAAATAAAACGCGTGCGTTCGCGACGAAAGCCAATCAGTAAACCTCATATGGAAATCGGTTTTTTTTTAAAAGTAATTCAATATTCACATAGCGACATATAAGATGGCGCAACCATTACACAGGTACATCAAGATCTTGACATAAGATGGCGCAACCATTACACTCAAAAGCCCAAAATTATCAACTATTATTTTTTTAAAAATACGCCCAAAGACAAGCTCACTATTTAAAAATAAATAAGTCTTTTATCAAAGAAAAAATGAAAAGTCCTGTTTTTATTTTCCGATAAAAAATTTGGCCTTTGTACTCATGTTTATGTTGTTGTATTTATTTGGTGACTGAAATAAATAGAGCGAAGCCATTTATTTTTCAGTCACTTTTACTCCTCGGCTCGACTACTTCAATGCTACTTTACGAACGAAGCAATCGAGATACATAAATAATGTATCAATCGTACCAAAATATAAGAAAAAAAACCAAAAGTTTATTCGATACTCGCAATAAAAGTCCAAAATCTATCCGCAGCGGGATTTGACTTCTGCCTTTATTGGCAGTGATTCGCAGTGTTTCAGATGTGGTATCTGTAGTATGTGTAAAGTCCTCCTTCACTACGGATAGCTTTTGTAAGCAAACACGGGTATTGTATGGTACTAATGGTCGAGATGTCGGCCACCTAACTCAGGCTACCACTGGTCAGGAACGACTCAAATTCTGCGGGTATTTCGACCCAAAAAGGGGACCCACTCAAAGTTTCATCAATTTTGAAGAAACACTTTTTGAGCCCCTACATAGAAGGTAAGCAACTAAACCGACCGGGGTAAAAAACAAACAGCAGAATGCTCGCTTTATTGCATCCCTCGGGCGGTACATTGGTATACGTTTGATATTGTTGTACATTTTACGCCCACTTTGTAGCAGCAAGCAGCAACCGCATCCTCTTCATGGCGAATCTGACAACAAAAATAAACCACGTTACCACGAATAACAATCGCAGTTTGTTGAACATTCCTTCTCCTTTTTCATTAAATCGTCCCCAGGGTAGAGCTTTACGATAGACAGAGAAGACACAGCGGAACCGGATATTATGTTTTCGATGATGTCACAGTGTTGTAAACCAAACAAGAGTGTTCCATGCAAAGCAAATCAAACCATTGACGATTTTGTAAGATATCTTTGCCAGCAGATAACAGCTAAGTTCAACGATTTTGTTAATCTTTTTCAACGTAATGTTGGGAGACTGAAATGAGTCGGAAGAGTTATCCACGGGCATTCCTAAATGATTTCCCTATCTATTCGCAGCCTCAAAAAACATTAAATGTAACGAGTGCAAGAGTTTGATCATAAAACTTTATTCGACTCTTCGAATGGCGTCATAAAGAGACTTGGCATATCTGCTGCAAACATTCGCATTCCTGCGTAAAGTAACAGTTTCCTGTTCCTGTAGTCGTTTATTCGCTGCTCTGCTTTTCTACGGATTTTATGAAGTTATAAAAGATTGTGCGACGATAAATCCAGTTTATTTGTGGTAAGACGTGAATTTTTACCACCATCATGCGAGAACATGCTCCCGCCAAGAAGATCCTAGATGATTTTCAACATCTTTGTAAAGCTTAGTCGCCGTTGGATGACGATTTTGGCTGGTCTCCTTAATATTCCTTTTTTTTATCATCTCCACACCAAAGCGCGCCATACAATTTACGATATTTGCACGAAAGGATATCAAAAGGGCGCACGATGATGATACACGAGCTTGGTACAGCTGGCATATTGCGAATGACTTAATTATCCAATTACGATGTTCTATGAGAATTACTCTTGTTACAAAGATGTGGCCATCAAAAGGTTTTAAGATCAAATCAATTTATTCGACTCGCTTGTTGGCAAGGATCCCCTCGGACCAACGTTATATTCATTGTTATCTGGATAAAACTAAATCACATCGCAAAATTGAATTAGGTAATTTGCATTGCGTAAACAAAGCCCCTGCCTGTCGTACTCCAACTATTGTTCTGATGATTTATTCATCAATCTCATTTGAATTTGATGCCATACATATTAATGTCCTCTACGGATTCGTCCCGTATGAATGAAAGTTATCCTACTCGGATACGAATTTTATGCTGTCTCATAAGCATATTTGGAAAATGTTTCCTTATCACAGTGCTCATACTAGTCAGGTGGTTTGTTCGGCATTGACACAACGCTCGTACTCATATCGTTCTCGAATATCCTACTCACTTTTGAAGACAGCGATAGAGATATCATGGTTTTTCCCCCATTGTTCGCCTGGTAACCCTGCCCCTAACACTTGCCTGACGGAAACTTTATGGCTGCAAACAAATTTAATTTGCATAACAAACATGATTTACACACAGGGATGTCTGAAATCTTCAGTATTGAGAAATGGGAATGAGGACTCATGTTTCGGCCTAGTGAAGAGTTTTTTATTTGTCGACTGGCTTTTTAGTATCAGTACTCCACTGGGAATAATGACTGTCATTGGTTTGGTGGTGGCTGACTGAGGATGCTGATGTGTGGTACCGAGAGTTGGTTCGAAAAGCGAAAAAGCCATAAAACCTCCGAGGGATGTGGCTAATTTTGCATATTGAAAATAAGTGCTATATTTGAGTCAGTCTACTAGCAGGGGGTTTGTAATTGAATGCTGAGCTTGAAAATACTTGAAAAATCACATATTGTACAGAGTTTGAATTTAAATTGAAGTGTGTGTAGTTTTAATTTGGAATGAGGCGACAATCCACATTGTCAAAAGGCGGTTCCTAGGAACTTTTTCAAATATAAGGTCATCAGTATTCGTCGATGGGCGTACTGGGTTATATTTTTTATAAGCACATAGAAGTACGCATCTTTGGAAAGCTGTGAAAAGTTCTCAGCTGAGATTAAGATGCTTTGGATTGGGGCTGGGAGTCGAAGATTCTCTTCGCTAGAGCATTATTATCCATTCGCTCAATGCGGCCGAGCCAATGTAGTCAACGTGTTTTAGCTTTCGGTGAAGTTTTGTTTCTCTTTAAAATGTGTCTAAACAATGTTTTTCTGCCACGCCCTGTTTTTGACGACGTTATTACACAATTTTCAATGTTTACAATGTTCCGAATTGGACAAGTGGTCTCAACTCAATGCCACGCGCTTTTGGGGGGATAGGAATATGGGTATGGTATCCAATAATTAGCCTAAACGGCCTTTCCATTATTGTTGTGTTCTATATGTTCAAAGTATTCCAAATAATTATTCAATAATAATTAAGTAACAGTTTCAAGGTAAGAAACAAGACCAAATTATGGTGGGTTCCGGGTCATGTCGGGGTAGAAGGTAACGAAAAAGCCGACGAACTGGCCAGAAAAGGTTCAGAAACACCTTTCATAGGTCCTGAACCTTTCTGCTGCACTCCTAGATCAGCAGCAACGGCAGCAATAAAAAGCTGGGAACATAGAAAATGTATCTATCTTTGGAAAAGCATCCCAAGTCTAAGATAGACCAAACGAGTCATTCGGCCCTTCAATGAAAATGCCAGCAAATGCCTTAACCTAAGCAGTCATGATATCAAAAACTTAGTAGGGTACCTTACTGGTCACCATGGCTTAAGATATCTTCTTAACAAAACGAAAATATCAGACTTTCCTGAGTGCCGACTTTGTCTTGAAAAGGACGAGTCAGCTGAACACATTTTATGTGAATGTTCAGCCCTTAATGGAATTAGTCAGAAGATCTTTTTCAGGGAACAAATAAGCCCCAGAGGACACAAAAAATTCTTCTACTGGTAAAATTGTCCGCTTTACACGAAAAATAGAAATTCTACTAGTTTAACATTTTTCTGGCCAAACGGTACAAAAGATGTTTAAGGTCGAAGTGCCTCCCCTATTAAATCGTCTTGGCGAGCCAGAACTTTAAAAAAAAACAGTTTCAAGGTTCCCTAATTCTCAAAGCTCAAGTGAGGGTGGTAGACTGAATGGGTAAAGCGATGATTGTAAACAAATCCAATTATCCGTTTTTTATGATTAGGGCGGCCGACCAGGCCTCTTCTATGCCCACCCTATTAAAAAATTATAGCAACCCAAATGATTAAAGCAATCATAACGACATCGACTTTACTGCATTGACTTATGCACTATATTCGGGAGCAATACGCTTAAGTAATTAACTTGCATTTTAGGAAATTAACGCTGTAAAATAATTTGCGTAATAACGCCTAAGTGGCTTCAATTATCAGTTTTCTTTGAGCTTGTGTATTTTACTTGTTTTTTATAAAATACTAGCTGACCCGGCAAACGTTGTTTTGCCATATAAATTATTTCTAGTGAATATTTTCGTAGGGAAATGAAAAATAACTAACTTATTGTAAGTGTGTGGGGATGTGGTCCATGACTGAAAGAGGAATTAAGCGCTGTGGACGTTTTGTCCCTTTCAGAACATTAGCGGATATTGGAGAGCGTCGTATGAACGGTGTGTATCGGCAATGAACTCAAGATTATTCATGCTGATTTTGACATTCCAATTCGAACGATAGTTTGTCGAATTAGAAGAATTTGTATTTTGAGATTCGATCGAATAGAAAATTTATTTGAGGAAAACCGGTATAATTCGAATGAAAATAGACATTCGAACGACTTGACTATTCATTCGAATCTCAAAATAAGCATGATTATTTCTTCTTCAAATCACGATTTGTCGCGTCGCTGTACGGTCGCCAACCATGATTCCAGCAAAGTCGTCAATAACAGGTGCATGAAATCCACGCATGTGCTCTCCAGCTGGTGTTTTATTAGGATTGATGACAATAGAGTGATTGTCAGTTTGTAATTTGTGCATGTGTGATTTGAATAATTTGAACAATTCATTGTGCTCATTCAATAGAGTACCTCACGACAACGTCAGTGGCAAATGAACACAAAAAAAAAACCAACAGCTGAATGAAATGAAGGAAAACGATGGCGAATTCGCATGGCGGGAAATACGTTCTTCGCGAATATTTCCAAAAAAGTTTATAACAAATCCAATTTTAACAAAAAAAGTTTCGGAACTAAGAAGAATTCTACGTTTTGGAATACTAAAAATCTAACAATATTTATTAAGATTCTGTATGAAAAATAAAAGTGAAACCATGACAGTCGCGTTGTGGCAAAAAAAATATTTTTGTTTGAAGCAAATAAGTTGAAAAGTTTTCTAAACAAACATTTTAGATATCTAAATACAATTGAACAGGGTTTTCGGTCAACATATTAACTGTTTTTATGCCCTATTCTAAGGGTATACTAATTTTGACGTGAACTTTGATATAGCCCGTAGACCCCTAAAAGTTACTATATTTATCGATAGTAATGCCGATCTAGCCATGTCCGTTCGTCTGTCGGCAAAAATTGAGCCTTTAACCATATATACTCTCCAGGCCCCCGAAGTAATAAAGTTTAAGAATTTTTGAAATCCGCCCACAGACACGCTAAAAATTCAAACTAAAAAAAAATCAAATTTATTGAAAAAATCGAATTTTTAGCTAGAAAGCTGAAATTTTTTATGATCGTTGACTCATAAAACTGCTCGGGAGATAAAATTTCTAAAATCAGCCCACTGACACGTCTACAATTAAATAAAACAATTTTATTGGAAAGTCAAAGTTTGAGCTAGGAAACTACTTTTTACCCTTCAATAGCTGTTTGCACTTTCATATTCAGTTCATAAACAATCACAATGATTATTTTATACGATTTGTGGAAATTTCTGCAATTTTATCATTCAATTTGTTTCTGTTGTTTAAGACAGGGATTCCGCACTTCAGAAAGAGATAGCTTGGTGAAAATGTCTATAGAGCATCAAGCTCGCCGACAATGCGTCTGGCATAGGTGAATTGAGGTTATTATAGCCGCAACGTCCATCCAGGCGATTGCCGATTGCGTTTTCGGAGTCCCCACCGCTCATAAAGTAAATTTGTAAAAAATTATGTGGTTCATTCGGCATTGGCAGCAATGAGCCCACTTTGTGATAAATTTGGCCTTTGATTTTGAATTTTGAATGGAATTGTTAACCATTTGCAGCATTATTATACCCTAGTTTGTAACATACCTTAATATTGCCCGTAGACCCATAAAAGTTACTATATTTTATGATCAGCATCGATAGTAATGCCGATCTAGCCATGTCCGTCCGTCCGTCCGTCCGTCGGCAAAAATTAGGCATTTAAACTGGACCTAGAGAGCTGAAATTTTAACCATATACTCTCTAGGGTCCCGAAATAATCAAGTTTACGAATTTTTGAAATCCGCCCACAGACACGCCCACAAACTCAAAAAAACAAAATTTTGGGCTAGAAAGCTGAATATATATGATCTATGACTCCTAAAACTGCTCGGGATAAAATTTTTTCAAAATCCGCCCACAGACACGCCCACAAATAAATAAAACATTTTTTTTGAAAATCCAAGGTTTGAGCTAGGGAGCTGAAATTTATAATATATACTCTCTATGGGCCCTTTATGCTCATGTGTAAATATTTTCAAAATCCGCCCACTGGCACGCCCACAAATATATATTTTTTTTTTTTTGAAAATTCAAAGCGCGCTAGGGAGCTAAAATTTATAATATATACTCTCTAGGGGCCCTTTATGCTCATGTGTTAATTTTTTTTAAATCCGCCTACTGACACGCCCACAATTAAATAAAACAATTTTATTTAAACACCCAAGTTTGAGCTAGGGAGCTTTTTTTTGATAAAATCCTTTAAATGTTATATAACAAGATATGGAGAGCGTTCTTATCAATTCAACCATACTTAGACTTTTGTCACGCCCATTTATGAGGGATAGGAATAAGAATAGGGTATCCAACAGTTCGCCCAAGCGGACTGTAGCCCGTCCCTATGGTTTTTAACTATTTCTGTTGCTCCGAACGATGTCATTTGGAAACATGAATTAAATGTTGACTTCAGGAACAGGTTAGAATCTGGATCCGTACCGATAAGTAAGCCGTTCAATCCAATTGTCTTTGTTGATTTCGTTCAGCTCGTGCCTCTTGTGATTGTGATTCACTAAATTGTGCCATGCTCATGCGCACATCTGCATTATCTTGTTGGACTCGTATTCGTTCTTTTATTATTTTACCTTCCTTTCACAATCATAAAATACGTATATATTTCTCTTTTATTTTAAATCGTTCCCCTTAAAATTTTGCACGCACTGAATAATAAACAAACTATTAAATAATAAATCAGTTATCGATCACTGAGAGTTGAAGATTATTACAGAACTAATATTGCTTTTAAAAAATGGGGGTTGGTGGTAGAAGTTTGAAAATCAAGGGTTCTATATATTTTTGAATGGTAAATCATAAAAAAATAAAAATAAATTTTGTCAAAAGAAAAAAAATGCTTGTGGTAGACTACCATTATCACTTAGTGGTATAAAAATTAGTTATAAACCTATTCTCATACCTACGGAATATACATATAAAATTTCATCAAAATCGTTCAAGCCGTTTCGGAGGAGTATAAACACTAAGACTGTGACCTCTGTCACTTGCTAAACGATGGTCACATGTGTTATTCGATCAATGAGGAAGGATAGGACTATTAGTTGTCTTGCAAATTGAACACGCCCATTGACTATTTATATTTGTGTATTTAGGTTTACTAACACCTGCACTAAATGATGAGCATGTGGGAGTAGTTTATTTACGCGTGATAGCTGCTTGCTTTAATCACTCGGCAACACAGATCTGATTGTGTGATCCCCACTTGCCAGTGGCGCCGGCGCGCGGTGGGTTCCGGATCACTTACTCACTGAACTTGTTTCACTCACGTGTTTCAAGAGTTTTAGGCCTGCCACTTCATTTACGATTTTGACACGTACCTACATGCTCTTATAATATATTATTGTTTGATCTAAAGTTTATGCAAGTTAAAATACCCAGCAATAATGTAAACCGATCGCAGAAATGCTGAAGAAGCCTAAAGCCCACCAAGTATAATGCCAACCGTATTGACAGTAAACTCCTCGATTGGATCATCGAAGATGACACCCAATGCCAACCACTGGAAACAAATAAATGAAAATCGGCAATGTAAACCAAGGACGGCTTGCTGGTCGGTGACATCAAGATAGAATTAAGTTTTTGGATTCAGATTTATATCAGAAGCAGTCATTTCTAATATTGTAATTTATGAAATAAGGTTTTTTTAAAAGTGTAGTAGAAGCCGAATTTGCACACTTGTACACTTGTGAATTTTACCAATTACTGGATGAGCTGCAGTGCTGTTTTAAGGGGATACCTACATAATACCCAAGTGCGAAAACCCCAAAATCCCCACCTTTTGAAAAATACCCCAATTACAAAATCCCCAAATACAAAATCCCCAAACGTTTTGCACTTTGTGCTGTTTTCAACAATTTTCCCTTGCACCTACTCCAAATCAAACAGTTACTCCAAGCAGGGAGGTTGCAGGGTTACACTGTATATGGGATTAGTTGCGAACCAAACATAATTTCTTAGATGTACTCGAAATATGGGGATTTTGGTTTTAGGAATTTTGGTTTGGGGATTTTGGTTTGGGGATTTTAGTTTGAGGATTTTGGTCTTGAGGATAGGATACCCAACCCGTTTTAGGCCCATCATCAACACGCCATAATAAAAATGATTCTTATTAAAATATATACTTTTTTAAGGAAACTGATGTATCAACAATATAACAATTTCTTGGCTCTTTTTTGAGTTTAGCCTAAGTCCGTTTTTTTGACCATTGAGATACCGCTATTAAATCCTCATTAATTCGGGCTGTTGCATCTTCGACTAGGCTTAGGGGATAGCTAAGATGATTTTGCACATCGCCCACATACGATTTGGATCTTGCAATGCTTAATGAACTTGTGCTAGATCATTGTTGAACATTGTAAAGAACAATGGTCCAAGGATAGAACCCTGAGGAACTCCTGCATTAGCCGCTAGAAAATTTGATTATTTCCATTAACAGAGACTGCCTGGATTCTACAGGTAATACAACTTTCTATCAATTTCAGTGCCGTCCACTCAAAATTAAAATAGCTCTAGCTTATATTATTCCCTTTGGACGTAAATGAAGGACCCAAATCCTCTTTTCCCAAGCACTCATTTTAATTAATCTGAATAGTAACCTGCCAAATAAAAAAAACATAGGGACGGGCTACAGTCCGCTTGGACGAACTGTTGGATACCCTATTCTTATTCCTATCCCTCATAAGTGGGCGTGACAAAAGTCTAAGTATGGTTGAATTGTTAAGAACGCTCTACATATTGTGTGTGCTCTAAGGATTTTATCAAAAAAAACGCTCCCTAGCTCAAACTTGGGTGTTTCAATAAAATTGTTTTATTTAAATGTGGGCGTGTCAGTAGGCGGATTAAAAAAAAATTAACACATGAGCATAAAGGGCCCCTAGATGGTATATATTATAAATTTCAGCTCCCTAGCTCACTATGAATTTTCAAAAAAAAAAAAGAAAAAAAAAATAATTGTGGGCACGCCCACAGTGGGCGGATTTTAAAAATATTTACACATGAGCATAAAGGGCCCATAGAGAGTATATATTATAAATTTCAGCTCCCTAGCTCAAACTTTGGATTTTCAAAAAAATTGTTTTATTTATTTGTGGGCGTGTCAGTGGGCGGATTTTGAAATTTTTTTATCCCGAGCAGTTTTAGGAGTCATAGATCATATTTCAGCTTTCTAGCTCAAAATTCGATTTTTTCCAAAATTTTGTTTTTTTTTGAGTTTGTGGGCGTGTCTGTGGGCGGATTTCAAAAATTCGTAAACTTGATTATTTCGGGACCCTAGAGAGTATATGGTTAAAATTTCAGCTCTCCAGGTCCCGTTTAAAGGCCTAATTTTTGCCGACGGGCGGACGGACGGACGGACATGGCTAGATCGACATTACTATCGATGCTGATCATAAATATAGTAACTTTTAGGGGTCTACGAGCAATATTAAGGTATGTTACAAACTATGCGTCAAAATTAATATACCCCTAGAATAGGGTATAATAATCATCCGATTACTCAAACAGAAAAAAAGTTATTAGTAGGTTTTGTTTTTGTCGCACAATTCATGCCTAGCCCTGTACATTGAGTTGAGATTCTGTCAATTTTGAAAAAAGGCCGGTTATTCAATTATAAGAATATACTATTTTTGTCAGTCGAAGAGAGGTGTCAAGAGTCTTAACTTTTTTGACTCAAAGAGGTATCCAAAGTTGTAAACCTGTTTTACTCGAGGAAGCAACCCAACCAAGGTACTGTTATGGGATCTACTTCTGATATATATTATTGATCTCATAATCTATGCAACGTGTATGGGGGTGGGGCACTTTAAAGTTTTATTTCACTTGGCCTTATTTCACGCCACCGATAGGACAAACGGACGAAAGCTGGTAAGCTCTCTTTCAAGCAATTGTGGCCTGAGGTATCATCTCATCAAATAAAATCTATGCTCAGAGCCTAAATCTAGGCTGCCTGGAGGATGATGAACAGATAACTAAACTAAAATAATTTAAAATTTAAAAACAATTCAAAAGCAAAAAGCATAAGACAGAAAATGAACGAGAAATAAAAGAATGAAAATATTTTATACCTCTTCCTTTAAACAGTTATAAACAAACAAATTTTAACTGTCACCAATACCATACAACAGCTATTATTACAAGCTGAACACTTACAAGCGATACACTCTCAAACTTGTCTCCGCTACTATTATCAGTTCTCTCCTATATCTTCTTCAATTTAATAATTTTCACATGCAAATTTGATTTAAACTTTTGCTGAGAAATCTCATTGAAATGCGGAGCGTCCTTGAGAAAGAGAAAATCGAGAAAATGTTATTTCGATAATAAAACGTAAAAATACAGGCACTATTCAAACTCCAGTCCAAATGCGATTATCTTATAGGCAGCCTCTATACCTACATAAGTTTTCTGAGAGGTCTGTCATTTTTGTTTAAGAAGCAATTTACCGCCTGCGCGCCTTAATCCTTGTAAGACATTTTATGAATAGGGCTATAAGAAGATGTATTTTTTATAGAGGAATACGATCGGCAGGATAGTTGAGGAACTTTGCTAGTCAGGATATTATGATCTTCACAAGGGAGGCGGCACATCTCTTAGAATATTGAACCTTTTTGATACAAAAGATCTTTGAAGTCGCAGTTTCAGCCAATTGGGTCAGATACAAACTCTTGAATTCTGCCTACACATGGACTCGTATATGTATCCGCGTATACTGGCATATTATTGCTGCCTACAACTTGAATCTCCATATTGTGTTTTAGTCTTCCTAATATTCAAATCGTAATATATATTCATATATTGAACTACGTTATCCTTAAAATTCTTCTTGTCTGTTTCCTCGCAAAGTTATTCTTTCACTCCTTGACAACTTTTCTTGCATCTGCTTTTTTAAAACAATAGAATCTTATTATACCGCCCGACAACGATCATAATGCAAATAGGCCTCATTTTTATCTTTGCTGTCAGTAATGAAATACGATTTTGCCCTAAAGTAATTAGCATGCTTGCGCATAAAGAACGAACATACATTTTCGTCCTCCTTCATTTTCTGTGCCAGGATGGAAAATTACAACTCTATTTAACTTTTTAAATGCCTGTGGTTGATGATTCCAATTTGAATTTATTATTTAAGTCCCTTAACTCTTGAAATTGAGTTGAGAGTTGGGCAAGTTATTGTCCTCAAACACAATTGCATCCATCGTCATTAAAATGAGTTCAAAACCATAGTCTATCAGAAAGTTTTCAACATTTTCATTGCTTTCTCTGCTACCCTTAGTGGCATTAGTTACAGTTTTCCTATTATGCGAGTACATTCTTATTACTTGGAAAATAATGCATTTTTCCTTTTCCACTGCACCGACAGGTCAATGCTATGCAATGGTGCAGTTCGAAACCCAATGAAGCCTATAGCGGAATGCCCTTTCAAACGCATACCAATATACCCATCTGCAGGAATCACGATTCGTTGGGAAAAGTTTCATACCTCTCACAATAATAATCGAAAAGTTTTCTGGGAGGTGAATATGTATCTCTGGATGTTTGAATGGAGATGTGCAAATATCGAATGCGGCGAGAAGTTATTTCCTTTCATATTTGATTTCTCCGGATATATAGAGTGAGATAAATGATGGCAGGGATACTTCTACATCGACAGTGGTTAGGTCCTTATACTTTGGTTTAGACAAGAAAAATTCAGTGATTTGCTCCATGGTACGTTTTGACTTATTTTACTCAAGGAACAGTCAAGTTAAAAAGTTGTTATCCTGTATTTTAGAGTCAAGGTTTTTTTTTTACATTAGAAATTGCAATTTTCAACCCTGGGACGTATTTCATAAACATGAAAATTTCGTCAAGTTTGTCTCACGTGTCTGACAACTTTATATTTAATAAAATATCGACAAATGGTACAATTGCCTGTTAAATACAACGACAAATTTGTCATTACTATATTTGGCCATTGACAGGGTTATAAGAAATTTGTTACTGTTGTATTTTATTATACCCTATGATTGATCCGTGGGCGCAGTGGCGCAGAGGTGAGTGTGCTGGTCTCACGTTAAATTCCGTGGGGCCAAAAAACATCTTTTTTTTCACTGCCCCACCTCCTGCGAGCGTCTGACAAACATGCAAGGGTATCAATTTTCATGAGAAGCTTCTCAGTTTGCCGTTCGGGTTCGGCTTAAAAATGTTAGGGCCCTTCCACTTCGCACAAGCAAATAGTTGGAGAAGAAGGGCCATTAATGCCTAATATTTATTTATTTTTTTTATTTTATTTATTAATGCCCTCTTGATTTGTAATAGGCAATAATAGGCAAAACCTGGGGACTGTGGAGGTTATACCCATTCTTACATTATGGCTCACTTGTGTGGTGGAAGGCAACAAACAAAACAACCATGCTTAAAGCATTATGCAGCCAGAACCGAGTGAGACTGTGCTGGGTACCAGAACACAGTCGTATAGAAGGAAATGGCCAAGCCGATGAGCTTGTGAGAAAGGTAGGTGAACTGGATAGTAGTGGAGGTGTGGACATCAAACCATACCTTGGCGTTATCAAAGGAATATTTAATGAGAAAATTAAAAAACAAACATCTGACCTTTTATGGGAAAATCTAGGCAGGCAAAGGGTGTCTAAAGCGGTTTGGCCGCATTTGAACAAAAAAAGATCTAGGGAAATTCTCAAAACAAGTAGGGAACAGCTTAGAACAGGGGTTGGGATTATGTCGGGACACTGTCTCCTAAGAAAGCATGCCAGGTGACTTAGACCGGGAGACGTGGATACGTGCAGATTCTGTGAGGACTTGTAGACCGAGGAAGACATAACACACAAACTGTGTGAGTGCGAGGGAATCGGAATCGTAGGAGGTTTCTGGGGGAGTACTTCTTCTACGAAGTACGTGAGTTAAGGGGCACAGACTACAAGAAACTTGTAAAATTCTTTTTCTTGTTGCCTAGTGATGTAGTATACGATTGCATACCTTTTGTAACCTATCTTCCGGATGTAACCTATCTTCCGGATGAGAAATTTTCTAAAAATGTAACGTTGAAGAGAAGGGAAGCTATACAAGTAGCATTTAACACCTCCATTCCATATGTGTACAGTACAGTCTTAAAAGATATGACCACGTTTCACATCTTGCAAAGAACTTGATAAATATGTCATTTCAAAATTATATTAAATTTCGCCCTCGTATGCTTCTTTTCGGCGTTCTTAAAAATTAAAATATAGGCAACCGACTTATCCTTACGAAAAAATCAACGTCCGTCACATCTGCTCGTTTAATTGTTCCGCGATTTTCGTGTTTAACATCCGAGAAGTAGTTTTATATTGTTGCAATCCGTCTGTGGCATTCACTCCCATATCACTTACGAGAGCTCAGCGAGACACAAGGATTTAACTTCAACATTTCCTTAATTATCGAGCAACTAATTTTTCGCAACCCCTCCCTAATCAAATGAATTCAACCTCAAATAAAGTTTAGCTTTTCAATTTAAAGATGAAACATACAATTTATCAATTGATCAAATTATATTCCCAATATTGAATTTAACTTACTTTCATATACATTATTTTTTTTTTAAATTAAGATTTAAATGTAGATGAAAAATTAAAAACCAATACCACAAAATGTATCTTCACGGACTTACATGCGCATGCGCATTCCTGGCGTGGCAGGTAGGCTGAAATGTTCTAGGGGTGAAATGCAGCTGGCTATTTCATTAGAAATATCGATAAAACAACGATAGGCAGGAGGCATTACGAAGATGGCTAAAAGAGTCAAGTAATTTCGTGATACCAATTAGTTTTAAAGCGCTTTTTAGTATTCTCTCAAGCAGCCCCAAATATGTTAATGGAGCACTAGCCCAGATATGAGCTTTGTACCCAACTTTGGGATCAGAAGGGGTGCAATATTTCTTGCATCGCTTAAGGAACCCTAGACATTTCGCAGCGTTCTTGGCGAAATCGAAATGTGGCCATTCCAACGAAGATTGTCTTTAATATACATACCGATTATGGAAAATCTTTCAGTTTCCGCGATGCAGTGCTATTTATGGATGATGGCAGACTGTTAAGGTTTCGCTTTGATGACAGAAGACAGCACTGTGTTTTAGAAGCATTAAATTCCACCATATTCGTTGTACCCCATTGAACTATGTTGTCAAGATCGGAACAGGGACGCAGCAGTTCCACACCCGAAGAAGATGGGCATGACCCAGCAAACGAATATGAAAAGCTGAGGGTGCTGTCATAGCGAAGGAATGGATTGGATTAGAGGTTAAAGAAAAGAGATTATTTGTAAAAATGAGAAACAGAGTCGGGGACAAACCAGAGCCTTGGAAAATACCAGCATTTATTAGGTGAGTTGTATAATTGTAACCGTCCAAAACAACTCGAATTGACGGTGAAAGGAGGTTTGTAATCCAATGAAGAAGAGCATCATCGGTTCCAAATGCACGCATATTCGACAAGAGAGCTTGAGGACAAACTCGGTAAAATGCCTTTGAAATATCAGGCGCAACTATCTTACTTTCACCACCCTTTTGAAGTGGTTAGTTCCAGTTTTCGTTTAGATAAGTTATCAAATCACCGGTAGATCTGTTGCTGAAAAAGCCGTAGTGGCGGTCATTAGGAATTTTTCGGGATTCAAGATATGTCATGAACTGATGGTTTATCAGCGTTTCTATGACCTCGTAAAGAAGGGACGTTAGTGCAATTGGTTGGTAGGAGGAGGGAGAAGAAGATTCGATTTTTCTAGGGACGGGCTGGACAAATGCTGTTTTCCATCTTCTAGGGAAAAACGCCGAAGAAAAGTATAAACAGAAAAGCTTACGCAATGGTGTTGCCGGCGAAGAAGAGCACCTCTTCAGAGCGATAGGGGAAATACCATCTGGACCAGCCGATTTGTGGATGTCAAGATCTCGAAGTACTCTTGCCACTTTACGAGTGCGAAAATGGACTGCTCCCATGGAGTTTTCTACGCGGGAGTTACGAAATCTAATTTTTTAAGTTTAAATAAAACATCATTATTTTCTTTTCAAATAAATTTTTATTTCTTTATAATGATGCTTTCTTTTGGCAATCAACTTAAGGACTAAATTCGTAGAAAAAGAAAAATAACTATAGACAAAAACTTTTAGCAAGGTGACGCTGCTTCTGTATGATAGTGCTCTCCTTTTCGGGTATTCGATATCGTCGCATACCCAACTTGGTGATGAACTGCTGCTAATGCTAGCCTTACACAAATGATATGTGCAGAGAGATAGAATAGTTGTATATTTGTTTATGGGTATCTGGAAAACCAGAGCCGCTAATCAGGCCAGGCCGAATTAATCCAACCAAAGCCACGCTTTAGTAAGATGCTATTTCTTTTGTTGTTGTTGATTGTCGTAGACATTGCTACAGTTGGTAGCATGGTTGTTGCTATGCTATCTCCATTAAGTCTGTTACATGACGTAACTCGCGCAAACGCAGGGGGACATAACGCACATTCAGGAAGTGTTGAGCTAGCTGCAAGGTGAGCAGCTATCGGATTGACATTAAATGAGTATAGGGATAAATGACAAGGCCGAATCCTTGATGTTTTGAACTTACAACCAAAAGTTGTTGCTACCCGTGGGACTTTTTAGTATTTTTTGCCTCAATTTTTGGTCGTTGGAGAATCTGATACCTGAATTCGAGGTCGGGCTCGTTTAAACTTTTTCCGGTTTCCCTCAGATGCGTTGGCCGCATATGACTGAAGCTTACCTCTTTTAACCTGATAGCCTCTTTGCAGCTCGAGCCACACCACGCATTTAACTTGGGTTTGATACTTTTTATCCGGTAAGCAAAGTGCCACCGGCAAACAAGTGCCAATCTCGGAAGAAGAAGAGCCCGGAAACATTCCGTATTACTATTTGAAATCGACATTAGGTTCAATCCTTCGAATATGACAGTAGCACCTGAGCAAGATGCATTTTCTCTAAAACAGATTCTTTCATCGTCTTCGTATAATAGTATTATGCACAGCTCTATATGCAACCGCCTTAAGTTGGGCTTCTAGTCCAACGGCTTCTATAAGTCTGCCAGGCTACGAAAGTTGTGCCCTTCCAAATGAAAATCAATAAAATGGGTTTGAACATTTTATAACAGGAATGCGTCTCTCATAATATATATCCTTACATAATGTTGGGGATATCAGAATTTACTTCTAGATGTTATCTCAAAATTTACTTCGACTACACAAGTAACATACTCGGCCAAGTACATGTACGATGTACACTACAGACTGATTTTGGATCTCCCTTGCAAAAATACCATCCGGGTGGCACTCTCTCTCATTTGGCTTCTACTTCAAGAGAGGGGATATGGCCAATTCAATGAGAAAATCTTACAATGCTTCTTTACTTCATTTGCAAATTAGTGATGCCATCACCATAGCCTTAAATGTCTCATACACTCCATCGAATTACTCCCTGGAAAATACTCGAGTGGATACGGGACTACCACAATTGTCTTTTGCATAAAACATAGATGCAAAATTGCGTTTCGTCGAATGAAACCAATAGCAATTTGCAAAGTTTATCCAGTGACTGGAGCCCAGAATGTTACTAATCCGTTTTTGTACCTATTTATGCATGCGTGCCACTGAGTAATCACACTTTGATTCTCTCGAGCACTGAAAGAGCTCTCCCAGGCCTGAGTGTATTCAATTACATAGCACTTTGTGCAGCCAATTCATCGTTTGATGATAAAATCAATTAAATAATCGCAGTTCAATGATTTTAATTATAAGCCTCCACCCTAAATCGAGTGCCATTGATTTGCATCCAGAATGCTTTAATCCAGCCTTCTCCATTATATCGGAACCACAGTGGGATCTTGCGGGAAGGATTACCGAATTTTGTGTGACCCTATTGGCTGCCAATGCCAATTAATGAAATAACAATGAACTTAGGCTGGTGTTTAATTACGAGCACTGAACGGCAATTGAAATTTTGTGGTTTTTGTTCCATAAAGGGTGGAATACTTCAAAGGATTTTACATTGATGATGGGCATCAGTCTGCTTTTGGTGGGTGTGGAAATATTTAATGTGATGTTACTAAGTAAAGTAGGCACTCAATTAGGCATCGCGGCTGGGTTTTATTATGCAATTTAATGAGGTAAAATTGCGAAGATTTAATTTTAATTTGCTGGCTTAGGTTCGGCATCCTGGTTAGTTAAAGCTGTACATTTTTATATGTGTCAATTGTGTCAACGTACTTGGTGACAAAAGAGGGAAATATTACCACATTCTTGGCTGGAAACTTTACAGAGAAGTGCGCTTCGTTTAAGAAGAGGAAGAAGATCGAATGAATAAAGGTTTATTTCTGTTTATATCTTTTTTGTTATAATACCCATGGTCACAATATCGCAGGAAAATATCTCCCCGCAAAATTTCTTTGGAACAAATCTCCCCTGATTCCATAATAGTACCTGCCTGCAGCGTTACCGCAGAGAAATGTTCAAAGGTAGTACGGAAGCTAAAAAAGAGTAGTATTTTGAACAAATCGGTAGTACAGACAGTTTTAGGCTTTCAAATGAGTTTTTATTCATATTCAGCCAAATCGATTTTCCAAGTCTAGTCAGTAGTTGCTATTTCTATTTTGGGTTGCTGTTTTAGTGATAAAAGGTTTTCTTGATAAAGTTTCGAATTTTCGTATCTGATAAGATGTTGTTTGTTGTTTGTAATTTTGGTGTTACAGTACGAACCGAATGCCTTCTTTTAAACATCTTTAATCCATTTAGACCCAGCGTTGCGTTTTCGCAACAGTGAACACCATGTCACAATACGATTTTTCTTAACTGTACCGTTGCTTGCAGTGAATTTTTTTTTTGTTGATCTATTCTCTTGTGCATGAATAATCTTGCACAAACAGATTGTGTTTGCTGTTATTATCTCGTTGAGTTGTTCTTCAAGTCTACTTTTTTAGGAGTGCTTATTTTTTTGTGAAAAAAACATAAACTCAATGGATAAAAATCATACTTTTACTTTTACTTTTAAATTCATTTTTATTAATTATTAGCTTATATCAACTTATATACTAGACAAAAATGAGTAAATCTAACTTAAAATTAACAGGATACTTATTCTAGATTATTGATCCTTATGCGGACGCCCTAAACTTAACTCTATCTTATAATTATTGCCTTTCGGCCTAAAAACTATTTTACGAACTAATCTTACATATTATGTTTTCATCGAGAAAATTTTTAAGAAAACTCGGCATCTTTATCAAATTTTATATTTTTATATAAAAAAACAAATTACAAATTACAAACTACCTACTCTACTTACTTAAACTACTTAACATATTCTAACTATAATTAGGATTCTGAGCACTCGTTGCATTACGAAACAAGTGGTCAAATTCCCAATTGCTTTCCGAGCGCCTGGCAGTCGTCAACGTGCACACGCGCCGCCGTGAGCTGACTGATGCCTTACAGAATCAATCACCTCCCGGAAGCACCACCACAAGTTGGCGAGCCCGGCCCCTCCCAGAAACGCCCTATCTAACTTAATCTATCTTACAAACTAAGAGGATGTTACCTAGAGTAACGCACCGTCTTGGGAGGGCATGTTGAACCCTCCACCCTCAAAAAGCCACCAAAATTCGGCAAATTGCTTTTCTGTATCGAATTTATCCCTCTCCGCTATTGCGGTACTAAAACGGAGGAGCTCATGAGCATTGGCGACGTCCTCGCCGCGGATGAGCCGCTTATCTCTCGCACTGCGGTAGCGGTGGTATAATACCGGGATACCATCCCTCGTCTGTACCAGCCCTTTTGCATCAATATGGATAAATGCCTCTGGCGGGATAAAGCCAGACCGGAGTGTACTCTCTATGTACATTTCATTGGGGTAGTAAGCCCCAAAGATCAGAATATTGTCGCTGGCCATCGCCCTTGCAACGTGCCTTCGAGTCACCTTAATGAGGAAATTGTCAATCCTATTCAACTGAGCCCCATCGTATAGGACCTTGTTGGGATAGTATTTTATATAGTTGGATTCAGGCGTTCGGAACAACCGGAGACAGGTCCTAAGACATTGTCTCTCCAAAACCCGAATCTTTTCCATATAGCTAGGCGCTATATTAAACCATAATGGACAACCATAAGCGATGATCGGCCTTATAAGGGCCACGTAGCAAATGACCTTCACTCTGGAGTCAAGTTGACTGCTATGAAACAGTCTCCTTGTCAGAGCATAAGCCCTCTTGGCCCCAGCAAGACAAGCAACTATATGTCTATCGAAATATAGATACTGGTCAAGCCAGATACCTAGATATCTAACTACGCTTCTCACCGCCAATGGCTGCCCATCCTGTCCAATAATGGCCAATTTCTTCCAGTTTTTTCTGGTATCCCTAGAGGCCCCAGCCAATGGAGTTCTGAACAAGATTGTTTCCGTCTTCTGAAAGTTGATTTTCAACTTCCAGTCGTCGCAATATCGCTTAATTTGATCGAAGTCACGCTGCAAAAGGATATTAATGACCTCGATTTTAGAACCTGATCTGTATGCCACCAAATCGTCGGCATACGCTATAGCATGTCTGAGTGAACCCACCAGATCACTCGTGTAAATGTTAAACAGGATCGGAGAATTGACCGCCCCCTGCTGTAAACCGTTTTTAATTTGAAAGACTCTGCTCGAAGTCACGTTGCCACATTTGACTACGAACTTCTTTCCCATAAGCATATTATAAATTACATATAGCAAAGGTTTGTGCATCCCCCGCCTGGTCAACTTGTAGAAAAGTCCCTCTAACCATACGGTGTCGAAAGCCTTCTCAAAATCAACCAGACAAGCACCCGTGCATTGGCTCTTGCATTTATTCCACTGAATGTCGGAAACCAGTTTCGACGCGGCATGAATAGTGTCATGCCTCGCCCTGAAACCAAACTGGTTGTCCGGAATTGTGTTATTGTCCTCGACCCACTTTAACAGAGCTCTATTGACAACCCTTTCAAAGACCTTGCTAATATTCGGAAGCAAGCTAATTGACCGGAGATTGGCTGGGTTCGTCCTATCTTTACCTTTTTTCGGGATAGGGTGTACCACAGCTACCTTCCAATGGGCCGGATAATGTGCATTATTCAGCGCATTGTTAAACAGCGTGGTGAAAATATCTACAGCCTCCAGAGGCAGGTGTCTCAATACGACGTTTGGGACACCATCCATCCCCGCCGACTTTTTATTCTTTAGTGACCCGAAGATGCACAGAAGATCATCCTTCGACACGAACAAGTGCGATGCATCACGGCCATTGGCGACAACTGCATTAGCATGGTTTTCATCAGTGAACACGGTGAATCCGTTATTCTCAGATCGCCAATTCTCAAGTTCGGTGCGCAGATCGAAGTGGTTCACCAGAGCCCTATTCTCAATGTCGTGGTTACGGCGAACAGGATTGCTCACCGTATACCCGGCCTCGAAACAAGCGCCCAGCAAATCCACTTTCTCCTGTGGGTCCTCGACCACGAAAAAATCGTCGTTTGAAGCGACACTTTCTGGACTTATTCCAGCAGTCAGTACTGTCTGTCTGTTCTCTGCTGTCTGGGAGATTCGAACACAAGGAATATCATTGTGATCTTTCCTCCTGAACAACTTATTTATCTGTGGGAACATATTCGGACTACAGGTTTTAATAGCCCGAATTTTATTGCCCCAATACAGACTTACAGATTTTCTGTAATTTTCTTTTATCAGCTGTTTCAGGATTCGGATCTCTGACTTCAGCATCCTTACCTCCGGGTCGTCGCGATCAGTAAATTGCCTGTACAGCCGTTTAAGCCTCGAGAGCAGTCTACTTTTCTGTCGGTATAGTGCGTCGATTGTAGGGTTTCTGTACTTTTCTGTCTGGTCGTCGTCGGAACGTCCTACCCGAGGAATAGTTCGTTCCATAGTTCGTTTGATGGCGTCGTCCATTTGCAATAAATGCCGATCAATGTCATCATTTGTCATGTTACTGTTTGTCGGTGGGTCGATCCCACTCGAACGTAAATCTCGCTTTAAAAATCTGGAGAAGCGCGACCATTGTGCCCTCCGATAATCGAATGAACACACTGCTTCGTACTCCTCCAGCAGCGTTTGCTCGTTCGGGATCCGTATTGCGGCGGCGAGTCCGTAGTGGTCACTATCGTACTCAAACGCACGCAAACAGTTCCGCGTGTTTTGATCTATGTTCGTCAGTTGAAGTCTTGCGTCCGTTAAGGCCAAGTCCAGGAAAGCACCGCTTCTTGGGAAAGAAGGGATATCCGTCGCGTACAACTCGAGGTTGTACTCAATCATATTGAGGCGCCACCAGTCGTGAAACTGGTTGCCCCTGGGATTTGCAGTAACATTTCCCCACGCCGCATGTTTGGCATTAATATCTCCGGCCAAGAAGTAATAATTCTCCTCCGAGTTCAGCTGCAGACCACGAAAAAGTGTCTCGAGCTCTGTCATAAATTGGTTTGGTGGAGGTGCAGCAGGTGCGTAAAGCGACACCACATACATTCTCCTCCGGCTATGGAGAGGAATGCATATGATGCATGCCTCCAACAACTGGAACCTACGCACGTCTCCGCTATATATAACCCTATGGCGCAGGCCTTTTCGAATTAAGATTCCAACCCCACCTCCTTGAGTGGAGTGAGGCCGGTCTCTTCTTATTACATGATAGTCTTTGTATCCCAGTTTGTGCTTCTGATTTAGCTTAGTTTCGCTAACCAAAAGCACATCCGGGTTTTCGGTTTTCAACAAATTGGCAAGTGACGTTCTTTTCTCGATCCTGACTAGTGAATTAACATTCACAGCAAGGATCTTTAAGTTTCCCTCATCCAGCGCAGCCATTAGATTTATGGCACACCAGACACCACAAACAGCTCCGAATAGATAAAGTCAATTCGGGCCGCTTGTTCATTTAATTGTTTCTGGAACTTGTCGATCTTTCCGTGCAGAGACAGAAGGATCGATTTTAAGTCCAGATCCACCTCTGGTGCCTTTTGGGCTACCTTTGGTTGGATTGATGTCATGTGGGCTTGACCCGGTCCAGCTGCCATTTGGGCAAAGGACACGTTGGGTGCCACAAAATTCGAGAACGAGCGACTCTTTTGACGCCTATCGTCTTCCGACTGCTGTTTGCGGGCCTGGACTCGCTTTTTCAGCTCCTGGTACTTTGGGCAACCCCTGAAGTTGGCGGGATGCCCAGAGTTCCTGCAGAGCACACAAGAGAGGACACCCCGGTCTTCGACTCTCTCCTTGCCAAGAGAACATTCACCATGTTTGTGGTCTTTGTCGCACTTGACGCATCTAAACTGCATGTTGCAGTTAGCTGCGGCGTGCCCGAACCTTTGGCAGCGCATACATTGAAGTATGCGATCTGACCTCTTTATTTTCTCCCACCTTACAGCATGGTAGTACAGGAAGCGGATATTTCGCAGCCTGTCGATTTTGCTGTCGGGAGTGAGCTGAACCAGGAAGAATGGTAAGTGACGGTTACCACCCCTTGCCACAGCCGAGGAAAACGGCTTGACCCCCACGAACTTGAGGTCATCGCTTTCAAAGTTCTTTAGCTCTCTTTCGAGCTCCTCCGTTTTTATTGAGGGATCAATTCCCTTTAATACAACGGTTTTTAGCTTTTGCTCTCTTGGGGTGTACGTATGGATAAAAATCATTGGTAAGTAAAAGTGGATGCAATAATAAGAATATTGTTTAGTTGTTCCGTTTGTTTACATACCAAACATAAAAATAAAGGAAATCAATGCGAATAAATCTAATTGGTTTACGTTTATTGACTTCGCAAATTCAGTTGTTGCGAAAACGCAACGCTGGGTCAATGTACATACATATAAGCACATAAAGGTTTTTGCTTTTTTAGGACTAAACCTTTGACTCTGTTGGAGATTTTGGACGAGCTAGAACATAATAATGAAGTTCCTGAAACTATTTTTTTGCTACCACCTACAGACGGTGTAATTACAGACAAAGACTCTGGAGAAGAGGATTGTGCTGACCCCAATAGAATGAACTTCAACCAGCTTTTAGTTGAGGTAGAAGTAAGTGCAAAAAACAGTGCTGTAGATGTTGAAGAAGAGTGGGTGAACATAAGTAAAATTGAGCAAAGCTGGGGCAAAGGTGATGAGGATGGCTTACACCTAAACTCATTATACCCTATTCTAGGGGTATATTAATTTTGACGCATAGTTTGTAACATACCTTAATATTGCCCGTAGACCCCTAAAAGTTACTATATTTATGATCAGCATCGATAGTAATGTCGATCTAGCCATGTCCGTCCGTCCGTCCGTCCGTCCGTCCGTCCGTCCGTCCGTCCGTCCGTCGGCAAAAATTAGGCCTTTAAACTGGACCTAGAGAGCTGAAATTTTAACCATATACTCTCTAGGGTCCCGAAATAATCAAGTTTAAGAATTTTTGAAATCCGCCCACAGACACGCCCACAAACTCAAAAAAACAAAATTTTGGAAAAAATCGAATTTTGAGCTAGAGAGCTGAAATTTTTTATATATGATCTATGGCCCATAAAACTGATTGAGACATAAAATTTTCAAAATCCGCCCACTGACACGCCCACAATTAAATAAAATAGATTTTGGGAAAAATTGAATTTTGAGCTAGAAAGCTGAAATTTTTTATATATGATCTTTGGCCCATAAAACTGCTTGGGACATAAAATTTTCAAAATCCGCCCACTGACACGCCCACAATTAAATAAAATATTTTTTTTGAAAAACCAAAATTTGAGCTAGGGAGCTGAAATTTTTAATATATACTCTCTAGGGGCCCTTTATGCTCATGTGTAAATAGTTTCAAAATCCGCCAACTGACACGCCCACAATTATTTTTTTTTTATTTTTGAAAGTCCAAAGTTTGAGCTAGGGAGCTGAAATTTATAGTATATACTCTCTAGGTGCCCTTTATGCTCATACTTAATTTTTTTTTAAATCCGCCTACTGACACGCCCACAATTAAATAAAACAATTTTATTGAAAGACCAAAGTTTGAGCTAGGGAGCGTTTTTATTTACAAAAGCTTAGTTTTTTTCGATAAAATCCTTTAAATTTTTGTCACGCCCACTTATGAGATATAGGAATAAGAATAGGGTATCCAACAGTTCGCCCAAGCGGACTGTAGCCCGCCCCTATGTTTTTATTATAAATTCAAACCGTGGGAAGGAGCATTGTAAGGGAAAACAGGCTAGAAAACATAGGGACGGGCTACAGTCCGCTTGGGCGAACTGTTGTATACCCTATTCTTATTTCTCTCCCTCATAAGTGGGCATGACAAAAGTCTAAGTATGGTTGAATTGTTAAGAACGCTCTACATATTTTGTTATATAACATTTAAAGGATTTTATCAAAAAAAAACGCTCCCTAGCTCAAACTTGGGTGTTTCAATAAAATTGTTTTATTTAATTGTGGGCGTGTCAGTAGGCGGATTTAAAAAAAATAACACATGAGCATAAAGGGCCCCTAGAGAGTATATATTATAAATTTCAGCTCCCTAGCTCAAACTTTGGATTTTAAAAAAAAATGTTTTATTTATTTGTGGGCGTGTCAGTGGACGGATTTTGAAAAATTTTTATCCCGAGCAGTTTTAGAAGTCATAGATCATATATAAAAAATTTCAGATTCTAGCTCAAAATTCGATTTTTTCCAAAATTTTGTTTTTTTGAGTTTGTGGGCGTGTCTGTGTGCGGATTTCAAAAATTCGTAAACTTGATTATTTCGGGACCCTAGAGAGTATATGGTTAAAATTTCAGCTCTCTAGGTCCAGTTTAAAGGCCTAATTTTTGCCGACGGACGGACGGACGGACGGACATGGCTAGATCGACATTACTATCGATGCTGATCATAAATATAGTAACTTTTAGGCGTCTACGGGCAATATTAAGGTATGTTACAAACTATACGTCAAAATTAATATACCCCTAGAATAGGGTAGGTATAAACATAAATATGGTAGATAAAAAGAAGTTCAACAGTGAGAAAAGGGGAGTTTACCAATCTTTCGTTGACAAGAACAATCAACTTCTCCTTACTCGTTGGAAAGATAATCAGGCCCTCTCAATGCTTTCTAATGTGCACGGTCTTCATCCAATTGGTGGTGCCAAGAGGTTCAACAACGAGACAAAAACAAAATGCGATGTTCCGCAACCTTTCGTCAACAAGCAATACAAAAAATTCATGGGCAGAGTTGACCAATTAGACAACAATGTATCGAATTAGGTACAGGATTTCAACTCGCGGAAAGAAGTGGTACTGTCCTATATTTATGTGGATGCTAGATGTTGCGGTTGCGAATGCCTGGACACTGTCGAGAAGCTTTGGGATGAAATTGGATGCGCTGGAGTTTCGTCGTCAAATAGTTGCTGTAATCGATCTTATGGTTCTGCGCCACTGGGTGCTGGACGTCCTTCAAAATTTACCACGTTTCTTCGAGCTGGTAACCATATAATGGAGCATTGTAACAAGAGGCTGCGATGTCGAGCTTGTGGAAGCCAAACGGTGAAAAAGTGCGGAACGTGTGATGTTGCACTTCACGACAAATGTTTTTCAATTTTTCATGCGAATCTAAAATAGTCTCACTTTTTTTCTTTATGTATAGTTTTCTTTAAATAAAATTAAATAAAAATTAAATAAAAATAATAAAAAAAAAATTGTGTGTACGTGTATGTACTTAGACCCAGTGTTGCGTTTTCGCAACACCTCATAACTCCACTTTCACTTATGGGAAAAATATTTCGACTTGACTTACTGATTTTAGAGCAGAATGGCATCAAAACCTGAAAAAATCATTAAAATTGGAAGGAAAAATTAATTCGGGTCTAAATGGGTTAAAGAAACCAAAATCGTTCAACCAAGTCTTGACGAAACATTTGGTCAGGATGTTTGCCTGTGGACATGTGATTCTTAGCTATAGCGTTTCCATCAAAGTTAGAAAACGCAAAATGATCGACATTTGCAGTACGAAGTTGAGCTTAATTTTTGCACATAATTGCGGGGAAGAGAAGCAGGCAGGCAGGCTCCCGCAACAGCAACACAAGATACATGGGCGGAAGGAATTCTTCTTTTTTTCCTTTACGGAATCCAAGTTCCATAAAATTTCTGAAGCGCAGGTTACTTTTGAATTATTGTTATGACAGCAATTTAAACATTCATATTTACATAACTTTTCATTATCTGAAACTTTATAAGACAATCAAGTTTTCTGTTTCTTTGTTCATTTGTATTTTATAGACTACTAATTCAGGCCAGACACCAGGCAATACAAAGCTTGTTCATTTTATTGCTACGAAACGTGTGACTACATCCTTAGACCACCAACAGAATACAGTTCTGATTGAATTTGACAGATGAAAATATCGAGAAGCCAACGATAAATTTGAAAGTAAAACGCTGCCGAATTCGCATTCAATAAAATAACGAAATATATCTTTTAAGGACGGCTGCATGATTTAATTTGGAAAATATTACAGGTTTTACAAAAATAGTAGCACAAATATGAAAGGAGGAGTACGGTAGTAAGAACGTGTCGAGACTAGTACAATGCTACTATAGTAGTACTTTCGGCAACGCTGCCTGCATGCACGCTTCGTGGGTAAGGCAGTTTGAAACTCCGGACACCTCTTCCCTCTTCAACTCACAAAAAAAATGATATTTTGACCGTGGATATTTTCCTAGGATATTTTGACAGTGAATATTATAAACAAAAGCGGCCAAGTGCGAGTCGGACTCGCCCATCAAGGGTTCCGCGCGAATTATAATTATAATTATTATTTACTTAGGCACCTATTACAGATTTATTATTAGAAAATAATGTTTCACGGTTTACGCATAAGGTTTATGTTTATGAAATTAAATGTTTTTTTTTTTTAAATATATGTATTTGAGTTGATTGAATGAAAGGTAAATTGCGGTTTACGATTTATGACGTATTAAAAAAAAATACTTACTAGATCTCGTTCAAACCAATTTTTTAATGTCCATCATATATTTTTTTTAGTTTTATCATTCCCTTATTTTAGGGGGGCACACATTTTACCAATTTGGAAGTGTCTCTCGCGCAAACTATTCAGTTTAGAAAAAAATGATATTAAAAACCTCAATATCATTTTTGAGGACCTATCCATAGATACCCCACACGTATGGGTTTGATGAAAAAAAAAATTTGAGTTTCAGTTCTAAGTATGGGGCCCAAAATTTATTGTTTTTTCTCTATTGTTATGTAAAAATCTTAATGCGGTTCACAGAATACATCTACTTACCATGTTTCAACAGTATAGCTTATAGTTTCGGAAAAAAGTGGCTGTGACATTCCCGGACAGACAGACATGGCGAATCTATAAGGGTTCCGTTTTTTGCCATTTGGCTACGGAACCCTAAAAAGGATAATTTTAGCCGTCACCGAAATTATTCATTCATCGATAGTTAGGTTCTCCTGCCACCACAAATGTTAGGTAAGTTCCTTAAATTGTAACTGCCGTTTCGTTTTCACATATATAGTATGGACCGGTGATAGAGCGCGTGGTTAATAAGTGTAAAGGATTGCCGAGCTAGTGGACTATAATCTATAACTCTTTCAAGTAAAATAAAACAATAAAACTCAAATGGTGATTTAGATTGCGCCTAGCAAGGAGCACGACTTCTTTATTTGAAATGCAAAACTGAAGTGACTTCATGCTTTTGGGTTGGTGATACGATACCCGCAGTAAACACACAGGTACAGGAATAGTACGATAGGATCTTACATCGATCATGCGGCGGTGTGCGTACATACATATGTACATCCTTCCTTTGGAGATGCCATCTCTCATCTCGATATTTCAGGAATATCGAACAATAAGAGTGCGCATAGCGTTCTACTATACATAATTTGGCTGGGTACAGGGACTTGAAAGCACTTACTTTTAAGGTCCTCTGATAAGCGTAAGTTTGGCTCAAAATTGTATTTAAATCTGATTGGATAAAAAGTCAGGCAAAACCTCAACCAGAGAAGCCAATGGAAATATCCGGGATGACAGGAAATTTACGGGAAACCTTTAACGAAAACTAAATAAAATGTTTGAGCACAGTGGCTCAATGGTTAGTGTGTCGGACTACTAATCGAAAGGTCCCCGGTTCAATTCCCGCCGGGTCCAAGTAACATCTTGAGTTTTTTTTCCACTGCCCCACCTCTTGCGAACGTCTGACAAACAACCAAAAAAACGAGAAGCTTCTCAAATTTGCCGTTCGGACTCGGCTTAAAATTGTAGGTCCCTTCCACTTCGCAAAGAAAGTGTTTGGAGAAGCTAGGTTTTGGGCTCTGTATGGGCCGTTAATGCCTAATATATATTTTTATTTAGTTATAATGCTCGGTGTGTAAGGAGTGGTGGCATGAAAAATGTAGACCTTTTTTTTAAAGGCACTTTTAATTTCGACCTTTTAAGTCGCACACTTTTTAGTTCAATATTCACATTTGTTGGATGCCGGGGCATAGAGACATCCCAGGGAATAGTAGGGCAGACGAACTCGCTAAAAAAGGAACCGCATTACCTCTTCTACCTGAGAAAGGTTTTATAGGTATGCCTAACGCTACGTGCAAACTTATGTTCAAGCTATCCGCAGTCGAGAGTACAAACCTCAGGTGGACAGGTAGTGATACATGTCTAGCGACTAAGCAAATCTGGCCAAAGCTGGATCTGCGACGCTCTTTGAGTTTGATCTCACTCAACAGACTGCACACTGGCTCTGTCATAGGTGTCATCACAGGACACTGTCTAATAGGCAGGCACGCATCAAGGCTTGGCGTTTACTCAAACGACTTCTGCAGAAGCTGCAGGGATGAGGAGGAGGAGAAGACTACGTCTCATCTCCTCTGCACATGTCCTGCACTCTCCCATAAAAGAAATCTCTACCTAGGAGCCGTCTTCGTCAACGAACTCAGTGACTTAGCTAATACAGATGTTAGAAGGCTATCGCATTTCATTAGAAGCTCTAAATGGTTTTAGCGAGTAGGGGTCGAAACTCCCGATCCATGTGGCATCACAACGGACCTCATTGGTCTAAGTGTGTTGGCTTTTTGCTAACAGCCACTTCAACCTAACCTAACCTAACCTAAGCCGCACACTTAGCACCACAGTGGATATGACATTTCGGGACAAGGTTGTTTCTAATCGAGCAAAAGGTTTAGAATTTTAAATTTCGTTATTTAGATAGATAGATATTTTTATTTTGTATGAAAAATTATACATAGGTTCATTACCGAAAATTTTACAACACAGAGATTTGGTATATTTGCATACCTTTCTACTGAAAAAATAATAATAACATCACAAATAAGATACATTTTTAATAAGTACAATTGATATTTTGAAGGAAACATACAAAAAAACCTTCAATGTAAGAAAAAAAAATAAGAAATAAAAAAATATTTAACAGTAATTATTCTTAATTCTAAAAATATGTGTATACAGTTAAAAACAGAGTAAAATTAAACATATAACAGAAAAATAAATATATATAAAGAAGCATAATACTATCAACAGAATGAAAAAATAAGTATATATATATATTAAGAAACAAATAAATAGGTAAGTAGATCAAATGAATAAATAAATAAATAGATAAATTAAATAAATAAATAAATTCAATAAATTTAATAAACAAATAAATTAAATAAATTAAATAAATATATAGAATAACTAACAATTAAATAAATAGACATATAGGTTAGGTAATAAGTAAATAAATATATAAATTAAGTATAAAATAAAAAATTAAATATGTAAAATAACTTAGAATTAAATAAATAAATATAAATATTTTACCAGGCGAATCAGAAACAAACATTTGCAGGTACATAATTGGTTTATAATAGGATTATCACAGTAATCACACCTCATTAAAAATGTATTTTCTAGTTTTCGAATTATATCAGAAATCAGTTCAACATTCCCTCTTCTATGTAACTGTATGGCTGAAAAGTGCCATGGCAGGTCTAACATCATTTTTAAGATTTTATTCTGAGCAGTTTGCAATTTTATAATGTGGCACTTTGCACATTTTCCCCATAGTTGGCACCCATATAATAAAATAGCTTGAAATATTACCTTGTGAATAACTATTTTGTTTTCTACAGACAAACACGATTTCCTATTAATAAACGGATACAAAGTCTTTATCGGAATACTGACTTTTTTAAGTGTATTTGTAATATGTGGGTTAAATGTCAATTTGGTATCCAAATAAACCCCTAAATATCTGACGCAAGGCTGCCAATTTATGTCAGCACAATTCACCCTAAGCTGATTGGATGGAAGAAAACAAGCTTTTCTTTTTCTAGTGAAAAAAATTGTTTGTATCTTATCCGAGTTAAGCTTGATTTTCCATTTGTTGTAGTATCTATATAAGATGTCTATCGCATTGTTTAAATTCCTCTCAATACAGAGAGCGAACTCATGCGAAGAAAAAATTGCAGTATCATCCGCATAGATAGGTACGTGACATGACGGTATTTCCGGGAAATTCGCTATGAACAAATTGTACAAGATTAGCCCAAGTACTAATCCTTGAGGAACGCCTGAGTGGAATGTTACCAAGTCGGAAGCACTTCCGTTAATAGACACACGAAAAGAACGATTAGACAAAAAATTTGAACGATTTTACACAGAAAATCTGGGAAATTAAAACGTAGCATTTTGTAGATGAGGCCATCATGCCAAACTGAATCAAATGGTTTTTCTATATCAAGTAATAGCATACCTGTGGATTTCCCTAAAACTCTATTTTGCTTTACGTGCTTACAGATTCTAAGAACTTGGTGCGATGTGCTGTGAGATCGCATAAAACCAAATTGTTCATTAGGATAAATGTCATGTTCAAATACAAATTTTAAAATTTTTTCCTTAAGTACTTTTTCATATATTTTGCTAATGTTGCTAAGTAAACTTACCGGCCTGTAGCTCTCGGGGTTATATGCCGACTTACCACTCTTGAGTATAGGCACGATCTTAGCTATTTTCCAAACTTTGGGAAAATATTTTATTTTAAGACAAGCATTTACGATGAATGTAAGATATTTAAGCCCAATATTTGGTAAATTTTTTAAATACATATTTCTGATACCATCCACGCCACCTGTTTTTTTTCACTTTCTTCTTGGATAGAACTTTTAATTAATTTAATTAGTCGCAGATACTGGTTTCGAAAGAATGGGTGGCGATATCGTTGCCAACTCCTTCTTAATGCATTTCTTATTTTAACAAGTTCAAAAATATATGGCGAAAGTTTTACACTGTGTTGAGACTTAGGAACTTTGGGGACAGACAAATCTACAGCACATAGGACATTATTAGAAAATATCTCCACAATAGAGTTCACATCTATTTCATTGGTAACATTGTCGAGATTGGTAGAGGAAAATTGGAGCCTCATATTAATTTCTGACTGAAAACGATTTCAGTTTGCTTTTCTAAAATTAAGTACAAATTCTTCTTTTCGATAGTGTGGACGAAGCAGTTGACAAAAAACAGGGTTATGGTCTGAACCAAGTACATTAAAACAAATAGGTTGAGATATATGACTAGAAATGTTTGAAATAAATAAATCAAGGACTGATGGAGATCCGCGAGCGCTGGCTGGAACATACGTTGGACTTTGTGGAAACAAAACACTAACATAGGAAACGTGGTACATATGTCTGAGAGTATGTTACCCCAAGCGTTCGCCCTCTGGCAACATCAATCTCTGTTTCTAGCATTTAAATCTCCTCCTAGAATAAATTCTCTATTTGTATTTAACAATTTCCTTAGATCTGTTTTCACAGCAATTCTTTTTCCGGCAGAAGTAGCTCCGCCAGGAAAATAAGCACAAATAAGTTTGACAGAGTTTTGGTTACCAAATTTGACCTCAATACATACATTTTCAATTATTTGTGTTTGTACAACTGGTAAGAGGGAATGCTGAAGCGATCTTCTCACTAGAATAGCAACCCACCTTCCTCTTCTGTTATTCCTATCCACTCTGTAACGTTTGAAATTAGAAATGGATAATTTAATATGAGCCACTTCTCTGTCAACAGAGCAACATCAATGTTGTTGTTGTTAAGAAAATTCATAAATTCTACATGTTTGTTGCGAATACCTCTGGCATTCCATGTAACAATATTCAAGTATCTATCTGTGGTATTACTTAACATTATTAGTGTACAAAAACTTAGTAGCTAAATGTGCGATAACGTTAAACTGGTCTATTTTATCTCCATAGCTAATGACTTGAGCTCTTCAATTGTAAATAAAGTGTTGTTGTTGGTGTTATTGTTATTGCTGTCATCACTGGAAGAATTTCTGATTGGGTTTGGTACAGGTTCTTTTTGCAAAACGCTCTCCCATGCGTTACAAGAATGGTGGGGATTTGTGCCTTCTATGCGCCTTGGTTGAACATTCCCAATGACATTTTGCGGGAGCGCAGGAAAGTCCGAAAGAGAGTGGAAAGAATAAGAAACCGGTTTTGGATGGGTCACTTGTGGCCGCGGTCGTGATACATGTGAGAGTGACACTGACCCTGGCTGAGATTGGATATTATTTTTCCATGCTAAACCCTGTTTTGATGAAATAAACAATATTTCCGCTCGTGGAAAATAAAAATTTCAATTTCCGGTTGAGAAACGCAGTTTTTTTATATCCATTATTAGCGGAGCTTTGATTGACGCTTTCTTGTCACTTATCACTGCTTTAGCTTCATCTGTCCACCACAATGTTTCTTAGCCGTGTTGATAGTGTCATTTTGAAGACACTAGCAGTGATTTGGCTCTATCCAAGCAAAGTCGTTGTAGGGAATCCGACATATCTTGGTCTCTGCATCCTCAAATTCGTTGATGGATCTCGCAGACACTTATAAGTATAAATCAAATTTAAATTAAAATTAATGTTTCATTAGTCACATCTACATCTTTATAGATACTTAATTGTAATCTTTTTGTAAATGTCGTTTAATTTGAATAAAAATACTAAAATACTAAAAATACGTTGTTTATTTAGTTCTGTTCGTCCATGCCGCCATAAAAATTTCTGTCATGAGGAGGCGGTGTTGCTGGGCGATTGCCTCTCCTAGGATCACTTTGTAATCTTTTACCCGAGGCTTCGTGAAACGTGTTACCAAATGGTCATCAATCTGGGTCTTATTTCGTTTGTTTGACGAATATGGTATTTAGAACGATATGACCATAAGACTTGCACATGTTTAGGATATCTTCATCAGGAGAGTTCCTGGTCACATATCCCAGTCCTCCATGGCAATCTGCAACGCCTTCATTTGACTACCCGACATGCCCTTTCAAATCTCCGCCGACAAACAAAAGTTCTTCTTTTGGGATGTTCTTGATGAGGTTGTGAAAATCAAGCCAGAATGCATCTTTTACCCTCTGCTCGCATCCAACTTGGGGAGCATATCTACGGACAATATTCCACATCTCAGCTTGCATCACCACTTTGAGAGACATCAAACGGCCACTGGACTTTGAAATGGTCAAGACTCTGCCAAGTATCTCTGCCGCAAGGATGATACCGATTCCGTTCCTACCCTGTTCTAGTAGAATAGTCTTGAAAGCTAACCTTACGTCCAAGAAACGCGCCCGATTTGCGGGGTTTCGCCATTTCGTTTCCTGAACACATAAGATGTCAACTCGCCTTCTAACTATCATCCCTTCAAGCTCGTAGCTACGACCAATCCAACGTTCCGACTCGCAAACCTTAGCTTTCGCCTAAGCTGTGTTTTGATGTACAGTGACGTTCAAAGAATCTTTCCTCAGCCGTACAACACGAATGTGGATTACTATTCCACGGATTGTTTTTCTTTCACATTATAACCTATAAACATTCAAAACCAACGTGCATCGGCATCTCTCCTTTTCTTTTAGCCCTAATTTACTTAACGCCCGCGCTGTGTAGTTATTACATCATAAGGGTTCCAACAAATCCCTTCAGTGTGTGCATATTATAAAAAAAACATTTAAGGAGTATGTTGTGGCCGCAGTGTGGCGACGGTGTAGAGGTTAGTGTGTTGGCTTGTGACCCGTGTGGTGCAGGTTCAATCCCCATGGGGAACAACAACATACGCCACCCAATCTCTAGCCTCTACACCAAAAGGAGGATTTCTGCCTGGTAGTACAATGGACCGTTACCGAGTCTGAGTGCTCCGGGATTTGGATTTCCTTTAAAAAAAAAAAAAATGTGGCCGTAAAGAACTACACCCTACAATTAACAATCGGGTATCATTCGATCCATCTGCAGGTAAAGTCAATAAAAAATATTCATTGACTCAGTGGACATGTCAAAATATTTCACATAAAATATATGCTTTTCATTAAATGCTACTCAAATCCAAACTAATCACAGTAGCCTTCCGCGCTCATTCGGGAGGGAGGAAAAAAACTATATCAATTAAGTGCATGACACAAATTGTACCTCTAATTCGAGACCGCATACCGCAAATGCCTAACCACAGCAAACCGTATTCTTTTCGAAAATATACCACAGCCAAACCAATGGGAATTGTGACTACAGGGTGAAAACCAGGTGTACCCGCGCGGCAGTTCAGAACATCTGAATCGCCAAATTTTATATCAAAATCGATTAATTCCACTCGATCCACACTGGCTAATGTGCAATTTTGGTCTATAATTAAATCCAATTGCGAATTCGTTTGGCCATTTGCACAAATTCAATGTTCATGCAAATGCTACTTACTCAACAACCAACCCTCACTGTATGTGCCAATGCCAATGTCATATTGCATACATTTTAAACCGGAAATTGTTACAACGCACAAAAAAAAACAATACTACGAGTAAATTTGTATTCCAAACGGGGACGGAATATCCTTTTGGTACAAAACGGAGGCGCGCCTATGCGTTCTCTACATTGCATTAAAAACTGATTTAATCTAAATTGCTGCACCTGCAGGCATGTTGCGTGAGCCTTTCATAATTGAAATTTATTAGTATTGCCAATTTTAGCCACAACCCATGCAGCTAGTTACACTCTACGGGACCGGATAGGAAATAGTTAAACGATTTATGCATTTGAATGGAGCTTCCGGCAGCAAACCGAACGTTCAACGGAACTTCGTGCGGTAGGTTTCGGTTCTGGCTTTCGTGGATCGCCGGCGCCTTTTTCTGGGTCAAAAGAACTGAGCCGTAAATAAATTGCAGCAAATTAATTTAAAATGTATGGCGTAATGCAATGAGGTGTTTTCAGCTGTAAAAAAAATGTATAAATATTCGAATATTATTATCCACGAGGGGCTTTAGTCAAACTTTTCACATTAAAAACCTATCCTAATGCTGAACCTATTCACTTAAAATGTACCAAAAGCCAAATGACAAACTTTTCCAATCGAAGTTTTAAGTTTAATTGCCAAAAAGTTAACCTCGTTAACTCCATCTAGTTTGGTTTTAATATGTATCTTCTCTCTACATCTCACTTCATTCCCAATTTATGTTGTGTTTATGTCGCGTAACAAATTGTCCGCAAAAAGTTATCCATTGTCTTCTCAAAACGTCCATCTCTTCATCACCCTATTCGCTTCCAGTTCATTGGTTTGCTCAAAACAAATTCCTACCCAACCCTTGACGTTTTCTAGAGCTCTGCTTAAAATCATCAACAAAAATGAAAAATAAGAGGATAAGGAGATAAAGTCGCAGGGAGAGCTGACAGAAAACAATTAGTTTCTGCCCATCAATTGCAGGCAATAAGCAACGTCGTTGGGTAGCCACTTTTAAACTTTTAAATGACATTTCCGTCGCTTGGCAGCTTTATGGGTTGCATTCGCACTTCGCTTACGCTGCCTTTGAGGGATTCTAAGGTATATTTATCCCTTTCCACAGGGAGCAGCTTAAAAACGCTTCTTTAGTTAATCAAGCAAACTTCGTTTACGCCTTACCACACTTAACTTCCATTCATCGCCACGAAAGAAGTGTACCAAACAAGGTACAAGTGTAGCACTTAATGTGGGTTTTTCTCGTGCTAGGGTGGGTCCAATACAAGGAGATTTAATATTTCAACTTAATATCTCAGCATTGAGCCGCAAGGTACTTCTGGTGGTCCTTAAAAGTGGAACGAGAAATCGTGTCGCCTCGAGGTCGTTATGCTGCTTATTGTAGCAAAAAGCACACTTCATGAAAATAAAATTCACCACAGCTCATTTCAGAAACAGTTCTTCATCTCCCCTTGGGCCACGAAGTAAGTGTTCGTATTCATGTTCATGTTGGTGTGTCCGGGAACACACGTATAACAATGTAACTGATGTCAGAAAGTGGGCACGTATTGCCCAATAAACAAGGCGGGACACATTGGACTGCGCCTTATGTTGGTAATGTGTGGAGGCTGTGTTTCAAGTGGAATTATGTGCTAATAGATTTTACGTGTGCAGAAGCTTTGGGCCGGGACATATATGTATACATAGATATATAGAATGTAGGTTTGCAGAGTATTTGAAAAATCGCCGCTACATTTTAGTTGTGTGGTTTCCATATCTATGCCCTGAAGGAGCAGGAAGCAATGTATTGTTTTTTGTTTAAGGCCAAGACAGTTCTGTATGTTTTTGATGACAAACCAAAAAACATACGACAATCAATATGTATCAAACACACGTTGACTGTTAGCAACAATCTTACTATAAATCTCACTTTAAGACCAAAAAATCTTACAGGAAAAATATATTCAAGCTATTTTTCTAACACTCTTTAAAGTTATCCTGTTATCCTTTTTGCGCGTTTGCACATTCTGCTTCTTCATCGCATTAAAAGAAAAAACACCAAAAAGCCTCGAGAAAGTCCTTTCGTCTGCCCCATAAAGAACGTAACTTCACCATTGGAGGTATAATACACCAGCAAAGGGATTATGAAGGATTCAAAATAAATGCAGAGAAAGTACCTAATTTAATTCAAAGTTTTTTTTTCATCAGCCAGTGGATCTATGTTTGAAAAAAAATAAAAGTTGTCGCTACATACTGACACGCGTTGGTGAGCACTATCAAAAGATACGCCAACGACGAAAAGGGTTGAAAGTGTTTTGCTTTTATTCTCAGTGTTTTTCGCTTATCTGTCATTCTGTTAAAATTATTATATTCGTAGGATGTGTTTGCATTTGCTCATTTTCCGCCGTTCTTCAAGAGTTGGCAAAAGTTGCTGCCGTAGAAACTTGAGCAAAGCCATTTTTTTTGGTAAAATATTAAACTAATTGAAATAAAGGACGTCTTTGCTGATTGTTTGTCAAACTGACCATCTCGGTGAATATGTACATACAGTGCGTCTCATTACTTTAACTCCACTCTTTTTTCAACAGGTAAAAAATGCTATTCAATTAAAATATGCATACATAATACTAGTGGAATAAACATTTTTGGAAAATGCAATATTATGTGAATTATCGGGCGCAGTAGCGCAGTGGACTAATATTCGAAAGGTCCCTGGTTGGAATGCCGCCGGGACCAATTAACATAATATATAGAGTATTTTTTAAACTGCCCCACCTCTTGCGAACGTCTGACCAACATCCAAGAGTATCAATTGTCATGAGCAGCTTCTGAAATTCGAAAAAAAGTTCGGATTCGCCTGAAAGCTGTAGGTCCCTTCTACTTTGCACAAACAAATGGTTTGAGAAAATAGGTCGAAAGTCATGCAAAACGGCCTATTCAGCATTTCAATAACAATGCTAACAGATGTCTAAGTCTAAGTACGCATGATATCAACAACTAAGTAGGTTGTCTTACTGATCACCACGGTTTACGATAACACCTTAACAAAATGAAAGCAGTCGACTCTTCAGAGTGCCGGCTATGTCTCGAAGAATACGAAACAAGTGAATATACATTATGGGAATGTCCAGCCCTCAATGTAATTAGAAAAAAAGATTCTCTTCAGGGAAGAAATGAGTTCCGAAGACATAAAGAAGTCTTTTCTGGTAAAATTATCCGCTTTATACGGAAAGTAGAAATTCTACTAGCCAAAATATTCACTGGCCCCTATGGCTTAAAAGATCGTATAGGCCAAAGTGCCTTTTTCATCGCTTTCGCAAGCCAAAAACGTTTTAAAAAACAAAAGTAAGAGACTTGACAATTTCTTTTTTAAATAAAATACAAACTACTTGAGATATCTCAACAAAAATTTATTGTCTTAAATAACTATCAAAACATTCATATGTCCACCGCGGGAACGTATGCGGCAGGTGATACCTTGAACCCAATTTTCGATGACTCGGCGGCACATTTCGACCGATACGACCGCTGTTTCTCGTTCAATATTGGCGCTCTTTGAGCTCTTCTAACGTCGCCGGCTTGTTGGCATAGACCAATAATATGATGTAGGCCCATTAAAAAAAAGAGGCGTTAAATCACACGATCTCGGAATTAGATGGGTCCGTTTCACGAGATAACACGTCCACCGAACTGAGCCTTCCATAACTCAATTATTGCACCCCCTGTGCGGCTTGTGGCACCGTCTTGTTGGAACCACATATCACTGATGTCCAAATTATGCAATTGCTCAAAGAAATAACGTTCCAACATGTCTCTGTAGTGAATACCATAATCCGAAACGTGACGGTCATTTTCATCGACGAAAAAAACGGCCCAATGATGCCACCGTCAAGAAAATCGCACCAAATAGTGACTTTTTGCGGATGAAGTGCTGTTTCATGAATCATATGAGGGTTCTCACCTGTCCAGTAACGCATATTTTGCTTATTGACGAACCCGTTTAACCAAAAATGCCCTTCATCACTGAAGATGATTTTGCGATGAAATTCTGAATTTTCTTCCATCATGTCCAGAGCCCAATTCGAGAACGTACGTCGCTTCATATGATCAAGTGGCTTTGGTTCTTGAGTTAGCTTGATCTTGTAAGAGTGTTGGTCAAGATCCTTATGCCAAATTCGCCATAATGTGGTCTGGGAGAGGCCCAATTCTTGAGAACGCCGTGAAATTGACTGATTTGGCTGGCTGTGACGAACGCCTCTATGGCAGCAATATTCTTACACTTCGGGCAAAACGTAGTCGCACTGGCACGGCAACATCAAGCAGCGAATATTCTGACTCAATTTTGTTTAGACTATGAATTGCTTGTCTACTACGACGAGAATTACGACCGAAAATTGGCGTTAACGCTCTAAAAGTTGCGACCATCGACTCGGAATTTCGGTAGTAAATTTTAATTATTTATAAGTGATGTTCCTAGGTGTGGTTTAGAAGATGAAAATGTTGATTTTACTGAATATTTTGACATTGACAGTTTGGTAATCGATTTAAGGGTGCGTTCGCACTGAACGTTTGAAGTTGTCAAGTTGCTAATGAAATACCCTTTATAAGGTTATTTTCCAGGCGATTATGTTTTATGGATCCCCTGTTTGGGGAAAGTGTGCAATAGGTCATATTCGTCGGTTGTGAAAATCCAAGCACACATTTTTAAAAATGATGTTAGACCTACCCTCACATTTTTCTACCAGCTGCAAAAAAAAATTTCCGACAGCAACCTGATTTCAAATCTAGATATTTGATTAATCCTAGAAAGATAATCTACGTCTGCGAGACGTATGACGCGCGGAAAAAATTGTATATCCTTTTAACTATAAACCGCATTGTTTTGGTTGCTTAAACTAACTCAGTCGGTGGTCGGAGTCAGCCCGTAACGGTCGTGGCGCGATGGTAAGTACCTGCGGTAACAAGTTATAGCTATGCCGGACTTCTGGGGGCGTGTGTGACCTGTGCCATTCTTACATTTAATTGAATGGTATATAATTTAAAATTACTAAGACTTATAAGTAGACTTATTTTAAACCGAAAAATGAAAATTTGGCAACAAATTATGACTTAATGTCAATTTTAAGGTTCCTTTAAAATATAAGTTGTTTTTTGTTGATTTGTAATGGGGCTTAAGTTTTTTGTTTTTATTCTTTAAATTAATATTTATTTATACTAAATCATTGATTTATTTTATTTAATAAACTACATAAATAAATAAAACGTTAATTTTTTTTTTAAGGTTTATGGGTTTCATTAAATACACAACCAAAGTTCCATACGTCTTTGAGACGTATGATTATCTTTTACGTCATAAAAAATATGATTATCTTTCTAGGATTAAGGAAATGTGATTATTTATTTACTTAATTATTTATTAACTTATTAACTTCCCAGTGGAAGTTCTTGTAATGGGGACGATTTTGTGAATCGCGGATTTTGACATATCTCCACATTTCAAAGTCACCAGAATCCAAATCCAATGTTTTTATAGAGATGTCTGTTTGTGAGTATGTACGTATGTGCGTATGTACGTATGTGCGTTCGGAATTATCTTTCGCCACGATTATCTCGAGAACCAAAGATGATGTTGACATGGGACCGGATTTATTCGAAGCGTAATTACGTAACTCAGAACTGATTAAGTTTCCAGCGAAATCGTTAGTAAATAAATAACTAAAATAATTTGCCTTTATTTGTACTATTTATTGTCATTTGTCATTTGGCATTGTAAATTCACAGGTCTCCGTGTTGCATTAATATATATCACTCAGCGCCAAAACGGCCTAACCCTCATTTTCACAAAAAATTAGCTGACAACGCAGATCGAAGCGAAATTTTGCACTCTATATACAAAAAAAATTTAAAAGCTGTATATGGAACCGTGTTGAAATTATTGCCCAAAGTCTGTTTTTGCCGTATGCGAAATTCGAAAAATCTGAGAAGCCAAAACGGATTTGGAATTTTAGAAGGGAAAAATGCGTGTGGGTTAGGCCAAAAATTCATCTGGACTTTTTTGATGTGATAATTTTAGAATTTACGATTTACAAGACCAGGAAAATTAAAAAGTGCACATTAGAGTTGCTCAAAGCACCTCTTATATTTTTTACATCTCTAGTATCTGTGAGTGTAATGGTGTGAGTACTTTCAATGAGATTTTAGAAATAAAACCCAAAATAGGCCCTAATTTTTTCATTGATGAAAACAAACACCTAACGCCTTCTTACCTGTGGGGTAAACAAAACGCCTCTAAATTTAAGACAACCGCAAATCCCACAATAAATCCCATGGATACCTGCGAGATGTTGGGTGATTTGTTAGTCAAGAGATGAAAATATCAAAAAACCTTAAATTGCACCTAAGGTACAACATTAAACATAACGATTATGTACCAGCTCTATCGTGGATCGGTAGAGGAAGATAAAGTTGTTTCAAAGTTTGTGTTTACAAAAATTGTTTCACAAAACTTGAATCTACATTTCCGAGCTCCAATTTGTGACAGTTGCAAGAAATGTGACTCGTTCAAAGTGAAGATAGAAGCAGCGAATGATCCTTCGGAAAAGGAGAGGCTTTCAACTGAACGAGACTTACATCAACGGAAAGCCGAGTCAGCAAGAACAGGGATTCAACAAGATGCAATGCAGAACAAGGATCAGTATGCGGTAATTGCATTCGATCTTATGAAAACTCTTCCAACACCAGTCCTTTCCACAGGAATAGCTTACTAAGAGACAGCTTTGGACATACTGTGTGTTTATTCATGACTTAATAACAAACAAGTCATTCATGTATACCTGGAATGAGGGAATAGCTTCACGTGGCCCACATGAAATAGGTTCTTGCATTATGCATTATATCAAAGCCAATGTCAAGTGTAAGAAGCTGATAATGAATAGTGACCAATGCGGAGGACAAAATCGGAATATTAGAATGAGCACCATTTGCACATACATTATCAACAATTCAACCTTCCAAGTGGAGCACATTGACCACAAGTTTTTAGTATCTGGTCACTCATTTCTGCCATGCGATCAAGATTTTGCGCTTATGGAAAAAGAAAAGCGCTTCTAAAAAGACATTTTTACTCCTGATGATTGGGACCGTGTAATCCTCAACGCAAAAAAAAAAATAAACCATTTCAACTTGTTAAGATGGCTGCAGAGGATATGAAAAACATCAGATCAATAGAACAGCTTGTCACCAACAGAAAAATTTCTACAGACAAAAAATCCGAAGTAGAATGGTTAAAAATACAGTGGCTCCGATTCGAAAAAGAAAAACCTTTCATTGTTCAATACAAATACTCCAACAACGAAGATGTATTTTTTCAAGAGGTAGATATTTCAAAGAGGAAGTCCAGCAAATCCGTGGATGTAGAACTGGAGTCACTATATCCTGGAGGAAGATATATTGATGCAGCAAAGTTTAAGGACTTACAGGAACTTAAGGAATTTATACCGCCGAATAAGCACAATTTTTATGACAATTTGAAAATGAATTCAAGAGCTGAAGATGAAGATATTCAGGAGGAGGAAGATGCCTAAATAACTCTATATATTTTGGAAAGTTTACATAAAACCAAAACGACCTATCCCACAGTTTATAGCGAAATCGGTATTTGTACCTGATGTGGCTTAGGCACATTTATTTCTTTATTTATCGTTTAAAACAGCCTTTGTGATATTGATTAAAGAGCTTTTAGTAACTGTAACCAACAAATTTAGTTTATATTTATTTATTATTAATAAAAAAAATATTAAAAATATTTGAAAAATGTGTATTTCTTTAAAGTCATTTATCTCAGTTCGATTTTTTTGGGGGTTAGGCCGTTTTGGCGCTGAGCGCCTGATCTTGCGGGTCACACATAGACCACTTTTTTATTTATTTGTTTGTTGTCTTATTTATTTATTTATTCAACTTTTGGTGTACGTATTTATTAATTTAGGTGTTAATTTATTTTTCCGTTGCTTAATTCATTTGTTAACTTTTTTGTCTTTTCGTTTATCTTTTTTTTAATTTTTGCTTTAAAATATTGTCACAATAGTTTGTTAACATTATTTGATGAAATAGGATGTCTTCCGTAAATTCCCGTCTCTCCTCCTCAACCTGCTAGTGTCCTAGGATATTAAAATGACAAGAAGGTTTTTGATATAAGCTTTTCATTCTAACGTAGTTTTAATTATAATTCTTTAAAACATTTACAATTAATATTTCAGTAGTTAGGCAGAGTGTACCACATCTCTGTAAATTGTGTAATATAGTCTTAAGAACAGTGTAACATTTACGCCACAATAAATAGAAAAAAATATATAAATTCATTATAAACTAATATCCGCGGAAATCGAAAATGTTCATATAACCAATTGAAGCTGCTAAAAGCTGTAATTCAATTTCAAAGTGGTCATTAAATGTCCCTTCCATTTCGATAGTTTTAAATTTCATGAGTCATCCAGCTAATAGTGTTACAAATCCTTACTGTTCAGCATTACACAGCAGCAAGGTACCTTTGTGTGAAAAAGTTACATATATTAATTTGATACCATTAGCAGGACCAAACCATTTCATTAAGCTATCTCAGCAGAAATACGTACATATGTAGGTGGTCGTGCTAGTAGCTGCATAACGTATACATGAATGCTTTTAGATCTAAAAGCGCAGTAAATTCTGCTTAAGCTATTGCTTTCAATTTAATTGTAACAGGGTTTTTGTGTAGAATATCCGACACCCTTTGATTATTGGCAGCGAGAAAACCCCTATCTGATCCAACATTGTGTACAACCACACTTAAGGCAGAGGCGTCAATTCTGTGGAAATAATTTCCACGAGCTTGTGGCTGGAGCTGTGTGCGTTGATTAACGCCACAGCTCGCGTAAGCGACCTTCGGATGGTTTTAATTTCTCCACCGTAACCAATTGCTTTACGGTCCGAACATGAACATAGAAAGGGGAGTGAGCTTTAAATGCTGTCTACAACCGGAGAAGTTTGTTTAGAGTTGGAGTACTTTGTGGTCGTTCTTCGAACAAGGGTTCGGTGGCACAACGTGATGGGTTCTTGCTTACCCGCGGTGTAAATAGTTGATATGCGGTTTTCTTTTAAATTGGATTTAGCTTTAAGCTTCGAACATTTAATTCGAATACAAAGCCTGAAGTGGAGAGGAAAATGTCCTGTCCGGAATTGAGTTCTACATAGTTCGTTGAGGTGAAGGAAATCAAACTGTGGGTGCCACTACCAGATTGAATAGCTTAATTGGCATTTACAAATCAGTTGTCGATGGAATATGCACTCCATCCCTTGCATATCATCAGCTTATTACCAAAACTACAACATCCCCATTTATCCGCTTGAAGTCAATTTGTATAGATATGTTTACTCCACTGGCGAAGGCTGCGCCAGAATTCAATATGGACCCCAGCATCTAACTGTTATTGAATCAACATCCTCTTTGGTGTATGCAAATATTCAAGGCTGATTTTTTTTATGCTCTCTTAGAACATTCACTCACTAACTGCTCCATCATTGCAATGCATTGTATTTCTCCAGGCATTGAGTACTGAATGCGGAATGAACCTCATCCGCTGCGCTTACTATTTTACATGTACGGTGTTTCGAGTTTTTCGAAAATGCAATTTTACCAAGAACCGCTGACGACAACGAGAGATTTAACTGCAGCATTCCATTTCAGTTTCTAATGCCAGTGGCAGCGGGAGCAGTTTTTGTTCCAGCTGTTCGATATCCTTTTTTTCCTCGCTACTGCTCTGGGTACCTCAGGTTAGGTATTCCCTCACGTACATTTCAGGAAACAACAATTGTAATGATAACTGACACACCAACTGTGATGGAAATGATTTAAAAAGGATGTGCAGCACGTGATGCTGAACCATCTTGCGAATATTGATCAATTTCGGTTGTAAAAAAGGAGAGTTACCTTCTCGTTCTCTGGTCTGGCGCTGGTTGGTGTGATGTGCGGTTAAATGGATGAATGGGGTGCAAATGTTATCCTCCTCGTTTGAATTTCAATGATTTGTTAAGTGAATTTTAAAATTGAGAGTTTAAGGAAAAGAACATCACACCAATTCGGTGAGACAGATGTGTTGGATAATGTTCTTTATACGAGATTGAGCGAGAAAGATAATTAGACGAGGTGTGGGTGATGGATGGTAACAGTTGTACTTCGGTAGACGTGGGAGATTTTAAAACGTTTTCGAACGAATTAATGACATTGTTGGGGTAAGATCATAAAAAAGGAGCATCAATTGACTTGGATCTTTAACATTGTAAATAATAATTGGAACCGACTTTGCCAATAAATGTCTCAAAAATCCGCCTCAAATTAGATGGTTGTCTTCTGAGGATGATTCTCATTTCATTCCATCAATTGACTCTGTACAACAAGAGCTATTATTAGGTTAGGTTAGGTTAGGTTAAAGGGGGGTGCAATTTGCATACAACACTAGGCACCAGAAGGGCTCATCGCGATCCCTAGGGAACCAATTGAAAACCAAGACTTCAATTGGAGAAAAACCTAATAAACCTAAAAAACTTTTCCTAGAAAAAGCCCAATCTTAATGCAGAATTTAACCAGCTTCCTATGGTCTGTCCCGCTTAGGTACCCTAATTCCTCGAAGAAGTATTCTCCTAGAAACCTCCTACGATTCCGTGCTTTCCCTCTATACCGCTGTGTACACACAGTCTTACTCGATTCCGTCTGCATACTGCTTTTAGCATTGTGCGACAGTTTCTGACTCTCTCAGAATTAATGTTAGCAGATTCTAGTGCCTGACTGTCAATGTGGATGGCGATATCTCTTCCCGACATTGATTCCATCTGCACTATCTCTGCCGCCCTTAGAACAGCCAGAACTTCCGATTGGAAGACACTGCTTGTTTCCGGGAGTCGTAAACACTCTCTCAGATCTGGATCAGCAGAAAAAATGCCAGAACCCGTTCCCTCACCCGTCTTAGAGCCGTCAGTGTAGATAGCAACCTCATTTATTATTGTGACTGCTTCTCTTTGCCACTCCTCCCTTGGCGGATATGACACCTCATAGGGGATGTCAAGAGCTATTATTACTCGATAATATTTTATCCTTTCACTTGCAGCAAATAAGCTTTATGAAATATTTCAAAAATCGAATTTTCCACTCAGTCTTTTCTTCGTCTGAATATGTTAGTACTGTTGTTCTACAATCCCACAACAGAATAACCAACATGGAACACAAATCATTCGCCCTAGGATGCATTTTTGAATTACACGGACATTTCTACGAAAATACAGGGTGCTGCTGCAAAGCCTCCTTTTTCGTCGTAGCCTGAATGACGCGTATTTCAAAAAAAGCGGCCAAGTGCGAGTCGGACTCGCCCATGAAGGGTTCCGCGCGAATTATAATTATTATTTACTTAGGCACCTATTACAGATTTATTATTAGAAAATAATGGTTCACGGTTTACGCATAAGGTTTATGTTTATGAAATTAAATGTTTTTTTTTATTTGAGTTGATTAAATGAAAGGTAAATTGCGGCTTACGATTTATGACGTATATATTAAAAAAAACTACTTGCTGGATCTCGTTCAAACCAATTTTCGTTGGAAGTTTGCATGGTAATGTACATCATATTTTTTTTAGTTGTATCATTCCCTTATTTTAGAAGTTAGAGGGGGGGGGGGGGGGGGCAACATTTTACCAATTTGGAAGTGTATCTCGTGCAAACTATTCATTTTAGAAAAAAATTATATTAGAAACCTCAATATCATTTTTGAAGACATCCATAGATACCCCACACGTATGGGTTTAATGAACATTTTTTTTTCAGTTTCAGTTCTAAGTATGGGGAACCCCCAAAATTTATTGTTTTTTTTTCTATATTTGTGTGAAAATCTTAATGCGGTTCACAGAATACATCTACTTACCAAGTTTCAACAGTATAGCTCTTATAGTTTCGAAAAAAAGTGGCTGTGACATTCCCGGACAGACAGACAGACAGACAGACATGACGAATCTATAAGGGTTACGTTTTTTGCCATTTGGCTACGGAACCCTAAAAAGGAAGTAATTTAATTTAATTTTTGTTGGGGCATACATCCCCATTTATTCAGCTTAATACAACAAGTAATGTTGCCATTTCCAATTTTCAAATATGGGATCCCGGCAAAACTGATCCAGTATCGTCGTGTGACACTTGAAAACAAGCGTATAATGTGCACCAGATTTTGGCAAGGAGATGCGCTATCATGTGACTTCTTAAAACTTGTTCTGGAGAAAATAGACAGGTGTGAACACGGAAGGCACTGTTTCCAATAGATCTGTCATACTACTAGTGTAAGCGGACAATATCGGCATCATCGGTCCTTTCCCAGCATGCCGTGTTAGAGGATTTTACGGCGATTGAAGAACAGGCGAAATTCGTTGGTGTTGAAGTTAATGAGCACAAGACCAAATACATGCTATCTACAAACAAACGAACATCTGTTCACCGATAAAGATAAAACGTCACTGGAGTTCACCAACCTTGGAGTAGACATAAAACTCCACAAATGACAGTTTTTTTTTTATTTTTTTTTCATATAAAAGGATATCCAAATCCCAGGCAGAATTCCTCTTTTTGGTGTAGAGGTTGGAGAAACGAAGTGTTATTCGTTTCTCTTTTTTTATGGGTCGCGTATATTGTTCTTCCCCATGGGGATTGAACCCGCACCGAACGGGTCACAAGCCAACACACTACCCTCTACACTGTCGCCACCACTTGACACCTTACTGAGGATCCAACGAAGAATTATCTTAGGAAACCGTTGCTTCTTCGGTTTGGCAAAACAAATGCGTGAAAACTCCTCACTTGAACAACAAAATACATGTTCTATCGAACCTTTATCCTGCCAGTCCTGCTTTATGGCGCCGAGTGCTGGGCGATAAGTAGACAAGTGGAGCTAATATTGGGTTCTTTTGGAAGAAATATACTCCGCCGGATATTTGGTTCTCTATGCGAGGAGGGCGAACGGAGGACAAGATTCAATCGCGAACTCTATGAGCTGTACGAAAATGTGGATGTAGTCCAAAAAGCTAAATCACGTCGACTACATTGAGCGAATGGACAATAATGCTCCAGCCAAGGAGATCTTCGTCTCCAAGTCCCCAGCATCGAGAAGGCAAGGAAGACCAAACCTCCATTATAAAGTCGTGCGTTCGAATCCCGGCCAAGTAAATTACTTTATATCGAATACATGAAATCGTAATCTCCCTAAGCAACTTAGACACCACCCGTGGAGAAAAACCTTACAACTGCACCCAAACACTTCTTTCCTATCTCTCTATGTTTTCTTATAGTAAATAGCACCGAAAAGCATGCAATGAAGTACGATATTGCCAGGTGCTGCTTGCTGTTAAACACAAATGCTTACGCTGTGTTCTTAGCACAATAACGGTATTGTAACAACAACAAAAATCCCTTTAGCATAAGCAAATTATAAAAAACAAAGACTCTCATCGCGGGCCCCAGAGAGCTTGGGCTGGACACCTGGGAGCTGCGTGCCCAGCATCGCAGCGGATGGAAGGCTGCAGTGTCTCATATAGAGACCCTTCACGGATCGGGAGCCCGTTAAGTAAGTAAGTAAGAACAACCAATTATTTCTTTGAGAGATGCCATTTTTGCATATTTCAATCTTAACAAAAAAAAAAAATTCTAGATTTTGGGTTTCGAGATGTTGTGGATTCAAGATTTGTTTCCCATGTACCTACATACGTTGCACTCCTGGTACACTACACGGATGGACATACGTCACTAAGACACCAGTCCCGATTTTCGTCATTTCGTTTCTTGAACACATAAGATGTCAACTCGCCTTCTAACCATCATCTCTTCGAGCTCGTAGCTACGACCACTCATACTTCCAACGTTCCAACTCGCGATCCTTAGGTTACGCCTTAGCTTAATCAATACTTTGCTATCCCCCGGAAACAGAATAGCCCATACCATGATAAGTACGACATGGCGATATAGTGCATTGTCTATTAGCGTACATTTCCATAATGCTTTAGTTTAAACGAGTTCGATATGTACATGCTCCTATTATTTCTTGTTTGATCTTTCTTTTACGACACCGGTGATCTCCAGTCATGTCAACCCTCGGATTTGCATGCACACTTGCGGGACAGCTTTTAGATGTTAAATGCGTCGCTAGGACGTCACCTGGAAGTTTAAATTGCCTAGATGTGATTTTCTCCCTAAGTCGCCTTTTACGACAAGCGCTGTTTATCGGGGTGTGCTGTAGTGATATTCTTAACCCGTCCCTACACATGGATAGCGCGAGCTGGATACTTGGCTTGATGTAGAAGAAGTTTGAAAACAAATGACTGCTCTCTGTCTTCCAATGAAAGCGGTATCAAGATTTAGTGCACGGTCTTCAACAGCCAAACACATTAAACCATTCATCATGCGCCATGTCCAACCTCTTGCACCATGCCGTTTTCCGATTTTACTGGCTAGAAATGCTCAGCACTGGCGATATCGTTGTATGGACACCATTTTGTTTCCGTTTGACTAGCTGTGGATATAAGACTTAATCACAATTAACTGCTTTAAAAAACGCATAACTCTGCGGTTAAATATTTAATGATTTTTTTAACCACAAATCAGAACATTAAACTTATTTTTGGCCAGCAGGACAATTCAATGACTTTGTCGTCAGTTATGCATAATTCAGCTCTTTTATGCATAAATCCCACAAACGTTATGATGAGCTATAAAATCTCGTTAAGCTTAAATTGTGGCCGGCGACGTATGGGATAATCTGCACTCACGAAATACATCAAGCTGTTCTCTGGCTATGGCAGTAGCTACCTTTCATAGTCCCCCTTTGCGCTGCAGAGATTCATTAAATTGAGCATGTTTATGTCTAGGGGGGATGTCCAAGTACCTGATTTTACCACCTCCATTATCCCGCACTGGATTTGTTCATCTCGAATTAATTTATTTAATTAAAATTGTTCGTAGTCCAGCAGTTGGATATCCTTGGGATATAACAACAAGCTCTTTTTCATTCTCACACATTGGCAATGATGGATCGTCCTTGTGGGCCGACATATCATCTAAAATACTGTCTGCTGAGCTGAGATAGTCTGCACAGTTAGATGATGTGACACACAAAGTTTTTGTGTGTGGCTACTGGCTAGTTGTTTGACTGTAAAGTGGAATAATTTTCATCATGATGGATGGCTAACGTGGATGTGTGTATTGAAATGAATAGTTGAAGAAGCTCTGTGAACTGTGCGGTAGTCTTTTTCATATGAGAAATTAAGACAGGGTTTTAGTATTATTTTCCTTGCTGTTTTTTTTACACGACCGGATCAGTACTATAGACTACTTAAAACAAGCAGCTGCCACGAGCAGAAGTGGTACTAAATACATATACAGGGACTTTCATTAAGGACTTGACAACTTCTCTTTTAAATAAAATGCAAACTACTTGAGATATCTAAAACAAAAAATTATTGGCTTGAATTACTATCAAAACAAGTATGAATGGAATTCGACTTCGTTCATATGTCCGCCACGGAAATTATGCAGCGTTCGATACGTTGAACCCAATTTTTCTATGACTCGGCCGCACATTTCGACCAAAACGGCCGATATCGTTCAATATTGGCTCTGAGCTCCTCTTACGTCGCCGGCTTGTTGGCATGAACCAATGATTTAATGTAGGCAAATAAAAAAAGGGGGAGAATACGATAACTCAGGCGACAAAGTTTAATGACAGATTTGTGTAGAACAGTTATTTGGAAGCATTTTTTACTATTGGAGGGAGGGGTCTATCACACCCCATTTGGGCAGGAGGGGCGATTTTCTAAAAAAAATCACTTCAAATGGGGGGAAAATATTTTAAAATAACGGTAATACTTACAATTAAGTATTGCACATTTTTTTAAATCAAGTTCAATCCCAATTCGAGAACGTACGTCGCTTCATGTGATCAAGTGGCTTTAGGTCTTGAGTCAGTCATAATGTGTTCTGGGAGAGGCCGGTTTGCGACGGACGTCTCTACGGCACCAATATTTTCCACACATCGGGCAAAACGTAGTTTCACTGGCATGGCAACTCTCTCAAATTTTTTCACTTTCTACTGGGACGAGAATAACGGCCCAAAATTGTCGTTAACGCTCTTAAAGTTGCGACCAAAGACTCGGAATTTCAGGAGAAAATTTGTATTATTTGGTGAAGTTGTTCCACGATGAAAATGTGGATTCTACTGAATATTTTGTCTTTAATAGTTCGGTAATCAGTTAAAGGAAGTGTAAACACTGAAAATTTGAAGCAAACAGGTAATAATATACCTCGTGTACACGTAATGGCAGTCGAGATCAATATGCTTCGCATGACAGCAGGACTAACAATGATTTATCGGATTAGAAGGCCCAAGATCCGAGGAAGCCTTCAGGTCAAAGAATGGAAAATGATGGAGGGGAACTTCTTAGTTGGTACCGTCGTGTTCAAAGGAGAGATCCTACGAACCCTGTCAAAAAAAGCAGTATCAATTGTCACTTCTATAGAAACGAAAAACTCCTGTGAATCACACAAACACCAAGATTTGATTGTCCTCAGTGACAAAGTGATTCAAGCTAGGGAGTCTTGCCTTTATTTTTTGAGGTCGAACCGGCGAACCCCATAGGCGGACCAGTAGGGATGCAGTGAAGTGGGAGAGCTATGATCCCTTTAATCCTGATCATAGCCTCACCACCATTAAGGAAGAAGAAGAAGACTCTTTTCGAATCAACAAATAACAAAAAATAAACTGCACTTGTTGTGTAATTATTTATTAAAAGGAAACGCGAACTCAAACTACTTATTAATTCCGTTAATGATTTGCTTAATAACAAATGACAATAAATGGTACATATAAAGGCAAATTATTTTAGTTATTTATATACTAACAAAAAACGGCTGGACCGATTTCGCTGGAAACTTAATCGGTCCTGAGTTACGTAATTACGCTTCGAATAAACCCCGTCCCATGTCAATATCATCTTTGTTTCTCCAGATAATCGTGGCGAAAGATAATTCCGAACGCACATACTTACATACGTACATACACACAGACATACATCTTTATAAAAACATTGGATTGGGATTCTGGTGACCTTGAAAGGTGGAGATATGTCAAAATCCGCGATTCACAAAATCGAACCCATTACAACAACTTCCACTGGGAAGTTAACAAAGTGGGCGCCACACAATTTTGTGCGAAATTGTGCAACCTTGCTACAAAACCACTGAAAATTTGAGTAAAATGGAAGTTCGAAAAGAACAACAAGAAAAAAAATTTTCATATAATGATCCGTTGGAGTACGGGCTTTATTACGGGGATTGAATTCCCCTGAAAATTTAATGGTGGGTACAACGGGTCGGTATGTACCGTTGGTATAACCCGCTATCGCGTGCCCCGAATAAGAAAAGGATTGAAATTAATGGTTCGCGTGTCCCGTCTATTCTCGGGATTTTCCTTAAAAGCGGCACAAAATCCTACCAGACTATAGGTAGGTACTTATCTTTGAAAAAAAACCTCAGATCCTTTATTTCCTGCTCTGTCCTCAAGCTTCCTTTTTTTCATTCTCTTCGTCCTTTCGCCTGTCTTTTTAAATTCCGCTTCCTTAATTTTCCTTTTTCCTTCGTTCTTAACGTTACCCTTTTTCTCTTTCTTTCCATTCTCTCTCCTGCTCCGAATTCACCGCGACTGGAAAACCAGCTTGCGATAAATTCGCAGACCGACCTAGGACAACATTGTAATCCAGTCTGATTGGTGTTTTCCCGTTCATACAAAAATCGCTAAGGCCATTTCGCTGAACGACATTTAAACGTAGCTAAAACCCACTATGTAAGATTAAAAAGTGCAAACCACAAAAGAAAACGAAGGAAACGTTGAAAAGATGAAAGATATACATCGGGACGATTATAAACGTCTCACCCATTATGGCGAGGTAAACCTAAGCTATGAGGTCGGACAAGGAACCAAATTTCGTTATCTACTGAGTCTGGTGGAATTCTGCCCAGATTTGGGTACATGGGATCTGTCGATAGCGATTACAAAATTATAATATTTTTTTTTTTAAATATAATTAGCGTGAGCTAAAGGTATTTTTAAAATTTTTCTGTAATTCATACAGTACCCTTATAATGCTTCCACAGCGCAGGTTTTTTTTTTGTTGCTGCAAGCAGCACCCAGCAAATGATTCATTGCCTGTTTTTGGGTGCTGCTTACTAATTCAAAGAATAGGAGGATAGGAAAGAAGTTTTGGTGCCATAGGGTTCTTTCTCCACAGGTGGCGCCTTAATTGCTTAATGAAGATTTTTAATTGTTGTGTGCATTAAATTTTACAAAGCATGACCCTGTTCGGGATTCGAACACACGACCTGCCAATCACTTAGTGAATACACAACCACCGCACCATTGCCACCTGCAACATTTATTTGGTGTTGGAGGGTGTTTAATTACTAAGCCGTCCGCCTACACTCCTCTGCTGCTCGGAGGAGTCATCTTTCCCCCATCGAACATTACTCCCTACCTTTAAGGTGGTAGTTCGCGCTACAGACTCATGGGAGTTATTTGACTTGGGCCGTCCGCCCGTAAACCTCAGTTGCTTTTTGGTTGCCCTTCTGGCAACTTACCCGTCCGGCAAAGTCTGTTGTGCTGTGGTGTTCAACTGTCAAATGCCATGCGCCTTTCCACACGCACGTGGAATGGTTAAGCTACGTACATGGTGGCTGTCCGTATTTGTATTGTATTTGTATTTGTATTTTATTTATAATTCATGTTAACACATAGATACAATGCAATCTTTTAAGTGTGTTACAGTATTGACAAGGTTGGTACATTAAGATATAAGTATATTTTACAATTTCAAATTGTTCTAAATGGCAAAAATGTATTTATATTGATTGGGTATTTTACTTAAAAAGAGAGAAAAAAAATAAAAATAAATAAATAAATAAGTAAAAATAAAAATAATAAGCTAAAATTCCCTAAAACCCTATAGCAGTTAAATAATTAAAATTAAATACAAAAGTTAAATTGAAAAGTGTTGTTTGATTTGTCTTTGAAAGTCGCTCATGCCTGAAGATCTTCTGATATGAACCGGAAGCGAATTCCAAAGTCTTACGGCGTATACAAAAAATTGTTTTTGTGTCACATTATAGTTATATGCTGGCGGGACAAAACTTCTACTTCTGACCGAAGAAGATGCAAATTGTAACCTTTGGAAAAGATATTCTGGTTCCTGTTTTTCTCTGAGAGTGAATAGGAAAGTCAATATTTTAAGGTCGAGATATTTTTGTAAGTCCATTCCAAGAAAATGCCTTACATATTCAGAAATGTGTTCCCTTCGACCCAAGTTATAGGCAAATCTCACTGTACTATTTACTGCTACCCTTAACTTTCGAGAGCTATGACTGTCTAAGTCACAAAAGACTGGATGTGCGTAAAAAAGAATGGGCAGCAGAAGTGACTTAACCAACATCGCTTTGATCCTAAACGGCAGATCTTTTCCTACTTGATACAGAGCGCGCAGGGATCCATAAACTTTAGAGACGGTTTTTATAATATGATTCTCCCAAGTCAGATTTTGGTTAAACGTTACACCGAGATTTTTTACGCTCGTGACGTATGTCAACTCTGATCCATCAACAAAAAGTTGAGGTAAGCTTTGTGTATCGATACTTAAACGGCTGATTGCAATTGCTTGACTTTTGCCGGAATTAAGCCTAAGCTTATTTTTTCGCGACCAAGTGACTACAGAATTAAGGTCTTCATTCAGTCGCTGAGTGGCATCCTCAACTAGACCCAATGGATAGCTTAAGTGCATCTGGACGTCATCGGCATACATTTGAACCTTGCAGTACTTTAGCACTAATGGAATGTCATTATTGAATAAGGTGAACAATAACGGACCCATTATTGATCCCTGTGGAACGCCGGCTCTGGTTATAATAAAGTTGGATAATGTCTCGTTAATATACACAGCTTGAGTACGCCCATTTAAGTAGCTTTCCATCAGTCTTAAAGCCGTCGGGTTGAAATTAAAACAGTGTTTTAATTTAATAATTAATATTTCATGGGGTACAATATCGAAGGCTTTCGAAAAATCTAGCAATACGAGCGATGTTACACGATCTTCATTCATTTCAATGCGAAGGTCGTCCACCAAATTCAGAAGCGCTGTAGTACAGCTATGCTTTGGTCTAAAACCGGATTGGTGCGGTGAAAGAAGATTGAACTCATTAAGGTATGAGTGAATTTGTTGGCTCATAAGTTTTTCAAAAGCTTTCGATATGAATGGTAATATCGATATGGGACGGTATTCTTTCTTCCTCGAGTTTGAGCTTTTAGGAATTGGGATGATCTTAGAAGCCTTCCAAGATTTCGGATACATGGAGTAGGTTATAATATTATTGAAAATGTATGTAATTTCCGGTAGTACTCCATGGATTATCATTTTTAAGAATTGTGGATGCATTCCATCCAGGCCGATGGCGTTCGATTTAATGGCGGTGATGGCTTTAAGTACGTCATATTCATAAATCCTTTGAAAACAAAAATCTCTAGAAGTTACTGGAGTAAGTAATTCTTCAACGATGTAGGGGGTCTCTTCTCTGTCGACAGGAACATTCGAGTTAACTGAAGGAGCAGCAAAATCGATGTTTAATTCGTCAGGACTTTTTTCACATGCATCTGCATCAGCTGCCTTTTTTTCCCAATGCCTAACTCCTTTAAATTATTCCATGTCTTTGTTTTACTGAGGTCGGGCTTGAACTTAGACATGAAAAATTTGTTCTTTGCAATCTTTATCTCTCTTTTAGCATTGTTCCTAGCTGTCTTGAACTCATTGAAGAACTCGGGGATTTTAAATCTTCTCCATCGCCTGTACGCCCTGTCCCTAACATCAAGCAAGCGTTGGATACCAGGAGTGAACCACTCACAATAATTGCTTTGAAGAGTAAATGTTTTTATTGGAACATGCTGTTCAAAGATGCTATTGATATTGTGAGTAAAAAGATCTACCTGTTCATTAATTGATGACACAAGACGAAGTCTTTGCCAATCTAAGGTTAGAACGTCCTGAAAAAGGGAGCTTTCGTCTATTGCCTTGAAGTCTCTATACGTAACTCGTTTGACTTCAGCAGATCTATTAAATTCTATGTCATAAAAACATATAATAAGATCATGCTTTGAAAACCCCGGGACATCTAGTTGACTATAGAAATTGACTCGATTTATGTCGCTAACGATGAATAAGTCCAACAGGGTAGAATTGCTCTTACTAAAATGTGTCGGTGTTAAGTTATTGACTGCATACAGCCGTAAAGATTTTATATTCTTTATAAACCGGTTGACATTAGGGTTTTTTGTATCCAAAAGATTAATGTTGAGATCTCCGCACAGTATTATATTACGATGCCGTGCAGATATGCTTTCAAGCAGGTTTGTAATATTAGCGGAATTAACAATATTTGGTGGCTTGTAGACTACTCCAACTAAGCATTTATCTATTCCACTTACAACTTCAATAAAGAGGTATTCAAATATATCGCTGGCCCCCGATGTATGCAACAGCTTGCATTGAATGCAGGTCTTAACTAAAATTGCAACACCACCACCTCTTTTGCCGATTCTATCAGCGCGATATATTTTGTACCCCCTTACATTTAACATTTTATTGCAAAAGTTTGAGCAAAGCCATGTCTCAGAAACACATATAACATCTACTTTCCCATTACCAAAGACTATTCTAAACTCATCGATGTGTTTGATTAAGCTCTGGGCGTTTATGTGACAAACAGAAAAACCTGAATACCTTCTACAAAAAACATTAAGCATCAATTCCGTTTTGTGAAAAAGGTTATTATTATTACCACCATAAGCATTTGGGACATCGCTTACAGTTTCACTTTGTTCTCCGCTCATGCTTATGACGGCGGGAAGTGAAGGAGATCGACTGGCAGGGAGCGACAACAAGAGACTTACACACAAAAGACAACACTCTGAAGAGCGAAAACGGTAAATAATTAATTTTAACTGATTTAAAAAAGCTAGATATTTTAGAAAAACCATAATATAAATATATGTAAAAATAAAAATTAAAAGTTGGAGATGAATTCAATTTAAATGTTGGTTTGTGAGCCACTGGTATTTTGGGACAGTTGATTTGTTCCATTCCCATTGTCATGTTTGTAAGCGTGCATAACTTCAGTTAGCTTCTGGAGGCTGTCAATATTCACGTTGCTTGTGGTTGATGTCATTTTAATGTAAACAACACCTCGAATCGAAAAAGCGGAGAAAATTTGTTTGGCACGTTTAAGTTTAATCGCTTGCCGCATAATTATTCGGTTGTTCGGGGTGAGACTCTCGTGCATATAAATAGATTTATCGGAATCAAAACCAGCATCTCGTAATGAAAGATGCCGTGAGTGCGCTTTTCTAAATGACGAGATAGCTTTCAATGTCAACATCTTGTCGTTGGCCGAGCAGAATTTAACTATCACCACAGAGTCAGTGTTTTGTTTCGCTCGAAAAATTCGGTTCGTTTTTGGTGGCTGGCGATTTAAAGCTTGGCAAATATTGTGAAATATTGTTTCCAGGTTTTCTTCCGGAAGGAAAGGTACCCCCACTAACACAGCGTCGGACGCGAGATTTTTTGTGTGCAGTGCCTCAATTTGTGCTTTGATTACCGAAAGTTCAGCATTCTTTTCGTGCGCTGGCTGTTTTAGTATCACTAGCTCTTGTTGTAGTTGTTTTTTCATACACGCAACTTCCAATTGCAAGTGGCTGATATTACTAGCGCAATCTTCAAAAGCTGAAACGCGGCTCTTCAAGACTTCCACTTCCGTCTCGACAAGTGTAAATTTGTCGCAAATGTTTTTTTCGATTGATGCGATGCGGGAGTATAGCTTTTCCTCTAGATCCACAATAGTCTGTCGAATTAACTCACCTTGTTCAGTAATCTTTGTGTACAAGCTGGAGAAACATTCTGACGTCATCGATTTTAGTGAGGGTGACAGAAGACTATCTGATGAAGGTGAGCCCAGCAGCTGTTTCCGTTGTTGTTTCTGTGTAGTTAACCGTGTATTCTTTAAGTTAGACATTGAGGATGTGTGTGTATTTTATGTATTGGAACGAACGGCGCGAATTTAAATTGATTTGAGTGCTTTTTTGTAATTTTCGCGAACAACAATTTTCAATTTTATATTAAAATGTAGACTTGAGTCATGAGCAATTCGAGAGTTATTGAATACCTTCGTGGTTGGTAATCGAGTTGACAGCGGTCAGAAAGAGAAATTTATACAATTATAGATTAAAAGCTAAGTTATTGCAGCCGCTTGGATAGGCACGTCTACTCCATGAGAGATATCACTCACTCTTATCCTCACTTTCCCGTGAGGCTGAGGTATATATACGCTCGTTCGCGTATTCCTTATGGTCCGCACTCTCCTGACCGCTCGTCAGGTTGAGGTAACTGGAACCTCCAAGCCCGTTACCCTGTGGTGGTTGCCCATCCATGGGTCGCCAAAAGTGATCCAATGGCTGATGGTGCCATGGGTGTCCCTATCACTTTCCAAGACCATGAACTCGCAGCCGAATAAAAGAGTTACCAGGAAAGAAAAAGAATAGGGACTAAGAGCAGACCTTGTTGCGGGAATATTTACCCCAACACACTGAACAATATATATATACTGGATTTTAATAAAACAAAAATTATACTATATATACTGGATTTCATCTAACAAAAGTTGGTATCATTATGGTTATGCGGATCAAAAACTCTTCTAATAAAAGCGATTAACTTTCGTAAGATCATTTCGTGCACCTAATTTATTTATTCAAATATATTACTTCTCTATTAATCTTTGTGGTCTGCTTTTTTTTCTGAAATTAAGATGACCAGCATAATCCATTTTTGTCAAGTTGCGTCACTCATCTTACAAATACAATCGAAAATATTATGCTGTCCATAAAGTAAATTACAATCTAATCATAGTTCTTCCCATCTCATAACAATCTCATTTGTATATTTTCTTAGCGAATTACAAATGCCATTTTCCTCCATAAATATCGTTTTGATTTCTCTCTGCTACCGCCTTGGTACTTTATATTCAAAATAGTTTCATTTGAAATGAAATCTTGGAAAAGCATTTTGTTACAGTGACATCCTTGGCAGAACTCTTCTGCAGAAAGCAAAAAAAAATATTACTCAACTTCCGGGCATTTCTAACGAAATACATTCAAAAGTAATTTCTGAAACAGGAAACAATGGAGGATGAAAGATGACGAGAACAGAGCAGTAAGAGAGATGAAACAAAAACATAAGCGAACATCACTTTGGGAGTTAACACGGCTAAAGGATTAATCTTCGCATTCACTTGAGTGATTCTTTTCTTTCCCTACTGCGTTTCTCTTCGCGAAAAAAAACATTATACTTTCCTTGTTTGCCAAGGCCAATGGGGTTTTGTTGGCAGATTTAACGTTTTCTAGATCCAGAGCTCCATTCTGCTTTAACTTTTTGGTTCATTCTAGCGAAAATTATGGAAGGGACGACTTTGGCACACACAAAAAAAAACCATTGAATTGGGGGTATGATATTCTTATTCAACTCAACCTCACACTCGAGACAGGACGCATTGACATCCTTTTTTTGCGCTTGCTTTTGCTGTATAATAAATGTTCTCTTATGCTTTTGGCTTTTAGAAGTTCGTGTTCGACACTTCATTTGTTGCTCTGGGGGTTAAAGGGATGAAAAATGGAATTTCCATGTCACAATATTTGCTATTAGAGTTTTTGGGAGTGGAAAAAAGGTGTTGAACTTTTGTTTATTCAAATACTTTATGAGATAGTTGTATACGGGTGTCAGTTAGATTTAATTGAAAAACTTGTTTGTGTGATAACCCTTCAAAATTGTTTGGAAAGTCCTTTCGGACTTCTTTAAACCATGTTTACCATTGCAAAACATTTAAATTTTGTGATGTAGCTGTTGTGCCGCCCCAAATGAATTGGGAAGTTGTGTGTCCACATTGAAAATAGCAAAACGTGTATATGTACATTACTAAATGTACACACATCAGGATGTCAAAGCAGAACGCGCGTGGCAGTAACACGACCGACGCGGATGATTTCGCTAGACACAGAGCCGCAAAAACCATTTTCCAATGGAAATGCCCCTCTAATGGGTTTGCATACACTACACATCCGTTGGCACATTACGTTTCATGTTAACCCTTTTCGGCCGAATTTTCTCAGCCAATTTATCGCTAAATCCACCTAAAATTCAAATTCATCGGATCCATGTAAACTGACGCGCTTCCAAATGCAGTTTTCGATTTTCAACAAACGTTTTACCAACACAAGCACAGAATGTAGATGCATACTTTCGTACAAGTGGAGTTTCGATTCAAATTTGATTTTCCACTGCACTAATCCTAAAAGGAGTAAACAACTCTTCAGCAAAGTACTTACGGATTTCGAAGGCAAAAGGTTTAAATGGGGAGAGAGAGTAATAGAGAGAGTGTGAGTTACATTCCTAGCAGTTTAAATACAAAAGTGTTTCAATACCTCTTCCCCATATTACGAAGTGAATAAATATTTTTTTTTTGCTGAACTTGGCGGAATCCAATTCAGTTGCAGATAGAATTAAGGTGCACCTTGATGTTTGCGTATCAATTAGGAACAAAGTAAATGATAAGAAGCAATTGCTGTGAAGTTGAAGGACTTGAATAGGCCAGATATAAACGCTGCATGTGCTCAATCGGAGGTAAATTAAAGTGGCTTAGCTTGCAAAAAATAAGATTGATTGATGGGTAAACAATCCTATATTTACCAGCCCCCATAAATGTTGATATTTTAATAGTCGGTAACCAGGCACGATGCATGACTTTCGCCAAACGAAAACTTAGTGCACAGTTCACTTGCCAAAATGTTCGATCCAAGTCTTCAACTCACAATGTTTTTGTTCCCCAAAATTCTTAAAAACTAAAATAATAGAAGCTTAACTTATCCTGGAACGGTTATTTGTTTGGGCTTTTGTCCGAGAACCGCAGAATTCAATTCAATGCAAAACGTGGAGAGTGTCACAAGCAAGGCGGTAGTATACTTCCGTAAGCGCTTTTAAATTTGTCAAACTCCTGATTGACTTAGAAGCACCTCAGACTAAAGTGATTCTTCTACGATAGCTGTGGTCGTTATATTTTGTTCTGTGGAGAGATTTTGCATAAAGCTCTTTAACTGATTGAGATTTTTATCAGGGCCCAGGGACATAACTCCCCAGCAAAGAAGTCAAAAATTTGATTATAGACTTATGTTCAACCGAAGTGGGACATAACTTAATAGGAGGCATGTATGGAACTATGTCCCAGTTGAAAACGTGAAGTATGTCAATAATATACCGAACATGGCAATAGCACCTACTCCGAATGCAACAGTGAGCCCAAGTAGGGGTTGCTTGGTGGCAGCATATAGGACTTTTATCCCTTTAAAACAATTAATTGAACTTATGTCCCGTTGAGTTATGTCCCTGCGCCTTGTCAGCAATTTAAACCAATTTACGGAATGGGAACAGTTTCCCGGGAAAATTTATTCGCGAAAGGCGAATTCTTTTTTGGGTGCAATAGGTTTGAAATTACTTTTGGATACATGTTTAGTCATCTTCTTTTTCTTTTTTCTTAACGACGAGGTAACGATCACAATAAGACCCTCCAACTTTATGTCATCAGTACTGGTTGGTGCAGGGAAATAACTTCACGGGCAATAACTTCACATGTGCAATAACTTCACCTGGAGTGGGCAATAACTTCACTTTTTTTTGTGAAGTTATTGCCCACTGATGGTGAGCAATAACTTCACCCAAAATTTTGTGAAGTTATTTCCCACCTATAATTTGAGAATTTGTCTATTATAACTAAAGACCCTTGCACCCACTCCAAATCAAACAGTGACCCCAAGCAGGGGGGTTGCAGGGGGGCAGCATGCCCCCACTTGCATTGAACTGTTTATGGGATTAGTTGCGAAATCGCAAGTAGATTCCATAAACAGTTCAATACCTATGGGGGGGCATGATGCCCCCCTGCAACCCCCCTGCTTGGGCTCACTGTTTGATTTGAGGTAGGTGCGAGGTACGTTTCTTGAATTATCATAAAATGTTAAGAGAAATTATTTCCCACAAAAAAGTGGAGTTATTGCTCACCATCAGTGGGCATTAAGTTCACAAAAAAAGTGAAATTATTGCCCATGTGGAGTTATTGCCCGTGAAGTTATTTCCCTGCACCGTACTGGTTCGCCTGCAGGCTTCGGTGGTTAGACCTCAATTATTGTTATTGATTTTTCGTTATCGTCCTTTTAGGTTACCGGTTTTATTGATTTTTGTTGGATCGTCATACCGGTGATCTCCCGTCGCACCAACCTACTCGATTTTTTGTGGGCTATGCGTTGATATTCTTAGCCCGTCCTTGCAAGGGAATACGAGATAAGTGATTAAAAAATAAGATTATTTTAAATATGTGGGCTTGGGAGTCAATGGTTAGTGCGTTGGAATACTAATTGAGGGGTCTGAGGTACAAATCACGCCGTAGTGCAGTAAAATCCGACGTTTTTTTTCCACTGCCCAAACTATGGCGCAAATCTGGCAAACATCCAAGAGTATCAATTGTCATGTGAAGCTTCTCAAAATTGGTGTTCGGAGTCGACCTAAAATTGTAGGGCCCTTCCAGTGTATAAGCAAATGGTTGGAGAAGCTAGGTTTTAGTCCCTATATGGGCCGTTAATGTCAAATATATTTTTTATTTATGTGTTTGTTCCAACGATAAAAGTTTGTCATCAAGCATTGCAGTAAGCTCATTTTTGAATTATTCATCTCCCCACTTTTGCAGTTGTTTCTCCAATCTGGCCCACAGTGTATCCGCAATATTCGCTGAATTGTTGAAGCACCCGGATAATAAAAGCGATGTCGTTGTAGGATTCGTTTTGTTCCTATTGTTTCGGACATTTAGTGTGTGAAGCAAATATGCGTAGGTAGATATGAAGGCCAACAAATATAAAACTTTATTTTGTGATATAAGTTTTATCACTTATTTTAACGGTTATTCGTGATGTATGCGACAAGTAAAAACTTGTTTGAAAATAATACAGTGGTTTTGCATCAATAAACTGGGAAAATTATTAGACACTTTTGTTTTTGCTTGTGACTCATGTAAAGTTAGAATTCCGATTCAACAAGTCGAAAGCTCCCAGCAAACAATATAAGCCTTACATAAGTCTTTTCGCAATGCAATATAAGGCTTAGTATATAAGGCTTATGAATTATAAGGAATGATGCGCCAATACAATATTCCTTATTTTAAACCTTATTTTAACCAAGGCATGTCATTGGACCTAAGGAATAAACTCAAACTCCTTATTTTAAGGCTTATTATAATTCCGTTAAATCATAGGCCGTCTGTTCCTTATGTACCCCGTATAATAAGGCATAAAATAAGCCATTTGTACCTTATGTACACCGTATAATAAGGCATAAAATAAGCCTTTCATAGGCATTATTATAAGGGTTACTATAGGCCTATTATGAATTAGGTACCTAATAGGATTTAAAATCAAAAAAACATTGAATTTATTATAACAATTTTCTTTTATTCAAATTTATGTAATTCAATTTTTATTTATTTATATAACTACATATATAAAAAAGAAATTTTATTCACTTTTACTTAGAACTATATAAAACAAATTATATCAAATTATATCATAAAAAAAATTAAAAAAAAACCTTTTTCATATTATATATATACATATTTACATTTTAATTTGTTTTTTAAGCGCCCTTGAGCTTTCTTTGGTCCAACTTATTCTTCGCTTTTTTAATAGTAGGTACAAATATGCATATGCACCGTGAACGGAACCTGCATAGACAAATAATAAATAATTGATAACAAAACTTTGTAGATTAAATGAGTAAAAATTATGAACTTACCATAGAGCGTCGATTCAAAAAACTTGAAGTTTTTAATCTTATCATATTTTTCCTTTTGTTACAATTAACTTCAGAAAGGAAATAAATAAATAAAAAATCAACAAATAAAAAACCAAATATAAATTTTTTCTTTTGCAACCACCAATGCACACAAGTTTTCACTGAACTGTATCAAATCGTCAACAAATAAAAAACGAAATATAAATTTCTGGATGAACAGTTAGGTATGTCTGCGAAATGTACAGAACACCTGAGTTAAGACATATTATAAGGCATAAGTAAGGATACCCAAAAAACACACAGCTGTGCCTTAGTTATCACTTATTATAAGGCTTAGGTAAGGAAATCAAACAGTTAGGTTGGCGCCATGTACTGACTTGTTTCTGAGCACCTTATATTATATCTTATCATAAGGCTTAAGTAAGGAAACGCATTATTTAATTCTTGAAATCAGTCATAAATAAGAGACAATACTTGTAATCTTATTTATACCTTATAATACGGCTTATCAAAACCTTATTATATGGCTTATTTAAGACTTTTTATGGTTTTGCAAACAGGGTTATACTTTTCCTTTACCTTATTTATCCCTTAGCCTTATAATTTGTACTAGATTTTTTGCAGGCAAATGTCAAAATGTCGTCATTGTACTAAATTTAAAAGCGACAAGCCAAATATACCACCTCCAAAGAAAGAAAGCAAAACGCTAGGTGTCAAATTAGGAGTAGGTAAAAATGTTGGTTTCAGAAAGAATTTTGGCAAAATCGTTCTTTGGAAGTAGTCCAAATGAGAAAATATTAAGAGCGTTAACAAGGAAACAAATTTGAATCAGAATTAGCTGCTTGATGTTGCCGTGCCAGTGAGACTATGTTTTGCCTGAAGTGTGGAGAATATGGCTGCCGTAGGAGGCGTCCGTAGCAGTCGAGAGAAATCAGTCAATTTCACGGCGTTCTCAAAAATCGGGCCTTCCCAGACCACATTATAGCGAATCTTGGCCTAAACCCTTACAATATCAAGCTGACTCAAGAACTAAAGCCGACGTGCGTTCTCGAATTGGGCTCTGGACATGATGGAAGAAAATGGAGAATTTCATTGCAAAATCATCTTCAGCGATGAAACGCATTATTGCTCAAAGGGCTTAGCCAAGAAGCAAAATGTGCGTTGCTGGACAGGTGTGAACCCTCATGTGTTTCAAGAAACAGCACCTGATCCGCAAAAGGTCACTGCTTGGTGCGGTTTTCATGCGGGTGGCATTATTGGGCCGTTTTTTTTTTTCGACGATGAAAATGACCGCCACGTTACGGTAAATGGCATTCGCTACAGAGACATGTTGGAACGTTATTTCTTTGAGCAGTTGCATGAATTGGATATCAGTGATATGTGGTTCCAACAAGACGGTGCCACAAGCCACACAGCGGGTGCAACAATCGAGTTATTGAAGTCCCAGTTCGAGAAGCGGACCCGTCTATTGGCCGCCGAGATCGTGTGATATAACGCCTCTAGACTTTTGTTTTTGGGCTACATTAAATCATTGGTCTATGCCAGCAAGCCGGCGACGTTAGAGAAGCTCAGAGCCAATATTCAATGAGAAATAGCGGCCGTATCGGTCTAAATATGCGACCAAATCATCGAAAATTGGGTTCAACGTGTCGACCGCTGCATACGTTCCCGTGGTGGACATATGAACGACGTCAAATTCCATTCATTAATGTTTTGGTAGTAATTCAATTGAGATATCTCAAGTTGTTGGCATTTTATTTAAAAAAGAACTTGTTAAGTCTTTAATGAAATACCTACCCTTTACTTTTTAGTTTTAGTTTTTTCAATAAAATATTATTTCTTTCGGTAAAAAAGTTATGTCTTTTCATCTCTTTAATTGCTGATGGTTTTTTCAGTTTTAAATAAATAAATTTGCCTATCGGAATCGGCATGAATCTGTTGGTCATTTTTTTTGTTCCAAAAAATACCATTGCGAACAGACGAATGTCCGGGAAGCTAAGCTTAGTGTTACCTTACCTAGTACTGAGTCTATGCTGGCATATCAGGATCATAACGCATAAGAGAATTCGTCAGAACTAATTCGTTCAATTTGTTCATAGTGCTTTCAAAGAAACAGTTTTCTAATATTCTTACGCGTCCTTCACACCCAAGCCAAGTAACTTGTTCTCCAGAGCCAAAACGATCAAAGCAATTATCCCACCTACAAACATTTGCAATCCCAAACAAATGTTAAATACCTCATCGTACCCTCGATTATTTTTTGTCTGTGTTGTGCTTCTTACATTCATTCGCACCGAAGACAAATACCCTTATAATAACATCATTATCGGCCAATCACCCCCACCTTAATCAAGGCGAAAAACAATTTTATTCAACTGCCCACATTCCCCCATCATCAATCGAAACATTCATCCTTCGATCAAACCCATAAACAGTTGTTATCAATCTCACACCACCCCGGCGGCATTTGTGGTGGTGGATGGAACAATCTGCCGCATTAAAAATCCCTTTTCACTACATTGAGTCTTTCCATTTGGTTGCGTATCCTTGGGAAGATGCTCAAGTTTTCCAGTGATGATTGCTATGCTGCGGGTGTGATAATAGCCGTCAGCTTGCGATATTTTTTCTGAAATTTATCCTTACTTGGATCACATTTGCCTAGGAATCAATTGCCAATCGTTTTCTTTTTTTTGCCGATCTTTGAACAGCGTATTGGCTCTTTCTTTTCGAAAAATCCATTCACCGCACATGAATATTCCTCCCCACGAAGGAAACCTTTACGGTTTTATTAGTTTTTCCTCTTTGACCTTACTTTAGCCAATTGAGTGCAAATCCTTTTTCTACTTCGCTTCGTAGTTCGTCCTGTCGGCTGGGACCGCCACACATGATGAGAGAGATTGATGTGTTTACACACACATAACTTCGTGTGGCAGTCATTAGCATTTTGATCACCACTTTACTGAGTACCGCTGCGTGTAATTAGTCTCATCGCATTAAATTAGCCCATATTTTGGTGGCAGGGGCTAGAGCTAACGTTTGCTGTTGAGGTCTTTGCGAAACTTCCCTGTCTCGCAGATAAAATAATGCCTGGCCTCATTATGCAGGCATCAGCATTAAAATTTAAATTTTCCGTCTCCATTCGTTCGAAGTTAACCATGTTTGGCTTTGGAGGAGTCAGAGGCACCATATGCTATATGCAGCGTATGCGGAAGCATGACTGAAGGTCGTCCTTACAATTCAGCTTCTATTAGAAGCGTATATGTACGTATCTATGCGCTTTTCTTTTTATTAATTCCCTTCCTCCAACGTGCTTGTAATGAGTTTCATCATCGTCATCTTCATCCTCGTTGTCGTAACCGTTTCTTTGTTGTTATGTTTCCTATAGAATAATCTTAAGGTTATGCCTTGAGGACATCATATTCTATTTATGCACATAAGGTTCGTTGAAATGTTTAACATTGCCTGCATAACAATCGGTTATATAATGTTGTTTGTTGTCGGTAAGAAGATATGCGAAGAGGTGTGTTCAGTAAGCCATCGGAGCGAGGCTGCATGACTTAATGGCTAAGGGCTGCATTTTAGAATGAAATTTCCTGCTTTCATTCTAAGGCAGTAGTGGGTAGGTACCTACATATTTTCATTTCTTCTGTTTCAACCTTTGTTCCTATCTGTATCAAGGGTGAATGTCTATAATAGGGTTAGTAGGTAGATAGATGGAGGAGCGGCTTTCTAACTAATCCGTAACGTGGAAATTGGGTCATGTGCATGCGGTTGGGCAGGAAGTAGGTGCATAGTCGTATATATATAAAAAGTTTTTACATTGAAACGCCAAACTAAATTAGGAAAAGTTTTGTTGTTTGGAGCAAAATTGCAAAACAAATGATTAGCGCTTAGAGATGTGCCAATAGTTACCGATTTGTTCATTTTGATTCTTTCATTGAAAAATAACGAATCCTTGCAATACCAAACAATCGGTCCGGATCCTTAGCACGCTGTCGCCGGTGCAGGGAAATAAGTCCACGGGAACTAAGTCCACTGAGGGACTTAGTTCCCACTTAGTGGGAAATAAAATTAGAAGTTAATTTCTATTTTGTTAATAAAAATTGCAAAGTACCTACTTGACTCTTTAATTTTATTTTGTTCTTAGTCGACAGTGAGAATTTACTTCTCATTAAAAGGGAACTAAAACCACTCAGAGTTTTGGGAATTTATTTCCCACCTTACATGGGAACTAAGTCCACTTCGCGAAAGTGGTTTTATTTCCCACTTAATGGGAACTAAGTCCCTCAGTGGACTTAGTTCCCGTGGACTTATTTCCCTGCACCGCTGTCGCCAGTTACAATTAATTCATAGCAGAAAGCAGAAGCAAAAGAAAAAAACATGTGAACTTTCGTTTGCTGGGTATTTCATAGCATATTTTATTCGCTTGAGAGAAAGAGAGGGAGAGGCAACGATTTTCATGGAGAGCATCACTGCACTAACAACACGGAACGACACCTCTCTTTTGTTTATAAGATGCGATTAAGAGTATGCGATAACAGCATGCTTTTCATCGCAAACGATTTCAATATAGTTGCTCTAATGGAATCCACTGGAGATAATGACAGCATGCATTATCGAATACTATCAATTTTGGAGACCGCGTGGGATGAATGACTCCGACCACTTACATAATATGCACATCTCCTGTTTCTCTCTCTCAATTCAATAAACAAAGCGTGGATTTTAAAAATGGTTTTGGTAGGGGTCAGCGTTACCTCCGGTCATTTTTAAATAAAGTGTCCAAAAAAAGGTCTCCGAGAAGTATTAAAAGTACAAATTTCAATTAAACCACAACGACAGTAAATACAAAATTTTATTTTTATTTAATTGAAATGAAAAAATATAGCTGACTTCATAGTGTGTGAACAATCAAAATTTTGCACTGAATTCAAACAGAAAGATTCAAAACGTGTCAACGGAGATATAGTATGAACGTTAGAGAAATATTTATTTTTGCTTACTTAACGGGCTCCCGACCCGTGACGAGTCTCCGCCTGAGACACTGCAGGCTTCCATCCTCTGCGATCCCGGGCACTCTGCTGCCAGTTCTCCAGACACAGCCCTCTTGTATTCGCGATGGCTTGCTCTTTAAAACGGAGGTTCGGCCTTCCTTGCCTTTTCAAGCCAGGGTGCTGGGAGTCAAGGTCCTCTTGGCTGGAGCGTTATTGTCCGAACCAATGTAGTCGACGTGATTTTGCTTTTCGGACTACATCCACATCTTGGTACAGCTCATAGAGCCCTCCTCGCACACAGGACCGACTATCCGACGGATAATTTTTCTTCCGGAAGAACCCAATATTAGATCCCTTTTCTTACTTATTGTCCAGTACTGGGCACCATAAAGCAGTACTGGCAGGATTAAGGTTCGATGGAATAAGCATTTTGTTCTTCGAGTGAGGAGTTTTGAACCCATTTGTTTGGCCTAAGCAGCAGCGGTTTCCTAAGGTAATTGTCCGGCGGATCTCCACAAAAGTGTCATTTGTGGAGCTGATGTTTAACCCAAGGTAGGCGAACTCTTTAACTACCTCGAAGTTATTGCTATCAACAGTGCAGTTTTGTCCTAGTCGGTGGACAGATGTTTGTTTGTTTTTTGATAGCATATATTAAGGTGTTTCCCACATTTACTTCAAGACCAACCAATTTCGCCTGTTCTTCTTGTCGAAATCCGGTGCAGGTTTGGAATAATTCGGAAGAGCTGCTTCCAAACTGCACATTAAACCAGGTGTGTTCAAGTATCAAGCGACATAATTGGATAAGCATATTCGGTCATCGCTATGTGATGACGAATGCTATCATAAGCGACTTTAAAGTCAATGAAAATATGGTGAACCTCGACTTGAAATTCGTTGATCTTTTCCAGGATTTGCCTCACTGTGAAAATTTGGTCTATTGTCGATCTGCTAACTAACGATAGAGAAACAGATACGTTTATTCTTTGTTTTGATTGATTGAAAACGGGTTGCGCTTAGACAATTTTAGGAACAAATTCTTTGTTTATTTATTGTAAAAAGTGTCTAAAATCAATTATTTTTAAAAGAGTTGTCCTGGTGCACGAGTGCCGAAAAGGTTTAAAATTGACACTCAAGTGTCCCAAGGGTAACTTTTGTATGCATACCTACACTTATGAAGTAGACAAAGCCACCTGCTATAAGGCACTTGCATCCGCATGATAGTTTCTTTTTTTTGCTCGGGCTGGTTAAATAGTTGTATGGGCATGCAAATTTGGTGCTGTTCTTTTGCCATATTGCTAAGCTGTTATTTGGATGTTTTTATTAGTTACATATTAAATATGTGTTGTGTGCACACATAAGTGTTTAATTGTTCCTCAGCATAAGGACTAGCATGAAATTAAACATATATATAGACTTGTTGTACACATTTAGCAAGAAATATTTTCTTGACACTGCAAAACTAGCCAATGCTCTTTTCTATGATGTCTTGGGTGAAATTGGTACATTGAAGGAAAAAATGTTTTTTTTTTAATTTATGATTGTATTGGTCCGAATTACCGAAAAAGAAATATGAATGCGCGAAAAAGGGACCGATTAAAAAGAACAAATCTTTGAAAGAATGACGCCGGAACGATTCGGCCCTCTAAAAAGAAGAGGATTTGCACAGCTCTATTAGTGCTACTTATTTTGTATGAGTGATTGTTTATATGGATTTCTAGTGCTTTAATAAACCAGTCCTCTGACAAACAATTACTATTTTTACTTCCCACCAAAGCTTTTGTGATGTAAAGAAACATTATTCATTAGGCGCGTTCAATATTAACTTGTTCACAGATATATATGTACTGCACGCAGCGCTGCCATATTTGAAGACTTATCTTAAAAATAAAGATTTTTTGTCATAGAATTTTTCTCAAAATCTTTAATTAAATATTTTATTTTAAACCCGAAATCTTTATACAAAATATCTTCATTTTGAATAGATATTTTATGCAAACAAAATTTAATAATGAATACCTTACCCATAATGCCTTGAATTTAATTGTTATCAGACATTTTTTCACTTATTATATATGCATTATATATGCGTACTGAACACTGTCTGTCAACCGGCAAATAAAGGGTCTTTCGTTAAGGACTTGACAACTTTTTTTTTTAAATAAAATGCAAACTACTTGTTCATATGTCCATCACGGGAAGGTATGTGGCATACGTCGATACGTTGAACCCAATTTTCGATGACTCGGCCGGGTTGCCGGGTTGTTAGCATAGACCAATAATTTAATATAGCCCCATAAAAAAATTTCTAGATGCGTTAAATCACACGATCTCGGCAGCCAATCGGCGGGTCCGTTTCTCGAGATAAGACGTTCACCGCACTGAGACTTCAATAACTCGATTGTTGCACCCGGTGTGTGGCTTGTGGCATCGTATTGTTGGAACCACATATCAGTGATGTCTAATTCATGCAATTGCTCAAACTCAGATGTCTCTGTAGCGAATACCATTTACCGTAACGGGACGATCATTTTCATCGACGAAAAAAAACGGCCCATTGACGCCACCTGCATGAAAACCACATCAAACAATAATTTGAGAACGTACGTCGCTTCATATGATCAAGTGGCTTTAGTTCTTGAAACAGCTTGATCTTGTAAGGGTGCTGTCCAAGTTACGCAAAATTCGCCATAATGTGTTCTGGGAGTGGCCCATTTCTTGAGAATGAATTGAAATTGACTGATTGGTTTGCGACGGACGCCTCTATGGCAGCAATATTCTCCACACTTCGGGCAAAACGTAGTCTCACTGGCACGGCAGCATCAGCAGCGAATATTCTGACTCAAATTTGTTCACTAGACTATGAATTTCTTGTCTGGAACGAGAATTACGGCCGAAAATTGGCGTTAAAGCTCTTAAAGTTGCGCCCACCGACTCGGAATTTCGGTGGTAATTTGTACTGATTTGTAAACGTTGTTTCTTCGTCTACTTCAACATAATGAAAATGTTGACTTTACTGAATATTTTGACATCGACAGTGCTCTTTAAATCATCTATAGGTCAAAAATCCAGAACATGAAAATTATAGAAGATATTAAGTTTTTTTCGTCTCCTAAAAAATTAGGTCGAATGGATTTACTCCCTTCTTTAAATTGGTGGTTCAATTCTATACACATACATCCACTGTATCTTTTACATCCAATAGACCGTTGATTCGCTCTTACAGAACTTTTATCAGATATTATTTGATACCACAATCATGACTCCCTTTCTAGTCAGCTATAAAGTACCTTCCCCCAGAGTCACATTTAAATCATTGGAGCAGCAAAACGGAATCAACGCAATACCTTAAACAGCATAATGACTATTTACTACACCCACGACCTCAAAAAAAAAAACAAACGCAAACGGGACCATTCTTAACTTTTTCTAGGTCAAATAATGTAAGCCTCAGGGAATAACTTCATTTCTAAGCCAAAACCAACACACCATCCCATTTGCCGCCAGCCAAAAAGCATAAAATTAAACACAAAAGCGATATAGTGGTATCCCGTATACAACACTTGCAACTTTTTGTGGGTGGCACTACATAGCAAAGTTAGTGCAGGGCTATGTAACGAATTCACCTCCTCCAATAGAGGAGGAAAGTATAAACCACAGCAGTGTTAGAATTTATTGTTATTGATCCCAAGAGTTTTCCAGCGATAGTGGTTCTCCTCGTAAACACTTCACCCAGTGGTGGGCAGTTAACTGCCGCCCATTTTGTTCATGTTTTTTTTTTTTTTTTTGTTTGCCGTTACTCCCAAAAGTCAAAGTTGCCTTATTTATTGAGATTGAAGGCTATACATCTTCTTTTCACAGTTGAAAAATGGCCCCAAATCCGAAGAGGCAAATGAAATTCCCTAACGTACCCATTCCGACTTGGCTTGTATTTTTATCTATTTATTTTTTGTTTTCTGGAACGGTCTACCTAGATGATGAGAAAAGTTGTTCATTATTTGTGTGTGTTGTCTCTATTATCCTGATGATAATTGACACTCCAATATAAAGTACATTGATGGGGATATTTTCAATAATTTCATGAATGGGGAAACTTTTGCCGTTTCCTCGCAATCCTCGTGTATGAGATTGACATGTTTTCCGCAAAACTTTCACAATATCAGTTAAATCTAGCTGAGGATGTTTCTTGAAGATTGTCAAAAATATATTCACACGACTTGGACTGACACTTTCGGCATTCCCTTTGGCGCACAGCGTTCGGATTAGGTATGCATACAGCATTCTGTGGCAGTGCACATAAAGTTTGGGAACACAAATAATTTTCGTACTTAAATTAAATGAGTTGAAATTAAATGAAGAGCATAAATAAATTTACATATTCACGTCACGAATTCGGAATGGAATTTATTGTTCCTTTGTTTGGAGGAGGATTTTGGATAGTCTATTGTCGCCGGGCTCTATTGTCGCCGAACTCTTTGGAGTTGTCTAACATCTGCAAATGCTCGCAGTTTGTTAATCATATTAAATATTTATAATATTTGAATTTAAATTAAGAATTTGAAGTTCACTTGTTTAATGCTGATTTTCTTTCATATAAAAGGTGATTTTTTAGTAAGTTTTTTTTCTTTGATTATGGCAACGCTCAGACAGTTAAGAATAGGCTTATAAAGCTAATGGCTGCCGATTCGACGGCCCTATATCAAAATTGTATAGTCTCTTTTCAATGCGGGTACAAAGCAGTGTATCGTCGCTAACTTACTCAGTAATCGATGCGCTCTTGCCAATGAGAGTTTCGCCGCGCACATATTGGTCGATTTATGACTCAACAGCTGGTCATAAATAACTAAATTAACATTGTTTTACCGCTTAATATAGAGAGTACTATGAATAATAGCGAATCAAGCTGTTATGCCGACATTAAACATCGCGTAAGCGTAGGGTGAAGTGGCGGTAAAACTCAGTCATCTTCTGTGGCCGAAAAATGTCCCCTAAGCTGAAAGGAAGGCTCTACATCGCAGTTGTGCTCCCGGCGCTCACATACGGTTCATAATGTTAGACGGCGTACTAAAAGTATGTGGGCATATTAACGGCAGCTGAGATGAAGATGCTCTGCATGACAACAGGAGTTACAAAGATTGATCGAATAAGAAATACCAAGATCCGAGAAAGCCTTCACATCAAAGATCAAAGAAAATGGAGCGCGACCGGCTCAATTGGTACTGTCATGTTCAATGGAGATAGCCTGCGAACCCTGTCAAAAAGGCAATACCAATCAACGTTGTATGGAAACGTTGATTGGTATCAAGCAAGAGATGCAGGCTTAAAATTTATCGCACAAATGCAGCAACACCAGAAGTTGATTGTTGAAATGTTCAGTTAAAAAAGCGTTTAAAAAGTGCTACGCCAATTTGTCACATAATCGAACAACCGAGTCGGCCACTCGCAACGCAGTTGAACAATATCGCATGAGATTTAGATACTCTTTTTGACTGCAACCCACTGAAAAGAATGTAACCAGAAAGATTCAAATTCATCCATCCGTCATCGGTGGCCTCAGTTCACCGACTTTGTCCCCGATTTTTCGCAAGGATCTTGGTTCACATGCTTACAATTGCTACAAGAATTGAAGCTGGAAGATCACTGTAGTCATTTCGGGCCGGTCTTCTTCGAAAACGAATAAAATCGACATGCCAACGTCAGTGAGGCCGCTAGAGAGACATGAACAGCGATTTTGTATCCCTAAAAGTGCGTGAACATAGTTTGCAGGACACAAGGTCTTAACAAAACATGCAGTACCATCGGCGAAACCATCGAGCTATTGAAGTGATCCATGGCAACATTATCTCGAGAAATGGACTTGTAGTCTGGCCTCCACGATCGTGAGATTTGACCCCACTGGACTTTTCTGTTTAATATTTGAAGTGGATGGTCTATGCGGACAGGCAAATAGGCTTGGAAGCCAGCATCGAGCACACCGTTCGTGAGTTACAGCGTCAAATGCTCGAAAAAGTGGGGGAGTATTGGAGCTCCACGTTGCAGTCCCCGAAACGATACCATGGTGGCCATATGCCCGAATTCATCTTTCACCATTAATGCCCAAAAATTGTCTTCCCAATAAAAAACGTTTTCTCATTAGTCCGGTCAAATTAGACCGAAAAATAGGGGTGAGGTTGTACAGCTTCAGTGATATAAATACGTGTGTACTAAAACATATTATGACGATTACAGCTCTTTCAACTTTTTGAATCGTTATATCTCAAAAACGGTGACTCTTAGGTAAAAAAGTATTTAGACATTTTTTATAGATAATTATCTGATCTACAATTTTTATCTGGGCTAATTTTATGATAAAACTTACCATTTTGCTAAAAATCGCGAAAAACCCGTTTTTGTCACTTTTGACCCCGAGTAAATTTTTTTCTAGGTGTCGGATCGATGAGGACTTTTTAGATTTCATTTATGATGGTTTTTTGAACAATGCTACTAATGTTCAGCTGGGTGCGAATTTTTGTACCCACTACATTCGTTAAACTGGTGTGTTTTTAATTCAATTTCAAATCCTACAGCTCTTAAAAAACCACCCTTCAGAAGATGAACAATAACTTACATAATGTGTGTATTTGGGTCGTAGTAACGTAACATATAACTACCAACATTAGCCGTGTTTCTTTGCACGCGGATATAGCCCTTTAGCGGGGATAAACAGTGCTTCCAAAACCCATTTTTTCGTTTCTGATGAATCGTTGCGATGAATTTTTCAGGAAATGTCAAAGTTTGACATCCCGCCGACCTCTGGCACATCCCGCTGAATATTTTATTCGGGATTTTATTATCATTTTTTTTTCAAAATTTAGTAAATCTGTCAATGTGAAACTGTTTTTTATAATTTTAGAATATGTTTGGCATTAATTTTAACTGTCGGTAATTAATATTTTTGAATTTTACGATTTTCAATACAAATTTCTTAACTCAACTTACAGATGTGTCACTAATAAACGTCATAGGTGCATGTGTGCTGCCAAGTTTTTTTTTTGATGAATTCTTAAGCGGCGATGGTCGTTGTTTAATGCCTTGCCTATATCCGCGTGCAGAGAAACACGGCTATTGTAAAAGAGGAAAAAGTGCAGCCAAGTGTCACAACTCCAATTAAGTAGCTAACCAAAAGTAAATATACTTTCTTCAGTTTGTTTATCCGTCTAAAATCCTTTTAGAAAAGTCAGCAAAATATACCTTAAGGTTAAAAGAAAAATGTTTATTTAAGCAAATGAAAATGGGTGCACTGCATCAAATGGATTTCAAGTCATTTAGTCTGGTGGTTCCATCGTTTCACATTAAAAGAAGCACGCAAATGTAATTAATTTTTTTGCACCACAATCATAACAAGTTGCAATGAGGATTATCATGCTTACGAATGGATCCGAGGGTAAAAATCCATTTGCTATGAAAACAGAAAAAAATAAATTTAAACTGCGGTAAAAAACAAAAAAAAAAACCAAACAATTTTCATCAAAAAGAGATTTTATTTTACATTCGCAAATACATTTTCAGAATACTCTCTCTCTCTCTGTTATCTGGATATCTTCAGAACGAACGCATCGAGCAGTACCTATAGACAAAGAGTCCTATAAGTCTTGCCATTGCCACCAGAAGTGTATTCTTATTCTTTTGATTTTTGAAGTAACATTTAGTTCTCGGACATCGCCGAAATAAGAATCTTAATAGAGAACATAGGGAAAGGCCACAGTTCACTAGGGTGAACTGTTGGATACCCTATTCCTCATCCTGTTCCTCATAAAGTGGAGGTGACAAACATCTTAGTATAGGTGAATTGTTAAGAACGATATTTTGTTATACAGGTTAGGTTAGGTTGGGGTGGATGGTAACCTAAAGCCAAGACACTTAGACCAATGTTAGGTCCATTGGTATGATAAGACACGGATATAGAGTTTTTTTTCACTACTCCTTAAACCATTTCTAGCTGCTTATATGAAGCGCGATAGACTTCTAAGTTCAGTGTTAGCCAAGTCACTTAGATAATTAACCTACGCATGGACACAAATTTGTATGTACCCGAATGAACTGTATCTACCCGTGTAGAAAAAAAAATCCTATACATTTTGTACGGATCCTTTTTAGGAACAATTTGTTTTTTATTATTTTTGTTTGTTTCTCCTTTATTTGTTTTGATTTTGATCCACTAAAAATAAATATTCCGGCTAGATCCTTAGTGTAACTGTAACAACTTGTTGTTGCTTTTCGTAAAAATTTCATCTACACAGATAGATACTGTTCGTATTTGCAAAAAAAACGTCAAAATGCTAAAAACAAGTGACAAAATGCAGGAATTTTTTTTAATCTTTTGGTTTTCTAATCTAATCAAAAAAATAGTCACTGAGTCGGACTAGCTTTGAAATAAGTTAAACACTCGCGGAAACATTCAACAAAGAAAATTCAAATATCTACACGGGTAGATACTGTTTATGCGAAGGTTAAGCAAGAAATCTCCCTGATGCAGATTTCTTTTATGGGAAAGAGCACGACATGTACAAAGAAGGTGAAGTGTGGTCTCCTCCTCCTCCTCGTCCATGCATCTTCTGCAGAAGTCGTTTCAATAAACGCCAAGCCTCGATGCATGCCTGCCTATCCGACAGTGCCCTGTAGGTAATGTGACCTATTATAGTGGAGCTAATATGCATTGGGTGAGAGGTCCAGCTTTGGCCAGATATGCTCGCTAGGCATGTATTACTATGTACTTGCCCACCTAAGGTTTGTTCTTTCGATTACGGATAGCTTGAATAAAAGTTTGCAAGTAGCGATTAGTATACCCAGAAAACCCTTTTCAGGTAAAAGAGGTTGTGTGGTTAACTTTTTGGTGAATTTATCTGCCCTACAGTTTCCTGGAATGTCTCCATGCCCCGTCACCCAACAGAGGTGAATGTTAAACTCCTCTGCTATCTCTCTAAGAGATGAACGGCGGTCAACGGCTGCGATGGAATTCAAAGAGACTGAATCCACGGACTTAATCGCGGCTCGACAGTCTGAGAAGATATAGATGTCCTTTGTGGATATCATATTTCTCTTCAGTCACTTCAGGGCTTCTTTCATCGCCATAATTTTTGCCTATAATATGCTACAATGATTATAGGAAGACGGAAAGAGGGACTAAGATTGAACCTTTCGGAGAAAACGCCTACACCAACCCTATCACTAGTTTTTGATCCAGCGGTATAGAAGTGGATCGATTTATCTTCCGCTAAAACGGCGTCATCCCAGAATGATCTGGAAGGAATAGTGACTTGGAAGTTATTTCCGAACTGTAATTGGAGTATGGTGTAGTCTATGTTTCCTGGTAGAGACTCAAATGAGTCTAGAATGATGGAGTGACCAATATAATTGTTAACCCACTGCGAGGTAGCTTTTAGGCGGACAGCAGAACAGGCAGCTGTTTGCATACTAAAAATGTCGAGGGGTATCAGATATGAAGATACAATGTGTATCACAGGACTGGAAGACTTACCACAAGCCAGAACCACAAGAGGAGGACTGACTACTAACAACGTGAGAAATATGTTTTGCGAATATTTGGTTTCTTACGTCGGAAGTGTTCCATTGTAAATGGCAAAAATATAAACTTTACGTAATAAGAATTTAGTATGTATACTGATTGTTTCTTTAAAAAAATAAAAGCAGATGCACCTACATATATATACCTACAAAAGTTTAAATAATTATTATTCAAACTTTACTTACCGAACCCATTTTTATCCTTGGGATCAAGAGCATCGAATTTTGGGTGAAGTGCTATGCAAACCTCATGCCAGTCGTCTTTCATAGCATTTCTGTCTTTGAATGCGTCCAGAAATTTGTCCCAAAGTACAGGTCTTTCTTGAACTAGTGTAATCAACACTTCTGCATCTATATCTAGCATTATTTATTTACTTTATAATAAAAAACAATGAGCAAGTAGCAAAAACAAAAGACGAAACGCCGTCGCCGTGTAGTGTGAAAGTAGCTATGTTGTCACCCTATTTATATATTTGTAGCCTTCTCTTATCCGTAGCCAGCCTTATCTGCCGTGCTGTATGAACGAAAGGCTTTCGTCAACAACCTGATTGGTCCCTATCAGTGTGGCTTCAGGCCAGGAGAGTCTACCAGCAACCAAATATTCACACTGCGGCAGATCTTGGCAGATCTTGGAGAAAACCCAAATCGATACCCACCACCTTTTGATAGATTTTAAGGCCGCCTACGACAGCATTTATAGAGACGAGCTATACAGAGCAATATCTAGTTTTGGGATCCCTGCCAAGCTCTTCCGTTTGTGCAGGATAATAATGGAGAATTCACGCTGCTCCATCAAGGTCGGTGAAGACCTCTCTGAGACCTTCGATGTCAGAAAAGGATTTAGACAAGGCGGGATCTGTCATGTGACTCCTTCAACATCGTTCTTGATAGAATAGTGCAAAACTCAAATGCTAACACCAGAGGAACTATCTTTCAAAAGTCCATCCATCTACTCGCCTACGCCGACGACATCGACATAATCGGCAGAACGCAGCGGGATGCCACCGACGCGTTCGTGAGTATTGAGACGGAGGCGCCGCAGATGGGCTTGGCGATCATTGAGTTCAGGACAAAGTATATGCTGTCATCAAGAAAGGATACCCAAAACCGACGTCTCGGACAGAATTTCACTATAGACAGATATAACTTTGAGGTGGTTAAGGACTTTGTCTACCTAGGCTCCGCAATAAACTCAGGCAATGACACCAGCGCTAAAATTAAGCGAAGAATAACTCTTGCCAAGCGCTATTTCTTTGGGCTAAGAAAGCAATTGAGTAGCAAAGCCCTCTCTCGAATAACTAATGTGTCCCTTAATAAGGCCCTAATAATAGCAGTCATTCTCTATAGTGCAGTGGCATGGACTCTATCAAAAGCGGATGAGGTCACTCTTGGTTGTTTTGAGAGGAAAATCCTTCGAGTAATTTTTGGTCCAGTCCGCGGTGAATTTAGGAGGAGATACAACGACGAACTGTACCGGCTGTACAGCGACATCGACTTAGCCAGAAGAGTGAAGGTCCAACGACTGAGGTGGCTGCGTCATGTAGAGCGAATGGACGTGAATACTCCGGCTCGGAAGATCTTCGAATCCACACCCGAAGGACGCCGAAGTAGAGGAAGACCGCGAATCAGGTGGCGCACGCAAGTGGAAGGGGACCTTAACCAACTTATCGTGCGAAACTGGAGACAGCTGGCCAAAGATCGTGCTGGCTGCAGACGCTTGTTGGTTGAGGCCCAGGTCCACCCGGGACTGTAGTGCCACCTTAAGTAACTAAGTAAGCAAGTTATTTGTGTTCAGTCGAGTGACATTCTACAATAAATTAGTCAATTAGTTTTTAAGCGCACTTGCTGTGCGAAAACGATCAACAATACGGCGAACGGCGGTCTCAGATAGTCGATTGTATCGCGTGAATATGGTCCAAGTTTGGAGCACAGAACCATCATTTTGAAACCAAATTTCTTAAATTTATTACTGGGTTAAAAAAAACACCAAAACAAGTTACTCAGGTTGACTTTCCAGAAAAAGGATCGAGAGCTTTCATATTAAATTAGAAGAGTGGGGAAGCCACTTTTCAATTATTGTAGCTCAACCTAGATCAAGAACGTGTTTGTGTAAATAGTATTCCTGGAATACGAATCAGAATTCGCTACAGGCAGCAACGAAGTAAAAGACCTCAAACAATCATTCAGCAAGACAAAGTACCACAGAGTTCACAATCTATGTACTTATTTGCAATTCCGGTATTTAGGGATTGCTGCCACTAAATTGCTTTTTAAGTCTTCGCCCCACCTCCCATCTTTTCATAATTTCTCTCTGGTTATACAAGACAAGATAAATCTCTATTAAATCTTATCATCCTGCGAAAAATCTGCCCACCTACTACTTTGGTGTTCAAATATTGAAATTTGTGAAAATTCAATTCAAGCGCACATTTACAAATACTGGCAAGTCTTTCTTCCTCAACTGAAGGTAAATAGTGTTTAAGAACAAAAATATTTCCTTGAATAGAAGAAGAGGGGGTGGGCCATACAGATAAGAGAAAGATGAGTAATTCATTGTGAAGACAAAGAAACGTGTTGATAAATTCAATTATGTTCGCCTCCTTCTTCTTATCCTGCCTTCGGGATATGATGATAACGAACGAACAGAGAAGAAAATAAAGAACATGAAAATGAAGAAAAGATTTCATTCCGCTTCTGAGACAATATAATTCCATTTCCAACACGGCATAAATGTCTGCGAAATTCAAAAGTTAACACAAGAGGTAGCAACGCAAAACCCGCCACAAACCTGATGGAAGATAAGAGCGCGCGAATACCAACGCGAACGGGAAGAACATTTTACCCATCCAGAAGCTAAGTTACATAACTACGCACGGACAATGGGAATGAGGTTTATTTGAATAATCAAACCCCCGGCCCCAGTTTTCCATTGCCGCAGCCCATTTGACGAGTAACCTTTAAGATAAAGGGGTATTCGTGCGGAAGAAAATGGTGATTTGATGTTTGGGTTTAGTGTGGGGCTACCATCACGGAGTTGAGGATTTTAATTTGTTTTCTTGTTTGCCTAAGACACGTCGTCGCCAGGAATAAAGATTGGATACTCTTGTAACTGACTCCAGAAATCGGGTTGATAGTCACAGTAATACACTTCACCCCAATATCCTTCGTAAAATACACGATCTTAGATACTCAGCTACCACCCTATGTTTGAGTTAACGGCCACAAGTTAACAACAACTGGGTTAAGTAAGATAAAGGTCTGGGTTAATTGACCCTTAAATTGAAAGAGGAAGGGGTGCTTACTAGCACAGGTTGTGTCAAGGTATGATGTCACTAATAACCATATTTTAGTAAAGGGCTGAACAAAAATACAAGCAGAGTTCATTTAAATTTCCTTTAACATATGAGTGAAAGGACAAATTAAAGCTTTACAATTATGTTGTTTTTTGCTTAAGGTTTCTAACTGGGAAATATTCCTCACTGATTCATTTAAATTATTTCATTATTGGGCACAGGCATAGCCGGGCAGGTACACCGGTATTATAAAGGGTCTTTCATTAGCGACTTGACAGCTTCAAACTTTCAGTGTGAACGCACCCTTAAACCGATTACCGAACTGTCGATGTCAAAAAATTCAGTAAAATCAACATTTTCATCATTGTAAACTACACGAAGGAAAACCGTTTACAAATAATTTAAATTTACTAACAAAATTCCGAGTCTGTGGTCGCAATTTTATTAGCGTTAACGCCAATTTTCGGCCGTAATCCTCGTCCCAGTAGACAAGCAATACATATTTCAGTGAAAAATTTTGAGTCAGAATATTCGCAGCTTCATGTTACCGCGCCAGTGATTTTACGTTTTGCCCGAAGTGTGGAGAATATTACTGCCGTAGACCGTAGAGGCGTCCGTCGCAAAACAGCCGAATCAGTCGATTTCACGACGTTCTCAAGAATTGGGCCTCTCCCAACCACACTTTGGCGAATTTTGCATAAGGATCTTGGCCTACACATCATCAGTGATAAGTGGTTACAACAAGACGGTGCCACATGCCACAAAGCGGATGCAACAGTCGAGTTAATAAGGGATCAGCTCGGTGAACGTGTTATCTCGAAAAACGGACCCGTATATTGGCCGCCGAGATCATTTGATTTAACGCCTCTAGACTTTCTTATTTGGCTACATTAAATAATTGGTATATGCCAACAAGCCGGCGATGTTAGAGGAGCTCAGAGCCAATATTGAACGAGAAATAGCGGCCGTATCGGTCGAAATGTGCGGCCGAACCATCGAAAATTGGGGTCAACTTATCGACCGCTGCATATGTTCCCGTGGTGGACATATGAACGAAATCGAATTCCATTCATAAATGTTTTGATAGTGGTTCAAATCAATATGATGCCGTGCAGGCATTGTTGAGGTCATACAGATCGTGGAAGAGGTATTGACCTAAAGTAGCCATCCTTTTGTTGGCGAGTGCGGGACACGTACACAGGAAGTTTAGGACTGCTTGCTCTTTTTCCTTGTCTCTACCTATTGCAGAGTGTCCAGTGATTACATTTGTAAGGGTAGACAGTCTTAGAAGCTCGTTGTATCTTCTCTGGTCCAGCTATGTCCATAATTGTCTAGCGCTGCCATACTGGCTGAGCTGACTCCACCGGAGGTTTTTTTTTTAGCGCATCGGCGTGGATGAGGTACCTAGCAGACGACATTATATATATGCTATTTGTACCCGAGGAGCCTCTTCCAACCAATTCGTTGACTTCACAATTTTCTTGGACATCGCTATATCCTGGTACCTAGCAAAGGGTGATGTTGTGCTATGTAGCTATCTCGTAAAGAGATACGCGGCAAGACTTCACTGCCTTGGATCTTATTGTGCGATATAAGGGGTTTGATAGCTGCCTGACTGTCGATATATGGGACGATATCACTTTGTGGTACTATGGTATTTACCATCAACCAATCAGCGGATTCGCGAATTGCTGTGACTTCAGTTTGGAAGACGGTGCAATAGTTTGGGAGATTAAAGGAGAGGTGGATGTCCAGGTCCTCTGAGAAGACTCCGGCACCGACTCCTTCTTGGGTCTTGAACCCATCCGTGAATATTGACTGCTAGTCATTTTTAAGGACATCTCGTGGAGTCCACTCTGTTGTATCCGGCATTGAGTGTTTGAAGGCTAGAGTGAAGTTGATTTCAAGAGGCAGTCGATCCGTAGAGTGCGGAAGATAGCGGTGAATTTTAAGCGTGTTGGCATGGCCAGTATCTTGCTTCCTCCAATAGTGAGAGTCACTCAGTCATAGTGCTGAGTTGGCAGCCATTTCCTTACCTATGATGTCGATGGAAAGGAGATGTAGCATGGTTCGAACTGCCCCATGCTGCTCGTTGAGCTTTTTCCATTTTTAAGAGAAGGGTTTTCTTCTCCAGGGCGGTCACCCGGACCATTGCAGATAATCGGTTTTTTTTTTTTTTGTTTTTTTTTGTAATTCATTTTTATTTTTGGTAAACTTATAACTAACTTATAGCTAGACAAAAATTCATAAAACTAGCATGTATGAAATAATCTTTAAACTACCTTACTGTCCCTATGCGGGTGCTCTACGGTAAGAAATGAAATGATACCTAGTGCCTTTCGGCTTAAAAGTAAAGTTATTTTTAGTTATTTTTTTGTTATTATAAAAGTGTTGGTCACCAAGAAAGTACAAAATTAAAAAACTTGGTTTCTTTGTATCTTTTTTTTTTTTTTCCTCATGACGAGCCTACTGTTTTTTTGTGTATAGGGTAACCATGACATTTTTCGTACGTTCGTTGACATTTTCTTTTCAGTTAGGTCCTAGATAACTAGCAATGTCGGAGAGTTTTAGAGTGGATCCTCTTAAAGTGGGGACATATATGGAGTTAGTAGGCTTGTATCTAGCGGCCAGTTTTATCTATCAATCTAAATAACGGTGCCTGGCACACATATGATTTTTGCACAGCCGATTTTCTTAAAAGTAGGGACGTTTGATCCTCGCTTATGATGGCTGCATCGTCAGCAAAGAATAACTGATGCACGTTGGGATCCGTCACTTTTCCTTCAAGCAGATAGTCAAGGACGGTAATAAATATCAAAGGACCTAAGACGCTTCCCTGGTGTACACCGATTTTGATTGCGAACTCCTCGGTGACGTCCACGGGGCATCTCACTCTTGCCTTTACTCGCTCATTATGTCCATGATCATCTGTACGTATGTTTCTGGAACTCCTTAGCGCCACCCATAACAGATCAGCCAACACCATATGCAAATCCTTTAAGGAATCATGATGTTTTTCCATCATGATCCTTATAGATACTCTGAAACGCTTCGGTGGTTGATTTACCTGCGACAAACAGTGATGCCATAATCAATGCACTGCAATTTCCACAACACAAAAGCATGTCGGGGTCGCGTAGGTACAGGGTGGCGCACCAATTGTGCTACAATAAGAAATTCAAATAACTTTTTTTTTAATCAATGTATTTCATTTATTTATTTTTAATTGTATAGAAAATTCAATTGTATTTTATCTAACTAATTTTTTTTGAAGTTGATATACCATAAATGACCTCCATGCTCATCCACACATATGCGACAGCTGATCAGAAAATTATTCATTGCGGCCTGAAGGGTTGAAGTTGGGATCGACACCATTATTTTTTTATTGGACTCCTTCAATTCAGTCAAATTCCTTGGTTTCGTCTTATACACCTCTTGGTTGACATAACCCCATAACAAAAAAGTATGGTGCAGTCAGGACAAGTGACCTTGGGAGCCGGCGGAAATCGGAGTTTCTGGATATTAATTTGTTTGGGAATTTTCGTCGGAGCTCCGCCATAACCGGTCTGGCTATGTGTGCAGTTGCTCCATCTTTCTGGAACCAAATGCTGAAACGGATACTTCTTTCGCGCAGTTCTGGGTAAAAAAAAACTACTTCAACATCTTTAGATAACGGTCCACATTGACAGTTACTGTTACACCTTTTTCTTCAAAGAGGTATGGCCCCACAATGCACCTTGTGACTTGTTCTGGGTGCAGTACCGTCCCATGGAGTATTTCTGGATTAGATTCACTCCATATACGTCCATTCTTCTTATTTACATCACCGTTTAGATCAAATTGGGCCTCATCAGACATAAACAAGCAATTTATCAAGCTGTTGTCTTCTTCGGTCATTTCAATCATATTTTGGCAAAATTCCAGGCGAATATGCAAATCCAGAGGGTTTCACTTGTTTGCAACTTGGACTTTGTACGGAAACAAACAAGTTTAAGTCATCATGAATTATCCGTTGTAATGACCGTCTGATAACTCCAATTTGCGCCGATAAGTTTCGAGTCGAAACACTTGGATTTGCCTGAATTGATGATGATACAGCCGCGATTGTGTCTTGAACCCGATCAAAGGGATCTCGATGGTACGGTCTTTGTGCGATGCTCCCAGATTCGGCAAACATGTTCACCAGCCCGTGTCAACAAATTCCCTCCTAAATTCCCTTTGGCCGGCAGTGAAGGACTTCAAAGCATGGTACCGTTGCACTATCTAAATCCTCTTTTCGTTATCCCAAGCATTCATTTTAATAAATTTAAATATGTAGTAACCTGCCAAATCAAAAAAAAAAAAACCGATTACTTACACAGAATAAAAGTTATTAGGTTTTGCTTTTGTAACACGATTCGTGCGCCACCCTGTATTACAATTATGCATGCTATTTACGCATCATGACAACAATTCTGAGCGCAGGGGCTCAGTTAGCGGCGGTTCGCGGTTTGCATTCCATTCAGAAACACTTAAGAGTTCATTCACTGCCCTACCTCTGGCGAAAGGCTGAAAAAGCATAAGTATAAGTTACCATTACAAGCTTCTCAAATTTGTCATTCAAAATCGCGGTTAAACGTTAGGTCCTTCTCATTCGCCGGAATAGTAGTAACATTCTTACCTTAAGCCTAAAATTCTATTATTCTCTAAATATTTAGAACGTTTTATTCAAGTAATATCTACTCTTGCAAACTTTTGCCGTCCAAATTGATTTTTTCGAACTCTACTCCAGAGAAACCTCACACAATCCAATAATGGACTACTGAAATATGCATAAAGCAAATTTATCAATCTATTCTTTGCTCGATAAAGCTTATAATGGTGTCCTAATCGAACTTGGCGAAAATCACTTTGAAGCTCAAAAAGTGGTTGATTGTGCTTAAGGACGAATTTTAAATTTCAATCTACTGCCAAATGTCGTTCGTTCTTATCCCACTGAAACAAAAGCAACTCATGTCAATTCGTATGTTAAAAATTCAACTCACGTTCGATATTTCACATTGAATTGTATCGAATATGGTTTCAGGGTATTTTGGGCTCATGTATCCGTACTCTGCCTGTTACATTGGTGCTATTGCTTAAAATTCACCCTGCTTTTCCATGGTGTGCCTGTGCACCTATTATGACCAAGCTGATGAAGGATATGAAAAACTACTGTCAACACTGATAGTAGCCGTTCTCTTCTGTTCTATATTCCTCCTGGAGTTATTTGCCTCTTTTTATAGGGTAAGTTTATATAACACAGTTTTTTTTTTAAATCATAAAAGCTTTATGAAAATAAGAATGGAAGCTTGTCTGAAAGCAACTTTGATTATTATTGATTCTACTACTAAGTTTTGTATACCCTATTCTAAGGGTATATTAATTTTGACGCATAGTTTGTAACATACCTTAATATTGCCCGTAGACCCCTAAAAGTTACTATATTTATGATCAGCATCGATAATAATATCGATCTAGCCATCTCCGTCCGTCCGTCCGTCCGTCGGCAAAAATTAGGCCTTTAAACTGGGCCTAGAGAGCTGAAATTTTATCCATATACTCTCTAGGGTCCCGAAATAATCAAGTTTACGAATTTTTGAAATCCGCCCACAACACGCCCACAAACTCAAAAAAAAACAAAATTTTGGAAAAAATCGAATTTTGAGCTAGAAAGCTGAAATTTTTTATATATGATCCATGACTCCTAAAACTGCTCGGGATATAAAATTTTCAAAATTCGCCCACTGACACGCCCACAATTAAATAAAACAATTTAATTGAAAAACCAAAATTTGAGCTAGGGAGCGTTTTTTTACAAAAGCTTCGTTTTTTTTTTGATAAAATCCTTTAATTGTTATTATAACAAAATATGTAGAGCGTTCTTAACAATTCAACCATACTAAAACTTTTGTCACACCCACTTATGAGGGATAGGAATAAGAATAGGGTATCCAACAGTTCGCCCAAGCGGACTGTAGCCCGTCCCTATGTTTTTTAAATGAAACTAACTCTAAGAAAAACTTTATCTAACTCAAACTAAATAAATCTCACTCAATTAAAGCGGTTCAGCCCTGCCCTTTTTCATCGATCTATGGTTTTAGTAAACCAATAGTCGGTGGATCAAACATCAGAGGGGAGGGCCGAGTTTGGCCCGGTTATATGCTAGCTTCAGTCCGATCAAGCCACCAATATTCCTCCCGATTGAGTCTGTGAACATTATTGTTATCGTCACCAAACCCCAAGCTTGTAATATCATATTTTATAATCCGTATTCAATTGGTGCGTTCGTTAAGGGTGATGGATACCCTTGTTCATCTAGACACAAAAATGGCACAGGTGCTTTTTTTTATAATGAACTCGCAATAAAGAGATTTTTAAATACCCTTATAATGTAAAAGCTACATAGCGCGGGCGTTAAGGAAATTAGGGCTAGAAGATAGAGAGAGATGCCGATGCACGTTGGTTTTAAATGTTTGTACATTATTATGTGTAGGAAAAATGGACCGGGGAAGAGCATTCCACATTCGTGGTATATGGTTAAGGAAAGATTCCTTGCATTTCACTGTACGTCCGAATACAGGCTAAATGGTATACTGATTCGCATTCCTTGCACAGCGGGTATTGATGTTCTAGGGGAATGCAACTGGCTATTTCGTTTGAGCACTTATGGTGGAAATAACGTTAAAATAACGAAAGACAGGAGACATTACGACGATGACTAAGAGAGTCAATCGATCTCGCGATGTCTCGGTCGCCAATGAGTTTTATAGCGTGTTTTTGGATCCTGTCAAATAGGCCCAAAGAAGTTATTGGTGCACCAGACCAGATATTCGCATTGTACTCAAGTTTTGGGCGGATAAACGCCTTATAAATAGTCAGATCAGAGGGAGTAAAATATTTCTTGGAGCGCTTAAGGAAGCCTAGGCATTTAGCAACGTTCTTGGCGACATCGAATATGTGGTCATTCAAACGAAAGTTGTCATTAACACACATACCGAGAAAGAGAATGGAAAGCCGTTCGGTTTTAACGATGCAAGTGCCATTATGGGCAATGGCATGGTGTTAGGGTTTAACTTTAATGACAGAAGACAGCATTGCGTTTTTGAAGCATTAAATTCCAATCTATTAGTTACTCGCTACTGAGTTATGCTGTCGAGATCGGAATTCAATGAGTTTAACATACGTTGCCGTTCCAGTTCCATACCCAAAGATGAGGGGCGTGAACCAAGAAACGAATATGAGAAGCTGATGTTACTGTCATCGGCAAAGGAGTTGATTCGATTAGAGGTAATAGACAGGAGATCATTTATAAAAATGAGAAAGAGAGTCGGAGACAAAACAGAGCCTTGGGGAACACCAGCATTTATTTGGTGAGTTTCAGTCTTGAAACCGTCCAAAACAACTTGAATTGAACGGTCTGAAAGGTAATATCTTATCCATTTAAGAAGAGTATCATCGTTTCCAAGTGCACGCATTTTCGACAAGAGAGCTTGATTTCAAATTCTGTCAAATGCCTCTAGATAAGTCATCAAATCACCAGTGGACCTGCTGCTGCAAAAACCGTTCTGCCGGTCATTAAAAAGTTTTCGGGATTCAAGATATTTCATGAGCTGACGGTTTATCAGCGTTTTCATGACCTTGGAAAGAAGGAAAGTTATTGGAATTGGTCGCTAGGAGGAGGGAGATGAAGATTCATCTTTTTTGGGGACAGGCTGGACAAATCCTGTTTTCCATCTTCTCGGGAAGAGCCCTGAAGAAAAAGATAGATAGAAAAGCTTGCGCAATAGTTTTGCCAACGAGGAAGAACACCTCTTCAGAACGATAGGGGAAGTACCATCTGGACCAGTGGATTTGTGAACGCCAAGATCTTAAAGTACTATAGCCACTGTACGAGTGCGGAAGTGGATTGGTGATATAGAAAATTCTACGCGGTCGAGTACAGAGGGAGACAAAGCCTAATCTGAGAACATTGAGCTAACTGCAAAGTGAGCAGCAAGCAGATTGGCCTTATCTATAGAGCTGACAGCTGGAATGTTATTGTAAATGAATGTCGCGATAGACGATGAGGCCGAATTCTTTATGTTTTTAACATATGACCAAAAGTTTTTACTACCCGTGGGACTTTGTAGTATTTCTTGCCTCAACTTTTGGTCATAGGAGAATTTGACACGATTAACATAGGCATTGCAGTAATTTCTGGCTCGATTAAACCTTTTTCGCCTTTCCTCAGATTGGTTGGCTTTGACCTGTAGACCCCTAAAAGTTACTATATTTATGATCAGCATCGATAGTAATGTCGATCTAGCCATGTCCGTCCGTCCGTCCGTCCGTCCGTCGGCAAAAATTAGGCCTTTAAACTGGGCCTAGAGAGCTGAAATTTTATCCATATACTCTCTAGGGTCCCGAAATAATCAAGTTAACGAATTTTTGAAATCCGCCCACAGACACGCCCACAAACTCAAAAAAACAAAATTTTGGAAAAAATCGAATTTTGAGCTAGAAAGCTGAAATTTTGTTTATATGATCTATGAAACCTAAAACTGCTCGGGATATAAAATTTTCAAAATCCGCCCACTGACACGCCAACAAATAAATAAAACAATTTTAATGAAAAACCAAAATTTGAGCTAGGGAGCTAAAATTTATAATATATACTCTCTAGGGGGCCCTATATGCTCATGTGTAAATATTTTCAAAATCCGCCCACAATTAAAAAAAACAAAACTTTTTTTGAAAATTCAAAATTGTTTTTTTCGATAAAATCCTTTAAATGTTATATAACAAAATATGTAGAGCGTTCTTAAAAATTCAACCATACTTAGACTTTTGTCACGCCCACTTATGAGGTATAGGAATAAGAATAGGGTATCCAACAGTTCGCCCAAGCGGACTGTAGCCCGTCCCTATGTTTTGTTTTTTTTTATAATTAGCGTGCGCTAAAGGGATTTTTTATTTTCCTGTAATTGATAGGTACAGTACCCTTATAGTGTTGCCACAGCGCAAGCATTTTTGTTTCTGCAAGCAGCACCCAGATTCATTGCCTGTTTTTGGGTGCTGGTTACTACTGAAAGAATAGAAGGATAGGAGAGAAGTTTGTAGTGCGATAGAGTTTTTTTTATCACCGCAGGTGGCGCCTTAATTGCTTAAGGGAGATTTGATTTGTTGTGTGTATTGAATTTTACAAAGCATGGCTCTGGTCTACCATCGCACCATTGCCACCTGTAATCAGTGCAGGGTATCAGTAGAAGATGGAAAGTGATTACAATAAAATGGTTGTTGCAGTATGTCTATGGTAAGGTGCGTAGAATAACTGACCGAGGGGTAACAAGTTCAACGAATATTTCAACGCTTCTTTACAGCCCCATCTCTTGCTATCAAAATTGCGGCGCTCAAGTGCTAATTGCGTTTTTCCTCGCAGAAAATCGAGAAGAATTCTATCGTGCCTCAACGGATGCGTGTCCGTATGGCTTGAAAGACCACAGTCCCGACTCTCTGAGTCTAACGGCTGTTTTAACCGCTTTGCTGCTGCAGTATATGTCCAGCGGTCTGAGGTTGAATATTACCTCCGTAGCTGCACTGGGTGTGGTTCTTAATGATCCAATTATCCCAATGCAAGCTCTCCTTTGAATTTTGGTAAGGCTCGAGAGATAGCATTTCTTTTCGGTAGGCTTCCACCATACAGATGCGCCATATATGTTAAAATGGGTCGCACTACAGCTGTGTACAGCCAGTGTACCACATATGGTTTGAACCCCCACGCGTTGCCAAACGTCCTTCTAAGCATACTAGTATATTAGGGTACTTCAAGGCAGATCATTACATTGAGGTCAACATTACGTTCAAAAACTTCCTTATAAATAACCATGTTTTAGTTTATAATTAAAACCGCAGTAATTTCTTGTTGTAAACCAGCAGCAATAGGGTATTATAGAATCAATCAAGTAATACCTACGCTGTGCCTATTCTAAGTTTTCTGTTGTTCCTTAAAGCACTTTGCCGCAGCTCTCATATTGAGTGAGGTGGAAAACTGTGTAAAAATAGTTCACTGCCTAAGAGTCGAAAAGGATAGGTGAAAGAAGTAGGGGCATGCTCCTATTCCAGGAACATGATATCGATCGATTTTTTTTCCTGAAAACAAATTGACTTCCACGTCATATTGCGCATATCATGGTAGTATTATAGCTCCTGATACATATCGACCTTCTCTTCGTCCGACAAAGCGAGTATGTGTTCATTAAAAAGGTATCTAAGGAAGCGAATTGCTTTTGGAGTTACAATAAAAGCATTGCAAAGGTATCGATATAGGTAGGACAGTAAATTGCAGGAGTATTTTCATATTTCCATTCCATGTTACTCGTAAGTAGGATAGAGCGGGGCGAGTTGGTCAACTTTCTATTATAAATCTGAGACATATAAACCAATTCATAGAAAAACAGAAATAATGTCCTTCTTCTTAATGAAATTTGAAGAAATTGAAAATATGTTAGTTATCGCAGATTAATAATATTTCGCCAAGTCCTAGTGGTCCACCATATGCGTTTTATTTTATTCATTCAAAACATAATAAGTAAATGCAGAATTTAATATACCGGACATCATCAGTCAAACCACCAAAACACTGGATTTGTTTCTTACCTTTCATCCTGATAAATATTCTGATATAAACATATTATCTCCTCTGGTCCGTCAAACTATTGTGTCATATCAGTAAATTTCTCGTACTCCAACCAAATTCTTAAGGAACAAGCTCCCTCTCAGGACAAAAGGTATTAAACCAAAGGTAAACGCGTGGTTTGACTCGAGCTGCAAAGAAGCTATCAGGTTAAAAGAGGCTAGCTTTCGGTTGTATAAGGCCGACCCATCTCAGGAAAACGAAAAAAAAAATCAAACGAGCCAGAAAGGACTGCAATGCCCGCATCAATCGTGTCAAATTCTGCTACTACCAAAAGTTGAAATGGTCGTTTGTTTAAAACATTAAGAATTAGGCCTCGTCATCCGATACTCGTTTACAATGACGATCTAGCTGTCAGCTTTATTGATAAAGCTAATCTGCTTGCTGTTCACTTTGCACAAAAAATTATTGATTTAAAGTATAAATATCCATTTTTTATCTAATAAAATAAAAATTTAAAAAAAATCTTCATTTGGCTGTTTATTTTTATCTTAAATTTTATGAGGTTGGAACATTTACCCCTTTTTGGACATCTAAAGGGTTTTTCAACAGGGACGCTACAAAAGTAGAGCGACAGGGACATCAAACGACGCCGAATTTCTTGCCGCTCTTTTGACATTTCTCTTCAGTAAGGTTTGCCATTTCATGATGGAAAGATATACGAGCCAACAACGAGTCGAAATTATTAAAAATTTTTATTATTTAATTTTTTATTTGAAACCAAGTTTGGAAACCGTGTTATCTCACGAAATGGTCCAGTCGCTTGGCTGCCTCGGTCGTGCGATTTGACGCCGTTAGACTATTTCCTGTGGGGCACGTCAAGTCTATGGTCTATGCCAATAAGCCAGCGACGATTGATGAACTTCGTACGAATATCGAACGTGAAATTGCAGCAGTATCGGCCGATTTATGCTTGAAAACCGTCGAAAATTGGGGTCAGCGTCTGGACTTCTGCAAGCGTGCCCGTGGTGGCCATGCAAAAGAAATCGAGTTCCATACATAATGGCATCGAACGTACTTTCACAGGAATAAATAATTCATTGATATCCAAAACCGTTTTTGTTTTATTTAAAAAAACTTTTGTAGCGCTCTTATTGAAAAACCCTTTATTTTGATTATTATAACCAATATTATTTTTATTAACTATGTATGTTTTAGTCCATAGGAAAATTTATATTTTAGTTTGATTTACCTAATGAAATAAATTTTTGTTTAAAATAAATAAAAGTTTATAAATTATGGGTATAAATAACAAAATAAAACAGGTTCAGTCTATAAAGTGCTTGCGCAGTCGAATCAAAAGGTCTTAGGTGTGAACTCCCTTTAAAACTTCGTCGTTGGTATTTATATTATGTTCATAAAAATTATCGAATTATCAAAAAATGTTTTTCAGTTTTTTCTCGAGTCCATACTTTTTTATCATAGAAAAAATACGTTCTGTGGATGCATTCGTACCTGGAAGACTAAATAAAGGGTCTTTCATTAGCGACTTGTTAACTTCAAAATTTCAGTGTGAACGCACCCTCAAACCGGTTACCGAATTGTCAATGCCAAAATATTCAGTAAAATCAACATTTTTATCATGGTGAAGTACACGAAGGGGCCGATTTTTTTTCGTCGATGGAAATGACCGTCACGTTATGGTAAATAGTTTTTGCTACAGAGACATGTTGGAACGTTATTTCTTTGAGCAATTGCATGAATTGGACATCAGTGATATGTGGTTCCAACAAGACGGTGCCGCAAGCCACACAGCGGGTGCAACAATCGACTTATTGAAGTCTCAGTTCGGTGAACATGTTATATCGAGAAACGGACCCATCTATTGGCCGCTAAGATCGTGCGATTTAACGCCTCTACATTTTTTTATGGGGCTACATTAAATCGTTGGTCTATGCCAACAAGCCGGCGAGGTTAGAGGAGCTCAGAGCCAATATTGAACGAGAAATAGCGGCCGTATCGGTCGAAATGTGCGGCCGAGTCATGGAAAGTTGGGTTCAACGTATCGACCGCTACATACGATCCCGTGGTGGACATATGAACGATGTCGATTTAAAATATTTCACAATATTCAGAAGATTTTTGTAGCCGATTTGGTTTAAACAAAAGTAATTAAAAATGTCAACCCATCTAAAATCAATAGAGATGTTTTCATTCCCTTAATTTGTTTAAGAATAACAAATGTTTTCAAATATACAATTTAATCAAAAAAATCATGTTCGGCCATTACAGGTTATGTATTTTTCAATATAATGGCGAAGCCGTCTTGTACATCTTCCCACTCAATGCTTTTTTTTAAACACGTCCACTGTAAAGGTCCTGCATACTCAAATGGTGAAGTTCAATTTTCAATGTAAAGCAAGCAAGTTTTTATAAAAGCTTCGAGTATGAGAAGTGAAAAATATCTTGTTTATTGAACCGCATTCTTCTAACCTTTTTAAAGTTTGCCTCAAAGAAATTGGAACGAAATGGAAGTTTATTCGTTCTTCTAACTTAAACTTTAAACTGGAAATCGGTTGATGCATTTTCATTATTGTCTTTTTATCCGCTTCGACTTGCAAAATTGAATGATGGAACAACGATGATTGGTTATGTAGAAACATCAACCACAACTCAGAACTTGGGTCTTCACAAAAGGTTTGTTATAAATTCGGACTAGAAATAGGACTTCAATGGCTCAAACAGTTTTAATATAAGCTCAATAGCGAACTTCAATGCTATCGCGGGCTACGCCACCTTATTTTACAAAACCCTAACAATCTATTGTATTCGACCTGCGCATCTAAGTAAAATTCTTTCAATTTGTCTACTATTACTGTGTACATGTATTTAGAAATGGAAGTATATTTTCACAATGGTGTTTGTTTATATCATCCGGAAGCAAATCAACAGCGACGTGCAACCTACCCCAATGATGGATTGTTGCAGTACTCCGTTCAATCGACTAAAAACATTATTTGTTCCATTTCTTGATAAGCCAATAAAGTTTGTGTTCGCGTTGCCTGCACAAAATCCTGCCACCTTATCCAATAAATGTGAGTTCCGTAAAATTTGAATAATGGACTCACTTATCATTTCAGACGTTTCATCAGGCAACGAAACCAAGTCTAAAAGCCGCACCTTAACACCCTCTTTGTAGTCAAATTATCGAACCAACGTCAGGAAAAGTTTGATATCTTTTTTGATGGATGCGTTGGAAAATAATGATACACAACTGATATTTGTCAATTTCTTTTTATGCTGCTGTGCCGCAAATATGGACAACACGTTTGTATCAATGGACTCGGACACAAGAAAACTTGGAATCAAAGAGTTTTTGAATAATCTTTGATGTACAATCCATCGATCGAAAGCTCTGGATATGGCAAACTGTGTTAAAAAACATTACAGCTTCATATAGTGCTTATTTTGTTTCATTTTCACCACCGAACAAAATTGTTCAGCTTTGTTGATACTATAGATACTTGTCCTTTAGATTTGTGTTTTTCTGTTTTCACGTACCTGTTTATGTCCTCCAGCTGCCATGGAAAACTCGCTGCCACAAGTATTGCATCTTACAACGCTTTCTTTGTTGTTCTGCTTCACAAATGGGTATTCTTTTCGCAGCTCTGGAGTGAGTTTGCATTCGCGTTTTTGTTTTTTGTTGCTGCCTGATGTTGATGCCATTCTAAATAAATATTAAACATTTCGATTAAATTATTGGTTCAGTATTTGTTTATTTTAGAATAAATACTTACTGGAGCAGAATTAAATAATTTATCTGAAACAACACAGCTAGAAATTTACTTTCGATTTTATGGCTTATATATTTTTTATATTATTTGAGAAGCACTTCAAATAATGCCCATTAGAGGGACTGCTACCATAGCAATGTTACTTTAGAAGTTTATCAATTTGATTTTTTCGCGGGACTTTGCGGGACAAATCTGTAAATGAGGGATATATCGCGGGACAATTGATGAGGCAGGACAACCATGAATGTCAAATGCGGGACCTCTGGTCACTATACGTATATTATTCCAAATATATTCCAAATTTGGCATTTGAACTAAAGGTGAACATAAAAGTGAATTGAGCGTTTTATTGGGATTACCATTGCTGAGCTTGGAAAGCAAAATAAATAACAACTGGCCCAGATGACTACCTTCGGAATACCCGAAGTTAGGTTATATTAGGTACGTTAGGTAACTGGGTTGACGCGGCAAGAGAATCATGCGCCCGTTACACTTAGGTCAATGTAGACCCTTTGTGGTACCCTTGGGGGGTTATGATTCCCCTACCCAGCATATTGTGTCCGGTGATAACACCTTTGAGAGAGGACAAAGATTGTTTGTGCATTTGAAAGATTCTCTCCGTATTTTGTTATTTATATAGTGGCCACATTTTCCGGGTTATGACACAGGAGTCAAGGGCACTCCATCTTTCGTTTTCTGCCACCAGTGTTTTATTTCCAATCACCTGTTTAAGGTACCAGGGTGGGATTTCTACTGTGGTGTCAGCCTTTCTTAATTGAAGGGATGATCCCTTTCTCGCCGGTTCATCGGCTCTTTCATTTCCTGGGACACCACTGTGTCCCGGGACGCCAAGAACCCGTAGCTCTTCGCGACAGCGACTTACAAGCTTCGATTTTATTTCTGTGGCGGAAATCGATTTTGGTATTGCCGATCGTGGTACCTGCTTAGCGGCTGTTGTCACCGCCAGAACCTCAGCTTGGAAGACGCTGCTGTAGTCGGGGAGTCTGATCGAGCCAGATATTCCGAGTAATTCGGAATAAAAACCCACGCCGACGCCCGTATTCATCTTGGAGCCATATAGATGGGGATCGTTGATTCATGGACTGGCAATTGATCCTCATGCCATTCTTGCCTGCAGGGAAAGGAGACAGTAAATGATCTTATAAAATCTACAAGGGGAGTAATGTAGTTTGTATATTACCACCGTGAATTTCTGTAGAATCTATGCATGTCCAGTTGTACTGGGTTTCCAGTTTTCTGTTTGGCTTAGCCGCAAGGCACGGTTTGCGTCAGATTCTTGTACAAAAAGGTTTTAGATTGAGAATCGCACATAACTCAGCTGTAGGGTTGGTTCTCACAGCCCCAGTAGTTCCAATATAGGCGATTCTTCGGACTCTAGTCATAGATTTAAGGTTAGTTACCTTACACAACCCATGCCACCAGACTAAATTACCATATGTGAGTATAGGTCTTGCCACTGCCGTATAGATAATTTTGGGACTAGGACCCCAGGTTTTCCTGAAAATTCTGTTGCAGGCATATAAGGCTATCATTGCCTTCTTTACTCTTTCTTTTATATTTAGGCTGCAGTTTAATTTTCTATCTAGAATCACGGCAAGATACATCGCGTATTCCGATGTTTTCAGTGGAGTACTCAATTGTTGGCCGATTAAATTGCGGTATAATCCTTTTATTGGTGAAGACATATACCACGGCCGTAGCCAGGACCTAATGTATGGGTGAGTTCCAATTTTTTTTGAGTGAGCTGACATTTTTTTTTAATGAAAGTTAAAATATATAGTCTAGAAAAATTAAATTTTTATTAAAACCGTAGATAGGTATAGTAAGTTGTATTCTTCGATTTTTTTCGGCGAATTTACGTAAAATATCATTATTTGCAACGAATTCAACAGTCATTGATGAACGTAGTATTGCGTACATATATTCTCGAAAGTGCTGAAAATGATGACTCGTTCAAAGATGTGCTAGCACCATGTCTCGACAGCTTTAAAAAGCGACAAGTTATGGGAAACGCGTTTTTAACCGGAAACAACACCTAAATAATATTTGTATCTTGCAATCCAGAGCTATTTTTTCGTTGAGTAGATAATTTTTTACAACAAAAATTTCCACCAAATTTAATTCCGTCAGTAGTTTTAAGTTGTTGTAGTTAAAATATTCACTCATAGAGTCTGTAGCTGATTCAACAGCATTCAGTATATTATTGTTATGCTCAAACCGTTCATTTATCTCGGAAATAACTGAATCGATAATTTCAAAACAAACTCGTTTTAATGATGTTATTTCATCGTCATTGTCACTTTCCCAAAGTGAAGACATAACAATGGATAATCGGGTGGATCAAATTTCATTCTCCGTGATCTTAAGGAGGGAACATATCATACCAACAGCATTCTGTTTTTCATATGTATTCAAAAACTGTTGAAATGATTCATCACTTTGCAAATCTTTTACAACTTAATTAAATGACCTGAATGATTTAATAAAATTTGAATTTAAATAAAAATAATTCTTCATCGCGGAATCAAGCAATCCTATTGCTGTGACCATATCTTCTGCATTAAGGTTGTGTTCGTTGCTTTCCGTTATTTTCATTAACGTTTGAATTAACTGATCGAAGTTACTGTTAATTGCCGATATTGATTGAAAATGTCCCGACCAGCGTTGTTCTATAACCAATGGAATGTGTCTACCCTCTTACAATTTGCGAATCTTGAAGCGATTAAAAAAGTCTTGAAGAGCTTTAATTGCTCAATAAAAAATCCGATAGTCATTATTTTTCTTCACTATTTCGCACCCACACGAACACTATTTAGCGCAGCACCATCATAACATTGGGTCGGTAACTTTTTATCACAATCAATACCTAACTCTCGAACGCGATCGATAATGATTTGAAAAAAATCCAAAGCTGTGATGTCATCAGCTTTTTCAAAGGAAATCAATGTTTCAATCGGTTTTCCATCTAAAACAGAAATAGAATCCAATTGAAAAAAAAATGCGTTTGCGTTTCTATCTGTTGCACCATCAGCTAATAGTAAAAAATATGACGATTTACTCAGTTCTATTACACTAATTTGACGCAGACTATTGGCAATAATGTGGATTCTGAATTTGTGGTGATGTGTATAAAGCGTTCTTACGCACAACTTTTCGACATTTTCTCAATTTTTCATCATTTTCCAGCATGAATTTAAATAAATTTTGAAACAAACCTGATTCATAATTCTCTTCATCGCTCCAATTACATCGAAAAGGCAGCTCATTCTTTGCAAGAAACAAAACGGCGGCAATAATCTACTTCACATAATAATGTCGCTTTTCAAGAACCTCATTAACAAGGCTTGATATTTCTTGATTCCTTGAAAATCTTTGAAAATTAAACCAGTGGCGCACATTTAAGAAATTGATACGAAAAAATATTTTGTCGCACAAGTTTAGGATGTGGAACATGTTGAAATGTATACAATTTTTTGGATGAGCCTAGCGTATGGCTGCCTACAGCCGTGACACATACATACATTTTAGGCCCTAACGGCCCATACAGGGCCTGAACCTAGCTTCTCCAACCACTTTGTTGCGAAGTGGATGGGACCTACAGACCTTTCTCATGACAATTTGATACTCTCGGATGTTTGTCAGACGTTCCCAAGAGGTGCCAACAACACGCGGTATTCTCAAGCAGTCCCCCAACTGAGTACTAACAACGCCCTACGTTGTTTGATTGGGGTGATCGAACAAGAACCGATTGATTCGACGTGGCAAGGTCGTTGGCGATTGGTGAGGATGACCTGTAGGTTAACCGCAAGTCCGTAGTTTCTGGTCCAGGTATCAACCATAGATAAGGTGTTCTGTATTTGTTCGCTTAGAGTGCATATGAATTTCCCTGCCGCTAGCAGTTCTAAGTCGTCTGCATTATGCTACTGCCTTAACTCCACTAAGTCTTAGTTACCCATACCCATATAAGAGGTGATAGGACTCCGCCTTGAGGAGTTCCTCTAAAAGCCGAGACCTTAATTATTTCACCACCTAACTACGAGTCGATGCATCTGTTTTTAAGCTGGCACATTATCCATTTAATAAGGGTTTCCTTCACATTTAGGTTTACTAGGGATCCTTCTACCCCCGAAGTTACTTCTATTACCGGAGAAGTCAAACTATCTACCTTTACCATTAGCCTTCTATTTATTTTAGGTAATAATGTAATTAGTTAATTTTGAAAGTCAAATAATGTCCTTTTTATTGGGAATTTGGCTTAATTTCACAAAAATATGTCGATTGTGATAATCAGCGCCTCACCTTTCCGACTTAGAAAATTAAAATTCATGCGTAATACTGTCTGGACCTAAATCTGTCTGGTACCTACTCTAGTTTTTGTTTTATAGTTCTGCAAGTATTCAATGAAATTTACTTAACTATTTTTATTTTTAACTTAATTTCGTTTTATTGTAAGGTTTATTATTTATTTTATCTACATTTTAAAACAGTTCGCTTACTCCCAGAAAAACAACAAAAGTGTTCGTACAAAAAGATGTACAAATTAAATTTGTGAATATACAAAAAAAAAACTTAACTTGTATTTTAGAAAAAAGTAATAATTATGGCGGAACATGATGTATTTACAAAATTTTATTCATACCTCATACATTTGTTAACTTAAGTTAACTTACAAAATAAAGTTAAAGCTTATAAAATAGAAAGATCTCTTATATAGAATATATAAATATCAAATTTGTATGCATATATTTGGATATCAGTCATGTACACAAGTGAGTCAAATGTAAGCCTCTCTCCTTGCTCTATCTACCTAGTTTTCTACAATCAGTCTAGCTCCAGGTACGTCATTTCCTTCGGGATGGGATTTTCGAAAACAGTCATCGTTGTGGAAGTGATCGCAGCTTCTGTTTGTGGCTGGGCGTTGGAAGGCAAAGCCGGAACGGTTTGACTATTAAGTGGCACGAAAACACTAAAGGTAGATATTATTCACAAGGTTAGTTGACGGTTCTTCGGACTCCTTCGGATTTATGTCGATTCTTACCTTAAGGAATTTGTGGATCTGTACAAAGGTGGCGGCGTATTGATTCTGAATTGGGGATGTTGAGCCAATGCGCCAGGTTGGAACAATAGTCTGCAATAAACAATACTTTTAGAAAATGATTTAAGGATAATGCATTCCATGAAACTTACCCAACAGCGCACTCATTTAAACTGGTCAAATACGACGGCGGCGGAGGCCGGTGCTGAAACTCTGGATACAAATGATAACTTCCAGGCAACACTCGATTGGTGCAATAGGGACTGTTGCAATTGCGGCAGGTTTCCATATGCCTAAAGCAAGGACATTCATCTACTTCATCTGGTATGCTAAGCCTCCAAATTGCACCAGATATAACCAAAAGGGATACACCGATTCCGATCATAAGTAGGGCAGCGCTCAGGTATTGCGTCGAATGTTCAATAAGTCCAGTGGAGCCCAATACAATCCCTCCCAGAGTGCAGGCAACGCCACCCAACGCCAGAATGCCAATAACAAAAGGAAGCGATGGACGTGAAAACCATTTGCGAAAACATCCACGCTGTGCAGCCACGGCTTCAGGCGTCGATCTGTTGTAGAGAGAACATAATAATCGTTAAAATCCTTTGTCCAGTAAACCAGTAAATTAAGTTCAACATTTATGCTGTCCCGACCCAGTTAAAAAAAAATACTTAAATCAAAGAAAGGACAGAAAAGATGGTATTCGGTATTCTAGAAAAGAAAAATACGAATGTGTGGGAGCAGGTGTTCGATTCCTAATGCACTTTTCTATTTTGGAACGCCCGCTCTATTGTTGTCTCAAATATCATATAGGAAACTGAACAACAGGGTTTTTTTTCCTTACTCGCATGTACGATTGGTGTCCCTTTTTCCTTGAATTATCTGCGGGTGACTAAACCAACATGAAATATTGTGTAGAGGAATAGGACATTTTAAGGATCCCATTAATTTCATCTTGTTCTGCTCTATTACTCGTAGACAGCGTGAGGGATCTTATTTCATTTTTTTTTTAAATGTGAAAAAATAAAAAAAATGATTTTATGTTGGTTTCCTGAATCTTTTGTTGGGGCTTGTTTGAATCACCTTTTGTCATCCTACAGGTGTGGATAGAGAATGTTATGAATTTCTTGCAAATGTCGTCGGATTATGGAATGCGTTGCTTTCATAGAAGTCTGATTAGGGTTTTCTTCACTTAAAGAATAAAAGATAGTTATCTGAGAAGAGCCCAAATACTGCCGAAGGGTTTAATGAACTCAAGAAAATGAATAGATCCATAGAAAACATTTCAAAACAGTAATGTCAAAAATGTTTGGTTGAAATGTTTGGCAAACATTTAAAATGTCTCCAAAAATGCACGTCGTTTTGGAGATTTTTTAAATTCAATAACATATCCCAATAACTTGTGGTCGGGCCAGCTGCCATAGGTGGAATATTATGAATGTGTTACAACCCGAAACAGTTAAGTCTGGATTCAATTGGCATCATTTGTCAGAAAGAAGGTAGATACACATACAAATCAAATTCAAACTTTATATAAATTTGTAAAAAACAAAATTAAGGTAGAAACATTGGTAGCCGATGGATTGATTTCAATAGTGAGAGGAAAAACAGATTTAGCAACGAAGGAATCATTCAGGTAGGTAGATAGGTAGCTGCAGGTATCAGACTTATAGTAAAATACAATGAATCTTGTCTTAACCGAACCATACGAATGTGGGATGCTCCAGCAAGCTCTGATTTTCCTTCGTATTATATATTACAGACATTCAAAATCAACGTGCATCGGCATCTCAGTCTGTTCACTAATCTCCCACTTCCTTAATGCGCGCGCTTCATAACATCTATAGCCGTGTTTTTTACTCAAGCTTGGATAAAAAGAGTAAAAAAACGCTCGGCTTTGACTTGGCAGCATTATGCTGGCTCTTTGACATTCCGGCTGTTTTCTCCAGTCAAACTAGAGTACATTCACCCTAAAAATTAAAATCCAAAATACTACGCAGATTGAAATCTATTTATACCACCGGCAAGAAAATTGCAGTTTAAAAATACAAAGTTGATCTCGGTATGAATGGTAATGGCATCGGTTCAATATTTTGTTAAAAATAACACTTCACCAGCAAGTACAACTTGGGGTATGGATGGGTCAGTTCAGTTGTAGGTGAGAAATGCCAAAGTTTTGACATTCGATAACAAAAGTTATTGGAATATTGAAAACGGTGGTTGGAAAACGGTGGTTGGAAGCACTGATCTACTTAAGGACTTAGGGGCGATTAGTTATCCCCGCTGAAGTTAGCGTATATAGGCTAAGTTGTTGTTGTATTTAAAAAAAACACCTATTATAAAAGTAACGGTAATTATAAAAAAAAGGTGTGAGCCACGCTGCACTCACGGTATAGTTGATGTGTAAACATGTAGGCACAGTTGCGCGTTAGCTACCTAATTTATTATCTAGCTAACGCCATAACTAAGTAACTAACGTAGTTAAATTAGCTGCGCTAAAAATGCAATCGATTTGGTGGTTAGCTATCATAATGACAACTAATTTTTGCTATTAGCTATTAGTTGCAGGTTGTGTAACTAAGCTCGTTAGGTTGCCAAAGTTAGTTGCGGATGACAACTAAAAGTTGGTTACTTTTTAGCTGTAGCTTTTTAGCTGCCTAGGTAATAACTAATAACTAAATCAAAATTTATTGTTTTACTATAATGGTGATAATTTATTGGGATTTGATATGCATATTGCGTTTAAAATAAAAATTGATTGAATGTCCCTTTTATTTTAAATCATGTTATTTTACAAAGAGGTCCTTGGAGCCACAATAATTAAACCCGAAAAAGGATATTTTCCCAAAATGTCTTTAGAAACGGCACGGATATTTTACCAAAATGTTTGTTGTTCCTAGCACCCCTTATTCAAATAACATTGAACTCATATATACCGTGTGGATTCTAATGGCATTTTGGAAAAATATTCTTTCTTCGACTTTTAAGGACCTTTTTTGTTGTTGCAAGGACCTCTTAGTCAAATAACATTGAACACAGATATACCGTGTGGATTCTAACGGCATTTTGGAAAAATATCCTCTCTTCGACTTTTAAGGACCTTTTTTTGTTGTTGCAATGACCTCTTAGTCAAATAACATTGAACACAGATAAACCGTGTGGATTCTAACGGCATTTTGGAAAAATATCCTCTCTTCGACTTTTAAGGACCTTTTTTGTTGTTGCAAGGACCTCTTAGTCAAATAACATTGAACACAGATATACCGTGTGGATTCTAAAGGCATTTTGGAAAAATATCCTTTCTTCGACTTTTAAGGACCTTTTTTGTTGTTGCAAGGACCTCTTAGTCAAATAACATTGAACACAGATATACCGTGTGGATTCTAACGGCATTTTGGAAAAATATCCTTTCTTCGACTTTTAAGGACCTTTTTTGTTGTTTCAAGGACCTCTTAGTCAAATAGCATTGAACACAGATATACCGTGTGGATTCTAATGACATTTTGGAAAAATATACTTTTTTCTACTTTTAAGGACCTTTTTGTTTTCCAAGGATCTGTTAGTCAAATAACATTGAACACAATACATATACTGCGCGGTTTTTTAGGAGTTTTTGAAAAAAAATGTTTTTTTCGGGCTTAAGGACCTTATTTGGTTCTCCAAGGACCACTTGGTAAATAACCTTATTACATACAACTAAAAGTGACATTCTTAAATCGGCCATCGGTTTCCGAAGTACAAATCGATATTTTTCCTCTTACCTTCAACTGATGTACAACAAATTTCAAGCTATACAACCTCAATATTATTCAAAACAAATCTACTTTCACACAACTTTCCGGTGTTTCGTAATTACATAATAATCACTAAAATTGAACATAATTAAAACTGGAAAATATATAAAGAAATATGTATATAAAATAAAAAAAAGCAACGCCACGCGGTTGTTCTCAAACGGTCAACCATCTACGTACTAACCGCGCCAAACGTCGTTTAATTGCGGTGATCTGTCGAACTCACGTTGACTTTGAAATTCATTTTTTTATTCATTGATAAATATCTACTTACATACTAGACAAAAATGATTAAACCTAACTTAAAATTAACAGGATACTTATTCTTATTTATTGGTCCTTATGCGAACGCTCTAAACTTAACTATATCTTAGAATTATTGCCTTTCGGCTTACGAACTATTTTACGAACTAATCTTACATATATATTCCTCGAGAAAATTTACTAAAACTCGGTTTCATTATTGAGATTTTATATAAAACAAATTACAAACTACCTATTCTACTTACTTAAACTACTTAACGTATTCTAACTATAATTAGGATTCTGAGCACTCGTTACCTTGCGCAACAAGTGGTCAAAATCCCAATTACTTTCCGAGCGCCTGGCAGTCGTCAACGTGCACACGCGCCGCCGTGAGCCCACTGAAGCCTTACAGCGTCAGTCAACTCCCAGAAGCACCACCACACGTTGGCGAGCCCGGCCTCTCCCAAAAACGCCCTAGCTGACTTAATCTAACTTATAAGCTAAGAGGAAGTTACCTAGAGTAACGCACCGTCCTGGGAGGGCATGTTGACCCCTCCCCCCTCAACAAGCCACCAAAATTCGGCGAATTGCTTTTCCGTGTCGAATCTATCCCTCTCCGATATTGCGGTACTAAAACGGAGGAGCTCATGAGCATTGGCAAAGTCCCCGTCATGGAGGAGCCGCTTATCTCTCGCGCTGCGGTAGCGATGGTATAAGACCGGAATACCATCCCTCGTCTGTACCAGCCCTTTTGCATCAATATGGATAAATGCCTCTGGCGGGATAAAGCCAGACCGGAGTGTACTCTCAATGTACATTTCATTGGGGTAGTAAGCCCCAAATATCAGACTATTGTCGCTGGCCATCGCCCTTGCAACGTGCCTTCGAGTGACCTTAATGAGGAAATTGTCAATCCTATTCAACTGAGCCCCATCGTATAGGACCTTGTTGGGATAGTATTTTATATAGTTGGATTCAGGCGTTCGGAACAATCGGAGACAGGTCCTAAGACATTGTCTCTCCAAAACCCGAATCTTTTCCATATAACTAGGCGCTATATTAAACCACAATGGACAGCCATAAGCGATGATCGGCCTTATAAGGGCCACGTAGCAAATGACCTTCACTCTGGAGTCAAGTTGACTGCTATGAAACAGTCTCCTTGTCAGAGCATAAGCCCTCTTGGCCCCAGCAAGACAAGCAACTATATGTCTATCGAAATATAGATACTGGTCAAGCCAGATACCTAGATATCTAACTACGCTTCTCACCGCCAATGGCTGCCCATCCTGTCCAATAATGGCCAATTTCTTCCAGTTTTTTCTGGTATCCCTAGAGGCCCCAGCCAATGGAGTTCTGAACAAGATTGTTTCCGTCTTCTGAAAGTTGATTTTCAACTTCCAGTCGTCGCAATATCGCTTAATTTGATCGAAGTCACGCTGCAAAAGGATATTAATGACCTCGATTTTAGAACCTGATCTGTATGCCACCAAATCGTCGGCATACGCTATAGCATGTCTGAGTGAACCCACCAGATCACTCGTGTAAATGTTAAACAGGATCGGAGAATTGACCGCCCCCTGCTGTAAACCGTTTTTAATTTGAAAGACTCTGCTCGAAGTCACGTTGCCACATTTGACTACGAACTTCTTTCCCATAAGCATATTATAAATTACATATAGCAAAGGTTTGTGCATCCCCCGCCTGGTCAACTTATAGAAAAGTCCCTCTAACCATACGGTGTCGAAAGCCTTCTCAAAATCAACCAGACAAGCACCCGTGCATTGGTTCTTGCATTTATTCCACTGAATGTCGGAAACCAGTTTCGACGCGGCATGAATAGTGTCATGCCTCGCCCTGAAACCAAACTGGTTGTCCGGGATTATGTTATTGTCCTCGACCCACTTTAACAGGGCTCTATTGACAACTTTTTCAAAGACCTTGCTAATATTCGGAAGCAAGCTAATTGACCGGAGATTGGCAGGGTTCGTCCTATCTTTACCTTTTTTCGGGATAGGGTGTACCACAGCTACCTTCCAATGCGCCGGATAATGTGCATTATTCAGCGCATTGTTAAACAGCGTGGTGAAAATATCTACAGCCTCCAGAGGCAGGTGTCTCAATACGACGTTTGGAACACCATCCATCCCCGCCGACTTTTTATTCTTTAGTGACTCGAAGATGCACAGAAGATCATCCTTCGACACGAACAAGTGCGATGCATCTCGGCCATTGGCGACAACTGCATTAGCATGGTTTTCATCAGTGAACACGGTGAATCCGTTATTCTCAGATCGCCAATTCTCAATTTCGGTGCGCAGATAGAAGTGGCTCACCAGAGCCCTATTCTCAATGTCGTGGTTACGGCGAACAGGATTGTTCACCGTATACACGGCCTCGAAACAAGCGCCCAGCAAATCCACTTTCTCCTGTGGGTCCTCGACCACGAAAAAATCGTCGTTTGAAGCGACACTTTCTGGACTTATTCCAGCAGTCAGTACTGTCTGTCTGTTCTCTGCTGTCTGGGAGATTCGAACACAAGGAATATCATTGTGATCTTTCCTCCTGAACAACTTATTTATCTGTGGGAACATATTCGGACTACAGGTTTTAATAGCCCGAATTTTATTGCCCCAATACAGACTTACAGATTTTCTGTAATTTTCTTTAATCAGCTGTTTCAGGATTCGGATCTCTGACTTCAGCATCCTAACCTCCGGGTCGTTGGGGTCAGCAAATTGTCTGTACAGCCGTTTAAGCCTCGAGAGCAGTCTACTTTTCTGTCGGTATAGTGCGTTGATTGTAGGGTTTCTGTACTTTTCTGTCTGGTCGTCGTCGGAACGTCCTACCCGAGGAATAGTTCGTTCCATAGTTCGTTTGATGGCGTCGTCCATTTGCAATAAATGCCGATCAATGTCATCATTTGTCATGTTACTGTTTGTCGGTGGGTCGATCCCACTCGAACGTATATCTCGCTTTAAAAATCTGGAGAAGCGCGACCATTGTGCCCTCCGATAATCGAATGAACACACTGCTTCGTACTCCTCCAGCAGCGTTTGCTCGTTCGGGATCCGTATTGCGGCGGCGAGTCCGTAGTGGTCACTATCGTACTCAAACGCACGCAAACAGTTCCGCGTGTTTTGATCTATGTTCGTCAGTTGAAGTCTTGCGTCCGTTAAGGCCAAGTCCAGGAAAGCACCGCTTCTTGGGAAAGAAGGGATATCCGTCGCGTACAACTCGAGGTTGTACTCAATCATATTGAGGCGCCACCAGTCGTGAAACTGGTTGCCCCTGGGATTTGCAGTAACATTTCCCCATGCCGCATGTTTGGCATTAATATCTCCGGGTGTCGAACTCACGTGGTAATGAAAATCTGACGATGACGAAATCTGACGCTAGATATTTCCAACTAGCCCCTACCGAGAGCAAAAAAAAAATGTTTACACATTAAAAACACTCGTTTTGATACAACTAACGATCACGAGACCTATGCATATATTTTTTAAAAAGAAAAGCTCAAATGAAGCTTAAAATCAGTCAGTGAAATAAAGGAAATCAATGATGCCATTGAATGTTATGCCATAGATTGCCGAGAGGTCATCAAAGGTTTGGCTAGTACGCTAAAACATTCATTTATTATGTTTTTTTACATTTATAATGAGTATGCCCGCCATTTTTCGATATGACCTCTGTAAGACGGGTTTTAATAGAATCATGCAGTTTTTTTTAAATATTTAAGCGAAATTTGCCCAAGGCATCACGAATAGCTTCGATTAAAGTGTCCTTGTCTTCAAATTGTCTGTCGCCTTCATACACTTTACGAGATAACCATGCCCAAACATTTTCGATTATGTTTAAATCCGGTGAATAGGGCGGCCATGGCAAAAGTTCCGCGTCTTCTGATTGAATCCAACTCTGACAACCCTGGAAGTGCGGATATGGGGCATTGTCTTGTTGAAATATCCAAGACAGGGGTCCGAAAATATTTTTCACTTTTGTAAATGACCGTTCCAGCAAACATTTGTAGTTGTTTCCGTTCATTGTTGTGGACAAAAACTTCAACTCCATTGTGCCATAGTGGGTAATAGCTGCCCACACCATTGCACCTGATGCACGGCTGTGATATCTTGCCAAAATAAGCTCCTCCTTTCTTAGACCATGGAAATAAAAGTTGTAACTTTTCATTCGAAAAGACAACGTGTTTCCACTCACTGCTCCAAGCGACATGTTCTCTTGCAAAATTCATTCGATGCTCCTTGTGTACTTGCCTCAAAACAGGTTTCTTTTTAGTACCGTTTTTTTCGTATTATCCTTCAGACTGTTGCTATGCTGGCTGATACTCCGCTGTTGACCCTTATTTTAGTCACTGGTAGAGTAGAATTTGAGGCAAGGCCACTTTTCTCGCAATGTCGTTGCTTCTGCCGTGCGTCCTTTTTGATTTTTCCCATAGTATTGTGGATCCGCAAGATAATTTCTCGGCCTGAGAGTCCTAACTCCTTGAAAGCATCTATTTTTCCTCATTTTGTCGCTGTTAAAGTCTTTCTGGAACCCTTTTTTAACTAAATAAAAACAGTTCTTTTCAACGCTTTTTTAAATATTCTTAACAAAACTTTGAAAACATTTGGCCTCATCCTAGTGGCGCATCTTTTTATACGCTTTTCAAGTGGTTCATTGTTTGATCTTGGGAAATTCCAGGGGTCGTTTTTTATTTATTATTTTTTTATTTTTTTTTATTTATTTATTTTTTATTTGACTTACTGTTGGGAAAATATGTACCTGTTCAAAGGTAGTAAAAGTTTCTGGGTATAAAATTTCCAACAGGTATAAAGACTGAAAATCGATTGCAAAATGTATGTCCTCATTCTTGTGATCGCAAGGGTCTGTTCTAATGGGAAGACACTTGCTCCTATTCCACAGTACATTTTAGACCCTTCTTCTAACTTAATGACGGTGAGGCTATGATCAGAATTATTGGGATCACAAGCAGGTGGCAATGGTGCGTTGGTAGTGTATTCGCAAAGTGATTGGCAGGTCGTGTGTTCGAATCCCGACCAGAGCCATGCTTTGTAAAATTGATTACACAATATCAATTCAAGCAATTAATGCGCCACCTGTGGAGAAAAAAAACCCTATCGCACCAAGAACTTCTTTCCTATCCTTCTATTCATTCAGTAGTATGCAGCACCCAAAAACAGGCAATGAATCATTTGCTGGGGGCTGCTTACAGTAACGAAAACGCCTGCGCTGTGGCAACACTATAAGGCACGGACTACCTATATAGGTAGTTTGTGCTATAAGGGTACTGTATCAATACAGAAATATAAAAAAAAACTGTAGTGCACGCAAATTATAAAATAAAACAACCCTCCCACTTAACTGCATTCCATCCGGTCCGCCTTTGGAGCTCGCCGGTTCTACCTCATAAAATGTCGGCAGGCCTCCCGATTTTGAATTACTTCGTCGCTGAGGCTAATTAAATGCTGGTGTTGCTGCATTTGTGTGATCCAGGAGTTTTTAGGCCTGCCTCTCTTTCGCGTTTGTATTGGAACGTTGATTGATGTTGCCTTTCTGACAGGGTTCGTAGGATCTATTCTTTGCACATGACAGTACCAACTGAGCCGGCGCATTTCATTTGCTTAGAGATAAGTTCTTCGACGTGAAGGCTTCCTTTGATCTTGGAACTTCTTATTCGATCAATCTTTGTTACTCCTGATCATTTTTCGATCACAGAAGATGGTTGAGTTTTACAGCCACTTCATCCACGCTACGCTTACGCGTGGGTCAATGTCGTCATCACAGCTTTTTTTGTTATCGTTTATAGATTCCAGCTATTTGAGCTTTTCGCTTTTTTTTTTGAGAATCACTCTTCCATTCATATAAATGTCGGGAATAGGTCGGAGCGGGTCAGAGAATGGGCAGCACATGTATTCTGTTTTATTGGACTAATACCAATTCCTTTCCAAAAATTCCACCTACACATCAAGTGCTCGTTTCCACTTTAGAATCATCTGAAAAAATTGATACTTCAAAAGTAAGCATTCCAGTCCCATATGCTTTTCAGCTATGGAAGCAAACATGTACCGAAATTCCCTTAGTTAAGATATGCAGGCTAATCCCATGGGTATTGCCCGATATATTGAATCAAAGCCAGATTAAAATACAGATACATTTTGATTTAAAAAAAAAAATATATATTATACATTATTTACGACACTCCAGGGTACCCCACAATCTCAGTTGAATACTTCATATCTTTTATGAAGGTGTGAGGGAATAATTCCCCTGTGATTTTATTAAAACTTCCGGCTTTCATATCCATATTTCCTCATTCTTCTTTCAAAATAACCCTTCTTTCCAATCGCTGTGCGATAGATAACAATTTATGTATCCTACGGATATTGCATAAGGGTTCATTATTCCAATCCCCAAGAAGCCCATTGCGTCCAGCATAACTTCATCTCATCATCTGCATCAGTGACCACCAGCCACGCCTGGTTTGAGGGAAATCATTAAAATAAAATGCAGCAGAACCACCATCAGTTCAATATTGTATATGTTAAGTATCTATGTACAGACAGTAGGTACAGCATCCACTTATGCGATGGACACAGTGTTTATCTTTCACACCGTGCGTGCATGTTTGCTGCCATGTCATGTGTGATAATCGGATTTAAAGTGGACTAAAAGCCCTCCAGAGGGCTACTACACATTCTCGGAGAATCGTTTTAATGTTCCCTATTTCATGGCGGAATCATTAAAATGCTTTCACAAAGGAAGCAAAAGGAATTCTCCGAAGAAAAAGCTATTTATCCGTTGTTCTAGGGACATTAAAACACACACAATGGGCGTGTTTATTACTGCAGGGCTCGTAAAAAATAAAACAAAGACATAGCAGCAATCTGTGCATCGTTTTTGGGCTCTTTATTCCCCAAATTTGACTATCTCCCTCAACGCCCAAATATGGCGTGTCGACACATGCATATGCATACATAATATAATATATGCAGAAAAACAAAGACAAAACAGAAAAATCATCTCAATTCGAAAACAGACATCTCCCGTCTTAAAAGGAAAATTCAATTAACTTTCCAACTGACAATCATCGATTGCACCCTGGGGTGTTGATATGAAGTGCGACCTTTCCGATGGCCTGCATTTGTAGATTGTTTTCCATCGTATCGTGTTGCGTTGCGTGTGCGACAGAGGCAGCTGAATTCGAATGCTTCTTCAATGGTCTGATTTTTCTTTGATGCTCGGGGCTAATGACTTAGGGCAACAATTCATTTTCCGACTTTTGTCCCGGAAAAATTTATTAGCTTTTGGGAGTCGGAAGAATACTTAATCATCACTTAGGAATAGAATGGATCTTGGGTTCCAGCAGGCGAATACTATTTTTGTGAAACAAATAAAAGCTACAGCGGTGACATGTTTGCTTAGTTTTTTTTCCTTTTTCTTTTATAACAAATGTGCACAGCTGCTTTTGAAGTTTTGAAATATTGAATTAGAGGAAATTGTTGCGTGTTGCATGAGCGGTGTGTGTCTTTTGAAGGAAAATCTGTTTAATTATGATTTATCACATGCGGTGTAAAATTATGTATTCATTGTGTGGCTCGAGGTGTGAGCTTAAATTGTATTTTTGCAACTGTCTTATCAATCATGTGGAAGATATTGTTTAGAACCAATTGGGAACATACAAAGTTTATTTTTTGAGTTGGTACATTATGAAACAGTTTGCATGTCCATATTCAACTGCCGGCTGTCTCAATCAGTTTCGGTGAAAATACTTACATAACGAGTAACATACGTAATCAAAGCATAGCCTAGAGTAAGTTATACCTATATTATGTTCATCGAAAGGTTTTACATTGGTTTATGTAATTATTTTAACCTATCCTAAGGGTATCTTAATTTTGACTTATACTTGCACCATACCTACGGTTGTGGCGATAGTGTAGAGGTTAGTGTGTTGGCTTATGACCCGCGCGGTGCAAGTTCAATTCCCATGGGGAACAACATCATACGTCACTCATTAAAGAAGAAAAACGAATAACACCTTGTTTCTCCAACATCTACAGCGAAAAGAGAATTTCTGCCTGGTAGTACAATGGATCGTTACCGAATCTGAGTGCTCTGGGATTTGGATTTCCTTTCTTTTTTTTTTTTTTTTAAAAAAACCTACAATGAAAACACCTACGGTGACCATCGGCCCTTTACTTAAGAGGACAGCCCTCTCCTGTTACCTCTGAACTGTATTTTTTTTTCTTTTTAATTAACGGCCGGTTTCGTCCTTTATTTTTGAAACAGTCAGTCCTTTAAATCATTGAGAAAATGTGAATGCATCAAGTATTAATTAAAATAATTGATTTCAGATGGTGTAAACCGGTTTATAATGTGCCTGCTGAAGGATTATTTTCAATAATGAATAATTTTTGAAGCATTGACAAAGCACAAATGAATGTAAATACTGTTATCAATGAACAATAACTCTAATTAATATTTATTAAGGGCCTTTCATTATGGACTTGACAACTTCTTTTTTAAATAAAATGAAAACTACTCGAGATATCTCAAAAAAAAATGTATTGGCTTGAATTACCATCAAAACATTTATGAATGGAATTCGACTTTGTTCATATATCCACCACGGAAAGCGGTCGATACGTTGAACCCAGTTTTCGATGACTCGGACGAACACTTCGACCGATACGCCCGCTATTTCTCCTTCGATATTGACTCTAAGCTGCTCTAACCTCGCCGGTTTATTGGCATAGACCGATAATTTAATGTAGCCCCATAAAGAAAAGTCGAGAGGTGTTAAACCACACGATCTGGGAGGGGAATAGACTGCCGCTTTCTCGAGATAACACGTTCACCGAACTGAGACTTCAATAAATCAATTTCTGCACCCGCTGTGTGGCTTGTAGGACCGTCTTGTTGGAACCACATATCAATGATGTACAATTTATGTAATTGCTCAAAGAAATAATGTTCCAACATGTCTCTGTAGCGAATACCATTTACCATAACCTGACGGTCATTTTCATCGACGGTAAAAATGGCCCAATGAAGCCACCGGCATGAAAACCGCACCAAACAGTGACTTTGCGGATGAAGTGCTGTTTCATGAATCATGAAGCAGATGAGGGTTCTCAATTGTCCAGGAACGCATATTTTGCTTATTGACGAAGCCGTTTAACCAAAAATGCGCTTCATTGCTGAAGATGATTTTGCGATGAAATTCTTCATTTTCTTCCATCACGTCCAGAGCCCAATTCCAGAACGTACGTCTCTTCATATGATCAAATAGCTTTGGTTCTTAGGTCAGCTTGATCTAGTAAGGGTGTAGGCCAAGATCCTTACGCAAAATGCGCCATAATGTGGTCTGGAAGAGGCCCAATTCTTGAGAACGACGTGAAATTGACTGATTTCGTTGGTTTGCAACATCAGGCAGCGAATATTCTAGACTATGAATAGCTTGTCCACTGGAACGAGAATTGTGGACGAAAATTGGTGTTAAGGCTCTTAAAGTTGCGACCACCTACTCGGAATTTAGGTAGTAAATTTTAATTATGTATTTGTAAACGTTGTTTTTTCGTGTACCTCACCACGATGAAAACGTTGATTATTTTACTGAATATTTTGACATTGACAGTTCGGTAATCGGTTTAAGGGTGCGTTCACACTCAAAGTTTGAAGTTATCAAGTCGCTAATGAAAGACCCCTTATATATATATTTCAAGGGGCCCGAAACGTTTAAGTGAAATAGTAAATAAAATACGCCCACTGACATACCCACTTTTTAAAAGAAAACTGTTTTATCGACGTACATAGTCGAAGGAAATGAAGGTCGTGTTCACCGTGAAGCATGCAGACACAGTCTTGCCCATAGAAATTTTTTGCCACAACTAATTTTAGCTTATAAATATGTAGACAATGGGCACGTTCAATTTGCAAGGTAACTACGATTCCCTTCTGTTTTACCCTTTCGCATTTATCGAATAACTCAAGTAACCATCATTTGGCAAGTGAAACAAGTTAACTAGTAGGGAACTCGCAGTTGCCTTGCAATTCGAAAGTGTTCAATGTCATAATTAAAAATTCCCCTTAAGAAAGCTTTTTGCACGCCCATTTTCGCGGCGTATTGACTTAATCTTCGAATTTTGGTTATTTCGTTAGAAACAGAAAAAAAATCTATATAAAAATATATGTTTATATAAAAATGAACAATTACTCTGAACCCGATTTCACGATCGGTAACTTGAGGGGATAGGAATATGAATAGGGACATAGAACAAGCAGGATTTATCCTTTCGTTCTTTAGTTTTTTTTTTGTATAATACAAAATGTGGAGCAACATATAAAAATATAGGGATAAGTAATCGTCTTAATTGCATTCACTAAAACTATAATATCGTTCTACGTTTGCAATTTTGGACAGCCTTTACCCTTAGGACAGTCTAAAGTATAGAATAGACTTAAGTTTGTAAGCCAAAAACGTTGAATTAAAACAAAACTATTAAGCTATTCTTCCAGTTCTTTTTGGATTCGTTATGCTGCTGGAAGACCAACACATTAGCAAGTAAAACATCCCCAAACCATGTGGAATTTAACATAGTGAATTTAGGTATATATTTTGTATACTGCCGGAATCTATTACAATAATGATCAAACAAAGTATTACAGTAAAAAAATTCAATTTTTTGCTCGCAGCTGTATGTATGTCAAATTTGGGGTGAGTTTTCAATTGAATGCAGCAACATAATTGTGTCAAACTTCAATTTTTTTATTTTCAGCCTTTTTATCATTTACCATGGGTGAAGTATCCATTTTAGATTTTTTGCCGTTTTTCATTACTCAGAAAAGACCAATTTTTCTAGGATAACATTTCGGGTAACTTGACAGCTATTACAGTGCAGAATTTCCGCATCTTTTGGATATATTCTATGACGTAGCAGGAAGCTCCTTTGTTCTGACGTCGGGCCCACGAAAGCAGGGCTTTACTTTTCGAGACTCCCCACTTGCCCATGGATCATTTTTGATGAGAACTGGGTTATCAATTACATATTACAATGGTTGAGATCGAAGCTCTGCTTTTGCTTCAGTTGGGACCATTGAATATATCTCAAGGTCTTCTTCCGTCCCATCTGGATGTTCCACTCGCCGGGCTTCTACTATCGCCGAGCTCCAACACTTGGTTCCGGCGTGATTTGAACCTGAGGCACTTCGATTAGCAGTCCGAAACACGAACCACTTAAGCCACAGCGCCTACCACTTCCTCTCAAATTGCTGTAAATTATTTCCAATTGTGAAACAATGCACTGATCGGATACTCACTTTCACTTCCTCCCGAATTACTCTCAACAATCTCAATGATAAAGTAATCCTCTAATAAGATACCCACGTTCTCGTTAGTATGAAATGAAAAGAAGAAAGATTGAACCTGATACGTATTTCAATTATATAGACCCCTTGAGAGCTGTCACGCAAAGTGGTTTCTCTTATGTTATGCTTCCCATGAGACCCCAATTTCCATCTTATATTTAAATTTCCGTAAACATATACAGTGTAAGGCACAAGTACATGTACATGTCTAATTGACCTACATACATCATTTCAAAGGTCTCAACTAAGCAAAACAAACGAAAAAAATCTCTTGTCAGCACCCAAATTGTTTTTCCCATAGAAAGACGTGTGGAAACTCTCCCGTCAAAATCGTTTTGATGCAAACAAAATTGTAAGTCATCTACAAAAATATCAACACCTCGATAACAAGTGTCAAGTATTTCGGAAAAAAACAAATGCAGTTTCAATGATTTTGATATGTATCCAAACGCCAAACCAACCCAACTGACGATTGATAGGTATCGGTCTTGTTTGGTATGAATGTGTGATAGGATTGCACACAGAATGCAGTGGTAGAGATTAAATTTAAGCCGCTATCGGTAAAATAATTTCTTTTGAGACTCAGATATTGGTCGGTTAAGCTGTTTGGTAAAAGATTTCGAAATACAACAACCTATGGTGTTGCGGCGCACTGAACTGACATTAATATCATACATCCCCTATTAAAAGTCATTTAACAAAGAAATCCAATTTTTCATGTACAAATCCGGCTCGTCTATCTTCGCACAAATTTAACATATTATTCTGCCACGCATTATAACTCCCTCATTCCACTCCTTTGTCGGGTTTTCTACTTTGCAACCATTTGCGTGTTGGTCATTAGGGTAATTAACAAAATGTACTTCCTGCCAGTGTACAACGGATGACGGAGTGTTTTGTTCCCAGAATTTGTCCGCATTTCTAAGTAAAGGTACTTGTGTCGCGTTGCCTTTCTATCTATCAAGAATGAATTGAAGTTTAATGAGCCCATCTCCATCTTGAAATGGAAATGTATCTGAGCACTTCATGTGTGGCACGAATGTAAATATAGAAAACTATATTTGTTCATGTGCACTTGGTTGGCTATGATGGAAACCCCTTGACCGTTTTAGGCAAACCTTTTTATGGAAACTACGTAGGAGAGCCTCAAGGTTTGGTGCTGCGGACGTGAAAATCATTCCTAACAAGAAAATTCAGGTGGCATCAATGTTTATTGACTTTGATTTATTTGTTTTACCAAATATTCTAATTAACTGTTGTAAACGAGGTTTGTTTGCTGTGTGGGAATTATGAGATAGGAAATGGTTCATAAAAATCGTTTGGAATTGAAATTAATTTTATTGAATACAGCGGGATATGGATTTTAGTTTTTTTCTATGGAGTTAATATCAAGTCTTGAGATTTATTAAGCTTCTTTTCCATTTCCACAAGAGTCAAGTGATAGCATTTATCATTACTTATCTATCTATCACTTTGGGCTTGTGGGGCAATGAATATGTTCATAACATTAACCCAACAAAACCTACTGTAGTAATTTGTGTTTTTGGGGCAATATGGAATCCAACATTTCATATCTAATCTTTGTTTTGCATAATTTTCAAATAATGGTTTGCTTTGTATGCTCACTAAGATAATACCCCCCACAGTAATAGGTTATCTGCATGGGCGTGCTGCTTTTGTATTGAACCACTTTAATTGATTTTACCATTCCAATCAAGTCAATCTGAAGACATCCAAGAATCTGGGCGATAAGTAGCTTCGCGTGGAGCTTATAACAAACTTGATATAAATCGAGATTTTTTTTTATTAAGCTTCTGGCTCGCTAAGTGCCGTATGGGCCAGAATTTTGTTAAGGCTAGTAAAATTCCCGTTTTCCGTAAAAAGCATAATATATAAATGTATAAATGGAGATACTTATATTTTTTAAATTGTTTTCCAGTTTTGAAAAAGCCATTAGTCGCAGTTAGAGATTGGATTTTAATTCTAGGTTATCAATGAGACGACCATGAATACTGTCGAGCTTTTTTTGTGGGAATGTTTGCAAACCGAACTCCAGATGGTCGAGCAAAACTTAATTCATGGCCTTATTTGTGGTTTCAAATGGAGAACGGGGTTCATTATCTCATTGCTTCACCCCAAACATATAATCGGTTGTGCATGGGAAAGTTGTTGGGGCAGTTTTAAAAAGAGCCGAAATTCATTTGCCAATAGGGAGATAGCGTCAAACGACTTAATAATACGAATCAGTTCTTATAAACCTAAGCGCAATGCGGAACAAATGTTGATAAGGCTGCACAAAAAAAAAATACAGAAAAGATCAGAAATAAATAGAATTTGGTGTGCCATGAGAAAATATCTTGCCCCGAAACTATTCAGATTAGTTAAGCTCATGAAGGCAGAATAAGAACAAAGAGTAGTAATCTGCTGTTTATGATGTTGCAGATGCTCCTATTTAAATAGATATGTATCGAGAATGTTATTTACTTCTTCTTTTATTCGCTCGACCTGTAAAATGTCTCTGCCTGAGTATTACCTGGCACTCTGCTTCCAATTATTCAGATCATACGCTCTGCATCCGCGTCTCGATATGAAGTTGATATCAATTTGCCCAACGTGACCGAGAGAATGAGTTTTTTCTTAGCTTCTGGCTCGCCAAGGCAAAGAAAAAGTCAGTGCGACCTATAATGTCTATTGCAAAGTCTGGGCCAGTAATTGCATTAGGTAGTATTTCTACTTTCCGTATAAAGCGAATAATGCTGCCAGCAGAGGACTTTTTTATGTCTTCGGCACTCAATTATTCTCTGAAGAAAATCTTGCTTTTAGTTTCATTGCATGCTGGACATGCAACTAGAATGTGTTCAGATTTTTCGGCTTCTTCAAGGCATAGCGTGAAAGTCGACTATTTGCATTTTGTTGAGGTGGTATCGTAATCCGTGGTGACCCTTATGATAACCTACTAGGTTTTTGGAATTTAAATTTAAGGGCTGGATGGCTCGTTTGGCCTGTCTAAGTCCTGGGATGCTTTCCCAATAGGTGGTATGCTCGCAGCATTTTATAGCTGTAATAAATGCTGATCTTGTGATCTAGGAGTGCAGAAGAAGGGTTTAGGAACTTCGGAAGTAGTTTCTGAGGCCTTTCTTGCATTTCGTCGTCCTTTTCATTTCCTTCAAAACCCTCATGGCCCGGAACCCTCCATACCTTGTTGTTGTTCCTTGAGCCGAGTGTTTGAAGTGTCTTGAAATAGTGTATGACTGATTTGAATTTAATGGTATGCGAGCTAAAGGCAGTTATAGCTGCTTCACTATCCGTGAATGTATGGATACTGGCATCTTTAATATCCGATGTATTGATGTGGCTGGCGCATTCTTGAATGGCGTTGAAATCTGCTTTAAATACGCTATGACTTTTTCCCATAGATAGCGTTATGCATTTGGTGCGTAAATTCCGGCTCCTACCCCCTATTCCATTTTAAAACCGTCTGTATACCACTTTGTGTAGTTGCTTCTGTTTGGTGGGTTATTACTAAGCCATGCTTCTCTCTTGGGAATCTATGTGGAAACCCGTTTATCGAAGCATAGCGTTCTGTGAATTCGGTCTGTGACCGCGCAGTTTCATATCAAGTTCCGGGAGTTCGTCGAGAAGAATCGTAATTTCCAAGTGGTAGTTAAACCTTATCTCGTTTAGCTGTATTAAACTTGTTGCACTGCGGATTGCTTTTCTTGATAAAATTATTTAAGTCAGCCATGCAGGCATTATTAAGATCATCCAGATCGTGGAAGAGCTATTGACCTAAAGTAGCCCTCCTAATGTTGGCAAGAAACAGACGTAATAGGGCTTGGAAGAACTATTTAAAAAGTCTCCGCCATTCAGATCTTGAGCTCTATCTCACACTATTCAACGAATTCAAATCTTTATCCTGCAACTTATATATTGACTATATACTCGTAAGTAAAATGGAATGCTCTTTAAAAGTGGACCCCAAACTTTTCTGGGGATTTGTCAATTCTAAGAAAAAAACCGATGGTTATCCATCGAAGCTGACTTACAATAGTTCTACAACTGCTGATTCGCTAGATGCAAGCAATATGTTTGCAGATCATTTCAGTAAGTCGTTTATGGAGACCGCTCTTCACATAGATGATCAATATTTTAGTTATCTAACTGGCTGTTCCCAAATAAGCTTTAATAGTATCTCATTCGATTTGGAAAAAAATTTAAAATGTGTTTCTTCTCTGAAGAATGACTATTCATCAGGTCCTGATGGTATTGCCCCGATAGTTCTTAAAGAATGTAGTCATGCAATTGCTCCACATCTTAAGTATCTGTTTGAATTGTCCATTAATACTGGTAAATTCCCTAAGCTATGGAAAAGTGCTTTTATCACACCTGTATTTAAAAAAGGCGAACTTGGTGATATCACTAATTATAGGCATATTTCAAAGCTTTCATGTATCCCTAAGCTTTTTGAACAAATTGTTTGTGAAAAGTTAATATTTCTTCGTCGCAATATAATTTGTAATGAACAGCATGGATTTGTAAAAAACAGATCCACTGTCACTAATCTGTTAAGTTTCTTGCATGATTGTTCTAATGCCTTAGAGAATAAGGACGAAATGGATTGCATATACACTGACTTCTCTAAGGCTTTCGAGCAGCTGTCCCATGAATTAATTGAATTAAAGCTCAGGGCTTTTGGTTTTCCACCATGGGTTAATTCATACCTTAGATCAAGGGCTTACCAAGTCAAATTTAGAGGATCACTATCTGTATCTTTCACAGCTCGGTCTGGAGTTCCCCAAGGTAGTCACCTCGGACCGATTCTATTTATACTAGCCATCAATGATGTTAAATCACAGTAATATCCTGATCTACGCGGATGATATGAAAATATATAAATCTATCACTAGTCAGCAAGACAGAGTTTTACTTCAATCTGACATTAATAGCTTCGTCAATTGGTGTGATAAAAACGGCTTATCCTTAAACCCTACTAAATGTCAACATATGACATTCTCTAGAAAGAATATCCCTTATACCTTTCAATATTCTTTGTCTCAACATATTCTTTGTAAAGTTGATAACTTTAAGGATCTTGGGGTTTATTTCGATCCCAAACTGGTTTTTGCTAAGCATATCAATTTTATTGTTAATAAATCTAATTCCATGCTGGGCTTCGTAAAAAGGTGGGCCAAAGAATTTAATGACCCTTACGTTTCTATGTCATTGTACAATTGTTTTGTCCGTCCGATTATAGAGTATGCCTCACAAGTTTGGACACCATTCTACAACATTCATTCAAATCGAATAGAGTCCATTCAATTTAAGTTTATTCGATTTGCACTTAGAGGACTCGCATGGGATGATCCATTTAACTTCCCTCCTAACAGTCAACGCATCAAGCTTCTTCAAATGTTACCCCTTTCTCAACGAAGGCTTATGTAATAGCGATATGATTTTCTTACAGCAGCTTATATCCGGTTAAATAGATGCACCTGATTTGCTGTCGTCTATCGGCTTTAGTTTTCGTGGTGGTGCTCATAATTTACGCAGTGTTGAATTATTGTTTAGCCCCCATCATAGAACGAATTATGGGAGGCATGAGCCTATTAGTCGCATGAGTAGAATCTATAATCTAAATGATCATGTGATTGACTTGCATGTTAGTAAAACTAAGCTTAAAAATATTTTGCGTAATAATGCCTTAATGTTTTAAATTATTTGCATGATTTGTGTCTGTGTTAGTATTTTATAGGTACATAATTATTGTGTTTTTAATTGTTATGTCCTTACTAACACCTGCACTAAATGATGAGCCTGTGAGAGCTCTTTTAGTGCCGGCTAATTTCTGCTCGTGATAGTTGCTTGCTTTAAGCACTCCACGACACAGAGCTAATAGTGTAATAAAAGAGCGGGACATGTACACATGAAGTGCAGGACTGTCTCCTCCTCATCCTCGTCTGTACAACTTCTAGTGAAATCGCTGTAATGGATGTCCAGTCTCTGGGCATGCATACCCATAGCAGAATGTCAAGAAAATATGTTTCTAAGGGTAGAGTGGGTTCCTCTTTTATGTCTTAGATGTCTGTGGCATCTTCTCTGCTCCAATTGTCTGGTTAAGCTGGATTTATCTAAGGTTTGCATGATCATAATATTGCGGCACGAATTAAATAATCAATGATGCTTTCATAATGCAAAATTGGCCAAAAATTCAAAATTTGCCATCCGACACAGATATATGTATGCTCTTAGAAATCGCCACCTCTATCCGCGCTCCTCGCACATAGGAAACATCTTAAAATATTCGCTCGGAAAATAAAAAAAATGTCAAGTTACCCGAAATGTTATACTACAAAAATTGGTCTTTTCTGAGTAATGAAAAACGTCCCAAAATCTAAAATGGAAACTTCACCCAAGTTAAATGATAAAAGGGCTGAAAATAAAAAAATAATTAGAGTTTGACACAATTATGTTGCTGCATTTAATTGAAAACTCACCCCAATTTGACATACATACAGCTGCGAGCAAAAAATGCAATGACCAAAATGTCTGATGACCAGTACGGATTTTACGCAGGTAAATCAACTCCAGAGGCAATCCAAAGTAAAAGGGTCTAACTGGGAAAACATAGTGATTCCTTAAAGAATTTGCATATGGTGTTGGTTGATTTTGAAAAGGCCTTTGACAGACGCTAAGACAGCGAGGAGTTCCAGAAACACACGTACAGATGATCATGGAGATGTATGAACGAGTTAAGGCAAGAGTGAGATGCCCCGTTGGAGTCACAGAGGAGTTTGCAATAAAAGTCGTCCCTGCAAAGAGAACTTGATGCATGGGTGCAAGTTATGGAGGGGAAAGGTATCGCATTAGTCGGAAAAAAACCGAAGACTTGTGCTGCCCTTTCTCTGATCCACTCCGACCTTTTCCAAACATTTACATGACTGGATGAGTGTTTCCCAAGTGCGAACATTTTAAATATATCGATTGTATGATCAATAGCGAAGCAAACTGTTATGCCGACATTAAACATCGCGTAAGCGTAGGGTGGATGAAGGGCGGTAAAACTCAGCCATCTTCTGTGATAGAAAAATGTCACCTAAACTGCAAGGAAGGCTTTACACTGCAATTGTGCTCCCGGCACTCACATACGGTCCATAATATGGACAACGTACAAAAAGTATGAGGGCAATTTAATGGCAGCTGAGATGAAGATGCTTCGAATGACAGCAGTAGTATCACAGATTGATCGAATGGGAAGTTTCAAAAGCCTTCATGTCAAAGAACTCGAAAAAAATGGAGCGCCACCGGCTCACGTTCAAAGGAGAGATTCTACGAACCTTGTCAAAAAGGCAATTTCAAGCAACGTCCAATACAAACGCGAAAGAGATGCAGGCCTAAAAACTGCTGGATCACACAAATGCAGCAACATCAGCATGCCATCAGCATGCCTCAGCGACGAAGTGAAGCCTGCAGCTATTTTCTGAGGTCGAGCCGGCGAAACCCACAGGCCGACCAGTAGGGATGCAGTTTAGTGGGAGGGTTATGATCCCTTTAATCCTGATCATAGCCTCACCGCCATTAAAGGAAAAAGAAGAAGTAACAATTAAACAGCAGCACACTAATATTTATATTTTCCGTCTAAACTTTTCCACTCGTAACCTTTCTGACAAACTCAATTAATCCTTAACAATTCTTTAAAAAAGAAAAAAAATATGTAATGAATTTCGGGACAATCATTTGTAATATAGAAAAGTGTCCCACACAGTGGTAAATATAGATGGAGGTGTGAAGTCCCAAATTACTAGCTAAACTAAGCTAACCGTTGGAAAAAAAATCTAGCGATGACTGCAAATACAAACACCGTAAGCGATGCAAAGACGATAACTGTTATCATCATAATCTGGATAAGATACTGTTGTTTGTTACTTTTATTATATGTATTTATATTCAACGCCACCACTTTTCTTTACCTTTCTTTTCTTTTTTTCGTTAAATAAAATCTTAGTTTGAAATTAAGAATTTAAATATTCGTCCTTAAAAAATCCAACACTGCAAAGTGTTAGCCACTTAATTATCTAAAGCAAACTATCCTAAGGTGACACTACCATCCAGCACGACATGCAACAAAAAAAGCCAAACCAAGAACACAAAAATGAACTTAAAAATCAATTAGCCAAAAACCGTAAATCAGCGTTACACACTAAAGACACCATCGAGGAAGCGCTCTTTCCCTTTTTTTACTCACTACATGTTATTAATGCCTCTTCACACCCAAAACCCATTAAGAAACCGCTGCTGACTGAGATCTTAGAAAAAAAAAAATTAATAATAATTATATTCACTTCCCTTTACGACAGATTCATGGAGCGATTTATTATTCCTACGATGGTGTTGTTTTATTGGTGCTTGCAGACGATAATTAAAAGAATAAAAGTTATGCATGGTGGTTAGGGCTATGGCTGACTTTACATGAAGATACCTACTGTCTGTGGTCAGAAGCCTGAATTGAAACAACAGTCATACCAGACGTCGATGTCGAATAAAATTGGCTAATAAAAAAAAATGCGTTATTGCTGCAAATGGAAATGCTCGTAAAAGTGCTGAATAAAAATCACTTTATTTTTTCTCTCCTGATATGTACCGTAATTGTGTCTGCCTTGTATGTACATATATGCGCGCCTAATGGTGGAAGACGGATCGTTAAAATTTAAGTGTGGTGAAACCGCCTCAACGGCAATTGAAAAGGTAATGTCGTAAAAAAGAAAACATAAATGTCATTATCCAGACACGCATTTTAAAATGCTGCTAATATTTGGTATGGTATTGCATATCCTGTTGTCGGTGATCCTTTTGAATTCATTTCGCTTACTTAACCTTGTTTTTGGGTAAATCGAAAATTTCAATTCGACAAATTTATCACTTTGAATCGGAAAGGGAAGACGGATTTCAATTTGCTAATGTCCTCGCACTCTATGGAATATTATACTCCAGGTACATACAAGTGTGCACCATGAAGTGGAAAGGGTGGGCAATCTGTAAATATTGCGGATGTGTTAAGTGCATTGAATATGGATTGGTATGTAGAATGGAACCTGGAAATTTAAATAAATATGGAAGGACTTAACTTACTCCTCTAAAATGCAGTAAATATAAAAAGAATAATACAAAATTATGTGGAATTTCAACAAAAGATAAAAAACAAAAGATATCGCAGATTAAAAAAACGACCTAAACAAACGACACTGTATTCTGTCACTGATTAAGTAACGAGAATGCATGGATTGCGGTTGATAAGGGCATTTGGAGTAGTCAAGTTTTCGCTGTCTATTCCGTTGGTTTCGATTGACTGGGCTCTTCTCGGATATGAACATGAAATTTTCTACCAAACAGGTGAGCACAGATAACCGCTGCATAATGCAGTGCAGAAGTGGCTACAAAAAGGCATATAGCTATATTTTCAAATAATTTTTTTTTTAAATCAAAAAATGTTCAACGAACAATCGCAAAAGATTGTATCATAAACGTAACTTGTCTTTTTTTAAATGTCTTAGTTGAATCCGAAGTGTGCGTATTTGCCAATTTTATTGTAGTAAATGAGAGGTAGGACTACATTGTTGATCTTTTGTCGATCTACTTGCCCAAGTCAAGGTCAGAAATTGACTATAAAATTAAGTGGCCATGATTTTTTTTTATAATTGCGTGCGCTAAAGGGATTTTGTTATTTTTCTTTAATTGATACAATACCCTTACAATGTTGCCACAGCAGGCATTTTTGTTGCTGCAGCAGCACCCAGCAAATGATTCATTGCCTATTTTTAGGTGCTAATTACTGCACGAAAGAATAGGACGATAGGAAAGAAGTTTTGGTGCGATATGGTTTTTTTCTCCACAGTTGGCGCCTTAATTGCTTAAGGGAGATTTGAATTGATTTGTGTATTTAATTTTACAAAGCATGGCCCTGGGCGGGATTCCAACACATGACCTGCCAATCACTTTGTGAATACAATACCATCGCACCACTGCCACCTGCTAAATAATCGTGTTGGCGCAGAGGAGCTTATTAAACCGCTCGGAGTCGGTGAGTCATTTTATTTTTTTTCTATAAATAGCTTACGTTAAGGGGTTTATTTGTCTGTATTATGTCACAGTATGCCTTTAGCGTTGGAACACAGTGCAGGCATTTTTATTGAACAGTAAGCAGCACCTAGCATCATGGACTTGGCCGGGATTCGAACGCGCGGCCTCACAATCAGTAACTCAACACACTACTACCTACTGCCTCGTCTCCACCCGAATCTTTCCTTTCGCCATTTGTCACACGACTTAAACCAACAGCTATAAAGGCCGCCAGGGCTGAGAAGGTCATCGACAAGAACGAGCAACATGTTCGTTCGCTGAAGCGACATGCACGTCTATTCGCAAAGGCGGTCTTCAATTTGTACAAACGTGGTCTGAGGAATCTTTGAATAAACTTTAAATAAACGTTAATATCGAGTATTGTATTGCATGCTATTAGGTGCTACTTCGAAAGAAAAAAAGAGATACGATAGACGTTTTTGGTGCAATTGTAGAGGTTTTCTCCACGAGTGGTGTCTATAAATTTTTTAGGGAGACCAAGTTTTGTTGTATTGAATTTAAATCATGGACTTGGCCGGCATCCGAACTCTTGGCCTAACAATCAGTAATTGAATACACTACTATTGCCCCGTTTCCACCCGCATGTTGCCGGAAGATTACAATTAACTAAAATTTAGTTAAGTAGAATTAATACTTTTCTGAAAGTATCTCGAGGCTCTAGCTAAGAGTTTTAACTTTCACAGATCATAAACTATTTTTTGAAGACGAAATTGAGAAAGGATTTAATATTTGAGACCGCTGACAAGTATTACAAGAACACGTTCAAGATTTCTATTAAACGACTTCTACATCTGCCGGCAGTGGTTCCGTGGTTAGTGCGTGGGTTACTGAGCGGGGAGTTTCGAAGTTTGAGTCCCACCCAGAAAAACCTAGCATTTTTCCACTGTCCCACCTCACAGACCTCCAACCTTCAAGAGACTAAACTGTTATGAGAAACTTCTCATAATATGGAGTTCGGAATCGGCGTTAATTTGTCGGTCCAAGTGGGCGCATGTGCTCAGTGGTTAGTGCGTTGAATACTAATCGAGGGCCTCCGTTTCTAATGCCGAGTAAGTTTTTTTTCACCTGCAAGTTTGTTTCTCATAAACGTAGGTTGTATTTGTGCTACAATGTATAGATTTAAGCAACACTCGGATGCAAAAATATGTAACTTACTTACACAATAGCTCCTGTTGTGCTTATACGCCTAAGCACAATTTTCGCAAGCTTATTTCATCCATTGGCATTACTTTGACTATATAGTCAAAGTCTCTTAAAACATTGGACGCATTGCAGTTTCCATATATAGTATATAATTTGGTGTTACTATACGGTAATCGAAGTATTCGCTTCAGAAAATAGAGGGAAAATGTCTCCACTACCAGGAAAGCCAAGAGTTTTTTTTTGAATACGCAGTTGCGCGAAAAATGTTCAGCCGAATCAATAAACACAAATTAAGGGTGAATTATCTTTAATCAATGTATTAAATGCGAAATCTTCATAAAAAACTTTTTTAAGTTACGAGTAATTGACGTTAATAAACATGCAATCAACTAATTTACTGAAGTAGGTACTAGGTAGATATTAGTAAATCTCACTCGCACGAATTCGCAAAGTTCGCTAAACTCTTTCAAAACTACACATTTTCTACGTTGTGGCTTGGGTGCATACAATTTGCAAATTTGATAAATTTGACCACTGCTTGGGGTCACTGTTGAGGTGCAAGGTTTTATTTTAGCCCATGTCCTTATTGCACTTTGGGTAAATGAATTCGTATGGCCTAATTTCACTTTCAGAAAGCGAAAAAAAGCCATATATTGAAATATGGCTTTATTTCACTACCTACTGCAAAGCAAAATATTATTTCGTGTGGCGTTATTTAACGGCACCGTTAATGAGTAGTAAGTCGGAGGAAATATAAGTACATACACATGTTTGAATTTATTGAAGCAAACATGTTCCATTTTCGTCCGGCTCCTTTACAACCGATTTCGAACAGACTCTATCCTTCTGCTGAGATTAGAGATCTCTCCGAACATTTGGGACTCATGTCCTATCTTCGACAAAATATTTTGAAACTTATATCCCGATGGTGTGGGACATAAGTTGGGACTTATGTCCCTGCGCCCAAAAAGCTACTTTCTAACAAAAACTGTTTTCCTTAAAGCGACAACGACATGATAAAACTTTCCCAAACTACAGCACTTCAAAACGCGACAACTTAGCAGTACTTCATGCAAATACATGTTTCTTTCCCACTACATACATAATCAGCGGCAGTAACTTAAGTACTCTTTTCGAGCATATGGGATCAGCACTCAACACAGTTGAAAGTTGCTGCCATGAGCAGGCTCTGTGAGCCAACCGCACGAAGACTGATATAATATTGTTTACGACTAGAGGAATGAAGGTGGCCTTCTTTCCAGGGCATTCAAATAAAGTTATCAATTAAGGCTAAGTATCTGGGTAGACCCAAATCTTAGCCTTCGGAGCATTTAGTTGCTAAAATTTCAAAAGTCACTTACATTCTCTGGTAGTGCCGTAGGATGTTCAGAAGAACCTGGGGACTTAGTCCCAGGTTGGTTCACTGGATATATGGTAATGCATGGTGCGATTGTACGGTGGGCTAGAGCTCGCATCTTCAAAAGTTAACTGATGAAGGTCATATGCTACGTACCCTTATAAGGCCGATCATCGGCCATTGTGGTTCAATGTAGCGCCTATATTTATATGAAGAAGATTCGAGGTTTGTAGTTACATTCCACTCCTAGAACATTTCAGCCGCAATACCCGCTGTGCAATTAATGCGCATCAGTAATATCCCTAAGCCTGTGAAATACCAGGAGTCTTTCCTTAGCCGTACAACACGAATGTGGAATGCTCTTCCCCGTTTCATTTTTCCAACACATTATAATCTACAACATTCAAAACCAACGTGCATCGGCATCTCTCCCTATCTTCTAACCCTAGTTTCCTTAACGCCCGCGCTGTGTAGCTATATAAGGGTATTCAAAAATCCCTTTTTGTGCGAGTACATCACATATAAAAAAAAATATATTCCTTATTCGTTTTCTAGTACAAATTCACTCAGCGTATGGGTTAAAGGTTAAAGCCGGCACTGGAATAATATTCCAAAATAAAACGATTTCCGATTACTCTCAAGTCCGTAGATTCGGCTAATCTGTCAATTTCCTATCATCAATAGCGTCCAGTTGAATTGAATTATTCTCCCATTGAATTTCATATACATATCTCCAATCAGAGTGATCTTCACACAAATATCTATTTGCTGTGAATTGACATTTTGTTTATGCATAGAACCTGTATCCATAAGTGTTGTTCCACACCCCAATATTCATAAAATATCTTAATTTAAAGAACATATTGTTTTACAGCCGTGCCAGTTATGATTCCTCGGTTTCAATCCATTTTACATATTCTTCTTCATTATTCCCTTAACAATTATTACTACTATCATTTGCTTCGCATGCGTTTTTAGTTTCTGTTTTGCCTACTTATTTAAAAACGAAAAATAAAGTTTTCTATTCACCGCCTGAAATTGGATCCTTTTTTTCCAAATTGGGAACAAACAATATTCATTCATTTATCTTCCACTTCATGAGCGATCAATGTGAATTAATTAAAACCTACCATCACCATCACGTGTGTTGAACATTGAACTCCGGTCTGTTTTCTTTTGAGGACAAGTTGTGTGGACTTCCTTTCTGGTTTCGAATGACACTGAGGAGGTGGTACTCAAAAGACAAATAACAACTATTTTTTTTATCGTGCACTTCTTTCGATTGTTTATTTTAGAAGCGAGTGACCAGTTTATTTGACTTCTAAAAAGGATGGACATGGACACACGTGAGAGGAATATGGACAACATGTGTGATGTATGTGATGCCATTGTTTTATTCGTGTGTTTTTTGTTTCTTTTTTTTAAACTACATCCTACTGCATGAGAAATGTTTTATTAGTCTATGAAATGGTTCATTAAAAATCAATTATTTGAATATCCCTTTTTGCTGCCGAAAAAGGAAAACCATCTATTATGTACGAGTGTGTACATATGTATGTATGTATAGATTGTTTGTTATATACTTAAAATGAAATTAAAGTCGGATTCTTAAAGATCAATGATTATGACTTTTCGTCGTCTGTCGGAAAACGTTCTATTATAAATGTTGTAAATTCGTGGATACGTTCTGAAAATAAATGTTTGTATTTAATTTTTTACAGAATTTACATCACTGTAAATAGAGGTATTTAAGAAGTATTTATAGCATAACACCCATTTAAGAGATTGTTTACCATTGTCAAAGATCACACCGACTGTATGGTTAAATTGAAGGTGTCTGTCGATACTATATGGACTCAGGCTCTTCTCAAGCAAGAGTCAGATATAGTTTCTTAAGCTTCATCTTTAAACCGGTTGTAATTCATATTCATCCAAAAGATATCCCTCAGAATCAATTTACATGCATTTTTTTTTAATAAAGACGTCCTGGCAGTTGTCCGTCAGATGGTGTGAACTAGCTGTCTGCGTAGTTCAAATAAAGTTTTTCTAGGAATTAGTTCGTTCAATTCCTCCAAATATCTCCCACGGTTGTAGGTAACTTTAGGATATACCAAGGTCAGCGTTAAGTCTTCGATGAGGAAATTGTTGAACATTTGATGTCAATTATGGCATATAAATAAAATTCTCGACAAAAAACAATGTCAAAAGCCTTTCACCCTCTCACATCACACATTTCAGTCCAAGTAAGCTTGTCGAAATGGAATAACATTAGAGAAAACATAGAAAGAAAACATAGGGACGGGCTACAGTCCGCTTGGGCGAACTGTTGGATACCCTATTCTTATTCCTATCCCTCATAAGTGGGCGTGACAAAAGTCTAAGTATGGTTGAATTGTTAAGAACGCTCTACATATTTTGTTATATAACATTTAAAGGATTTTACCAAAAAAGAAAACGCTCCCTAGCTCAAACTTGGGTGTTTCAATAAAATTGTTTTATTTAATTGTGGGCGTGTCAGTAGGCGGATTTAAAAAAAAATTAACACATGAGAATAAAGGGCCCCTAGAGAGTATATATTATAAATTTCAGCTCCCTAGCTCAAACTTTGAACTTTCAAAAATTAATATACCCTTACAATAGGGTATAAAAAAATTATTTTATTTATTTGTGGGCGTGTCAGTGGGCGGATTTTGAAAATTTTTTATCCCCAGCAGTTTTAGGAGTCATAGATCATATATAAAAAATTTCAGCTTTCTAGCTCAAAATTCGATTTTTTCCAAAATTTGTTTTTTTTTGATTTTGTGGGCGTGTCTGTGGGCGGATTTCAAAAATTCGTAAACTTGATTATTTCGGGACCCTAGAGAGTATATGATTAAAATTTCAGTTCTCTAGGTCCAGTTTAAAGGCCTAATTTTTGGCTACAGACGGACGGACGGACGGACGGACGGACATGGCTAGATCGACATTACTATCGATGCTGATCATAAATATAGTAACTTTTAGGGGTCTACGGGCAATATTAAGGTATGTTACAAACTATGCGTCAAAATTAATATACCCTTAGAATAGGGTATAAAAAGGCAGAATGAATAACATAATTTACTTACAGGAGCAAGTCTGTCCAAGAAAATCAAAATAAAAACTGGATGAACTGAAACTCCTGGCTTCAATGGCACAGTGCACAAGTGCTTGCCTGAGAAGACGCTGGTCTAGGTTCGAATCCCGGTGGAAAATGGAAATGGATTTTCGGGATAAAATGAAGGAAAAAGACAGTCCAACACCACAGAAGGAGTCTGATGATCGGTTGTGGCGAACCGTGGAACAGCGCTGTAACTCCAACCATCCACTTCACGTCGTAACGAATGTAAAGTTATTCATTCAAAACAACATAAATATAAATTAGGCCAATTTCAGTTCCTTGAATACTGCCTAGTATTATTTTTAAAGAATGTTTGCAATCTAAACTCTAGATGTAAAAGCAAATCCCTGTCATTACTTGTTCATTGTAAAAGAGGAGCAAAAAAAAAAAAACATTATGTCCCAATAATCGATTCTCTACGGAGATACCAAATAGAGAAGCATGAGCTAGCAATAGCCCACCGAACCGCCAAATCGGATTAAAGTGGTATACGGATAGTTCTAAAATGGAATCGGGTACAGGAGCTGGTTTTCACGGACCAAACCTCAACGTCTCAATACCAATGGGGAAAATCCCAAGTGTATTCCAGGCAGAGCTCCTCACCATTCAAGAATGCGGTACCCACATCTTCAACACTGGTATCAAAGGCGCTAACATCCATATATTCACGGACAGTCAAGCAGCTATAAAAGCCCTTAGCTCACACACAATTGACTCAAAATCAGTCTCACACTACTTCAATACCCTTCTGAAAGTAAGCCACGGAAACAAAAGCAAACTGTGTTGGATTCCTGGCCATGGGGGTTTTGAAGGAAATGAAAAAGCTGACGAACTAGCCAGAGGCGGGTCAGAGACCCCTTTCACAGGACCTGAACCCTTCTGCTATACACCTAAATCAGCTGCTAATTCAACTATAAAAAGCCGGGAACTCTCAAAATGTATCTCATATTGGGACAACACTCCAGGTCTAAGACAGGCCAAACGAGCCATCCAGGCCTTTAAAAACAATGCCAGCAGGATCCTAAACCTACGTAGGCATGATATCAAAAACTTAATAGGCTACTTCACAGGTCACGTACAATACCACCTTAACAAAATGAACTTAGCCGACTCTTCAGAGTGCAGGCTGTGCTTCGGGGACGACGAAACCACGGAGCATATATTGTGCGAATGCCCAGCCCTTTGCGGAATCAGAAAGACGATCTTCTTCAAAGAACTCTTACGTAATGAAGACTTGAAGAAATCCCCTGCAAGAAGCATTATTACCTTTTCTAGAAAAGTGGAACTAAAATTTTGTCTGACCTTTGGTAGAATAGGTCTATCCAGGTCGATTTACTGTTTTTCTTCGCCTAGGTGGGTCAGGAGCTTTAACAAAAAAAACGGATATGGCATCTCTTTGCTAGGAATTGTTAGCTCAATTTTACGGAAGCATTTTTTCCAATTATTTGATACGTGTTCTCACTGGTAATACCCAGAAGATACATAGCTTCATTAGGATTGATAGGCTGGTTATCCATTTGAAATAAGAAACAGTCAAATTATTATTTCGGTTAAAAGTGCGTCGTCCTTGCATTGAATGCAACCAGATTGGCTTCACGGCACGTTCTTATTTAATCCTTGCATCGGTACTGTACTTGTACGTTACGGAACGTTTGACATTGCAGTTTTTTTTTTTTTTTTTTTTTATAATTAGCGCGCACTAAAGGGATTTGTTGGGACCCTTATAATGTATTAGCTACACAGCGCGGGCGTTAAGGAAATTAGGGTGAGAGGAAAAGGAGAGATGCCGATGCACGTTGGTTTTGAATGTCTGTAGGTTATAATGCGTAGGAAAAATGGAGCGGGGAAGAGCATTCCACATTCGTGTTGTACGGCTGAGGAAAGATTCTTTGAACTTCACTGTACGTCCGAACACAGGCTTGAGGGTGAACTGATGAGCATTCCCTGCATGGCGGGTATTGCGGTTGAAATGTTCAAGGGGAGGAATGCAACTGGCTATTTCGTTTGAGCACTTATGGTGGAAATAACGATAAAATAACGACAGGCAGGAGACATTACGACGATGACTAAGAGAGTCAATCGATCTCGCGATGTCTCGGTCGCCAATGAGTTTTATCGCGCGTTTTTGGATCCTGTCAAGTAGCTCCAAATAAGTTATTGGTGCACCGGACCAGATATGAGCGTTGTACTCGAGTTTCGGGCGAATAAACGCCTTATAAATTGTAGCCAGATCAGAAGGGGTGAAATATTTCTTACAACGCTTAAGGAAGCCTAGACATTTCGCGGCGTTCTTGGCGACATCGAATATGTGGTCATTCCAACGAAGGTTGTCATTAACACACATACCGAGAATGGAAAGTCTTTCGGTTTCAGCGATGTAAGTGCCATTCATAGATAATGGCAGTGTGTGTGGGTTTTGCTTTAATGACAGGAGACAGCATTGAGTTTTGGAAGCATTAAATTCCACTCTATTGGTTTTACCCCACTGAGTTATGCTGTTAAGATCGGAATTTAATGAGCTTAACATACGTTGCCGTTCCAGTTCCACACCCGAAGCTGAGGGGCGTGACCCAAGAAACGAATATGAGAAGCTGAGGGTACTGTCATCAGCAAAGGAATGGATTGGATTAGAAGTAACAGACAGTAGATCATTTATAAAAATGAGAAAGAGAGTCGGGGACAGAACAGAGCCTTGGGGGACACCAGCATTTATTTGGTGAGTTGCAGACTTGAAGCCGTCCAAAACAACTTGAATTGAACGGTCCGAAAGGTAATTTCTAATCCATTGAAGAAGAGTATCATCGATTCCAAATGCACGCATTTTCGACAAGAGAGCTTGGTGCCAAACTCTGTCAAATGCTTTTGAAATATCAAGCGCAACGATCTTACTTTCACCACCTTGGTGAAGAGATTGGTTCCACTTTTCGGTTAGATATGTCATCAAATCACCAGTGGACCTGTTGCTGCGAAAACCATACTGCCGGTCATTAAGAAGTTTTCGCGATTCAAGATATTTCATTAGCTGACGGTTTATCAGCGTTTCCATGACCTTAGAAAGAAGGGACGTAAGTGCAATTGGTCGGTAGGAGGAGGGAGAAGAAGATTCGCCTTTTTTTGGTACAGGCTGGACAGATGCTGTTTTCCATCTTCCCGGGAAGAGTCCTGAAGAATAGGACAGATGGAAAAGCTTACGCAATGGTTTTGCCAGCGAAGAAGAACACCTCTTCAGAACGATAGGGGAAATACCATCTGGACCAGCGGATTTGTGAACGTCAAGATCTTGAAGTACTCTAGCCACTGTACGAGTGCGAAAGTGGATTGGTCCCATAGAGAATTCTACGCGCTCGAGTACAGGGGGAGACAAAGCACAATCTGGGAGCGTTGAGCTGACTGCAAAGTGAGCAGCAAGCAGATTGGCCTTATCTGTAGAGCTGACAGCTGGAATGTCGTTGTAAATGAGTGTCGGGATAGATGACGAGGCCGAATTCTTGATGTTTTTAACAAATGACCAAAAGTTTTTACTACCAGTGGGACTTTGTAGTATTTTTTGCCTCAACTTTTGGTCATAGGAGAATTTGACACGATTAATGTGGGCATTGCAGTCATTTCTGGCTCGTTTAAACTTTTTACGGCTTTCCTCAGATGGGTTGGCTTTGAATAGCCGAAAACTTACCTCTTTTAACCTGATAGCCTCTTTGCAGCTCGAGTCACACCACGCGTTGCAGTACCTCGAAAGTACTGCATAAAGGAAATCATCCTGTTTTCACATCGTTGACGATGAGCATTGCTTGAATTTTAGGGCTCGTCACTAATTTATGAGGTTGCCACATATATGGATAGGAAATAAGTTTTAATAACTATCGATACTTGCGGAACCCCTGCATTTGTAGCAAAGCAAAGTCCGAAGACACACACTCCATCGACTACAATTTATATGTATCGTCCTTGAATGAAATTGTGTATTCAACTGCGGAGTCGATGAGGTATTCCGTATAAAGTCAGTTGGTATATCAGTGCTCTATGCCTGACTCACTTTCGAGCTATTCGAAGCTACAGCTCTTGTGGTATAGTGGCGCAGAGGTTAGTGTTGGTCTACTAATCTAAAGGTCTCCGATGCAAATCCCATTGGGCCAAGGAACATCTAAGTTTTTCCCACTGGCCCAACCTCTTGCGAACGTCTTAGAAACATCCAAGAGTATCAATTGGCATAAGATGCTTCTCAAATTTGGCTTTAAATCGTAGGTACCTTCCACTTCGCACAAGCAAATGGTTGAGGAAGCTAGGTTTTAGGCCCTGTATGAGCCGTTAATGCCACTTAAGTCGCCATGTTGTTCAATTGCCATCTACACTCATCTATAGTTAAGTAGGTCGCCCGTTGATAATCGACTTCGAAAGTCATATTTCCGGTCATTTAATACTTTCAAAATGCTTATCCAAGTCATGAAAACGCTACAGTCGCTGTCGGATACCTTATCCAAATTACTGTTTGGGGTCAATGACCATTATTAGGGCAAGTTAAAAGTTGTCAGTCGAAATTAATAAAGCCTTTGGATAGGGTATAAATACTCGTAATATAAAAATTGTTCGATTACATACATAATGTGGGAATTCTCTGGAAAAGAATTGCAAAGAAAAGCTTACTACCATGTCATTGTATAGAGTCTACTCTATATACAAATCCAACGATACCTTTACGACAGATAAATTGACGCTTTTCTCTACGGCTGTTTTGGAAGTGTTTATGTAGATACATAACTTAGCCGGAAATGCAACGAATAAAACAGCTGTAATGTTTGAGATTTCGGGCCGGGTTTCCATTATTTTTTTTTCTGGCTTAAAATGGCCTAAAAAAGATAAATATAATATTTTTTTCTTGAGGAAATGCATTTTTTTTTTTTATTAAATTTTAACCATTTTTTTTAATAAAACGATGTTTATGTAATTCATACACCTAGATTACAAACATTTTTTGCGGAATCTGCATAAACATACACAACTGCTTGAAGCAATTTTTCAAAGGGATCTTATTTTTTTTTTGCTACTTCTCTCCTCCGCTGGTATTCAACAATCCAATCAGCGAAATTATTGGAATAGTTGTCATTATAAAACATCCTGTTAACGACACGCCACTGAGACTGGATTCTCTGAGTGTGTATGCCATCAGCACCAACAAAAGGATTGTCAGGATCACTGTGGTTCACTTTTTTGTGAATGAACCCGTGAGCGCCTAAACAATCATACGCCTTCCAGCAATCGGTATGGATGATCTTTCCTGGATTCGCGTGCTTTTTAATTAGCGGAACTAGCACTTCAGCACTGCGCTCGTTTTCTGGACAAACTTCCAGTCTCAAGTCTTCGGACCCATCCTCAATTAAACCGAGAACCCAGTGGCCGTCCACACGCCTTCCTTTATTAAATTTCCTTCTCCCAAATTTGCTCTCGTCGACCTGGACGATCTTGCCTGGTCCGCCTATTTTTCATTTTGCTTGAAAGGTTGCCAAAAACTGGATTACTATTGTCTGCCGGCAATAATTATACGAGTACCAGTCGGCAATAATCCGTTGGGACAGACATTGAGTCGAAGTGAAATCTTTGACCTTTAAGGGTATGTCAACAACTGTCAGGCAGGCGCCTGTAAGAAAGTATGGTGTATTTAAAGTATGGAGTGGGTGGCTCGCTTCGTTCGCTAAAACGATTTTAACCCTTTCTTCCGCAGGGTTTAGGCGCTCACGCGACTTCGTCGCTCCGCTAAGGGTATCTCAACAACTGTCAGGCAGGCGCCTGGTGCTAAAGTTTATATATACTTACTTTGGGGTATTTACCAGTATATTTTCAGCCAAAAAAAAAAAAGACAAATTAACTTAAATTGTTTCAACTTTTTGACATATGGCAATACCTATAATATTTTCCAACATTCACTGCATTCACCACTCCACCCACCCCCCTCCACACCAACAGAAAACACTTAGAACAAGCGTTATGCAAAGTGAACGCGTCATTTGTGCAGTTTGTAGGTGCACTTTTCAGTGAAAATTGAAAACTTTAAAAATAAAAAAAAAAATAGAAAAAAAAGTTTCCTCAGAAAAATTATTTTACAGTACATCTTAGAATAAGTCAATTTAAATAAAAAAAATAAAAAAAATGAATTTGCTTACTGTTCATAATGGAAACCTCAGCCGAGATTTCATGGCCTATATTATATTTCCCAATATAATAGATTCCCTCGTTGGAATAGCCTAAGTTAGGATCAGATATGTTGCCAATTTCACATGGCTCTTCCCACAATCCTATTATTCAATTATTACCAACGCTTGTTTCTTAAAGATCGGAAGACCGTTAAATGTCAACGAAAGATGTTCCTTGACGACCTTAATTAAAATCTTTCGATTTCAAAGTACTGTAGTTGGTAGATTTGTTTTGGAAAAAGTTCGTGCAGTGATTCGAAAGACTAATGTGATCATGCCTAAACAGTTTTTGAAAATTTCCATAAAAGATTTCTACAACACTTCCACTTCTTAACGATTCAAACATACATATATTATACAAACAAAATCAATTCCTTCAAATGACAAAATGGCCAAATTTCAATAATCCTTGAGCTGTGTTTTACATTAATTTATTTTGAAGTTTCATTGATTTTTTATGTCAATATTGGCATTCCATTGGTGTCTAATTTACACCATTCCATGTCCCCAGAAAGCAAAGCGAACCCAACACAAAGAATCCCAATTAGTAAATTCCAAGTTTTTAAATGTGTAGCAGAAATGGATCCCATCAACTTAGAACAAAGGCCCTCCAAAAAAAGAATTCATCTAACAACGGTCTCCCTTCGGCAGCAACCAGATTTCTTGTAATTTTAAATCTCCCTGAATTCCTCCCCTCCCTATAAAGACGACCAATATAAAGACGAATAATAATGAATAAAGGAAAGTAACCATAAAACGAAAATGCTCCACATTCCATCCCGATTTATGGTACCAGGAAATAAGGGAAATGCTGTTGTAAGATTCAAAAGCATTCTAAACGAGAGTTACTCTGGACCGATTATGATTATTGGCATCATTACCTGTGACCGCTGACAGGAACAGCCGACATTATTTGATGATGGTGTTGATCAACGAATGGGCTTGCTGCCGCCGCTGCTGCTGCTATTTGTCCCATGGGAGTGCTAGATAGAAGTCCTGTGGAGTTAGCACTTGGATCAATGAAGATTGCTGTATACTGCGGGGGAAAGGTGTTTGCAAAAGTATCCGCTGTTCTTCTTTGTAGTGAATTGCATTTCTTTGACTTCCTGCGAGACTTCTTGCTTTGACGAGAATCCCGACTAGTGTTGAGGAGATCCGTTTGTGACTGCTGCATTTGTGGCGGAAATTGTAGTTCACTATATATGCTACTATCCAACATGTTACTATCACTACCGGAACGATTTAGAACGAAGTCAATATTCACCTCATCGTCATTTAATAGAGCTGTACTTTCGTCTAACACTTCAATCGAGTTGCTTTCGAGTATATCACAGTTGTCATCGCTGGACGATGTAATCACAATTTCAGGCACCGTTACGCATGACGGTGGCGATAAGGACGACACACTATGGCATAATTCCACTAAGGGGGTTGCACTCTGGATGGCACCCTCAAGGGTGCCATTTTCAAACACCGTAACTGAATTACGCTTTTCACTACTACCGCCACTACATGGTGTTATATCCTTTGAATGGCGTTTGCTATTCATTGCACCGAGTTTCTTCTTTGGTGTTGTTAACATTTTGTCGCACTTTAACAATTTAAATCAAATTCCGAATTTCAATTTATACACGAACCAATTTTACGTAACAAACTTCAGACAGAAAAAAAGTAAACTCCAGATGACTATCACAGAGTACGAAGACGGACGACGACGACGCAAGCAAGCACGCACTTTCTTTTCAACATGAAGGACCGCCAAAAACTGAATTCAAATCTGAAAACTGTGTTTGAAACCTTTGGACGTTGTATAGATGCAATCGATCGCTTCTCTCTGTCTTTCGTATTAGTTGCTTCTTCTTTTCTGTTTTCACCCTCGTTTGTTTTCTATGGCTTCGGATTCTGTTTTTTTTTTGTGTGTACAATTTTTCTATTTTATTATCCACGATGTTCTGTTGGGTCAAAATGTGCGTTGTTCTTATTGTTTTCATCTCCTTGTTGGATGTATGAGTGCGTTTAGATACGAATATACAAAGACGCAATTGGGACTAAATCAATGGGATCTTTTTTCTTTTTTTGTATAAAATTTGGAAGATGCCTTTGTGCTATAGTCTGGTTGATGCCCGATGGTATTTCTTTTTGGGCTGAAATGGTGTTGGGTTTATATTTTGGAAACATGTGGTGTTGCCAGAATGAATCAATAAAATCCATGTAGATTTTTGACCAATTGAATTGTATATGGCAATTTCGCTCATAAGTGAGACGGAAAAGGAGCGCGTAGAAGTAAAAATTAATAAATAAATACTAAAATAAAAGAGTTGATGTGCGAACTAGACATGCTGCGCATGACTTATAAAAATACGTCTTGGTGCAGTACGTTGTGGGTGTAGTGAGTTAGTAGTTAACGTGTTGGACGACTGACCGACGGGTCCCTTGCTCAAAACACCTTAAGGTATTTCCTGTCCGACCTCTTAAAAAAGTCTACCCCACATCTGAGAATATAAATGAAAAGCCTCTCAGATTTGTCGTTTAGAATCGGCGGCATTCGAAGACCGTATCATCCGTTCCCAAAAATTTAGGCACATACAAGTGTTCTGAGAGGCTATGTTCGATACCTAATATTTATATTTGTTTACGATTATACAGTTTTCCAAATAGAGAATTATTAAAGCCAGTAATGTTCAAATTCGAATATGATATATTTCTCTGAAACAGTTCGAAAAGGGTAAACATTTCTCAATCGAAGCACGTGAAGCAGTTTGTCCCCCGGCAATTGTTAAATGGGTTCAGAAATTCGACTTGTTGGGAAAAGAAAATTTGAAGAACCGAAATTGAACACGTCGCCCAAAAACAACTGAAAATATTTCTTCTGTTGCTCGAAGTGTAGTCGAAAACCCAGGTTTATCGACTGTACCTCGATCTCAGAAATCGGGCATATCACAAACACCACTCTGACATTTTTATAAAGACTTGTGTCATAAAGTTTAGTTGAAGCAAGAAGCAAGAACTTAAGCCGCCCAACTGTATTGCATGATTGACTAAGAACATCACCGAAAAATCATTTTCGCTTTCGAGGCTTAGTTAATAAGCAGAATTGTCGCATTTGGGCCTCAAAATATAAAGTGATTGTCGAAAAAATTCTTATGATAATTGTTACTCTTTCAAGTTGTCAGACTTTTGCAAGAGGTGGGACAGCGGAAAAAAAACTTAAGGGTTAATCGACCTAGGCATGACTTGAACCTAAGATCCCACGAAAAATAGTTCAACGCAATAGCCACTGAGCTACTGTGCCCACTTCGCACAAGCAAATGGTCGAAGCAGCTAGTTTTCAGGTGCTGTATGCACGGGCCGTTATTGCCAAATATTTTTTTTTTTTGACTGTCGAGAAGCCTCCCTATAACGTTTTGTGAGAGTGCACCCTTTTTTTATTTTATTTAGAGAAGAGAAACCAAGAAACTTGCAGATATTTACTGAGGTCAAACCGGCAAGCTTCACAGGAGGAACAGTAGGGATGCAGAAAAGTGTGGGGGGGGGGGGCACAAAGAGACAAACAGCGTTCCCTGGAAATTATCCTTTGCAATTACCGAAAGAAAACTAACAATCGCTTTTACTGTCCTTTCAGTAAGCCCGAAATTGTTCTCAAGTTTCAAGTTCAGAACTAAGTTATTTACTTAATCAAAATTGCCAGAAGTATAAGCCATTACTCCTTTCTTATTTGTTCAAGTTAGTTTGCTGTATAGACCAGTTTGCTGAAAATGCAGCAAATTTTTCGAAAAATGAGTGCTCTGCTGTTTATATTGCAATTATGTATATTTGTTAAGGATCCTTGATAGACAATGATACTTTCAGCAGAACTTTTTAGGTAATATTTTTTTTTACGCTTAAACCACCACATCTGGGTAAAACCCCAACCGATAAAAAGGTCAACCATGTTATCAACAATTGAAACAATTCCCCAAAATGTATACTAATATAGGGTTAACCAACGACCATACCACTTCGAGTTAATCGGTTCTCATCAGATCACCGTAATTAAACGACGTTGGGCGCGGTTAGTACGTAGATGGGGGACCGTTTGAGAACAACCGCGTGTCGTTGGCCAGTCCCATCTACAGAGTTTAGGTAGATAATTATACGTGGTATCACAACGGACCTAAAATGGTCTAAGTGTGTCGGCTTCTGCCGACAGCCACATAAACCTAACTTAACCTAATATAGGGTTTTTCATTAGCGACTTGACAACTTCAAACTTTCAGTGCGAACGCACCCTTAAGCCGATAACCGAACTCTCAAACTAAAAATAATCAGTAAAATCAACATTTTCATCATGGTAAAGTACACAAAGGAACAACGTTTACAAACAATTAAAATTTACTACCGAAATTCCAACTCGCTGGTGGCAAATTTAAGAGCGTTAACGCCAATTTTCGGCCGTAATTCTCGTTGCAGTAGACAAGCAATTCATAGTCTAGTGAAAAAAATTAAGTCAGAATAATCCCTGCTTGATGTTGCCGTGCCAGTAAGACTACGTTTTGCCCAAAGTGTGGAAAATATTGCTGCCGTAGAGGCGTCCATCGCAAACTAGTCAAATCACTCAATTTCATGGCGTTCTCCAGAATTGGGCCTCTCCCGGACCACATTATAGCGAATTTTGAGTGAGGTTCTTGACCCATACAAGATCAAGCTGACTAAAGAACTAAATCCACTTGATCATATGAAGCGACGTACGTTCTCGAATTAGGCTCTGGGCATGATGGTAGAAAATTAAAAAATTCATGGCAACATCATCTTCAGCGATGAAGCGCATTTTTGGTTAAACGGTTTCATCAATAAGCAGAATATGCGTAACTGGATAGGTGAGAAACATGAAACAGCACTTCATCCGCAAAAAGTCACTATTTGGTGCGGTTTTCATGCCGACGGCGTCATTGGGCCTTTTTTTTCGTCGATGAAAATTACCGTCACCTTACTGCAAATGGTATTCGCTACAGAGACATGTTGGAACGTTTTTTCTTTGAGCAATTGCATGAATTGGACGTCAGTGATGTGTGGTTCCAACAAGACGGTCACAGACAAGCCACATAGCTGGTGCAACAATCGAGTTATTGACGTCTTAGTTCGGTGAACGTGTTATTTAGAGAAACGGACCCGTCTATTCGTTGCCGATATCGTGTGATTTAACATTTCTAGACTTTTTTAAGTGGCTTCATTAAATCATTGATCTATGCCAACAAGACGGCGAAGTTAGAGGAGCTCAGAGCCAATATTAAATGAGAAATAGCGGCCGTATCGATCGAAATGTGTGGCCGAGTCATCGAAAATTGTGTTTAACGTATCGACCGCTGCATACGTTCCCGTGGTGGACATATAAACGAAGTCGAATTATGTTCATAAATGTGTTGATAGTAATTCAAACCAATTAAATTGTTGACATAATCTCAAGTTGTTTGCATTTTATTTAAAAAGAAGTTATTAAGTCCTTAATGAAACACCCTTTATAAATGTTTGTCTTAAACTCTCAATATCTATCCCAATGCAAAACCAATAATATTTCCGGACCCACACAATAATTGTAAAGGATTCAGACTTAAACGGCAGGTAAGATCATTTTTAATAATACGATTATTTTTTTTGTAAGTCGAAGTGTCCAGAGTTTTAATTTTTGTGAGTTAAAGATTTCTCCAGAGTCCTAAGCCCTTTTACCCGCGAAGTGGCCCACCCTGGTACTATTATAATGTGATCTACGAGTCGAATAGGTGTCCAGAGTTTTAATTTTTTGTGAGTCGAAGAGGTTGGAATCTACTTGGTATATTATGGTAGATCCCATATGCTTGGGATAACTTATTTTGGGGAGTTTGAGGCGAATTTGTTCAAGGAGAATTTAAGAAAGGATATTTTGACCGAATATATTATAAAAAGGAATAATATAACAAATTTAATTGTACTATTAGAGCTAAAAACTATTCAATAATTTTACTATCTTATCAATATTTTTTACTATGAGTATCTATTCATCAATATGAATAAAAAACCAATAATATTATAAGGTCATTATATCCAAAGGTTATCATAGGCACCAGTCCAATTGAACGATTTTAACAGTTTAATAAAATTATTCTGTAAGAAACGAAACGAAAAACACTTTCGCTTTGCATCAAATTAACAAAAAGCAAATCGTTCTCGCACACGAAAATGTTGAGCGTTCTCACCTTACATAGAGAATCCCACTCTTGATCTTTGCCAGAAAATTGTGTAATACATTATGCACTTTATGTTATCCATCTTAGTTCAATCTTCTGTGTTATCAAAGACCCAGTTTCCGTCTGTGTAGAATAGCACTTTCTTCGATTAAACTCGCACCAATTTTGATTTAAATCTTTTTCCAAACCTTTTTCCAACTGGCAATGACTCCGTATTTTTGCTACACTTTGTATATCGCATCTCCTCTCGCTACATCAGCAAATAGATTTCTTTTGATTTGTTTTATAATTTTCTGTTCCTTTTGACTGCACCTTCTTATCCTCCCCTCCTACTGATAGTTTGTTCATATTTTTTGTTTTCATATTCCTAACAATTCATACCACATTCATCGATTGGGATAATCACCGACATATCATCCTCATTATTATAATCGTAGTCATGATACACCACAATGGGCCTTGGCATGATTGGCCGCGCGTAGCATGGCAGACATTTCTATGATTTTCATCTCCAAAATTGCGGTCTCAATCTCAATAACATGCAATCATAAACATGCCATCCCAGCCCAGAGAAATCCATTAAAATATGGTCAAACGCGGATAATAACTTCGACCTCTGCCAAACAGGAATCATCGCCCTCCCGAATCTTGAATGATGGATAAAAAAAAATAATAGCCATCCAAAGGTGCTTGAGAAAGTGTATTCCAAAATCCCTGCCAGTATTATGATGTGGAGGGAGTGGAAACCTTGTGGTGTAATTTGGTGGTTAAGTTGACCACGACCGATGGTCTTCGTCTGCTGTTGGATGGAAGAAGAAGAATGGATAAGGCAGATAAGTCTAATGTACGTACACATATATCCCAGTTAACCTCCCGTACCTTTGTACCTTAACATTTTGTCTGCATTCTAGTATATTTAAATTTCTCAATGACCTATTTATCAGGCAGACAATAATTAAAACCGTCTATTAACGCAGTTCTAACACGTATTACTGACAATAATATGCTTGAAGACATCTTAAAAATCAATCCAAGGAAAATTTTGCTCAGTTAAATACAAAATTTGAAGAAAAAAAACATCGAAACGAGATCGTCAGTGTCGTTTCATTTACGCCGGTTGACTGTTTATATAATTTCTTTTATGTCTCGCCAAATTAACTCCAGTTACGTAAAACAGAAGTGCAACTGATTGAATCCCTTCAAAGGATACACCTAATTAAAATGCTATGCCCTTTGTTTTTGAAAATTTGCCGCCGTTAAATTACAATTAGACTGTCTCACCGTGAAGAAATCCAATTTCGTTTGTACAATGTGCCGCTTGTTCTTTCGTCGGCAAATATAATTGTGAAGTCCTTTCAACAAACAAGGAACACGACCATGACGAATTATGCTCAGTTGAAACGATAAGGTAAGGCGTAAGGGCGACGGACGTTGACGCAGGGCGTTGCGATTGAGACGATATGGTGTGCTCGTTTTATTTAAGGTTTCCTAACATTGTGTTGCAAATGCAAAAGGTTACGCATTCGGAATGAAATTCATATACATCGCGTCATAGTCATCTGGAAAATGTGTTCGGATGACTTTCAAAGGAGAACAATTATTGTTAAGAGGATGCTTCATGCTGTCTCTGTTACAGTAGCGCAGGTGAGAAGCATTTTGTGGTATAACCCTGAGATTGAAGCTGGTACATATTAGTCAAAGGATCGTTTGAAATGGATTGTTCGTTAAGATCGTGCCGATGTAGGTAAAAGAGGGTAAGATGCACCTTGAGAAATGTTAGAGGTTATATCCCGAACTATATGAATAAAGCACCCATCTTATACCTCTTTGCCAATTAACATGGTAATTTGGATGTTACTAACGTGTACGTTATGAATACCCTGAGAACTCGTTTTCTGGATACCTACCTACTGCCTTTTTATACCCTAATCTAAGGGTATATTAATTTTGAAGCATAGTTTGTAACATACCTTAATATTGCCCGTAGACCCCTAAAAGTTACTATATTTATGATCAGCATCGATAGTAATGTCGATCAAGGCCCAGTTTAAAGGCCTAATTTTTGACAACAGACGGACGGACGGACGGAAGGACGGACGTAGATTTGACATGTCCGTCCTTCCGTCCGTCCGTCCGTCTGTTGTCAAAAATTAGGCCTTTAAACTGGGCCTAGAGAGCTGATATTTTAACCATATACTCTCTACGGTCCCGAAATAATCAAGTTTAAAAATTTTTTAAATCCCCCCACTCACACGCCCACAATTAAATAAAATAATTTTATTGAAAAACCAAAGTTTAAGCTAGGGAGCCGAAATTTATAATATATACTCTCCAGGGTCCTTTTATGCCCACAATTTAAAAAAAAACTTTTTTGAAAAACCGAAGTTTCAGCTAGGGAGTTAAAATGTATGATATAGACTCCCTAGGTGCCCTTTATACTTATGTTTAAACATTTTTTAAATCCGCCTACTAACACGCTCACAATTAAATAAAAAAAATTTAATTGAAAAACCAAAGTTTGAGCTAGGGAGCGTTTTATTCACAAAAGAAAAATGCAGAGCGTTCTTAACAATTCAACCATACTTAGACTTTTGTCACGCCTACTTATGAGGGATAGGAATGAGAATATAGTATCCAACAGTTCGCACAAGCGAACTGTAGCCCGTCCCTATGTTTAAAGACTAAATTGGATGAGGAAAAGACTGAATAAAGTAATACGATTCCCATGCTAAGAATATCACTGAAGCGTCGAAATAAAAAACAGCGCTTTTCTTAACAGACGATTTATAGCACGCTTACACCGACCCAAAATTCAACAATTCGGCTGAGAGTCGATTATCATCTTTGGCAAAACTAATGCACGTGTTGCAGATTTTTTGAATACATACATCCCAATCTTGATAGTTGTCATAGAGTTATCTACTGAACATGATCATTTACTGTGTCAAGATACAGTACGAACTCGGTTAACGCAACCCTCGATTTTCCCAACACTAAAGTCGTCGCACTTCGTGACTCTATAAGTGCAACTTTTCAACACATTTACCTGGATTAGTGAAACTTCTTGCGGTTATTCATCTATTTTTTATTTGCATGTTCCCCTTTCGGTTCGTTATTTATGCCGTTATTTCACAGTTATATAGTTTTGTTTGAACCTGGACCAATTTCTTTGGAAATGCAAGGTGGCGCAAAAGTTGTCACCTGGCTGTAATTTTTTTTTAATTGAAAAATTTCGATTCTGCTTTTGAATTCTGTTTATTGATGTCCTAAATTTTAGATAGGCTAATGGCTTTTGCGCCACCTAGTACATCCATGTGATAATTTCTACAGAAATATAGTAAAATGGTTACGTCATAATTTTTTATTTAAAAAAATGTAACCTGGTAAGTGCAACAACCTCGGTTATTGCAACTGCCTCAATTTCTATTAGTTGCGTAAATCGAGGTTGTACTGTACTTGGTAATGTAATGGTCTAATAACTGTTGAGAGTTGTAGGAGCTGGTAATACCAATAGCTGGTTTTAGTTAGCTTAATATTTACGGACCACTTGTTGCACAATTATTTAATTTTTTAAAACCCGTTTTAAACTACTGAATTAACTTTATTGGCGGTATTCCGAAAAGAAAAAAAAAACAAATTTTTGCGGCGGTCACCGACCGAGGAAAATTAAGTCGAGTTAATAATAAACAGTCAAATGCCAGAGATCGCTTGTGCAACGAATAGCTACAAGTTGCTATTTCTCGGTAGCTCAGTGAGAAGGGGTGGGTTCGTTCAGAATTAAAGCGTAGATTTGCCACCGAAGTTGGTTCAATGAGACAATCTGAAATATATACAAGTACATATGTAGTTACCTACTTACTAAAATGGGAGCCACACAATTTTATGTTTTATGTTTTAAATGACCAGAAACATCCGATTTTCAAAACGTTATAAAGCTCCGTTGGAGCACGGCCGTATATTGCGGGGTTTGAAATCCACAGAAAATCAAGTAGGTTATGTAAAACGGGACGGTTGGACTAGTGTGACCTGCTATCACTTGTCCCGAAATCGAATTTCACAAATATTTTAGGGGGTCGAGTGTCCCGGCTTTCAATCTGGAATTTTTTGGAACCGAATCCTACCAAACTGATAAACAAAACACTATCCAACCGAACAAATGATACTACAAACACTCTACTTATTTGCTTTTCAAAATATTATTTTGTTCCTTTGTTTCGTCCTTCGCTCACTACTGCGTCGTCCTGCGGTCTGAAACTCCTGTTCTTCTCTTCTATTTTTCCTTTCCGCTTCTGTCTTTTCCAAATTTTAATGTTACTTTTTACTATTCGCAAAACTTTTCCACTTTTAGCAAAATGGCTTTCTTTCTGACTTTCAAAAAAACATCTGACTTTTCCTTTGTCCAAAGTCGGCCAGAGTTCTACTCTCACACTCTCACTCATACATTGGCAGTGGAATTCTGATGAAGGTGCAATGGACGATTGGGGTCTATCCGCCAAATTCCAATGCCCAAACTCATTCAGGCGAGCCAACGACAGTCACGATTCAGCTCCTCCAAAGCATATTTGCGATGGTGTGCGCATGCATGCCGTTACCCTCTCACTCTTGTTTTACATTCTCTCTTTTCTTCCACTCTCCACTACTAGGAGTTCGTTTATGGCTTCCGACCGACCTGGGACAACCTTTTCCAATCCATTCTGATTGATTTCTGGCTGTCTTTCCAATAATCGTGGAAAGCAACTTTTCTGAAGCGCTAAACCTCATCTGATTTCCCATCGAACGGGAACCTTGATTTGCGCTAACAACATTATTGCAATCAAAAAACGAAGCAGGAAGAAGGCTTAGGAAGGGTTGACAAAGAAGAAGGTCAGACACTGGGACTATTCGTATCACCCATTCTGGTGAATCTTAGCTAGTAAGTAAAGATAAAGAAATTAAGTTATAAAGTCTAACCGCGTAACTGAAGCTATGTGGTAGAATTCAGTGTAGGTTTGGGGACGAAGGAAACTACCTATAGCGTGTCATACCTTACAATATGTTTATATTTAGGGTGTGCTCTCGGTAGTCTGGTTCCAGGGTTCGCTTAGGTGGTGTCAGCTTTACTTGGCATCTGTCATTACTCATTACACATCGGCTTATAGGGTGCGAGTGTGTTCGTGGTTAGCTCTCCACGATTGTTTAGTGTTGGAGGGTGTATTATAACGTGGCCGTCCGCCTATACGGCTCTGCTACTCCTTCGGTGCTCCCTCGACGGAGTTGGATCAAAAGGGAGCGTCGTCCCTTCCCTCATCGAACTTTGCTCACTACCGTACTCGCGGTAGATCTTAATTCGCTTTTGGGCCTTTGGCTATTCGAGCGTCTGCCCGCGCCCATGAATTTCATTTTGTCTCGTTTGCTTTGTTTTTGCGGGGTGGATGTTTAAGTTTATTGTGACATGTCCACCCCACCGTTGCAGGCTGTCCATCTGGTTGCAGAGTGCTTTGGACTTGCACCCCACCTTTTCAGACCATCCGTCTGTATCTATTGTCGCAGACCGTCCGTCTGTATCTGAATTCACAGACCGTCCATCTGTATCGCATTCCCAGACCGTCCGTCTGTATCAGGGTCGCACTTCAATGTGCTCGTCGAGCATCGACCGAGCGAATTTCTACCCTTTTGGGCCTCCCGACCCTGCAGGTTACCTGTGGTGGTTGCTACTCCACAGATCTAACGACGTGAACCAATGGATGATAGCACCATGGTTGCCCTCTACTTCTTCAGACGATGGGGACCGCATACCAAGAAAAGAGGGAGTGTGCTAGGATTGTAAAGGGAAAAGAGAATAGCCCTTGTTGCGGGAAATTTGCCCGCAACAGACTTCAACCTATTCCAGACTTTTATATGAATGGAATGTGATTCCCACGTGAGAAAAGTTACTATATCTGGGATCTATGATTACAAGCGAAGCAACCTGCGAAGGCATCATCAGCTGCAGCGTGAATGCAGGGTGGATGACGTGGGGTACATTTGGAAACGTATTTCTCTTCCCCAAAGTAGTGATTGGTGAGTGTGGCTTTGCCCTTCTTGTAATTTGTTTTCTAATAAAATATTTGGGTCAATTCCTCTCTTTTGATTTTTAAAAATAATTTATCGCAGATTTCCAAAAAAGTGAATGAGTAAAATATGTACATTTTTCTTGTAAAAAATTCAATACTTTTTTTTACAAAGTTTTTCGAATTCAACTTGGGCGGGACTGGGCCGTAGCCAAACAATTCTGAACACGAAACATAGGGCTTGGGGGAACTGTTGGATAGCGGGATCAAGGCTGTTTATGGCCGCCGTTAATGCTTAATTTTTACATATATTCACATAAATTGCACCATTTTAAACAAACCCTTTTTATAGTCGTCGCTTATTAAAATAGTATATAAGGCTTTAGTGTGCAAGTGCATTCTCCAGAGTGTTGCAAATAAACATTGATTAAAATTAATGAAACCGCTTCAATATGCGTTTACAGACTTACGCACCTAGAGCTTTTAAATCAGCGCAATGTTTTAATTAACTGAAACTTAATTACATCTGTAAATCGCTTTTTTGAGCGAGTTATGGCAAAAAGAGTAAAATAAAAAGCAAATAAAATCCGATTACCTTGTAGTGCATTTCCGTTTTCATTACCTTTCAACTCGTTATCGCCCCTTTTAATTAAATTAAATTAAATGGACGAGAAGCAAAGAGTATTTTTAAAATCCAACAAAAAAACCTATTGATGGTGTATTGCCTTCATCAATTCAATTGAATCCCTTCAATAGTCCTTGAATTTTAAGTATGCGAATTCCTCATCACAAAGCAAGATTTTTTTATTTCGAAATTACTCATGCTAAGCGACGCGACGTTGCATTGCACCAAAAAGAATCTAATGTGAGGTGCTTAAAAAAAGTCAGCCCTAAATCATTCAAGCGATATGCAGCCACTTTTGGTAAACTCGCCTCGTCCTCTTAATTACAAACGACCTTATGTATTTAACTGCAACTGACAGTCGAAAATCAAATTTTCGTAAGGGATGTTAGAGACCAGGCCAGGGTATATGTACGATGAAGAGGGTTCCATCTAATTCAACGACCCCAAATCCTAATGGGGATTATGAGTGTTTTTCTGGTTATTATTTGAGGATGACCAATTCTTTTTTTCATCGTACATTTTTGGCAATCTAAGTGCGCCCTGCTGTGTATAGAATTCCCCCTTCTATACAATGCTGCACCCTATACGAAGCGACAGATCAAATAGAAAAAAAACCCGATGGACTGAAAATAAAAATCTTTATTTGTTCATCGTGGGTTGCAATTTGATGGGGCATATATGTATGTTCATCATTTGTCTTGTTTGTCCTTTTTCGTTTCGCCTGCATGTGGAATCGATTTAGGTCGGAAAATCTTCTTCTTTGCAGAATGAATTGCATCACGAAGTCTGTATATAGTTGTACCCGTACATGTGTTTTGCACTGGCACAACAGTTACATATCCATCTGTTACCATTGAGGGTGATGGAAGAACCACAAAGCCAGTGTCATATGGTTGACAGTAATACTTTTTGTTCTTAACAGGCTTTGTCTCCTTATTGATCGAGGAGGATTTAACAAAATTACATTGATTCGTTCACGCCGAGTGTAAAACACTTATTTGTTCAGCCTTTCGTACTCCTTTATCCGGTGTCACATTGTATTTTGTTTGCACCTACGACACGTCGTAACTAAATCAGGAAAAAAAAATCATTTGATGAACGAAAATTTGAGGATGCACATTTTTTGTTTTCCTGTAGTTTTTACCTCGCTGACTTGGTGAAATATTATCAAGAGGAGCTCATGGTGGTCTGGTTTTTATTATGAGGAATATGAGTAGCTGCGACATATGGTTCATAAGCAGGACCCGCATGAATATTTTGTTTTCTTCTGAGTAATGCTTGTTCCTAAGTGAGCAGAATAAAAAGTAAACTTCCTTCAAAAGTCCAAAAGTGTGTTCAGAAAAAGTCACATCATCTGGATTGATTTAATTATTTGCGTAGGGCGTTGAATGAAATATGATATCTACCCACCGCACCGATGGGAGAATGCTGTCCAAACATGGAAACTGGATTAACAGCTGAGACGTTGGCGATTTAACTTTGAAGTGGGTAAATATACAAATATGAACACCTATTGCAGATGCGGAAGAGGAAATGGAAAAAAAATAAAGTGATTTGGGGTTGAGGAAGAAATTGAGATTCTCCCTGAGGTATCGGATGTGACCAATGTTTGATGTGAACACTAGGACAGATGCTTATCCACACGGATACTCCTATTATATTTTTTTTTCTTTAGAAAATCAGTTATCTTTAAAGCTCTTTGACAGCTGTTTTTGGAGATCTGTTTCTGTCGATCCAACATTTTTGTCCTTGATACAATTGATTCATCCATATTAATATTATAAATGCGAAAGTAACTCTTTCTGTCTGTCTGTCTGTCTGTCTGTCTGTCTCGATTTAACGCCAAAACTACTGAACCGATTTAAATGAAATTTGGTACACAAATAGTCTAGAGCCTGAGAATGGACATAGGCTACTTTTTACCGCGAGAAAATGCTTCATCCGCTGTCCAGAAGCGGAGGTCTAAGCCGATATCTAAGAAAAGTTGTAACTCTCGAATGCTTTCTAGCTCCTAGCTTTGGAATGACTCATCCAAATGAATATTTTTTTTTTAAATAAAGTTCAATTATGTACAACGATTTTAAGATATAAATCATCTTTGTAGGTTATCCTGAAGTTGAACTATAAGCATTAAACTATAAATTTTATACAATTCAATAAAGTAAAATGTTCGATTGAAGCTAGATCGTTGGATTTTCCCAGCGTTCAGTGGAGGAAAATTTGTGTGTGTGTGCGGCACAAATCTGTTTCGCTACCTGTACCTTTTGTGCAATGTGCTTTTTCTTTCTTTTTTTTATGCACCTTCTGCAGTTTGTGCTGTTTTTTTTATGGCGCATGGCCATGGGATTGAGAAAGATAGGGTATGAAATGTAAATGAGATTGAGAGGGAGTCACACTCAGAGTATATCCATATAATGAGTAGGGACACTCTCGACGTTTTCTTTATCAGTTCTTATCAGCAAGTATTTTGTTTTAAATTTGAGAAGTGGCATGGCGAAGCAAGGCGAGCACGGGACAGCTAGTATTTCATATAATCTCTAGTCGGTGTTGTTCGAACAAGACTTGTGATTTTTGAATAAAAGATTAACTTTAATTGTACTTCAAATTTTTATTTGCTTTATAAATGTCACAACTTTTTAATTTTGTTTTTTGTTCGCGACGCGTTTCAAAGCTCCTGCTTCATCTTCGGGCGAGTACTATGAAGCAGGAGCTTTGAAACGTGTCGCGAACGAAAAACAAAATTAAAAAGTTGTGACATTTATAAAGCAAATAAAAATTTTAAGTACAATTAAAGTTAATCTTTTATTCAAAAATAACATACACAACCGGAGACGAACAAAAATAACAAAAATGGAAGACTTGTGACATTGACAATTGTTGAATGGTATTTTGGGTCCAACTGTAGACTTGTGATTGTAAAGAGGAAGCTGTTCTATATATTTGGCAGAGATGTACGATCCTGTGGGTATTGGGTCTTCTCTTTTTCTTCTCCCTTAATGATGGGGAGGCTATGATCAGGATTAATGGGATCAGAACCCTCAAACTTAATTGCATCCCTACTGGTCCGCCTGTGGGATTTCGCCGGTTCGACCTCAGAAAATAACAGCAGGCCTCTAGATTTTGAATCACTTCGTCGCTGAGGCCAATCAAATGCTGGTGTTTCTGGATTTCTTTGAACCAGGAGTTTTTAGACTCTCTTCTGCGTTTGTATTGGAACGTTGATTTGATAGGGTTCGTAGGATCTCCCCTTTGAACATGACAGTACCAACTGAGCCGGTCGTGCTCCATTTTCATCGGGATAGGTTTCTGACGTGAATGCTTCCTCGGATATTGGAACCTCTTATTTGACTAATAGTTGTTACTCCTGCTGTCTTCATCTCAACTGCCGTTAATTTGCCCTTATACTTTTTGTACTTTGTTCAAACGCTGTGTAGAGCCTTCCTTTCAGTTTAGGGGGCATTTTTTGATCACAAAAGATGGCTGAGTTTTGCCGCCACTTTATCCATTCTACGCTTACGCGATGCTTAATGTCGGAATAACAGCTTGCTTCGCTATTGATCATAGATTCCAGATTTTTTAACTTTTCGCACTTGGAATGGGTATGCCCCTGTTCAAGCTAGTTTATCGGAGTTCGTGGATAGCCTGGTTTCTATCAGAAGCCGAAGAAGAAATTTCTTCGAATTCCCGATACAGGCCATCCCCACAATTTGCTTGAGTTTGAGGGCACCTTCTTTTCGCGAGCCTCTTGCAAAGTTTGTATTATTAGTGGAGCACTTTGATAAAGCTGTTATTACCGCTTTCTTTTCGCTTATCACTGCTTTAGCTTCATCTGTCCACCACCAAGATTCTTTTTCATCACCTCGTGTCCTTTTAAAGCCCCTTGCAGTGAGTCGGCCCTATCCAAGCGAGCTCTTTGTAGGGAATTCCACATATCTTACAGGTGATCCGATGAACATAATTTTGCATATTTGTCTTTCTCTCTGTCCAGATTGTACCATTATATTTTCGCAGGCGCTTTTGCTTGTTCAGTTTTGTTCGTTCCCGCCGCCATAAAAATGTCTGGCGGGAGGAGGCGGTGCTGCTAGGCAACTGCCTCTCCTAGGATCACTTTGCAGTCTGTTGTACTGAGGCTTCATCAAATGTGTTACCAAATGGTAATGAATCCGGGTTTTACTTCTGGTACTGCTGCAAGTGACCAGGTGCCGGCGTTATTTGACGAACATGGTATCTAGAACGATAGGACCGTATGACTTGTACATGCTTAGGATATGTTTACCTGGAGAGCTCCTGCTATCGTATCCCAGTCTTCCATTGCAGTCGTCAGACTCTTCGTTTGACTCCCCTATATGTCCGTTCATAAAATGTTAACTCGCCTTCTAACCATTATCTCTTCAAGCTCGCAGCTACGACCACTCATACTTAAAACTCGCGACTCTTATGTTTCCCCTAACCTAAAGCATCACTTTGATATCCCTTGGAAACCCAATAGCTCTGACCCGAGCATTTTTGCGTACATTTCCATAGTGCTTTAATTTAAACGAGTTCGAACCGTACATGCTCCTATTATTTAAATTGGTGTTAACCCACGGGTTTACGCATGCACACTTGCGGGACAACTTGTAGATGTTAAATATGTCGCTATGCTCTGGATGTTTAAATTGCCTATAGATGTGATTTTCCCCCTTAGTCGCATTTTACGACAAGTGCTGTTTATCGGGGTGCGTTGTAGTGATATTTTTTGCCCGTCCCTACACGGAGCTCTCATCCAACTGAAATAATGGTTCCTACTCATTAGGCTGATTCCAAAACCGCAAGGCATATGCGAGTAGTTATACAAAAACCTGCAAATTTATTTTTTAATGATGAATACGTTCCTGTAGTCGGGCTTGTTTAATACGACTCCATCCATATAAAGTCGAATCACCACCTTTACGCTTAAACGGATCTCATTACTACATCCTGGGATGCCGGATCCACCAACAGTGGAAAAAAACTTCAATGTTTCGGGTTTCGAATCACGGGACACAAATTTTTGCCCCACGACAACGTATTAATTTCAGTAGGAGCATACCATACCGGAGCTACTACCACCATGCAAGGCAAAGGCTACTGTTTTCCATCGACAGGCCCAGCCCCCTCTTAACTGGGGTAAACAAATACACAGAGGACGAAGCTTTGTTTATTGCACGATGTGGTCACACATAATTGCCAATATCATACTAATTTGAACAACCCCTTCAAGCGCGCGAAAACAAATCCGCAGATGGCACGAAAATGGGGAGAAGTGTGCCCTGGCCTGAAACCCGATTCATGTGTACTGTTGCGCGATCCCGAGCAGTGCATTGTGTGCTATCTGCCGAACAAAGCTTCTGGGTATTTTATTATTTTTTTACATTTTAAACAGCTACCAAGCGCCAATAGGTGATTTATGTTTCACTGTGCATCCTGAAGGCTTTAATACATTTCTGTTGGTTGCTATGGCTATAGCGCCAACGGCGGCGTGCGTTACAGCGTCGATACACTCCGTCAGGTTTATTGTGGGAGTTTGGTGGAAGAGTTGTAGAGTGATCATGTAGAGAGGACCCATTACGCATTACACGTGCGATTCGCGATACTGCAACATTTTCGTAATTGCACAAGGATACTGCCATCCCATATTAATGTGAGCACATTGGAATTGGAAGCCACCAGCTCAAAAGATATTATAGCTGCGTTGGGGCTGGAAAACGGATAAGTTGTGTAGGGATAGGGTTGACTGACGTTGGTTGGAATAATGAAGGACTGCGGGTTGCGGTGATTCACGACTTAAATAATGGATTCAAAGAGCTCTCTTGGGGAAGCTTCATTTGGGTTCATTCAATGAAATGCAATGAATACATAAGTACTATTCATGATTTGCTTTGAGTGAGTTTAAGCTCATTTGGGGACATGTACGTAGTTCGATTGTGGTTAAGCTGGCATGTTGAGGTGGTCATGTAATCAGGCATGTTGATTGTGTCAAATACATATATAGGCTTACATGTGGATTGTGGGTATATGCAGTTTTGCTGTTCTTGTGAATTATTTGGGTAGGGTGAGTTGCCTGTTCTCGAACAGTTTACGCATATTTTGCCTGTAGACGAAGCTGAACATCGCTGAAGATGGTTTTGCGATGAAATTCTTCTTTTTCTTCCATCATGTCCAAAGCCCAATTCGAGAACATACGTCGCTTCATATGATCAAGTCGCTTTATTTCTTGAATCAGTTTGATATTCTAAGGATGTATGCCAAGCTCCTTACGCAAAATTCGCCATAATGTGGTCTGGGACAGGACCAATTCTTGAGAACGCCGTGAAATAGATTGATTTGGCTGGTTTGCGGCGGACGGCTCTGCGGCAGCAATATTCTCCACAATTTTAGTTAAAATTCCGGTAGCTAAACCAAATATTTGTAAAGCCCTAAAAACTATTGAAGTGTTTAAATATGAAAAAATATATTCAAGTCCACTTTACAAAGCGAATTAAGGTCTTTAATGAATTCGAACGAAATATCGACAGTTTTAAAAGAAAGCCTAGATAACAGTTTCGGAAATTGACCGTTACGAAACGTTTACATCCGGTTAACAATGAATGGTTCACTGAAGAATTGAACAATCCGAAAAGTGATAAAATCCGCACATACCAAAAAGCAACCGTAGTTAATCTTCCTTCTTACTGTGTCGACTACCGAAGGGTAAGAAATCTATACAAATTAAGGCTTCACTTAGCTAAAAAAAACGTATACCTGCAATAAAATTGAACGTTGTTCAAATCAGAAATATATGTGGAGAGTTATTAAAACATTAGTATTAAAAGAAGAAAATTTGAATATATGTGAAGTGCAATTTGATGACAGTACAGAAACTGATGATTTGGTGATAGCAAATGAATTAAACAAATACTTTATAAACAGAATAAATGATATAAGAAATTCAATACGTAAACGTTTAAACTTAAGTTATTTAGCAGACTTGGATACCTCATTTCTATTTACCGATAAACCTCGCTGAACTTAATAATATGTATATGCAAAAAAATTAACAAGAAAAAGGACTCTTTAAATTTAAACACTGAAGTAATTCTATACTGCTTTGATGTTATTGGACCCTTATTGTTAAAAATTATAAATGACTCATTCGGACAAGGCATTTTTCCTGATAATTTAAAAGAATCGATAGTAATTCCCATTTTTTTTTTTATTTTTATAAATTCTGGCTCGCCAAGGCGATTTATAAAAGGGGGGGGGGGGGTACTTCGACCTTATGGGCCAGAAAAATTTTAAACTAGTAAAATTTCCACTTTCCGTGTAAAGCGGACAATTTTACCAGTAGAAGAATTCTTTATGTCCTCGGACCTCAATTGTTCCCTGAGAAAGATCTTCTTTCTAATTCCATTAAGGGCTGGGCATTCACATAAAATGTGTTCAGCTGACTCGTCCTCTTCAAGACAGAGTCGGCACTCAGGGGAATCTGCTATTCTCATTTTGTGTAGATGATATCTTAAACCGTGGTGACCAGTAAGGTAACCTACTAGGTTTTTGATATCATGCCTGCTTAGGTTTAGACATTTGCTGGCATTATGATTGAAGGGCCGAATGGTTCGTTTGGCCTGTCTTAGACCTGGAATGTTATCCCAAAGATAGATACATTTTCTATGTTCCCAGCTTTTAATTGCTGCCGTTGCTGCTGATCTAGGAGTGCAGCAGATAGGTTCGGGATCTATGAAAGGTGTTTCTGAACCTTTTCTGGCCAGTTCGTCGGCCTTTTCGTTACCTTCTACCCCGACATGACCCGGAACCCACCATAATTTGGTCTTGTTTCTTGTTCCGAGTATTTGTAGGGTATTGAAGCAGTACATGACTGATTTGGAGTCAATGGTATACGAGCTAAGGGCGTTTATAGCTGCTTGACTGTCCGTGAAAATATGGATGGTTGCACCTTTTATGCCAGATAAGATAATGTGGCTGGCGCATTCTTGAATGGCGTGGAGCTCCGTTTGAAATACGCTGGGACTTTTTCCCATTGGTATCGTAAAGCGTTTGTGTGGTCCGTATATTCCCGCTCCTACCCCCGTTTCCATTTTAGAACCATCCGTATACTACTTTACGCCGTTATGGCTGTTTGGTGGGTTATTGCTAACCCATGCTTCTCTCTTGGGTATCTCCGTGGAGAACCGTTTGTTGAAGCATAGTGTTTTTTGAATGCGGTCTGTGACCGCGCAGTTCATGTTAAGTTCTGGTAGTTCATCGAAAAGGGTCTTAAGTTCCGGATGATCATTAAGACTTATCTCGTTTAGCTGTATTAGACTTATTGCACTGCGGATCGCCACTTTTTGGACGTATATGTGGAGGGGTATAATTTCTGTTATTGCCTCTATGGCAGCTGTTGGACAGGTACGCATGGCTCCGGAGATACCAAGGAACGCAAGCCGTTGTACCTTTTTGAGCTTCTCTATTGCGACCTTTTGTGTGGATTTTGTCCACCATACTATGGAGGCGTATGTTATGATGGGTCTTACCATCACTGTGTATGTGTAGATCCAGTGGACGATCTTTGAAGAGATTCCCCAGGTTCTACCATATGTGCGACGACAGGCCCATAAAGCTCTATTAGCTTTACTGATTTTGTTTTTTATGTGAGAGTTCCAGTTAAGTTTCTTAAGTCTACGACCGTGTCGTTTATTGTGATTAGGCCTAGGTCTAATTTCCTCCTTTTAGTGAAAGGAACGATGACGGCTTTACTGGGATTTATGGAAAGATTTTCCTTAATGCACCAGTCTATGGCTGTCTTTAGGGCATTTTTCATTTTTGATGTGACTCCTATTGAGTCTTTGCCCCTAACTATGATGACAATATCATCGGCGTACCCAATTGTGGTGTAGCCCAAATTGCTCATCTTGTGTAGCAGGTCATCGATGACCAATGACCACAGAAGGGGTGAGAGTACTCCCCCTTGTCGGCAGCCCCTTACGGCTGTTATTTAGTAATTCCCATACCCAAAGAGCAAAATAACATTAACTGTGATACATTTAGGCTTACATGTTACCTGTCTTAGAAAAAAATAATTGAAAAAGTGGCACATGAGCAATTATATAAATATATGTTGGATAATAACATCCTTATCCAAATTCAATCGGGGTTTCGTTCGGATCACTCATGTGAAACAGCTCTTAACTGGCTGATTCTGACCCTTAAAACTCAGCGACACGAAAAAAATAAAATAATCTCCGTTTTCATAGACTTTCAAAGAGCTTTTGAAACAAAACATAGATCGATACTTCTAATTAAATTAAACAAATACGGTATTCAAAATAAGGAACTAAAATGCTTTCAAACATACTTAAATAATAGAACCCAGCGAACAAAAATTAATGAATGCTTATCGACTAGTGAAAGTACTTCGTTCGGTGTGCCACAAGGAACAATACTAGGGACACTTCTATTTCTTAAATACATCAATGATATAAGTAATATTGTTAAATACTGCACAATTTCACTGTTTGCTGATGATGCACTCTTATTTGTTTCCGGTAAAGATTTAGAAGCTATAACTAAAAACTTAAATGATAATTTGATTGACGTATGTGAATGATTAGATATGAACAAACTCAAAATTAATGTCAATAAAACAAAATGTATGTTAATAAACAACCAACGACCATACCACGTCGAGTTAATCGGTTCTCGTATACGATGGGGCTCAGTTGAATAGGATTGACAATTTCCTCATTAAGGTCACTCGAAGGCACGTTGCAAGGGCGATGGCCAGCGACAATAGTCTGATCTTTGGGGCTTACTACCTCAATGAAATGTACATAGAGAGTACGCTTCGGTCTGGCTTTATCCCGCCAGAGGCATTTATCCATATTGATGCAAAAGGGCTGGTACAGACGAGGGATGGTATCCCGGTATTATACCACCGCTACCGCAGCGCGAGAGATAAGCGGCTCATCCGCGGCGAGGGCATCGCCAATGCTCATGAGCTCCTCCGTTTTAGTACCGCAATATCGGAAAGGGATCAATTCGACACGGAAAAGCAATTCGCCGAATTTTGGTGGCTTGTTGAGGGGGGAGGGGTCAACATGCCCTCCCAGGACGGTGCGTTACTCTAGGTAACATCCTCTTAGCTTATAAGTTAGATTAAGTCAGCTAGGGCGTTTTTGGGAGAGGCCGGGCTCGCCAACGTGTGGTGGTGCTTCCGGGAGTTGACTGACGCTGTAAGGCTTCAGTCGGCTCACGGCGGCGCGTGTGCACGTTGACGACTGCCAGGCGCTCGGAAAGCAATTGGGATTTTGACCACTTGTTGCGCAAGGCAACGAGTGCTCAGAATCCTAATTATAGTTAGAATATGCTAAGTAGTTTAAGTAAGTAGAGTAGGTAGTTTGTAATTTTTTTTTTTTTTTTTTTTTTTTTTTATAAAAAAAATATAAAATTTGATAAAGATTCCGAGTTTTCTTAACAATTTTCTCGATGAAAACATAATTATGTAAGATTAGTTCGTAAAATAGTTTTTAGGCCGAAAGGCAATAATTATAAGATAGAGTTAAGTTTAGGGCGTCCGCATAAGGATCAATAATCTAGAATAAGTATCCTGTTAATTTTAAGTTAGATTTAATCATTTTTGTCTAGTATTTAAATTGATATAAGCTAATAATTAATAAAAATGAATTTAAAAGTAAAAAAGTAATCGGTTCTCGTCAGATCACCGTAATTAAACAACGTTGGGCGCGGTTAGTACGTAGATGGGGGACCGTTTGAGAACAACCGCGTGTCGTTGGCCAGTCCCATCTACAGAGTTGAGGTAGATAATACATACGTGGTATCACAATGGACCTAAATTGGTCTAAGTGTGTCGGCTTCTGCCGACTGCCACATAAACCTAACCTAAGCTAACCATGTTAATAAACGGCGATCATTCAACAAATATACGGATCAATGACAATCAAATTGAACAAGTGCAATCTATAAAGTACCTGGGAGTCATCTTTGATAAAGATCTAAACTTCAATAGCCAGCTTGACTATACTGTGAACAAAATATCAAGAAAGATCAGATTCTTAAAACGAATACGAAAAATAATATCAACAACTTGTGCAATAAATATATACAACACGATTATAAAACCACACTTTGAGCTCTGTTCAACAATCTTGTATATGGGTAAATTAGCGGAAATCAACAGACTTCAGAAACTCCAAAACAAAGCGATGAGGATAATTCTGAAATGCAGTTTTTACACGCCGATCAATGTTATGCTCTCATGCCTAAACTGGCTTAACATCAAACAAAGGATAACATACACCGCAACGATTTTTGTGTTTAAAATTAAAAATAAAATACGAGTAGTTCCTTATTACCTATACCTTTATCTTAATTTAAACCTAACTCATGTTGTTCAACCTCATAACTGAAGAACTAATAACAATTTTAGATTACCTCTTTATAGAGATATCAGAACACAAAACATGATCAAGTATAAGGGCGTTAAACTATTCAGTAATTTACCAAATGAAATAAAAAACGAGTCAATTTTTTTACATTTTTAAAAGATTATTAATTTCTTTTATTAGATCTAACGTGCACTTATAAAATTCAATGCAAACACTTTCTTATTAACTTTTGTAGTATCAAATAGTAAAATTATACTAAATAAACGAATACAAACATACATACATACACTTCAGGCAAAACGTAGTCTCACTGGATCGGCAACATCAACCAGCGAGTACTCTGACTCAAATATTTTCACTAGACTATGAATTGCTTGTCTACTGGGACGAGAACTACGGCCGAAAATTGGCGTTAACGCTCTTAAAGTGGCGACCACCGACTCGGAATTTCGGTAGTAAATTTAAATTATTTGTAAACGTTGTTCCTTCGTGTACTTCACCATGATAAAAATGTTGATTTCACTGAATATTTTGACAATGACAGTTCGATAATTGGTTTAAGGGTGCGTTCACACAGAAAGTTTTAAGTTGCTAATAAAAGACCAACATATCCTCTCAATTTCCATTAAGTAAGATCAAGGAAGTATAGAACGCATTTTAATTATTCAGTGCAGGTACGTGGCAGACACAGAACAAAGTTTGTAGTTTAAAATTCATTTCTGTATTTCCCAGCATCAGTGGGTGACTGTACTGCAGACTTGTTCATACCATTACAATACTCTTATTTGGATTGCATAGTTACACCGTGTTGTGACATGATGACTGCGCGCCCATTGTTAGTGTTCGTCATCAATGACAAGCAGGACATCACATATGAACACTAGCATCTTCCGTAACCTAGCTAAGGAGAAAGGCTTTAAAGTCATAATACGGTAGTGATGGCAATTCAAGGTTTCACACAAGGGTAGGTTGGCGTTGAAAAAAAGGATGCGTTCAACACGTCGCCATCGCCATATGAATGGCGTACGTTCACTATAAATATACGAATACGTGCACTGAATGCCAACTGGTGCATGCGAAATCAAAGTGTTGGATGGATGGATGGAAGCATCTATGGAAATGTTCATTTATGAAAGCGTAATTGGAGCGACATTTTTCACTGCAGTTACAGCGGAGGCATGTGTTGACATTTAATAGTTTTAATTGAAAGGAAATTCGAAAAAGGCCAGCACTATTCAATATAAATAAAAAGTTAGAAAGATATAATGAAAGCGCCGAAAGATTGAAAGTCCTTTACAGTTTGGTACATTTTGAACAATATGTAGATACCCAACTTTGTTGAAAAATAAGTTTACTCGTTGATTTAATAATTTCTTGTATAATATAAAAAATGTTTGTTAGGAACACCAGTAAGTCAAAAATTAAGATATTCTATGATAATTGAGGCAGATTTCCGAGAAAGAATAGTGGATCCTTCCTTTCAAGTACGTTTTGTTAATAATCGAACTTCTTGATCATATGGATGCTTTATTTTTCGATATATTATTATTAATAGAGCAGCATTTTTTCCGGAGATTGCAGCAAATGAGTGATAAACTAAAAGTGGAGTTGTCCTTAAGATGGGAAGACTGATCCAGTTGCATCGTGGCCTTTGATGAGATTCACAAAGGATTTATGGAGAAAGCAGAGTGTTTATCAAGTCAGGTTTTTCATAAGCAACTAAACCTAACTGGAACTGAACAATTTTCACGAAACTATCACTACCCAACAAATAAGCCTTATCTTAAAGACTTGCACAGGGAGGATCTTCTAACGCTATGTGCTTTGTGCAACTTGAGAGAACAATAACATATGTACCTACACCGCAACAGGAAATCGTAGGGCAGATGAGTTTCGCAAAAAGGGAACCCCACTAACTCTTTTACCTGAAAAGGGTTTTCTGGGAATACCAATCGCTACTTGCAAACTTTTAGTCAAGCTATCCGCAATCGAGAGAACAAACATTAGGAGGATAAGTAGTAATACATTATTTGGCCAAAGCTGGTTCTGCGGCGCTCTAAGAGTCTAATCTCACTAAACCGACTGCATATTATGTAGATCCACGATAGGTGCCATTACAGGGCACGGTCTGATAGGCAGGCACGCATAGAGGCTTGGCGTTCAAACGACTTCTGCAGAAGCTGCATGTACGAGGAGGAGGAGGAGACTACACTTCTCTTTGAACAAGTCCTGCTCTCTCCCATAAAAGAAATCTGCATCTGGGAGATTTCTTGCTTAAGGATCTAAGTGGCTTGGCTAACACTGACGTTAAAAGTCTATCGCGCTTCATAAGAAGTTCCAAATGGTTGACGAGCAGTGAAATAAACCCCTAGATCCGTGTGATATCAGAATGGACTTAACATTGGTCGAAGTGTGTTGGCCTTAGGCTGACAGCCACCCCAAACCTAACCTAACCTACTCCGCAACGAAGTATCGACGCAATGCGTGGTCAGTTGGCTGTCATTCTTGTGTTAACTGTATTTTATAAGCGTTTACATGCAGATCTTTGTGCAAAATGTTAAACAAAGTTGTTGGTTAGATGTTTAATTGCTGTGAACGACGACGAATGTGACAGGTGACAGGTGACAGGATCCTTGGCTCCTGTGCCGATCGATTTTAGCTAACGGGAATGTTTTTAATTCATAACTGAAAAAAACTTCGGTGTAATCTAATAACTGTAAAAGAGTGGCGGCCAATTAAAAATGATACGTCAAATTTGAACACCCTTTATATCAAATAGCTATTAAATCCAAATCAGTCTCCTGTTATAAAGGGTTTTTCAATACGAGCGCTACAAAAGCTTTTTTAAATAAAACAAAAACGGTTTTGGATATCAATGAAATTCTTTATTCCTGTAAAAGTACGTTCGATGCCATTATGTATTGAACTCGATTTCTTTTGCATGGCCACCACGGGCACGCTTGCAGAAGTCCAGACGCTGAACCCAATTTTCGACGGTTTTCAAGCATAAATCGGCCGATACTGCTGCAATTTCACGTTCGATATTCGTACGAAGTTCATTAATCGTCGCTGGCTTGTTGGCATAGATCATAGACTTAGCGTAGCCCCACAGGAAATAGTCTAACGGCGTCAAATCGCACGACCGAGGCGGCCAAGCGACTGGACCATTTCGTGAGATAACACGGTTTCCACGTGAGATAACACGTTGAGGCCACTGACTCCGAATTTCGGTATAATAATTTCGACTCGTTGTTGGCTCGTATATCTTTCCATCATGAAATGGCAAACCTTACTGAAGAGAAATGTCAAAAGAGCGGCAAGAAATTCGGCGTCGTTTGCTATCTCTGTCGCTCTACTTTTGTAGCGTCCCTGTTGATAAACCCTTTACTTGGCGATGATTACGTTGAGTGGAGAATGACTGGAAGTGGAAGCGACAAAACTTGTACGGCATACAATAGGCGTTTTTCTTTTTTAGCTCCGAGCGGGGCACTGAGCTGTCAAAAAAAGAACTGTGTTACTTTTTTGGCTCGTAGAGCTCTGAGCACAAAATTTGTATTTCTTTTTTATCTCTGAACTAGCTCAGGGCTCGCTCGATGAGCTCGATTAAAAATAACCGAGCACATCGAGCGAAAAGCTGAGCGCGGCTGACTTCATTCATTATTTGTGCTTTTTCCATAGTTTATTTACTAGAAATTATAATTTAAATGGAACAATCCTTGACAAACACCAAATTCAGAAGCAATCCTGACTATTTTGAAAATTAATAGAAAAAAATTATCTAATGACAGTTCAGTGCTCAATTCTGTTTCTTAATTAGCTCGGAGCGCTCAGGTTACGTTCAGCTCAGAGCGAGCTCTGATCGCTCGGGCCCCGCTCTGTTCCCCGCCCGGGGCCAAAAAAGAAAAACGCCTAATGTTAGAAATGATATTGAGTCGCTAGTTGTTGATTCGTTATCCTCCCTTTTTCTTCATCAAATCAATTATGTAAGGAAGGAGTTAGAAAGAATTCTTGATCTTGTTTTTGTTGTTGTAAATGATTTTGATGATGATTATAACTTTAGATAACGAATCATTTCCATTGCTTTCAAATTCGATTCATCATAAAGCTTTTATAATTCGTTTTGAAGCCTATATATATATATTATATATATAATGTTAAATACGATAATAATGTAAAATTCTTTAATTTTAAGAAAGCTTATTATGAAGGCTTAAATAATATTTTTTGTTCGATTGATTGTCATAATCGCTTTTAGGGCTTAAATCTTTGTCACGCGTATTGCATAGGTATTCAAACTTATTTTGTTGCAAGCGTTTGAAATTTATGTGCGCATTGGTAAAAATTATTTGGTCCCTAAGCTACCATGGTTGAATGCTCTATTTAGCCATTTAAAGAATTTAAAAACTACATTGTTTAAAAAGATGAAAAGATCTGGCTGTTCGGCAGATAGGGACAATTTCATTTGCCTAAGAAAGCAATTCGGGTTTTTGAATAGATTTCTTTATCGAAGATATATTTCGTCTGTTGAATCTCGAATCAGAGCGGATAGTAGGTGTTTTTGGATCCATTATAATTCGAAAAGAAAACTGTTTCAAAAGAAATGATTTTTCAGGGTGTGGTATCGAACGGATACAAATTTACGAGCGAACTTTTTGCAAAATTCTTCGCTTCTAACTTTTTACCCCCTAATAATGCATGAGGTTTTTTTTAGCCTTATTAGTAACATCACTGATGTTGGCAACTTGGAGCTCTCTGATGACGATTTTCTTCTTGCCCTCAACTTGGAGCTCTCTGATGACGATCTTCTCCTTGCCCTTAATAGTATTGAAGAACTGTTCGTCTTCTCTATTTCTGCAGTTAACATTGATTTTTAACCTTTCACTTTCTACCGGTACTTTCTGGACGATTGGAAGATTGCCCATATATCGCCTATTCATAAGAGCGGGCATAAACATTTAGTTGAAAACTATAGGCCTATAAGCAAGCTTTCTGTTATCCCAAAGCTCTTCGAAAAAATCGTTAAGGAAAGATTATATATTGCAATGTAAAGGAACATTTATTTCCTATGCAACATGGTTTTGTTTCCGGTCACTCTACCTCGACAAACTTAGCCCTATTTTCTAAATTCTGTCTTAATTCAATCGAAAGCGGTGTGCAGGTTGATGTGTTGTATACCGATTTTGTTAAAGCGGTCTACAGAATCAATCACTCAACATTGATTGGAAAGTTAGCCAAGCTTGGGTTTCATTCTAACATCTTGAAGTGGCCTTCTTCTTATCTTTTCAATAGGAAATGTATCGTCGAAGTTGATGGTTTTTTCTCTAACGTGGCATCCGCAATTTCTGGTATCCCACAAGGAAGCAATTTAGTGCCTTTGCTATTTGTATTCTTTGTAAATGAAATTCCTCAGATTTTCACAAGGTGCGAATATCTGTTATTTGCAGATGATTTCAAAATGTTTTGTAAAGTCTCCAACTTCTTGAATTGTTTAACATTCCAGCTTGAGATAAACCTATTTTTACAATGGTGTTCCGAAAGCAGAACTTAGTTTGCCTAAATGTAAAGTTTGCACGATTTCTCGTTCTCACAGTACCTTGCTGCACTCATACGAAGATGGAAGTTTTGCTTTTAGTAGAGTATCTGAAGTTAAGGGTCTTGAGGTTATTTTCGATAGTAAGTTAACCCTCAATTCGCATATCGAATACATTGTCTCTAAATCTTTTTCACTTCTGGCTTTCATTAGAAGAAATTGTGAAGACTTTCGTGATCCATTCCTACTAAAAACTCTTTACTGCTCTTAAGATCCGGATTAGAGTACTGCTGTGTAATTTGGGATTCTTTTTATGGTGTGCACTCTTCTCGAATAGAACGGGTTCAAAAATGCTTCACTCGCCTTGCTCTGAAGAGATTTAATTGGGACTTTGAGCTTCCATCTTAGAAAACTCGCTGCTTATTGTTAGGCCTCAATACTCTCGTAGTTAGGAGAAAGATGCAGTCGTTGGTGTTCCAGAAAGATATTATGTCTAACAGAATAAATTGTAGTGAACTTCTTTTTATTCCACCATTCTATGCACCAAGCAGAGTACTAAGAGACAGACATTTGATCTTACCTCCGTCACATAGAACAAACTGTGGCTTGTCTGAACCGATAACTCGATGCATCTATTTGTTTAATTCGGTCGTCAATAACCTGGATTTAACCTTGAATCAGGATTTATTTACATGCAATGCTCTTACTGCTCTAACTTCAAACTTTCTTATTTTTTTTTTAGTTTATTAAGTTATGTTATTATTATGATTTTATAATTTTATATTTACTGTATGTTTTTTTTTTTTTTTTATAATTTGCTTACGCTAAAGGGATTTTTTCTGTTGTTACAGTACCCTTATAGTGCGTAACACAGCGTAAGCATTTGTGTTTAACAGCAAGCATCACTATCGCATTTCATTGCATGCTTTTGGGTGCTACTTACTATTAGAAAGAATAGATAGATAGGAAAGAAGTGTTTGGGTGCAGTTGTAGGGTGTTTCTCCACGGATGGTGTCTAAGATGCTTAAGGAGATTACGATTTCATGTATTCGATATAAAGTAATGGACTTGGCCGGGATTCGAACGCACGACCTTCCATTCAGTAAGCGAATACACTACTACTGCACCTGTTGTTTATTATTTGTATGGAAATCCGTTAAGGTGTTCTACCCTGGGCGATGAATAAATAAATAAATATTCTGTAGAAAATGTTAAAAGCAATTTAAGTATAACGGTTTGGACAGCGAATTATACGATACCGTTGTCCCAACTTGTCGTAATATCCGATGAATGAAGCTACTTGAAACAGGTACATATCTATCTAACCAATTCTAAAAACAAAAAGTATGATAAACGTGGATGACAATTATACCTACCTAACCTTTTTTTCATCGTAAATCATCCAACATCAGTACGATAGCCACAAATCTTTCTTTTATTTTATTCCGCACTCACTTGCCCTTTCATTGTGTAGGCAAAACAATTATGTAATTTAAAGTAAACCCTTCTTCACGAAAATGAAATCACCAAAAAAATAATAAGGACCACCCATGGCTTCTTTGTAACTCATACGCAATAAGCTCTCCGAGCCTATGGTCGAATAGTAGCTTCCAGACAATGTTATTTTAATAGCGCTGCTAACCTTAAATAAAAAAAATAAAAAGAGAGGAGGCATAAGACAAATCGTAAATCATTTTTATGAGTTGGTTCAGCACAAAGTCAAGGTAAAGGAAATTAAAAATGTAACTTCTTGATAACCTTGAGAATGGTACTTGGAAAAGTATTGTTTGTAAGTTTACGACTTGGACTCGGTGTTTTCGCTTTTCCATTCCAGTGAGTCACTAGCAGAAAGTGTTTCCTAAGAAGTCTATTTTATGGCACCTTTGTAATGAATATTTGGCGCCGCCGGTCGGTTCACCAGAATTTGCGAAGACCCAAAGGTATGGCCATCAAAGCGACAGGAAGCGGCGTAAGCTAAATTAAATGGCTGCATCTACTTTACGATATCCTTGCGAAATTCCCTGGATCACGTGTTAATGGTTTCTAAGTGTGTCTATCTTACATTCACACATTTCAGAATCTAAGATATATCGACCATAACGAATTGTAGGTATGCGAGATGGCATGAGGAGGAAGGTACTGAACGAAAGTGAATTGAAGAAATATTAGCGCAACTCTTATAACTTCCATAGCAGTTTGAGCGGTCTTTGATTAATGACTTGAAAACTCCTTTTTTAAATAAAATGCAAACTACTTGAGATATCTGAAAAGAAAAATATATTGGCTTGAATATCTATCAAAACATTTATGAATGGATTTCGACTTCGTTCGAGCGTTGTCTCTTTCTTGCGTCATTATGGGGTGGTTTTTTTTTAAGTTTCAGACGCTTTAAGTGTTTAGCTCGGCGAATGGTGCGGTAACAGTGGATAAGCTGGCCTTAACATTAACTTTCTCTCTAATTTTAGCTGCCGATAAAGCTGAATTTGACGCTATTCTGAGGATACTTCGCGAAGCGTTAAGGCAGAAGAGGTGTTTCCTTTATAATTGTTTGTGTAAGACGCAGGTTTTTTTTTTAATATTTGCTGACACAATGATCACTTCGCTTTATTTTGTGGGCTATAGCACGGCATGAATTTTCTTTCCCATTTTTTTTATTCTCAATTAAGGACAATTACTTTATAATACTGTACCGGTTAAACCGAAAAAAACATATTCACTTCATTAAAAAACGTTGATTTGTTAACTGCTTCTAATCTAATGACTCGATTTATTTCCGCATATTCTTTACTCACTCTACAATTTGCCTTCGAAGTTCCGTTAGCTAAATCTCTCCTATACACACATTTCATATTTTGTTGTTAACAAAATAGTCTCTCATTTACCATAGTCTTTTTTTCTAATCCATCATGTAACGGGAGAAATATCGATTTTACTTCTCAAAAATGCCTGCTTTTAACCTTATGACTAGCAGTGTATGTCCACCACGTTAACGTATGTGGTCGATACATTGAACACAGTTTTCCATGACTCGGCCGCACATTTCGACCGATACGGCCGCTATTTCTCGTTCAATATTGGCTCTGAGCTCCTCTAACATCGCCGGCTTTTTGGCATAGACCAATTATTTAATGTAGCCCCATAAAAAAGCGTTAGATCACACAATCTCGGCAGCCAAAAGACAGGTCCGTTTTTCGAGATAACACGTTCACCGAAATGAGACCTCAATAACTCGATTGTTGCACCCGCTGTGTGGCTTTTGGCACCGTCTTGTTGGAACCACATATTACTAATGTCCAATTCATGCAACTGCACAAAGAAATAACGTTCCAACATGCCTCTGTAGCGAATACCATTGACCGTAACCTGACCGTCATTTTCAACGACGAAAAAAAACGGCCCAATGACGCCACCGGCATGAAAACCGCACCAAATGGTAACATTCTGCGGTCGAAGTGTTTCATGAAGCGCATGAGGGTTCTCACCTGTCCAGTAACGCATATTTTGCTTATTGACGAAGCCGTTTGACCAAAAATGCGCTTCATCGCTGAAGACGATTTTGCGATGAAATTCTTCATTTTCTTCCATCATGTCCAGAGCCCAATTCGAGAACGTACGTGGCTTCATATGATCAAGTGGCTTTAGTTCTTGAGTCACCTTGATCTTGTAAGGGTGCAGGTTAAGATTCCTATGCAAAATTCGCAATAATGTGGTCTAGGAGAGGCCCAATTCTTGAGAACGCCGTGAAATCGACTGATTTGGCTGATTTGCGACGGACGCCTCTACGGCAGCAATATTCTACACACCTCGGGCAAAACGTAGTCTCACTGGCACGGCAACACCAAACAGAAAATATTTTGACTCAACTTTGCTCACTAGACTATAAATTGCTTGTCTACTGTGACGAAAATTACGGCCGAAAATTGGAGTTAAGGCTCTAAAGTTGCGACCACCGACTCGGAATTTCGGTAGTAAAATTTAATTATTTGTAAACGCTGTTCCTCCGTCTACTTTATCATAATGATAATGTTGACTTTACTGAATATTTTGAGATTTAAAATGTGGTAATCGGTTGAAGGGTGCGTTCACACTAAAAGTTTGAATCTGTCAAGTCGCTAATGAAAGCCCCTTTACTTATAAATTCATCCTTTTTTTACGACATTCTTATAAATCTTAATATTGGGTCCGTTCGCGTACTTTATGTGTAGAAAAATGAAAAGCGTCAAATCTCCAAAATCGAGAGAGAATCCTCTCATTTCTAAGAAAAGTACGCGAACGCTTTTGTGTAAAAACTTCTTAGTTTGTCTTGAAAAGAAGCAACAGGTGTTTTTTTTTGGTGGCAAACTTATAGGATTTCATCATTTGACAGTTTTCATTTTCTTACCAGCTGAAATTCTGTGTGAAGAAAATTAACGAAAGTACATTTTTCTTTCGTTCATCTTTTTGCCATTTTCTCAGTACGCGAACGCGTTTGTGCAGTTTTGCACGAAAGTTTATATAAGTTTACGTTTGCATATTAGTTCGCGAACGGACCTATTATCTCTTGAATAACTCAATAACCCAAATCAACATCGTTATTGACTGAATTCAAGCAACATAATTTTGTAAACACCAATAAACATATTTAAGTACACAAAGAACGCCCAAATGCATTACCTCGAATTAATTCCAGATGTTACCCCAGCATGGCATCGTTATGTCTGAAAACAAAACTGAAAAGGCTCTTTGTTATTGGAGGTCCTGCGCCACGCAACGCTAACGGCATGTGCGTTAAACATAACAATAGTGTGTTAATTCATAGATGAACCAACAACCCCTACTCCACTTTGCAGAGTTTCCAGGACGATGGCGAAATTCATAAGAGGCTACAAATATCAATACCATTGTGGTTTTTGTATTTTGAATCAATTCTTCGCCAACATTAAAGGATGAGATACACAAGTCTTCATGTACAGAAAGGACATATGCATACATATGATAGGTTTTACGAGTAAGAGGTTATTTTGAATACTTTGAGTCCTAGGTAGAGTAGAATTCTCTAGAAAAGAAAGCAAAATCGGAGAGAAACTACTACTAGTGCGAAGAAAGGCACAGTAGGTGAACATCTGTCCTTGTATACGTAGGAATCTTGCTTTAAACGTAATTAGAAAAGTTCTTAATCATATTGAAACCGACCACTACACAGGATAAGTAATTAGGCACCGCACATTCTGTGTACATTCATTACAATTTCCAAAGGACATTTTTTTTAAATTCCTGCTACTAATTAATTAAATTTTTAAAAGACTGATTTGCCATGTTCTGTGGTGGGCATCCTATTATTTATTTATTTGCCTGCGACATGAAAATGCATATGTACTCGTATAACTACAGCAGTACTATGTGAAAGCAAAGTAGTAATTGGCTGTGAAGGACAATAAAATGCAGATTTAACTGATTCAACAGCTTCATATATATACAAGGGTGATAATTTTTAAAGAACGTAAACTTGAGTTTAGATTTTTTTTTGTAAATATTGCCTTGTCCAGGACTTTTATTTTAGTGAATAGTTCTTGTTTTTGTAAAAATTTGGACCGCATACCTTTTATTTGTGAACTCCCTGGTCCGGGTATACTTGTAGAATTGACAATGTCTGGATCTTGTAAGGAATCATTTCGCCCTATTCACAAGTGTTACGAAGAGTGAACACATACATAAATACGGTTTAAAAGTATTATCGCCTTTAGGTTCGTCAACCACATCGTTAAGGAACAAACTCCTTAAAGAACCGTATGGCAATACGAGAAAACCAATTGGGTAAAACTAAACGGTTCTTCATCCCTAATAGGTGGCAATGGTGCGATGGTAGTGTGTTCACTAAGTGATTGGCAGGTCGTGCGTTCGAATCGCGACCAGGACCATGAATTTTATAAATTGAATACACAAAACAAAAACAGATCTCCTTAAGCAATTTAGGCGCCACCTTTGGAGAAAAAAATCCCATCGCACCAAATTTCTTTCCTATCCTTCTATTCTTTGAGTAAGTAGCACCCAAAAATAGGCAATGAATCATTTGCTGGGGGATACTTGCAGCAACAAACAAAATGCCTACGCTGTGGTTTCATCATTATAAGGGTACTGTCACTACAGAAAAAAAAATCCCTTTAGGGCACGCAAATTATAAAAAAAAATAAAATAGGATAACAAGTACCAAACCCAAGGTAAACGCGTGGTGTGACTCGAGCTGCAAAAAGGCTATCAGGGTTAAAAAGGTAAGCTTTCGGTCATTCAAAGCCAACCAATCTGAGGAAAGGCGAAAAAGGTTTAATCGAGCCAGAAATTACTGCAATGCCCATGTTAATTGTGTCAAATTCTCCTATGTCCAAAAGTTGAGGCAAGAAATACTACAAAAACTTTTGGTCATATGTTACTCGTAAAAACATAAAAAAATCGGCCTCATCGTCTATCGCGACATTCATTTACAATAACATTCCAGCTGTCAGCTCTATAGATAAGGCCAATCTGCTTGCTGTTCACTTTGCAGTTAGCTCAATGTTCCCAGATTAGGCTTTGTCTCCCTCTGTACTCGAGCGCGTAGAATTTTCTATATCACCAATCCACTTCCGCACTCGTACAGTGGCTATAGTACTTTAAGATCTTGGCGTTCACAAATCCACTGGTCCAGATGGTACTTCCCCTATCGTTCTGAAGAGGTGTTCTTCCTCGTTGGCAAAACTATTGCGCAAGCTTTTCTATCTATCTTTTTCTTCAGGGCTCTTCCCGAGAAGATGGAAAACAGGATTTGTCCAGCCTGTCCCCAAAAAAGATGAATCTTCATCTCCCTCCTCCTAGCGACCAATTCCAATAACTTTCCTTCTTTCCAAGGTCATGAAAACGCTGATAAACCGTCAGCTCATGAAATATCTTGAATCCCGAAAACTTTTTAATGACCGGCAGAACGGTTTTTGCAGCAGCAGGTCCACTGGTGATTTGATGACTTATCTAGAGGCATTTGACAGAATTTGAAATCAAGCTCTCTTGTCGAAAATGCGTGCACTTGGAAACGATGATATTCTTCTTAAATGGATAAGATATTACCTTTCAGACCGTTCAATTCAAGTTGTTTTGGACGGTTTCAAGACTGAAACTCACCAAATAAATGCTGGTGTTCCCCAAGAGTTACATATAACTAAATATATACATATATATGCATTTGGCACAACACGCCCAAGCCGCATGATAAGCAAACAGCGGCATAAATTAACAAAACAAAATGTTTACAAATTTACGCACTGCTTGTAACTGCATACCCAAATGAAGTAAACATCTTTACAAATCTACGCAGAGCTTGCAGCTATATAACAGCAAAAACAACAGCATAAGCAGAAACGCGGATGAAGCACAGCGTTGCTATCAAAGAGAGCGACTTAGATCTGTAGCTTATTGTGTGTGGTTCTCTTATTTGTGAATTCTTTCTAATCCTTTCTCTTTTGGTTTTTCTGTTATTGATCTTCTAACTAATTTAGCATTTAAGGAGGAGTCGTTATAGAGATAAGTTAGTCTAAGTTTGGATATTGCACAATATAGTTGATACGAAAGAAATCATTTTGGTGTTTTATTTTATTTATTTATTTTTGGAAAATTCATTGGGAATTTCACGTTACTCAAGGCTCTGTTTTTTCTCCGACTCTCTTTCTCATTTTTATAAATGATCTTCTGTCTATTACCTCTAATCCAATCAACTCCTTTGCCGATGACAGTACCCTCAGCTTCTTATATTCGTTTCTTGGTTCACGTCCCTCATCTTCGGGTGTGGACCTGGAGCGGCAACGTATGCTAAGCTCATTGAATTCCGATCTCGACAGCATAACTCAGTAGTCTGTAACTAATAGAGTGGAATTTTGTGCTTCCAAAACACAAAGCTGTCTTCTGTCATTAAAGTAAAACCCTAACACCATGCCATTGCCCATAATGGCACTTGCATCGTTAAAACCGAACGGCTTTCCATTCTCGGTATGTGTGTTAATGACAACTTTCGTTTGAATGACCACATATTCGATGTCACCAAGAACGTTGCTAAATGCCTAGGCTTCCTTAAACGCTCCAAGAAATATTTTACTCCCTCTGATCTGACTATTTATAAGGCGTTTATCCGCCCAAAACTTGAGTACAATGCGAATATCTGGTCTGGTGCACCAATAACTTCTTTGGGCCTATTTGACAGGATCCAAAAACACGCTATAAAACTCATTGGCGACCGAGACATCGGAGATCGATTGACTCTCTTAGTCATCGTCGTAATGTCTCCTGTCTTTCGTTATTTTAACGTTATTTCCACCATAAGTGCTCAAACGAAATAGCCAGTTGCATTCCCCTAGAACATTTTAGCCGCAATACCCGCTGTGCAAGGAATGCGAATCAGTATACCATTTAGCCTGTATTCGGACGTACAGTGAAATGCAAGGAATCTTTTCTTAACCATATACCACGAATGTGGAATGCTCTTCCCCGATCCATTTTTCCTACACATAATAATGTACAAACATTTCAAACCAACGTGCATCGGCATCTCTCTCTATCTTCTAGCCCTAATTTCCTTAACGCCCGCGCTATGTAGCTTTTACATTATAAGGGTATTTAAAAATCTCTTTATTGCGAGTTCATTATAAAAAAAAGCACCTGTGCCATTTTTGTGTCTAGATGAACAAGGGTATCCATCACCCTTAACGAACGCACCAATTGAATACGGATTATAAAATAAGATATTACAAGCTGGGGTTTGGTGACGATAACAATTATGTTCACAGACTCAATCGGGAGGAATATTGGTGGCTTGATCGGACTGAAGCTAGCATATAACCGGGCCAAACTCGGCCCTCGCCTCTGATGTTTGATCCACCGACTATTGGTTTACTAAAACCTTAGATCGATGAAAAAGGGCAGGGCTGAACCGCTTTAATTGAGTGAGATTTATTTAGTTTGAGTTAGATAAAGTTTTTTTTAGATTAAGTTAGTTTCATTTAAAAAACATAGGGACGGGCTACAGTCCGCTTGGGCGAACTGTTGGATACCCAATTCTTATTCCTATCCCTCATAAGTGGGTGTGACAAAAGTCTTAGTATGGTTGAATTGTTAAGAACGCTCTACATATTTTGTTATAATAACAATTAAAGGATTTTATCAAAAAAAAAAAAACGAATCTTTTGTAAAAAAACGCTCCCTAGCTCAAACTTTGGTTTATCAATAAATTGTTTTATTTAATTGTGGGCGTGTCTGTAGGCGGATTCAAAAAAAAATTAACACATGAGCATAAAGGGCCCCTAAGAGTATATGTTCTAAATTTCAGCTTCCTAGCTCAAACTTTGAATTTTCAAAAAAAAAAAAAAAAAATTGTGGGCGTGCCAGTAGGCGGATTTTGAAAATATTAACACATGAGTATAGAAAGTATATAGAGAGTATATACGAGTATTATAAATTTCAGCTCCCTAGCTCAAATTTTGGTTTTTCAATTAAATTGTTTTATTTAATTGTGGGCGTGTCAGTGGGCGAATTTTGAAAATTTTATATCCCGAGCAGTTTTAGGAGTCATAGATCATATATAAAAAATTTCAGCTTTCTAGCTCAAAATTCGATTTTTTCCAAAATTTTGTTTTTTTTTGTGTTGTGGGCGGATTTCAAAAATTCGTAAACTTGATTATTTCGGGACCCTAGAGAGTATATGGTTAAAATTTCAGCTCTCTAGGTCCAGTTTAAAGGCCTAATTTTTGCCGACGGACGGAAGGACATGGCTAGATCGACATTACTATCGATGCTGATCATAAGTATTGTAACTTTTAGGGGTCTACGGGCAATATTAAGGTATGTTACAAACTATGCGTCAAAATTAATATACCCTTAGAATAGGGTATAAAAAGAAGATATTTCATTGCGGAGGTTCTTACAACTGCTTTACACAATTAAGTGGGTAAAATAGAAAAGGGAGGGGAACTGGAGTGTAGTGGAGGTATGGACATTAAACCACCCCTTCGCGTTATCAAGGGAATAATTAATGGGAAAATCTTAAAAATGACTGACCTTAGATAGCAAAATGTGTCTAAAGGACTTTGAACGCATGAAGGAAAGATCTAGGGAAATTTTCAATTTGAGTAGGGAACAGCTTAAAACAGTAACTGTGATTATGTCGGGGCACTGTCTCCTAAGGAAGCACGCTAGGCGTCCTACACTGGTAGATGTGGATATATGCAGGTTATGTGGGGATCTACAAGCTCAGGAAAACATTACGCACATACTGTGTGAGTGCGAGGGTATAGCACGGAATCGTTGGAAGTTTCTAGGATAATACTTCTTCGAGGAATTACGGGAGCTAAGCGGCACAAACCACAGGAAGCTGTTAAAATTCTGCAGGAAGATTGGATGTTTTGTTTAGGGAAAGTGTTTAAATTGTTCTCCTTTTGAAGTTTTGGTTTCAATCGGTTCCCTAGGGATCGCGATGGGCCCTTCTGGTGCCCAGTGCTGTATGCGAACTGCATATCCCTGTTTAACCTAACCTAACCTCCACATTTTCCTAAAGATCAATAAAAAACAAGAAATCAGGTAAACAAAACGTACGTTCTTGAGAGACATGAATATAGTTAAACATTGAAATATTAACAAAAACAAAAATATATATTGAGCGCCATAGAGACTATATGCAAAATAAAAATTAACAGAAAGCATAGTTTTTTTTCAAGTTTATTAAACTAAAATAGAATGTAATATTGTTTTAATCTGACGTAAAAAATAAATCTAAAAAAAGTATACCTGTAGCTTAAAGATATTTTTTTTTAAATGGGAATAAAACCTTCCCAATTAGCATAGCACCTGTCTGTATAATCTGCAAGCATTACACCTCGCCATTTACCCGACCGTAAGATCAACAATTTCAATAGCTTGCTTAATTATGTGTTGCTGTTATCTAATAATACTGCCCCTATGTTTTTTGTTGGAAGTTACACGTATCATTATACCTCCACCTACATTAAAGGTGGATAGTGTAACATTGAAATACCTCACATGTACACGCACACAAGGTTTGTTTAAAAACAATGTTATCCCAGTGGAATTGAATGCCAGCTTAATACATACATACATCCATTGTTTAATGTAACATTGTTTTACCCTTGACTTGCCCCCTTTTCACAATTATTTCAAGGTGTTCCAGGACATGTATTACGTGCTTAGTACTCCCGAAAGACTATGTACCGGCAACATGTCAGCACAAAATATTGAGGCAAGCACATTTGGAGTTGTTGCAATGCAGCGTAGACTATTACAGTAGTCCAACTTCTACTTATCCCTTTTCGTAGGTAGGTAGGGTAAGTAGATAAGAGCTTAAAGCGCATTCACACAATAGTCTATATAAGGGGAAACGAAAATTTAAACCTGCCCGCTTTTAACTTTACCCCATCGCGCTATTATTTGGATACCGTCTAACGTTGCAAGTATTCATCCATTTACGAATGGCGGAAATGTAAGCACACACACTGGCTTGGCGTTGGCAGTCCTGTGGGTTTAATTAAATCCTGTGATTGTTTACCAGATTCGGTCCTTGTGTTATGAGATTTGCGCTGGTTAAAATACCACTCTTCAGCGAGCGTTTCTATTTTTCCACAAGCACCTGCATCATCTACTTGATATGAGTGTTCTTGGATATAAGTACAACAAAAACAACCCTCATCCCCAAGAACATGTTCTTTACGAGTACGAGTACCAAAAGAGTACTACAACAAACTCTAACCCATATCGGAGGGAGTTTGACTTTTAATTCCGCTCCAGCAGCGAGCAAGGTTAATTTCCTATGATTTAACGTGTTCCACATTTCCGGAGATTAAGCTATCATCCGGTTGGTAACTGCTAACTGGATTTATCATAGCTCCCCGGCACGGCTGGATGGGTGGCTGACTGTAGGGATTTGTCTGAGGAAAATACTTTCGGGTTCATTAGAGTATGCTTTCAAGTGATTGTTTTGTTAAGTGGTTGGTGATGCTGGCAGGAGAAAGACAACAGAAAAGAGGAAGACTGTGAAAATTTGTATGTGAAAATTGTAAAGCAATTTGTGATGGGGTTTTTGTGTCCTTTTAAATGAATATGAAATTGGGTGGATTAGAAAGAACCCAAATAGGAAAAAGGGTCTTGAAGTAAATTGTTTGAGATCATTTAAAAACAGAAAAAAAATGCTTGAATTATTTTAAATGTCAATTAAATCCATGAACATGAATTTAAAGCAGTTAAAGTGTTTACATGTAAGTAGTTGATTGTTATAAAAACTTAACGCGGTCCTAAGCCTAGGGTTATATATGCGTAGATTCTCTAATTTATTAAAAGGCATCGCAAACTCAATAACTTTGCGAAACTACTGGTAACTAGGAGATGAAAACAGACGAATTTTGTTTGCGTTTTCTTTTACTCTATATATTATGTCATTGCAGGGCTTGTGTTTTATACGAGGCTTGCTAAAAAATGTCTCTTTTAGACTGCCTATTTGAAATAAAAAAAAGATGTTTATTTGAAAAGTTCTGCTATTTTTATTTTAATAAACAGTGTAAACATGGAGGTTAGGTTAGGTTAGGTTATGGTGGCTGGCAGCCTAAGGCCAACACACTTAGACCAATGTTAGGTCCATTTTGATACCACACGGATCTAGGGGTTTCTTTCACTACTCGTTAAAACCATTTGGAGCGTCTTATGAAGCGCGATAGACATCTAACGTCACCGTTAGCCAAGTCATTAAAATGATTAAGCAAGAAATCTCAAAGATGAAAATTTCTTTTATGGGAGATAGCAGAAAATGTGTAGATAAGGTGATGGGTAGTCTACTCCTCCTCCTCGTCCATGCAACTTCCGCAGAAGTCGTTTGAATAAACGCCAAGCCTCGATGCGTGCCTGCCTATCAGACAGTGCCCTGTAATGACACCTATAGTGGAGCTAATATGCAGTTGGTTTAGTGAGATCAGACTCTTAGACAGCTTTGGCCAGATGTGCTTAGTCGCTAGACACGTATTACTACTTCTCCACCTAAGGCCTGTTCTCTCGATTGCGAATAGCTTAAAGAAAAGTTTGCATGTGACGATTGGTATACCCACAGAACCCTTGTCAGGTAAAAGCGGTAGTTTGGTTCCCTTTTTAGCGAGTTCATCTGCCCTACAGTTTCGTGGAATGTCTCTACGCCCCGGTACCCAACAAAGGTGAATGTTAAACTGCTCGACGCAATCCAGTTCGCGCAATCCAGTTCGGTTGGGATAAGATCACACTTCGGGTGTACAAAAAAGATGACGTAGACGCTAATAAGCCTCCGTATCCCTCTGACTCAGGTCTTAACACCCCTGATCCTTTAGCATCAATCTCCCTTCCATCTATGGAAGATGATGAATCAATTGAGGCTGCTCCCACTCAGCCTTCGACGTCCACTGCTAACACCAGCTCTAGTATGGACACGGAAGACCTCCTCAGCAAAGTCCTTCTTAGTGAGGACGAGCTCTTAGGCTCATCCTCTGACTCAGATCTAAATAACACCGTGGTGGAGGCTCCTCTGCCTGATTGCGACGATCAATGTTGCGATTAGTACAGATCAACCTCCGCCACTCCGAAAAGGCTTCGGCCTCCCTTCTTATCCATCTTCCTAAAGATGGAGAAGATATGGTCTTGATCCAAGAGCCATGGATTCTTAACAACCTGGTTCGAGGACTCCGGACTCATGGATACAAATTGTTGGATGCAACAGACAAACAAGGTAAACCTAGAACTTGCATACTGGCAAAAAGTAGCTTAAATGTATTTTTACTCCCTAATTTCAGCGACCGTGATGCAACCGTGGTGAGTCTAGTGACTGCTCGCGGCACCCATTGGATAGACTCGGCTTATCTGGCCCATGACCACGTAGGGTCCTTGCCTGGTGTCAACCTAGAGGGCCTGATCGCGGCAGCTGAACATCAAAAAACTGGACTCATTATTGGATGTGATGCCAATGCGCACCATTCAGTATGGGGCAGTTCTGACATCAACGACAGAGGTGAGTCTCTTTTTGCTTATATTCTTAATACTAATCTCATTGTGTGCAACACTGGTAGTGAACCTACCTTCATTACAAAAGATAGACAGGAGGTTCTAGATATAACTCTGGCCTCCAACTCAATCCATCAGGAAATTATAGACTGGAAAGTCTCGGCGGAACACTCTTTTAGTGACCATCGTTACATTCAATTGAGTTTAGCTAATGACCCCCCTACCCCCCCCCCCCCCCCCCCCCCCCCCCCCCCCCCCCCCCCCCCCCCCCCCCCCCCCCCCCAATAGGAAAAATAGGAAACTGACTGCATCAAGTATAGAGAAGTGCTGAAAAGTTCAATGAAATCTGAACTCCTTAGTTCTCCCTGTAACACCATGGAGCTAGATAAGAAGGTCAGAGTACACACCTCGGCCCTCAATAAGGCTCTGACTTCTGCCTGCCCGCTCATATGACCTAGAGGCAAAAAGAAGCCGCTAAGAAGCAGTTGTAGGAAACCGTTCAACCAAGCCAAGTTCACAAAAGCTGAAAACGACTGGGCTTCATACAAAGCATCTCTCAATGCTTACAAAAAGGAACTGAGGAAAGCCAAACGCTCGTCTTGGAGACTCTTCTGTGGAAAAATGGAGTAATCTTCGGAGTCATCTAGGCTAAGAAAAATCCTCTCAACCAACCCAGGTATGCCTAGCGTTTAAAAAAAGGCGGACGGCTCCTGGACCACTTCCAGCGAAGAATCGCTCAATCTACTACTGGATACACATTTCCCAGGTAGCTCCCACATTACTAGCAATAAAAACCTGTCTAGGTCAATTGCACGTACCACTAACTTCAAAGGTCTGATTACTAGGGACAAACTTGTTTGGGCGATACACAGCTCTAAACCATACAAATCCGCGGGGCCAGATAGCATAATACCAGCTGAAATTCAAAACACCTCGGATATCATCTCGCCTTTGCTTGATATAATCCTGAAAAGCTGCATAGAAATGGCTTACATTCCGCTGTCATGGAGAGAAGTAAAAGTAGTTTTCATACCCAAAGCCGGTAAATGTTCCCATGTAAATCCTAAGGATCTCAGACCCATAAGCCTATCGTCATTCCTTCTAAAAACATTAGAAAGGCTGATTGATATCCATCTACGTACTAACATTGATACAAGGCTTCTGTCTACCGCTCAACATGCATATTGCAAAGGCAAATCTGTTGAAACAGCCTTACATACGTTAGTACGTTCAATCGAATACTCCCTTCACCATAAAGAGTACACTATGGTTGCATTCCTGGACATTGAGGGTGCTTTTAACAATGTCAATACATCCGCGATCGCAAATGCACTGTCAGATCTAAAGGTAGATGACTCACTTGGTGAGCTTATTAATCTACTTCTCACAAGTCGGATTATAAACTCGAAACTGGGTATGACATCGGCCAGAAGATCTGTCAGTAGAGGTACGCCACAAGGTGGAGTCCTATCTCCCCTCCTTTGGAACTTAGTGGTGAACAAGCTGCTGATATGCCTAGAAAAGGAGGGCTGCAGGGTGATTGCCTATGCAGATGACATTGCAATTGCCGCCTCAGGGAAGCAGCTAAACACCCTGAAAGAAGTTCTCCAAAACGCTCTTAACAAGCTAACTGCATGGGCAGATCGTTGTGGGTTGGGTGTTAACCCCCACAAAACCCAACTTGTTCTATTCACTAGGAAATATAAAATTAGATACATTGATCGCCCCTCTATCAGCGCCACAAGTCTGGTCTTTTCGGACGAGGCAAAATACTTGGGTCTCATTCTGGATAGAAAGCTTAGCTGGAAACCTAACATTCAGGAAAGAGTTCGTAAAGCTACAGCAGCACTCTTCTCCTGCAAAAAAGCCATTGGTAACAAATGGGGGCTCCAACCCCGCATTACCAACTGGCTATACATCTCGGTAATTAGCCCGATACTTATGTACGGGGTGGTTGTTTGGTGGACTGCCCTAGATAAAGCGATAAATCGCGATAAGCTAGGCAAATTCCAACGAACAGCTTGTCTCTGCATGAGTGGTGCACTGCGCACTACCCCCTCTGCTGCAATGGACATTCTATTTCACCTGACACCCCTGGACATCTTTAGCAAGCAAGTGGCTGCTAGTGCGGCTATCCGCCTCAAAACAACGTACCAATGGTCCGATTATGAAATCGGCCACGCATCTATTCTGAAAAAATTTAGAATCCTCCCCAGTAACATAGACTACACCACCCCTCAGAGCCTTTTTGACAAAAACTTCAAGGTCAAGATCCCTCCCAAAACATTCTGGGAAGGGCCATCCGTCGAAAATAAATCGATCCATTTTTATACCGATGGATCCAAATGCGACGAGGGGGTAGGAGGTGGTGTGTTCTCTGACAGGCTGAATCTCAGCCTCTCCTTTCGGCTCCCTGATCACTGCAGTGTGTTCCAGGCAGAAATCTTGGCTATTAAAGAAATCCTGTCGTGGCTGAAGAAGAACGTGATATCCGTTACGGAGATCTGGATCTTCTCAGATAGTCAAGCTGCATTAAAATCCCTGGATTCTGGTTCCACAAACTCTATCGTAGTCCGTGGCTGTCGATCATCTCTAGTGGAGATGGCGAAGCATTTTAACATCCACCTATGCTGGGTTCCAGGACATACAGACATTCCAGGGAACTGTAGGGCGGATGAACTCGTCAGAAAAGGAACCACACTGCCCCTTTTATCTGATAAAGGTTCACTAGGCATCCCAATCGCTACATGCAAACTCATGTTTATGAGACAGACCATTGAGAATTGTAACCTTAGGTGGACAAGTGGCAAGACTTGTCTAGCGACAAAGCAGATTTGGCCAAAGCTGGATCTGAAACGCTCTAAGTGTTTGATATCTCTAAACAGACTTCACATTGGTGATATAATTGGTGTGATCACCGGACACTGTCTCATAGGCAGACATGCAACAAGGCTTGGCGTCCACACAAATGACTTCTGCAGAAGCTGTATAGACGAGGAAGAGGAGGAGACAATTCTCCACCTTCTCTGCACGTGCCCTGCTCTCCCTCAAAGACGTAAACTCCATTTAGGGTCATTCTTTTACAATGATCTTAACGATCTCATTAACACCGACATAAAAAGCTTCATCAAAAGCTCCAACTGGTTCAACGAGTAGGAGGATGATACATCCGTGTGGTATCACAATTGGCCTATCATTGGTCTAAGTGTGTCGGCCTCAGCCGACTGCCACTACAACCTAACTTAACATATGATTAAGATTTCACTGTACGCTCACTCTGTACCCTCTCTTATTAGCTCTTCTACCTTTCCTTGAACCCACTTCACAAAAAAGCGCTGAATTAACCTCTTCATTTAATTATGTTTCCCATTTCCATTAGCCCTTAACGTATGTACATTGTACATACCTACATTTTGAAAAAAGAATGATCTGCCATTTTACCCATTTCCACTCGGCATTGCTATTTTCTTATGAAGAAATCCAATTGTACGAGTATTATTTGGATAGATACATTTTTGCATTTTTTTTTTAATTCCCGCTTAAATAAAATTAATCAATTTAATTCGATGAAGCGAAGCATAGAGAAGAGGGAGAATATCGAAAACCAAGCCACAGGATAGTCCAAAGTTCACTCGACTGGGTAAGAGTATATAATCCTTATTAAAGCAATCAATTTATCTACTCTTGCAAAGTCTGTGAGTTCTCATTGAGGGTGGCAATAAAATGGCTACCAAAATGACCATTATTTGGAATGTTCTACAAAACGGAGTTGTCCTTACTCCTGTTTGTTTTTCTATTTGATACTTTAGTGTATGCAGCTGCTCAAGTTGTGTTCGAAAAAGGATTCAAATTTGGGATTTGCAAATGGTTATGGAGAACGCTTTTGAGGAATCCATTCAACCAACTAACGATAAAATTTAAACACTCTATGGCTCATCCTTGATCAAATATTAAAGTGCATTCCAGTAACCGAAAAAAACGTGTCAATATTGGCCGTAGTAATGCATTTGTTAATTGGCTTACTTCCCAGGATTTATTGCTAGAAAAAAATGAGAAATCTTGCAAATACGAGACAGGGAACTTCTGAGTTGTTGATCCTTTCCAAGATACCAACAATCAAAAGATGTTTTTTGAGGTTATTCATATAAATCACGAAATAGGTTTCTTTTATCTACGTTTTCATTGTCCTTCTTCAGTAGGACCCGTATCTTAACCCGCATTCTATAGATATTTGTCGATAAAAATCACCAAATGGGTAAATGTAGCAGAAAAGGAGCTCGACGATCCATTAATTTTTTTGTATGAATAATACAAATTCCTCACACCAAATGAAATTCTTTGTCCCTTAAGGTTTAGAAATAAAATAGCACCTGGCAGAGCAGCAAACACTAAAATGCATTATACTGATCAACATTATATGTTTACCTGGACATCAAGGTGACTTATCAATACAGATTGCAAATCTGCTTTGTGCTGGAAACCGTAAGGGTGGTGAAATGCAGTTCAGTTGTTAACTGCAGTAGGTGTGACAAAATGACATTCATGCCGATACACCCGAAGTGCAATTTTTACCAGCCTGTCGACAATATTATTTGTTTCACGACATAACTCTATAAAACATTGCGAAATTTGTTAGCAAAAAAAGGATATTTTACCTCATTTGAAGCGTATTCGATTTAGTCATAGTTTATTCTCTAGTCAACTAGAAAGAGAAATTTGTAGCTTTTTAGGTTGTACTTTCTGTGCAATAACAAACTCTGTCGTTTCAGGTCCCATAAGTTACATTGTCGTCAAACAGTTCGTAAAACTGGAAAATAAATACAAACAAACGGTCCAATATAGAATGGTGTATACCTACGTCCTTTTGTTATTGAAATAAAAATGAAAAAATAAAGAGGAGGATCATACATGTTCTATGGGAAAGGTCGCGGACAGATACTAGTAATATTCCAATTCCCCACCAAGAAGGATACCCTGGTCATAATTTATATTGCGCAGGAAAGGATATTGTCGGTATTTTCTTCTTTTTTTTATGTCATTCTTTGATGCCATTAAATTTTCAAATTAAACCTTTTGTTGCAAAGCAAATCGAATCGTTCGAATCAACTGTTCTGTATTAGACGGATGAAGGAAACTGCAATTTGCCGAAATTTCAATTTATTTATACAATAGAAGGACTTTTTGAATTTTGAGGGTGGGTCGGCTTCAAGGCATTTGTGGAGAGAATTTGTAATTTATAAGGGTCATGTACAATTTATGGGCCATAATTATGGGCTTCTCACTGGATGAGGATATTACAATTTAATAATGTGAATGGAAAGTGAATCTCCTAAGAAGGTAATCAAATTTCAGTTCAACATAACCAGATTTTCTTTTTGCCTTGAAGGCATTTCTCAAACTTTCTCTATCACAATCATTTCATTCTTCTTTCCCATGAACATTTGGTTCAATTCATATTTTTATCTTAAATACTGAAAAATTATCAACGTCTTTCACTACAAAATTACACACGCTATGGATTGTTAATTGATGTTGTTTATTCGTTTTCCTTGTCATTTAGGCGCGATAAGCTGAACAATGAATGTTATCGTATGGGTGGTAAGTTTTTATTAGCCGCAAATAGGTTTTGCACGCGAGAGGTCCAAACGCAACAATTGATTCGTTTAAGCCTGTGGAACACCCTACCTAGAATTGAGTAGACAATTAAATTCCTAAATTATTGTTTACGGAAATCTGGATGTCTTCTAGAAAAAGATAAGGAGAATTCCAATTTACCATATCTTAAGCCGATTTAAGTAAATTTTACCAGATTTCATAATCAAAAGAATAAAGAAGATAATACAGGTAGAAATGTAATGGGAGTGTAATTGTTTTATACTCGTATCTTTCTTCATATCGCAAAGGAATAGTATCGCACTTCCTTACTTGGAGCCAGCAAGTCAAACTGACGGGCTACTTGCAAATCAATCAAAAACCACAATAAAGAGGAATTTATAGCCTTTTAACTCTCACGCTAAACAAACACAATTTGAAAAAAGTAATAAATAGGCGTAACTAACTTACTCACTTAGAGGTCTCCCGACCGGTGGAGAGTCTCTGCCTTAGCCCTTTCAGTACCGTGCATTTGTTTGGGAAATATTGACACATTTTTATACCCAATTCTAGAGGTATCTATATTAATTTTGACGAACAGTTTGTAACAAACCATAATATTGCCCGTAGAGTTACTACCTATATTCGTGATCAGCATCGATAGTAACTTCGATCTAGCCATTTCCGTCCATCCGTCCGTCCGTCGGCAGAAATTAGGCCCTTAAACTGTAGCTATGAAGTTGAAATTGTAACCATATACTTTCAGGGGGCCCGAAATAATCAAGTTTAAGCATTTTTGAAATCCGCTAATAATCTTAAAAAAAACACGAAATTACCTATCGAAAAAATCCGATTTTGAGCTAGAAAGCTGCAATTTTTAACATATGGTCTTTAGAGGCCGGAAATTCTCGGAAGTTAATTTTTTTTAAAATCCGCCCACTGTCACGCCCACAACTCGAAAAAAACTATTTTAGCCAAAAGTCTTAGATTGACTAGGAAGCCGAAATTTGAAATAGTAGGTATATACTCTCTAGGGACCCTCAATGCAGATGTGTAAATATTTTTCAAGTCCGCAGATGGGCACGCCCAATTTCAAATAAAAAACCAATTTATCCCACTATTTTTTAACGCGTCTAATATCGTTTCGCCTTTTTGGTTCCAGTTCCAATTGGTAACCATTCACTATGGGATGCACCTTTTTCTTTTTTGGCAACTATCGGAAATACTCCTGTCAAAATCCTTTGTTTTCACATGCTTGGATTTTCCCACTACTCGATCGGAGGTCTCAGAATCGAGTGATCTCCCATACCATTTCTGCTATCCCTATGTCTCGCTCTTCCTAGTTTGCCCACCAACTTGACCTCTAGGGGAAGCTAAGGATATAGGTCGTAACAAAAAAAAGAAACTCCCGCCGACTTGAATTTGATCCGACAACCCAACGGTTAAGGCTCCGGCGCCCATCACCCAGGCTAAAGCTTAAGCTTTATTCAATGTTAACAAACGTTTTTAAAAGTTTGTATTACCACAAAACTATTTTGTTTAATTCAATCAGTGTTGTTCCATGCAGTGTGGAACCAAACCAACCTTTAAAGCAGGTAACTTACCCTTCAAATACTTTATCTGACCAAACCTGATCCTTACTGACTTTATCGAAGTCCTCTGCTCTCTTAGCTATTTAATTGATTTATTTTTTTAAGCAATAGCCGTACACATTTAAATACAAACAATCTTATTAAGTAGCGCAAACTTCAATGTGAATTTAAATTGTAAAGTGTCTTTCATTAAGTGCTTGGCAACTTCTTTTTTTTAAATAAAATGCAAATTACTTGAGATATGTATCTAAAAAACATAGGGACGGGCTACAGTCCGCTTGGGCGTACTGTTGGATACCCTATTCTTATTCCTATCCCTCATAAGTTAAGAACGCTCTACATATTTTGTTATATAACATTTAAAAGGTTTTATCTAAAAAAAACTAAGCTTTGTAAGAAAAAACGCTCCCTAGCTCAAACTTGGGCTTTTCAAAAAAAATTGTTTTATTTAATTGTGGGCGTGTCAGGGGCGGATTTTGAAAATTTTATCTCCCGAGCAGTTTTAGGAGTCATAGATCATATACAAAAAATTTCAGCTTCCTAGCTCAAAATTCGATTTTTTCCAAAATTTTGTTTTTTTGAGTTTGTGGGCGTGTCTGTGGGCGAATTTCAAAAATTCGTAACTTGATTATTTCGGGACCCTAGAGAGTATATAGTTAAAATTTCAGCTCTCTAGGCCCAGTTTAAAGGCCTAATTTTTACCGACGGACGGACGGACGGACGGACGGACATGGCTAGATCGACATTACTATCGATGCTGATCATAAATATAGTAACTTTTAGGGGTCTGCGGGCAATATTAAGGTATGTTACAAACTATGCGTCAAAATTAATATACCCTTAGAATAGGGTATAAAAAAATGTATTGGCTTGAATTACTATCAAAACATTTATGAAGGGGTCCGTTTCTCGAAATAATACATTCACCGAACTGAGACTTCAATAACTCGATTGTTGCAGCCGACTTGTAGCTTGTGGCACCGTCTTGTTGGAACCTCATATCACTGATGTCCAATCCATGCAATTGCTCAAAGAAATAACATTCCAATATGTCTCTGTAGCGAGTACTTTACCGGATCATGACGGTCATTTTAATCGACGAAAAAAACGGCCCAATGACGCCACCGACATAAAACCGTACCAAACAGTGAGAGAGACCCAATTCTTGAGAATGCCCTGAAATTGACCGATTTGGATAGTTTGCAACAGATGCCTCTACGGCATCAATATTCTCCACACACAGGGTAAAACGTAGTCTCACTGGAACGGCAACATCAATAAGCAGCGAATAATCTGACTCAATTTTTTTTCACTAGACTATGAATTGCTTGTCTACTGGTACGAGAATTACGGCCGAAATTGGGGTTAACGTTGCGACCTTCGACTCGGAATTTCGGTAGTAAATTTTAATTATTTAAACATTGTTCCTTTGTGTACTCCACCAGGATGCCAAGGAAAGGACTATGAACCTTGTAATCTATGCTACGTTGGGACGACACAGCAATTCCTAAAACAATGTATCTCAAACCACAAATCCGACATAAAATCAGGCAACCCCAACAAAACAGCGCTAGCCAGCCATACCATTGAAACAAACCTTAGACCGGACTTCGACAACACACAAATCAAACAGAAAAACACAAATCAAAACGCCTCACCCTGGAAACCCTGCATATTTTAAACAACAAAAACAACATGAACAGGAAACAGGACATACAGAACATCTCCGCAGTCTACTGCTCCCTCATAACAAAATAATAACTAACACACAGTTATGGACAAAACTTAAACACGTCGAAGTGCTAACATAGCTGACGGTTTTGTTTTATTTAATTTTTTCATTCATTCTCTCGTTTTTATCAGCAAATAGTTGTTTGGTTTACTTAATGTTCACTTTTATTTATTTTTTTGTTGTGTATGAAATAAAGATTTCCCTGAGGAAGGTGGCAACCCCCGCTGAAACGTTGGAAAAATAAATGGAATAATGAAGTAAACGCTTTGACTTCCTAATTCACAATGAGGTTTTATTAGATAATCACTTAAGCTATTTAATTTACCATGACAGGTGTACAGTCATAACTAAGGTTATTGATACATTAACAATAGAAGTACAGAAGTTAACGTTACGTGTGGTGTTACAACATCTCCTCCTCCACTATTACAAAGGCATAGAACCACCCCTTTTACTTTTGAACCCGGATGTTCTTCAATCTGAGACGTTCGGACCTTCGAAATTCGCTATTGGATCCGATGGGTTAATGCCGAAGACATCCTGGGTTTCTTTATTTGCCGGTTGCCCCTGTGGTTCAATGACATTTTGGTCCGACTTATCCTGATTTGTATCAGCGGAAGTCTCCCCTTTGTTTTGGCTGAAAGAGCCTGAAACTTCGTTATGAACCATATTAGGATTACCTTCCGCTACTGGATCCAGTTCCGGACTGGGTTTGAAGGTAAAGTCTGGTTCCTGCTGATGTTTTAGCATCCGGAGCTGGTTCTGATGACGTCTTATGTACCCTTCCTTCGTCTGAATACCATACATGTTACTACCCAAAATTCGTACAATTACTCCATTCGACCATTTCCTTGACTTCTTGTACTGGCGCGCTAAAACGTTATCAGTGAGTTGGAATTTAGGTTTTTGTCTTGAAAAAGACATTTTTCGTTCTGGCATAAAGCATGAAAGTAAATTCCTGTGTTGCCGTCCATGCAAAAGCTCCGCCGGAGACTTTTGAGAGACGGTATTCGGAGTTGATCTATACGTTGATAAAAACAAATTGACTGCCGATTCTGAGTCACTTCTCTCCGCCATAATTTCCTTAAAAGATTCCTTGAAAGTTCGCACGAACCTTTCTGCTTGTCCGTTAGAAGCTGGGTGGAATGGTGCTGTTCTCCAATGTTGGATGGAGTGATGGTTACAAAACTCCTCAAAATTGTGTGCCGTGAACTGCGTCCCGTTATCCGTCACCATAGTTTTTGGCAGACCCTCGATGGAAAAAATCATCTGCAAAGCCCTGATCGTGGACTCGGATGTCACAGACGTCATGGACACCACAAATGGAAACTTCGAAAAAGAATCCACGCAAATCAACCACATCTTTTTGAAGAATGGTCCCGCGAAGTCCAGATGAATTCTTTCCCATGGCCCTTCTGGTGGAGGCCAGTTCACGTATTCCCTTTTAGGGCCAGCGGCTGCAGCTTGGCAAATTTTACACCCAGCTGCCAATTTTTCGATCTCCCTGTCCATTCCTGGGAACCAGATGTACCGCCGTGCTAGCTGCTTCATTCTCGAACAGCCCCAATGACCCTCATGCACATATGCGAGTGATCTGGACTGTAACGCTTCCGGAATGACGACTCGGTCATAATCTGAACACAGAAGAATAACATTATTATGAATCGATAAAGCTAACTTACGGTCATAGAACGGTTGCATCTTCTGTTCGGTTTTTGCGAGTTTAGCCGGCCAACCCCTAGTTATGAATCCGGCTACTTTTCCCAACAGTTTGTCTTGTGCCGTCAATTTTCCAATAACAGCTGCATTTATTGGACTGTTGTCGAAATCCTCCCAGCTTATGTTGTTTATTCTATGTAACTTGTCGTCTAACTTGTCAAAAGCAACATCCGGCCCAACTGGAAGTCTTGACAGAGCATCTGCATTGGCATGCCTAGCCGTGGGACGATACTTTATCTGGTAGGAATATGCCATTAAAGTCAAAGCCCAGTTGCGTAGTCGGCGCATAGTCATCTCGGGGATCTGCTTACTCGGATTGAAGATAGCCGTTAGAGGCTTATGATCCGTCTGAAGTTCGAAGGTGCGCCCATATAAATAACAGTGGAACTTCTTAACGCCATAAATGATAGCCAACGCCTCCTTTTCGATCTGGCTATAGAGTTTCTGATGACAATCTAGCGTTTTGGATGCAAACGCTATAGGCCTCTCGGACATATCTGGATATCGGTGAGAGATGACGGCTCCTATGCCATAGCTCGAGGCATCTGTGGCCAGAATGATCGGTAACGACTCGTCAAAATGGAACCGGCGAGCTGCTTTGAGTATGCTCCCCTTTAAACTTTCAAACGCCGTTTGCTGGGGCCGAGACCACACAAATTTAGCCCCTTTTGCACGCATAGCATTCAGTGGACCCGCAACCTGTGAGAAATTCGGAATAAATTGGTTATAGTAATTTAATTTACCTATAACTGCTTCCAACTCTTTCACATTAGAAGGTTGCGGTAACCTGCGAAGAGCTTCCAGGTGCTTTTCCGATGGACAAATGCCTTTAGCGGAAAGAGTGTGTCCCAGATATTCGAGCTCTGGCGCGCCAAAGGTACACTTCTGCTTGTTACCTCGGAATCCATGTGCATCCAACCGCTTCAGAACCTCTTCTAAAGTCTGCAGGTGTTCCTGCTCCGTTGCTCCTGCGATGACTATATCGTCGATATAGACTGCAACTGGAAGATCTGCAAACAGTTGCTCCATCACGCCTTGAAACTCTCCCGGTGCGCTACTGACACCGTACGGCAACCGATTAAACCGTAGAAGACCAAAAGGAGTATTAATTACTACATACTCCTTCGATGCATCGTCTAACTCAATCTGCAAATAGGCTTCGGACAGATCGATCTTCGTGAACACCTTGCCACCGCGCAGTTTGTGAAATAAATCCCGAGCCCGAGGAAGAGGATGACGGTTCGATATAAACTGGGGATTCAACGTCGTTTTAAAATCCCCACAAATCCGGATTCCTCCGTTTGACTTTTGAACAATAACTACTGGTGCTGCCCACTGAGTCCGCTGTACCCACGTCAGGATCCCCTCCGTCACCAACCGGTCGATTTCATTTTTGGTTTCCTTCAAAAGAGCATAAGGAATTTGCCGATGACGGACAAACTTTGGCTCAGAATCCTCTTTTAATGCCAGGTGGGCTTTGAAGTGCTTGCATTTCCCCAAGCCAGGTAAGAAAACGTTCGAGTACTTCTCACATAGGTCACTGATTCTGCTGAGGAGCGGAACATTTGAATTAATTTGTGAAATTGAGTGTTCAACTTTTAAGCCGAGAGCTTTGAACCAGTCCAGTCCCAAAATGTTAGCTCCTGAACTATTAACTACGAGCAGATTTACCTGATGAATAGATTTTTTGTACCTAACCTCAACTCTTAATTCACTCATTATCTCCAGTGGCGTTCCTCCATATGCGTGCAGTGATTTTGAGGTTGGGAGACATTTTGGTTGCCCGAGGTGACGGAAGCCTTCTAGCCCAATTAACGAACAAGAAGCCCCCGAGTCGACCTGAAATTGCATTGCACATCCATTCACAGCAACCTCCAGCATTATCCACGGCTTAGGACCACCTTCAACCAGCGAACACTCATGCGACTGGACTACCTCACTAAAATGGATTTGTTCTGCCAAATTAGTTGCAAATTTACCTCTCGACTTGTTCCCATGCTTGCGATTGAAGTGATGATTACCCCCACGTTTGTGTCGACGTGTACTTCCACGTGGGTTACAGGAAGTCAAGTCACCTGTATTTAACATGCAAACAGTTGCTATGTGCCCAACCTTTTTGCAACAATTACACACTGATTTGTAATGACGGCACTCGCTTCTGCTATGATGTACGAAACAGCCTGGGCAAGATTTGCGTACCGTTTGTGATTGCGAATGTGAAACCGTGTGCCCGCTGGCCACCGGTAAATGGTTTACCTCTACCTCGTTGTCATTGTCTCTGATCGTCGCGAATGTTTTTTGCGTCGTTTCATACGCATTGGCGATGTCCAACACATCTTGCAAAGAAGGGTCCGTCTTTTGGAGTGCTTGTGCGGCGTGTACAGCACAATGACGTCCCGAATCATGCTATCGACGTATGCCCTAGCACACGTTGCCTCCGGGCACGTAAAAAGACAGTTGCGTGCTACTCCTCTAAGGTCAGCCACCCATGCTGCATATGTTTGATCTGGCTTCATCGCTGTTTTGTGGAACTGGTATCTGGCTGCAAGAACATGTATTTTAGAAACGAAGTGCTCGCTTAGCTTACCCGTCAAATCTTTAAATGTCTTGGAAGCCAAGTCATCTACCCCGTAAAGCTTCTGCAGAGTCTCAAATATTTCTGCTCCGATCCAGGACAGGAAAAATGCGCGCTTTTGCTTTTCGTCCGAGACTCCACATGCTTCAAAATGCTGCTCCATCTGCCTCAAGTAAGTCTTCCAGTTATCTTCTCTTTTAAATGCAGGAAATGGCTGGATGACTGATACATTCGAGCTCGTTGAACTCCACGTGTTAGCTTCCATCCACCTTTTCTGATCCGCTAAAATTCCTACCATCCAATCACGTTGTGATTTCAAAATATTTTCTAACGTGTCTTTATCCATCGTTTGACTGTTTTGTCAAGTTATTTCAGCCGAGATCGACCTGCGCTTCGGGTTTACTTTAAAAAAAAAAAAAAAAAATCCTCGTCGCCAACGAAGTAAACGCTTTGACTTCCTAATTCACAATGAGGTTTTATTAGATAATCACTTAAGCTATTTAATTTACCATGACAGGTGTACAGTCATAACTAAGGTTATTGATACATTAACAATAGAAGTACAGAAGTTAACGTTACGTGTGGTGTTACAACAAATAATCTTTCATTTTACAAAAAACTATATGACTAAACAGCCGAAGAACACAATAGGTAAAGGGTTAACATTTAATTTGGTCAACAAATCACACATCGGCATGATGGAAATTTTGATTTTACTGAATATTTTGACATTGACAGTTCGGTAATCGGTTTAAGGGGACGTTCACACTGAAAGTTGTCAACTCGCTAATGACAGACCCTTTATATGTGCCAATTTCCGATTTCCTAGCTAGAAAGTTGATTTTTTCCATAAAAAATTCTTCGAGGGCCATGCCATTGGCGGATTTTAAAACTTACGCTTGATCATTTCAAGCCCCTATAGATCCAAATTTAACCTTTCTAGCTGTAATTTTAGGGCATAAAAACGGACGGACGGTCATGGCTAAATCGACATAACTTCCCATGCTGTTAAGAAATTAAGTAACTTTTAGGGGTTACAAACAATGAGTCAAAATTATAATACCCTTAGAATAGGGTATGAAAACGAAATACGTAGGTACACTAAGTCCCAAAACAACTATAGTTGGAAGGATCATATACGCATATGGAACCCAAATCATGAAGCAAGGCTCAGGGGATAATCTTCAAAATTTCAAGAAGAAAACCAGAACCTAAGACGCACAGAACTTAAATCATTTTTAAGGTTCCTGATCCATTCGACCATTCAGTACATCGTTATCCTACACACACTCGTACAACAGACGTCAGGTATGGAACTGCAACAAAATATCTATTTTTTTGTATAATCATAATCCTTGGGTAAGTTGAAGTGCAGTCTGTCTAGGAATTGAAGGAAACTCAAAGATTGAATACATAATAATAAATTCAATCACAAGCATTTCCATGGAAGGATATTGCTACCTGTTGTTTTATGTTTGTTTCTACAGAACATTTTTGAAATCGTTGGACCGTTATGTTTGCCTTACTAAGTGGTTGGGTATCATTGTGTTTTGGGTACGTACAACAATTATTATTATTTGGTATTCTTAGGAAAATGTGTGCAATCCCGGAAATCGGATAAACATCTACGAATTGAGCAATAAGGAGACAAAGTTATGATGTGGTCCTTGTTATGGATAACTGTTTTGTCATGTCGACTAAGATAAAAAAAAAACAGATGTTGTTGGGGTCACTTAATTTCTTTGTCAGCCCATCGTCTGCGATTCCTAAAAAAGAAAAAGGAAAACTAACAACATTCAAAAGAAACCGAATGGCTTATTTATTTCCTTCTTAGAGGATTTACCATAAAAGTAATTCCCTCTTTGGTGTCGTCAAATGCATAATTGTAAAGATATAGAAACAATGGCGGATCTTCAGGCAACAATAATTTGGAGCTCAGGTTCGAAGTAGCATTTACTGCAATCTACCTTCTCCAACCTTGTTTCTATTTCATGAAATTGGTATTGAAGGAAGTCGAGAAACAATAAAATTATAATGTTGACAACACCCGTATATCTTTGTTCTCTAACGACGAACACGTATAGGCAAGCATTGCTCATCGTCAAGCGGATCCTCTCCATTAATCATGAATATAATGCGCATAGGGGTAAGAGCAGATTTGGTTGCAATTAATGTGAAAAAAAATGCGACTAACAAAGAATGCTTCGACTGTTGCCCAAGTCCAAATGGATGATCGGCCTATGAGTCGCTCAGCGCCAAAACGGCCTAACCCCAAAAAAATCGAACTGAGATAAATGACTTTAAAGAAATACACATTTTTCAAATATTTTTAATATTTTTTTTATTAATAATAAATAAATATAACCTAGATTTTTTGGTAACTGTTACTAAAAGCTCTTTATTCAATATCACAAAGGCTGTTTTAAAGGATAAATAAAGAAATAAATGTGGCTTAGGTCGTTTTGGCATCAGGTACAAATACCGAGTTCGCTATAAACTGTGGGATAGGTCGTATTTGGTTTTATGTAAACTTTCCAAAATATATTTTGTTCTTAAGGCATCTTCCTCCTCCTGAATATCTTCATCTTCAGCTCTTGAATTCGTTTTCAAATTGTCATAAAAACTGTGCTTATTCGGCGGTATAAATTCGTTAAGTTCCTGTAAGTCCTTAAACTTTGCTGCATCAATATATCTTCCTCCAGGATATAGTGACTCCAGTTCTACATCCACGGATTTGCTGGACTTCCTCTTTGAAATATCTACCTCTTGAAAAAATACATCTTCGTTGTTGGAGTACATTATTTGTATTGAACAATGAAAGGTTTTTCTTTTTCGAATCGGAGCCACTGTATTTTAACCATTCTACTTTGGATTTTTTGTCTGTAGAAATTTTTCTGTTGGTGACAAGCTGTTCTATTAATCTGATGTTTTTCATATCCTCTGCAGCCATCTTAACAAGTTGAAATGGTTTATTTTTTTTGCGTTGAGGATTGCACGGTCCCAATCATCAGGAGTAAAAATGTCTTCTTAGAAGCGCTTTTCTTTTTCCATAAGCGCAAAATCTTGATCGCATGGCAGAAATGAGTGACCAGATACTAAAAACTTGTGGTCAATGTGCTCCACTTGGAAGGTTGAATTGTTGACAATGTATCGGGTCCGCCATCTAACGTTTTTTTCAACTAGTGCTTATTTCGTGAATGGGCACCGTCGTTCTCAACAATTGAACATTTCGGAGACATCATTGAGACGAATTTTGCATAAAGACCTTGGTATGACGCTATAATGTAGGCTACTGCATGGCCAGCCGAGGCAGCCATTTGAATGAAATTATTTTCCATTATTAACCGGAAGGATTGTACTATCAAATAAAAAAAGAAATTTGAGAAAATATTCAGTAGTTTTTTTTATAGCATTTTCAAAAAAAAAAAAGTTATTTGGCGGACCCTTTATGTGCAAATGGTGCTCATTCTAATATTCCGATTTTGTCCTCCGCATTGGCCACTATACATTATCAGCTTCTTACACTTGACATTGGCTTTGATATAATGCATAATGCAAGAACCTATTTCTTGTGGGCCACGTGAAGCTATTCCCTTATTCCAGGTATACATGAATGACTTGTTTGTTATTAAGTCATTAATACCCAAACAGTATGTCCAAAGCTGTCTCTTATAGTAAGCTATTCCTGTGGAAATGACTGGTGTTGGAAGAGTTTTCATAAGATCGAATGCAATGACCGCATACTGATCCTTGTTCAGCATTGCATCTTGTTGCATCCCTGTTCTTGCTGACTCGGCTTTCCGTTGATGTAAGTCTCGTTCAGTTGAAAGCCTCTCCTTTTCCGAAGGATCATTAGCTGCTTCTATCTTCAATTTGAACGAGTCACATTTCTTGCAACTGTCAGAGGAGCTCGGAAATGTAGGTTAAAGTTTTGTGAAAAAAATTTTGTAAACACAAACTTTGAAACAACTTTATCTTCCTGTACCGATCCACGATAGAGCTGGTCAGCTGGTACATAATCGTTATGTTTAAGGTTGGAGCCAAAAATTCTCTCTGAATGTTTTTATTTCTGGAGTAGTGGAAGCTGTACCTGAGCAATTGATCAATAAATTTGTTCACCACATCAGTACATTCTACAGAAGTTTTGTTATAAGGTGGATGTCTTCCTCTTTGGTCCCGTGTTGGTGTCGTTGTGACACTTTCCGGTTTTTTATGATTAAGAGCACGTGTTAAACGACCATCGTATTGGGATTTGCGGTTGTCTTAAATTTAGAGGTGTTTTGTTTACCCCACAGGTATGAGAGCGTTAGGTGTTTGTTTTCAGCAATGAAAAAAATTAGGTCCTATTTCGGGTTTTTATTTCTAAAATCTCATTGAAAGTACTCACACCATTACACTCACAGATACTATGGATGTAAGAAATATAAGAGTTACTTTGAGCAACTCTAATGTGCACTTTTTAATTTTCCTGGTCTTGTAAATCGTAAATTCTAAAATTATCACATCAAAAAAGTCCAGATGAATTTTTGGCCTAACCCACACGAATTTTTTCTGTTCTAAATTTGCAAATGGCCTTGGCAGCTTTCGCATACGGCAAAAACAGACTGGACAGCTAGACCAAGTGAGTGGCCTTAAAAACTTTCTATTTACAAAGCAGGTGCACCGATATACTTGGTTCTTCTTCTTCCTTCATGGCGAGGTTGTGCTACGATCAGGATTAAATGGACAATAAACCTCGCACTTTACTGCTGATCTGTACTGACCCGCATATGGGGTTCGCCGGTTATACATCAACGTATATTAGCAGGTCTCCAGGTTTCAGATCATTTCATCACTGAGGCTAATCAACTGCTAATGTTGTTACATTTGTGGGATCTAGGAGTTTTAAAGTCTGCTTTTTCCGATTTCAACATGTGCACGCTCGCGTTATTGATTATTATTGCCATTTTACATATTTATGTATTCCTCTACTTCAAACATCAAATAAACCTGGAGATCCTGTATTGTGTTGCGTTGCGTCTTCGCTTAAAATGTTTATAAAGGGTATTTCATTAGCGACTTGACAACTTCAAACTTTCAGTGTGAACGCACCCTTAAACCGATTACCGAACTGCCAAATTCAAAATATTTAGTAAACAGCATTTTCATCATACTGTAGTACACGAACGAACAACGTTTACAAATAATTTAAATTTACTACCGAAGTTCCAAGTCGGTGGTCGCAATTTTAAGAGCGTTAACGCTAATTTTCGGCCGTAATTCTCGTCCCAGTGGACAAGCAATTCATCTAGTGAACAAATTTGGGTCAAAATATTCGCTGCTTGATGTTACCGTATCAGTTAGAGTACGTTTTGCCCAAAGTGTGGAGAATATTGCTGCCGTAGAGGCGTCCGTGGAAAACTAGCCAAATCAGTCAATTTCACGCCGTTCTCAAGAATTGGCCCTCCCCCAGACCACATGTTGACGAATTCTGCGTAAGGATCTTGGCCAATACTTTTACGAGACCAAGTTTATTCAAGAACTAAAGCCACTTGATTATATGATGCGACGTACGTTCTCAAATTGGGCTCTGGACATGAAGGAAGAAAGTGAAGAATTTCATCTCAAAATCATCATCCGCGATGAAGCGCATTTTTGGTTAAACGGCTTCGTCAGTAAGCAAAATGTGCGTTACTGGACAGGTGAGAACCCTAATGTGCTTCATGAAACAACACTTCATCCTCAAGAAGTCACTGTTTGGTGCGGTTTTTATACCGGTGGCGTCATTGGGTCGTTTTTTTCCGTCGATGAAAATGACCGTCACGTTACGATAAATGGTAATCGCTACAGAGATCACAACGTTATTTCTTTGAGCAATTGCAAAAATTGGACATCAGTGATATGTGGTTCCAAAAAGACGGTGCCTCAGGCCACACAGCGGGTGCATCAATGGAATTATTGAAGTCTCCGTTCGGTGAACTTGTTATTTCGAGAAACGGCCCGTCTATTGGCGACCGAAATCGTGTGATTAAACGTATCTAGACTTTTTTTTATGGGGCTACATTAAATGATTGGGCTATGCCAAAAAGCCGGCGACGTATAAGAGGAGCTCAGAGCCAATAATGAACGAGAAGTAACGGCCGTATCGGTCGAAATGTGCGGCCGAGTCATCGAAAATTTTGTTCAAAGTATCGACCGCTGCATACGTTCCAGTGGTGGACATATGAACGAAGCCGAATTCCATTCATAAATGTTTTGATAGTACTCGTAATTCAAGCCAATTAAATGTTTTCAGATATCTCAAGTAGTTTGCGTTTTATTTGAAAAAGAAGTTGTCAAGTCCTTAATGACCCTTTATTTAGAGGATATTAAATTTTTTTTTTTTTTAGCGTGTTCCTCTGTTCAATGGATTGTTCCAGACAATCCGTTGCGGGTGGCAACAGTGCAGAAGTGGTGTATTCACTTACTGATTGGAAAGTCACGCGTTGAAATCCGGGCCAATTCTATGATTTAAATTAAACTTGATCTCCCTAAGCAGCTTAGACATGGCATAACATAACAGGTATCCTATCTCTCTATTCTTTCGAAAAGTTAGTAGCACCTGAAAAGCATGCTGCGATACTTTATTGCTAAGTGCTGTTTACTATTCAACAAAAAATTCCTGCGCTGTGTTCCTACACTATAGGGGTAATACAACATTTATAGAAAAATAAACCCTTTAGTGTAAGCAAATTATAAAAAAAAAAACCGAATCAAAGACACAAAAATTCTGTCTTCTCCAATCCTTATATGGTAAAAATAAATAAACACACTCTTTATCTTGTGAAAAGCTTTTAAAATGAACCCCAATTTTATGACCAACATATCCGTTTTGATATCCTATCTTAAGAGTATTTAAATTTTATTAAATTAAATGCAGGTACACCGGACGCCCTCAAACAATCGCATCGCGAGTTGAGGAACGGTAGGGATTGCTGTACAAGAGCAGGGAAGAGCTAAAATACATTGCAGAGCCCCAGAAGGCACCAAGAGCAGGCGTTCCCAACAAATATGGGCCAATTGGTTAGTGCGTCGCACTACAAAGCGAAGTTCGCTCGAGACCGAGGTTCGAATCCTAGCCAGGAATACCTTAAAGTTCATACACTGTGCTCAAATATCAGAGAACATAACCTACAATGAGATGGTTCTGTCTTGTCCAGTTTATATAAACAGGTCCCTTCCATTCGTGCCAAAACTGTAACTTCGAACATACGACTGTCTGGAGAAGCTTTGGCTTTAGGTCCGTGTGGGTTGTCAATTCCAAAATAGTAGAATCAAACAATAAAAATGCCCCTAAGCTGAAAGGAAAGCTCTACACCGTAGTTGTGATCCTGGCGCTCGCATGCGGTTCACAATGTTGGACAGCATACAAAAAGTATGAGGGCAAATTAACGGCAGCTGAGATGAAGATGCTTCCCATGACAGCAGGAGTAAAAAAGATTGATCGAATAAGAAGTTCCAAGATCCGGGGAAGCCTTCGCGTCAAAGAACCTATCTCGAAGAAAATGGAGCGCGACCGGCTCAATTGGTACTGTCATGTTCTAAGGAGAGATCCTACGAACCCTGTCAAAAAGGCGATATCAATAAACGTTCCAATACAAACGCGAAAGAGAGGCAGTCCTAAAAACTCCTGGATCAAATTCAGCAACACCAGCATTTGATTGGCCTCAGCGACGAAGTGATTGAAAATCGGGAGGCCTAACGCTATTTTCTGAGGTCAAACCGGCGAACCCCATGGACCGGAAGGGATGCAGTTAAGTGGGAGGGTTATGATCCCTATAATCCTGATCATAGCCTCTCCGCCGTTCAAGGAAGAAGAGGAACAACAACATTCTCCTTGAAACATTGCTGCTGCAGCGAATTTGATTCACGGTGGATATCAAAGACAAGTTGGCGAAAATTCATTGAATTCTGTCAATTATTTACCTATCGATAATCTTCCCTAACGTCAGAATTATAAGAAAAAAAAAATACATGGGTACCTATAAGACCATCTCTTCCAATTACAAATCCTCGTCATGGCCCACCAGCAGCTCAGGATGAAATGTTTAAAAACATCTGCTTGCGTTTATGAGATTAGAATTACCAATTCCTTCTTCTTATCCACAAACATAATAAAAATGAAAAAGAAAACAGGATCCTCTATTCAAGATCAAACGGTGTTCGACTGTTGTTCGTCTGGAGCTATAATAATCAGGTCGGGCGTCACCCTCGTCCACTTAGAAAACCTTATTTCTTGCATTTCATTTCTTTGCCCGACGATGAGAATGCACGAAACCATGATGACGGTTTAATGGCGGCGAGCGGCTCGGAGGAGGTACGAGTATAACCGTAGGAAAGATGTTTCAGATTTCATGATTAACGCTTGACTGTTAGTCCCTCTTTTATAGCCTCAATGGAATTGAGGGTGTGTGTGAGTATTGTTTTAGACTCGGTCTTTTTTTTGTTAGAGTCATGACCCGCTGCAGTGAATGTTTTGATAAGTGCTGCCGATACGGAGTGGAATAGTGCATCCTAAGTGTGTTAATGGCGTCCATCTGGTATTTGAATTCTGCTAAAGTACCTCCACTCCATCAACATGTGCGCACATCGATAGAGTGTTTAGTGCGCTAAAGGGAAAAATCGTTTTTCATTTGCAATGTCAAGTGGAACGTATACGTTGACATCTAGCATTTCCCTTTTACTTTTTTTTTTACTTCGAGGGACAATTTGTTGTGAGAAAAAGGATTTCTTCAATCGCTTCAATGATTTGAATATTGATGTGCGCCTAATCGCAAACCACTTTGAACTTAAGGAATTTTCATTCATGGGAGGGAGCTTCAATGGCCTCGTGTGAAGTTCAATTGTGGATGGTATCCCTGCTAGTTAAATGAATAAGGTTGAGTACGTGTATTTAATTGTTTGAAGCTAATCCGAAATAGTTGTGCCTTGTCACGTTCAAGTAATTTAGAAGCAAGGAGAAACTATCGTGCAGGGAAAAACGAATGAACCAATGCAAGGAGTCCTCGTATTTTTCTTAGGCATTTGACATGGGTGATCACGCAATCTTATGTGAGGAGCTCACTCGACAACACCATTTTTCATCAAGTGCAGTAAATCACCCAAGGTAAACGTGTGGTATGACTCGAACTGCAAAGAGGCTATCAGGATAAAAGAGGTAAGCTTTCGGTCATTCAAAGCCAATCCATCTGAGGAAAGCCGAAAAAATTTAAACGAGCCAGAAATGCCTGCAATGCTCACGTTAATCGTGTCAAATTCTCCTATGACGAAAAGTTGAGGCAAAGAATACTATACAGTCCCACGGGTAGTAAAAACGTTTGGTTATTTGTTAAAAACATCAATAATCCGGCCTCATCATATATCCCGACACTCATTAACACTCATTAACGACATCTATAGATAAGGCCAATCTGCTTGCTACTCACTTTGCAGTCAGCTCAACGCTTCCAGGTTGTGCTTTGTTTCCCCCTGTACTCGAGCGCATAGAATACTCCACTTCCAATCCACTTCCGCACTCCTACAGTAGCTAGAGTACTTCAAGATCTTGACGTTCACAAATCCGCTGGTCCAGATGGTATTTCCCTTATCGTTCTGAAGAGGTTGCGCAAGCTCTTTTATCTATCCTTTTCTTCAGGGCTCTTCCCGAGAAGATGGAAAATAGCATTTGTCCAGAGTGTCCCCAAATCGAATCTTCATCTCCCTCCTCCCACCGACCAATTGCAATAGCTTCCCTTCCTTCCAAGGTCACGGAAACGCTGATAAACCGTTAGCTCATGAAATATTATTATACATATTATATTAGTGTGCCTGCTTTCGGATATTCTACTAACACAGCAACCGCACAAAATAAGGATTCGGTTAGCCAATTCGCACAGGTCTTGACAATTGATTCACACTCCCTACGCATCTCTTATTTTATAACAGACCGTCAATTTGTCGTTGATGCTATCCGATTGTGAAATTCACGACTGCCGCGGAACATAAGAATAACTCACAACCACAAAAAGGTTTAAAAGGGATTTATGCATTTATTTTTCCTGAAATCGGTAACTAAAATCTTTAAATTCACATTTCGTAAAACTATATATTGATTATTGAATGTGGAACTGAATTTGGTATGTGTTCTATTCTCAAATGCCTTAGTTAGCTTACCACTATTTTATAAGGTAATTGACAACCGGAGGCAAACCCCTGGTGAGCAATAGAAGAATGTGGATATAGATATAGATTTTGACAGCCCACAGCCAGTTGCATATATTTGTCACTGTGATTAAGTGTTTTTGTAGAAACTTAAATTAAAAAATCATTAAATGGAGTGCCTCAGTGCAATAACTATAAAAGGAATGGAATTACCATGCACTACATTCCAAAGAAAGTTCGGAACTCCAAAACTTCATTGAAGAAGTGGTCAATAACACTTCGAATGGGGAAACCATTTCCAAAATATTTTTTCATCTGCAGTCGTCATTTTAAAGAAGAGCAAATACTGGTACCAATTCGTCGGGAAGGTACTCGTATTAGGTGCAAAACAATGTTAGCTAAAGGAGCATTTTCTACAAAACATCTGCCTCAAAAGTTCAGTTGGTGCACAGAAAATAATGATCGACAGAGGAAAGCGGCTTTTGGTTCGTTCAATTAATATGATAAACCGAAGGTAAAGCCAAATTGTGTTCTATTTATTATGTTATTATAAGTTACCAATTTTCCGTTTCAGGAATACACATATTATGGAGGAGGAGGCATTTTTAGAATTGTGCGAGTCACCAAATGAAAAACTGTGAAGTGATGAATACTTGTACAAGAACCGAAAATAAAGGAGTACAAGTAAATTTAAATCCTGTTGTCATGTTCACATCATTGTTGGATACAGAAAAAAAGCTAAAGACAATGACTGGACTATCGGACATGCACATACTTACCACATTGCTGAAAGCGTGTACGAGGATAAGAACAGACAAAAAGGTATGCATGTCTATGAAGGACAGAATTTTTCTCTATTTGTACAAGCTAAAATTAAATTGTTCCCTTGCTGAGCTGGCTATATCATTCCAAATTAGTGAAAAGACGGCTAAGTTGTACTTTGCTGATACTATTCAGCTTTTAGCTAAAGTCACCAAATGTTTGATATACTGGCAAACAAGGGACCAGAATATAAGAAGCCTTGCAGCATGTTTCGAACAATTTCCAAATGTAAGAACTGTTCTCGATTGTACTGAGATGAGAACTATGACCTTCTGATGTCTCACATGTAGAACTTGCACTTATTCGCACTACAAAGGCTCGCATACGCTTAAAGTCTTGATCGGCGTATTTCCTTCTGGAGCCATTAATTTTTTGAGCGAGGTTGCGACTGGAAAATCGTTAGACAAAGCCATTTTCAATCTCACGGACTTAGTGGAGAAACTTGAACCAGGAGACGCCGTTTTGGTTGATAAAGGATTCCTGATAGGTGACGAGCTCTCCGGAGCTGGAATCGAGATGATAAGACCTGAGCTCAATTTTGGAAAGTTTACGAAACAAGACGTTGAAAGGAATACCAAGATTGCTGCAGCGCGAGTTCATGTTGAGAGACGTATAGCCAGATTGAAAATTTATAAAGTGCTATCTGAAAAAGTGCACGTTTCGGTATTACCTTATATGGATGATATAATGGTGGTCTTGTGTGGTTTTGTCCAACTTGAGCTATTCGATAATCAGCGATGATAAGTTTCTAGGGTAAGTGTAAAAGTCCAAATAAAACAATACTTGTATATAAATTCGATTTTTTTATCTTTATTGATTGTTTTTCTTTTTTTTCAGCTGCAAATGAGAAAACTCCACAATAACAAATTAAACATAAATATTTTTCAAACAGATATACAAGAATAAAAGCAATAAACACAAAAGAATTTTCTCAAAAAAAAAACGAATATGTACATCAAAAAACAAAGTGCTTTAATTTAATAAAAAAGGTATCACATTTTCAAAATATATTTGGCAACGTCTTTGAATATATGTTTTCAAAAAATCTTCGTCCATAGAAATATTAATAACGACAATTGAATTATAAAAAGAACTAAATATTATAGAATAAATAATAGAATTACAAATATAGATTAAATGAGGAAATGTTAAATTAAATGTTTACCCAAAGATTTCACGAAAGATGTATGTATTTATTATACATAATTATAATGTACCTACATACAAAAAGGCATAGGTTGGTCATAGCTGCCAGTAGTTGCCAATAGGGTTAAGTTACTAAAAACTGTAGTCTGCATTTGGTTGGTGTTTATGATACCACTTTGTACTAAATTAAAAGTCATGGCCACCTATATGTCAATTGAAAAAGTTTGGGTGTTTTTTCCACCACTATGATTTGTACAACATGGTGTTCGTTGAGTTGGGATATAAACCTTTTCTCTTAGGTTCAACTATTCACCGCTAGATGAGAAAATTTAAAATTGTTACAGCCAGTAACAATTCGTTATTAATCAAAAAACGGCAAAGTTACAGTCACGGTGTATTGACGGGTTAGTTCACAGCATCACTTTAACTGTTATAGTAGGTTCTTACTTGCATTTAATTATAAAAAAAAAGTTTAGCTAACTAATGTATCAGAGTGTAGATACCCAGATTGAATTTAAGTCAAACAATCTCAGAACTTGAAAGTGAAATATTTCACAGTTTGAGGTATACAATGGTCAAGGAATTTGACATTTGATTGCTTTAATTTAAAAGCTATTTTTTAAAAAGCTTTTAATTTGCTTGAAACAATAGTTTCCTCTTACACAAAATGAGATGGGAAATGCTAATTTTTCATTTTTCAACTGCGCTAATTGCTAACATATCGCACAGTTCCATTCTTGTTCAATCCCGTTGTTTCATCATTAGGTATAGAGGCACTTGCTTGGTAACGGTAATCTAATGGCTGAATGGCAAGTGCAAATAAATTCTGTGTTCTTATGAACCGAATACAATTATTCTTTGTCTGGAATTTTATATATAAATATCTTACAAGCTTCAGCAATTGGAGCGTTTTATTGTGAACTTATTTCAAGCTCAGCATTGGAAATCCCAATGAAACGCTATGTTCACTTTATGTAGAAAAATGTCAGATCTAAAACATCGAGAGAGAATCCTTTTCAGAAAAGTACGCGAACGCTTTTGCGTAAAAAGTAGAGCTGTGTCAATCGTGATTGATTCGATCTTTTTGACCCAATCACAATAAAGTATTGGTGATTGCAATCACAATGCCCGAAGTCAATCGTTCATCGAGTCAATACTTTTGTTCTGTTCTGACTAATTCATTTCTTTATTACTGATTTCTTAATAATTTCTCAATAAATGTGTTAATATATCAAAATATTTTTATTTATTTCGGCTTATTTCGTTTTACCAACACATATTTGTTCTACAAAAATATCGCTTCTGTACAATAACCTCCATTTCCTAATTTTTCAAAGGCGTTTTGGTATTTATATCTATATGATTTGAGCTGATTAGTGAACATATCCATGATGAGAAATAGAACAATCGTTTCTTCTCTTTTTTTTATTGTGGTCTCTGTCTTTAAGTAAACTTGATTTGTAGTTTTGTACTTTGAACTTTGAAGCTGTCAAAAATTAAATTATTAAAAATACGCAATCGCAACGCAACGCAATAGAAAAAACAAATAAAACATGATATTGAATGGAGCCCTAGGACTTTTCTCCTTGACAGGAATCAATTAATTATTCTGGTGCGTTTCGTAAGCTGATGAGATTCTCACCACCGATAATCCACTCACTGCTGGCTAGGCTACTTATCGAAAGTGCTCGGTGATTTAATTTTCTACCATGATCAACTCCTTAATTTCTCATTCCATAGGTTCATCACATCGTCATTGGACTGCGGCTCTAAACAAAAATAAGGAACTACATTATGTCAAACGTGAAGATCTTATTAATTCTGCAAACACCCTAAAATCCCTTGACTACAGCATCGATGAAATTCTTAAAAAAACCCATGCTTCTATAACTTAACACAATGACAATACAGAATCGGTACAATGTTTTCAAGGAATGCGGCTGTGCATCAATTTCGGTGTCAGTCCTCATCAAGTTTGTGACTGTGATGAATTAAAATGTTTCCACACTCAAAGGCCATGGCTATATCCCACTTGCCATTGATGTTGAAGAAAATCTTTGCATACGGTTTACAGACATTGATCTGTACTCATTAACTAAGTACGGAGATGACCTTATACTAAAAACATTGCGTATGAATATTCTAAATTTATATCTGAAGCAGCGTTTAGGAATGAACGACAAAGAATTGAAGAAGGTCTGGAAGGTCTATTCTCGTATTCGACACAGAAGTTTTCATTCCATTTAGCGAATGGTTGATGTTTTACAGAATGATTTGCAATTCACTACTGAATGTATAACAAAGAATGCATTCGTTCTGTATGGTGATCCAGATAATGTGAAGCGAATGCTTCAGGAAATAAAGACCATTAATGGGCAGGACTTTCGAGAAGTCCTCTACAAAATGCCAAAAATTCTCATGTCCTCAACCGATAATTTGGTCAAGATTATGAGCCACATAAAATCGTTTAATATAAAGGAAGATGCGATACTGAGATGTTTGGAAATACTCTCCTTGAGTCCAGATACAGTGCTAACGCTTCAATGCTCGAGTTCCTGGAACTATGAGGCTTAGCAATGGACACAGTTTGGAAAAATATTCTCAATTGAGAATAGAGTAAGCTCGTGTCCTTTCCGCGAAATATTTTTGCCACGAAATTACCGCCTGGCATAAGAACGTGGGTTGTTATGCTTAAAGCGGCGAGCAACAGTTGAGATCGTATGTATTCATCGATGTCATGCAGACCAGTGACGTCGGGAGCACCATCGCATACAACTAATTGAGCAGAAACTGAAAACAAGATTTCATTATTCCTTTCATTACAACACACATAACAACATAACAATATTTTATTCAATAAAAAAACAAAAATAAACATTAAATACAAAATTCAAGAATTAACTAAAAATAGGACGTTTATAAATTATAATTCAGAAACAAAGTTTGAGCAACTTTTCCTGGTTTGAGACTACAGCGTCTATCATCAACTGTCAGTCCCGCTTTTGAAAAGATACGTTCACAGAGAACGCTGGTTCCTACAATACATAACCTTCGACGAACAAGTTTGTATAGCCTCGGGTAAACATGCTTTCGTTCGTCCCACTAGGGATCGTCGGTTCTTTTTATAAGTGGTTCATTAAGATATTTGTCAACTTCTACTATAGTCGCAGTATTTTGATTGGGATTTGCAATAAACTTGTTTGACCTTGTTATGAAAAACCTCTCAAATAAGTGAAGGCACTGGATCGATGTTGTGTGATGTAGATGGTTGGGGACTGTTATCTATATTAAGCGATGGAATTTTTTTTCTAAAGTTATCTAAACATCGTTTAAATTTGAGTTGTGAGGTGAACCCATATCTTTTGGATCGTGGATCGAGTATTGTAGCCTGTGTAACAAGCTCATGCGAGTGTATGTCTTTAAATCGGGTTAACACTGATGATGACAATATGCTTATAATTTGGGCTATTTGTATTTCCTCACTTATATTCGCTCTGGACTGTTTTCCAGATGAATATGAATTGCATTAACCATAAGCATTATTTTCGACAGTGTTACATTTTTTTCAGCCGAAATCTCCTCGGTGATGACATGAAATTTTTTAAATATTTCAGTCGCTTTTTATACTATCATCCAATCTTTGGGAGACAGACTGTTTAAATCGGGGTTCTCAATAGCAAGAACGGCGATAACAGCAGTCTTAATTTTTAAACACCTGGTTAGCATGTCGTATGTTGAGTTCCATCTCGTCACACAGTCTTGTTTTAATTTTACTTCAGGGAGGTTTAGCTGTCTTTGCATACTTGCCAACTTGACAGATGCTTTTGAACTGCTTTTAAAATAGGCGACGATGTTCTTTATTTTGGCTATTTGCATCTCAATGACGGCAAATGCGCAAAACAAGGAAAATAACTCCATTTGTTATATTTAACAGCGCCAACGATGTTTGCTGCATTGTCTGTAACTACGCATGCTACCTTCTGGTCCAGACCCCAAGCCCTCACTTCTTCCAGCAGCAAATTTTCCAAATTTACTGAAGTATGGGCTTGATCATATGGAATGCATCCCAAAAGGCAAGATTGCAGCGAGCTACTGCCGTCTACTTCCTGCACAAAGTGAGTGTATTTACACCAACGTATAGCTTTGTTGTGTTCTGGACGTCCATCCGTCGGTGGTAAGGCATACGGCTTCTACATTTTTAAGCATTTGAGTTCCTTTGTTTCATTGTACATGCGGGGAATTAGGGAATTGGACAAACATTTTCTTGTGGGCATGGAGTAACTGGGACAAAGCATATTAAAAAGTTTCTTCACTTCCTCATCTTCTACCATTTGGAATGGGTAATATTTTTTCACTATTGTTTTTGTTAATTGTTCATCTATTTGTTTTGAAAATGATGGGGATATGGGTCTGCGTACATAAGATGATATATTTGCTTGTTTTAAAACGGATGGAGGTGGTGGGTTACTTACGGTGTTGCTATTGCTGGTTTGTGGATGGTTTTCTTGAACGGCTGCACTATTTATATCTTGATTGTCAGGTGTATTTAGATTTTCTAACGGAGCGCGAACCCTATTTCGCACTCCAGGCACATATCTCGCGGCTTCTAAAGACACACCTTTATGTTGGGACTTTATGTGTCTTCCGAGATTGCCTGTTGCACCTCCAGTGTAGCTTAAGACTTTTTGGCAATAACTACATTTAGCCTTACCATTTGAAACATTTGAAAAATGTTTCCAGATTGCACTTCGTTTGTTCCTTAGGTCAGACCAGTGTTGGAAAAAGGCTTACTATTGTACTGAATTCAGTACAATTTGATTTTCTCAGTACACAAGTACATCTTTGCCTATCTCAGTACAATTTTGAATTGTCTGTTAAAATTGATATATATTATTCCTTCAGTTGATTTTCTCTTATCTCCCTTGACTAAAAAAATTTATGTGCGATCGAACATTCCCAAAGCCCAATTACCCAATATCAAAATCTACCCTACATGAAATGAATGCGTCCATTTTATTTTAAATACTGACATCTGAACGTCATTCGATGACATTTGTTTTTTCCCTTAAATTTGAAAACGAAAGACGGAAAATTGTCGGTTGTTGCGTTCGTCTGCCGTGGTTCTGGTGTTTTGTTTTGGTGTCGAGTCGAGGATAATTCTGTGCAATAATGGAAAGGTAGTTTACATAATCTTACATTACTAAGAGATACATATTACATATTTTAGTTAAAAACAAAAGAAGAAGATTGGATTTCGATGACGTTTTCTTAAACGCACTTCAAAATTTCTCACAAAGTGCAGTGCTGGATGGCCAAGTTAACTCTATTGTTCAATTTGTATTAAAGTTTTTTCCTAATGAACACAAAAACATTGAAGTTGTAAACAACGAATATAGAGCTCTAGCTGACTGTGAATATATAAAACAACTGAGAAATCTTTCCATATCAGAATTTTGGTCAAAAATTGGCCTTTTAAAAAATGAATGCAATGAGTCTATGTTTCAAAATATTCATCGAATTGTTCAGGGTGCCTTTTGTGTTCCTCACGCGTCAGCAAACGTTGAAAGAATTTTTTCGTATCAAAATATAATTAAATTTAAATTAAGAAATCGGTTACAAGTTCCAACGTGTTCTGCACTTATAGAAACCAAAAATCTTATAAAGAATGAATGTTGTCACAGTTTTAAAATTAATAAAGATCTTTTAAATAAAAATGTTACAAACAACCCTCTTCAAAAAGAAGAACTCTTAGATTAGAGTAAAACTCATATAATATTGATTAATGATCCTACCTATCTGTGTTACGGAGATCCTTCCGTTATTTATTAAGCTTTTTTTTACCTCAATATTTATAATAAATGATTTTTTTTTTGTTTTTGTTCTAATAAATAAATTTTATTTTTGAATTTGTGTGTTTGTTTACATTAATTCATAAGAGCCCAGTACAATTTGGTCTTTTTCAGTACAATTTTGTTTCAGCGTTCAGTACAATCGAAAAAAATCGATTTCCGTCACTGGGTCAGACTCAGACATTAGAGCTCTATAAAAAATTACCTAGGTAAGTAAATAACCTTCTTTTTCTTTTAACAAATGACTTACATAATATTTTATTTCGGTAATATATTAAATACAAAGTAAATTCTTACTAATTTTCTATAATTTAATAGAATAAAATAAAACTGATTAGACAAGTATGAGACGAAATAACAGTTTATAGATTTTCAAATACAATCAGCAGTTTGTTGTTATTGAGTGTATTCACTCTTACAATCCATTCGAATGTATCTGTCTCTATCGAAACTAAATTGAAGGAATGATGATTGGGGTTTTTAATTGTATTGAAATTGAATGGAGCAATACAATACTCCCATGTCCCATCTGTCATTGATTGATTGAATGATTGATTGAAATGACCAAATCATTTTTTCAACCAATACTTGAACGATTCGATCATTAAATTTGAACGATTGACACAGCTCTAGTAAATAGATCAAAAACGTCAAATTTGACTTGAAAAGAAGACACCGCTGTTTTTTTTTGCTGGCTAACTAATAGAATTTCATCATTTGGCAGTTTTCAAAGAAAGTAACGTTTCTGTAGTTTTGCGCGAAAGTATATATAGGGTGTTTTTTTATAGAGGTATACAACTTCTGATAGGGATAACTGTCAAACTAGCTGTCATACTAATAAAGTGGGTTTCACTTTTTTCAGTACACTTTGGCAAATCACCATGGAAAGACTTACACCAGGACAACGTTTACTAATCGTGGAAATTTATTTCCAAAATTCGGGCTCTGTTCGCCAAACTTATAGAGCACTTCGTCGAGTTTACGGTGCGCATAATCGTCCATCTGAGCATCTAATACGCAATACTATGGATCGATTCATGACCACATTTACTCTTTGCGATAATGTTCGTCCAAACAGAACCCATACCGTGCGTACAGAAGAAGCCATCATCGCTGTAGACGTGAGTGTGAGAGAGGACCTGAATTCATCGATCCAGCGCCGTTCTCAGCAACTCGGTCTCTGCCCGTCCACTACTTGGAAAATTTTGAGAAAAGATCTTGGCCTACATCCATATAAGATCCAAATGGTGCAAGAATTAAAGCCAGCGGTCCATCAATTGCGTCGTGTGTTCTGTGAATGGGCTGAGAACCAACTGGAAGTTGAACCAGATTTTTATTGTCAAATCATCTTCAGCGATGAGGCTCATTTCTGGCTTCACAGGTTTGTAAACAAGCAGAATTGTCATTTTTGGAGTGAGCACAATCCTCATGAGACTCCATTACATCCCGAAAAAATCACTGTTTGGTGCGCTTTAAATCCGAAACCGGTGCCAATATTACCGTGAATGGCGAACGCTACAGGCAAATGATTCGTGATTTTTTTATTTATCATGTCATTTTAAATCATTTGGAGGAGAAATGGCTCCAATAAGACGTCGCAACATGCCATACAGCGCGTGCAACCATGACTTTATTGAGCCAAACGTTTGTTGACCGAATCATCTCAAGAAATGGACCTGTGAGTTGGCCACCTCGTTCGTGTGATTTTGGACCTTTGGACTACTTTTTGTGGGGGTACGTCAAATCTATCGTCAATGCTGATAAACCAGCAACGATTGATCAGTTAGAAGCCAAAATTCGACGCACTATTGACGAAATAAGACCTGGTATGCTCGAAAAAGTGGTGCAAAATTGGACCGACAGGATGACGTTCATAAGGCGCAGTCGCGGAGGCCATATGCCAGAAATTATTTTTAAACATTAAATGCCATGCAATTTGTGAGCTAATAAAGCCAAAATTTGGTCATTCCATTAAATTTGTTGTTTTATTTTTAAAAAAAAAGTTGTACGCCTCTATAAAAAACACCCTCTATAAATCTAAGTTTGCATATTAGACGCGAACTGACTCACTGTATACGAGCACCTATTGGGTAATGTTCTCTTTCCGCGCCGTGTTAAATAAAAATGCCAACAGATTAGTGTTAATGAAATAGATAATTTACTTTCATAAATTTAAATAACATAAGTAAACATTTTCATTTTACACATAAAACGTTTTAAGCATAAAACCTTTCCAGTGTGCAGGTGTTAGTGATTGTAAAACTCTACACAACACAAACTACTTAACAATTCGTTGTTTTTTCTTTCACATCCTCGTCGGTATAAATAATTATCCACTTGCACGGTGAACAGTCCTTACAATCTAGTTTTATATAATTTAATGGAATAAAATATAAAAACAAATTTTGCAATGAAAAGCAATAAATAGAAACAGATTTTGTGCATAAATGTGTTGTTCTTGTAAGAGTACAATTGATATGCAATCGGAGGAGTAAGTGTGGTTTGCGGGTAACAAAAGGACACGGGACTCTGTTGAAGTTAATTACAATCCTTGCAAATAACGCCTTAATTCTTCTTCTGTGTCGTAAATCATAACGGGGAATGGTGAACCGGGGACAAATTCACCGGCCCATTTAACTTCTACACGATAGTCACCAGGTTCTGTTGGATCATACTGAAGCGGAAAAGAAATTCAAAATGCTGTTCAATATGATAATGAAGGATATTACCTTGCATAGAATCGTCCTATCTTTCTGGCTCTCGCGTTGCATTTCAACACGGAAAGCACCTTTGGGTCCGCGCACCCTAACTGTGAGTTGGCCAGCTCCAGCGCCTCTTGTGTCACATATAAATCGCGATTGAAAAGTGGCAAGTACTCCGTGTTCAATGCCCGGACCATAAACACGAACCTGAATACAAAGAACCACATTGGAATGAGGCGTAGATTTCGAGAACATTTTTGTTTAACTAACCTTGCTAGCATCTGGGGCTCCGGCGACCTTCAAGCCAAACGGTGACCCTGGAACATGTTGTCCGCCATACTTGATGGTGAGCAAATGCCTTCCAGGCTCCTGTGGCTTGATGTTCAGTGTAAACGTCGCATCACCATGATCGTAGAGTTCGCAGTACGCCACTTTTCGTGGACCTGCACAATGGGCCGTCAGCTCTCCGGGGCCAGCACGTCGAGTGTCAATCCACGACTTAATTTCTTTTCCTACTACACCATGGCGAAGGCCTTCGCCAGAGCATATAACCTTTGATGCGTCCATTGATGATCCAACCGCTACAGTCAATGGACATCCCTTAACCAGCCTTCCATTCCACTTCACCGACAGGGCCAATGACCCGGAAGAGGATTTTTGAGGAGTGTATGAAGCCAGCCAAATATTTTCATTCGGTCTCGGTTGAGCGAGGCTCACCGGAACGGAGGTATTATCCTGGTGGATGAGGATCACCTCTGGTCTTCCAAGCGGCGCATTGGTTGCATCTATTGTGAAGTGAGCTGCCTCGCCCGCTTGAGATGCAGCCAAACCACGACCGGTTAGAATTACTTTATCAGCTGCCTGTTGACCGGTCACGTATGCGCTCCTCGGGCATTGTACAATTGACATGCCACTCCAGGTCAGATCCAGGTCATGTTCCCCGGGAGCTAGGTTATCGGCGGAAACAAAAAGTCTTGCTTTTCCATCGCTCAGTTTGTCGACTGGAATTTCAATTCCATCGATCGTACAGACCAGCTCTCCAGGTCCGGCTTGTTCAACATCGAAAACAAGGCGAGCTGGCAAAATAAGTCGACCTTCATGGTCAAGCAAAGTTCCCCACCCTCCAACAGGCGTGACTTTAGATGCCTCCACACATGAAACATTCCATGGTGAGCCCGGTAATGAGCCTCTGTTGGGGCAGCTTGCTCGGATTTCATATCGTCCTACAGATAGAATGGTATAAGAGATGCGCCATTCATTGTTTCCAAGGGCCTTAAAAATAAAGAAAAATTTATTAGTTAGTGTCGAGACGTTAAAGATTGAAGTGCGTTCTTCTACCTTAATTTTAGGATCAATCCTTTCTCCAAACTCGTCGATACGCTCAATTTGAACATTCGGCGCGACCGGGCAGTAAACAACAAACGAAGCCTCCTTATTCCTATGGCAAACTTCTAGCCCTGTTCCAGCAGCCCGTGAATCCCCCTTGTTGCCGGTGGGAGATACGGTGAAGTTGAACGGCGATCCTTGGATCGTCTCACCGCCGTACAACACAGTCAGTCTATGATTACCCGGCACCGATGGAAGGAAATCGATCGAATACACGCCTTCTGTTTGTTCTGTCACTCGAACTGGAAGGTTCTGATTGCTCGGGGATACTGCATATGCTTCGACTTCGGCAACGCCAGCTTGTTCGGTTCTCACTAAAAATGATAACAGAAATAGGAGAATGTTCTTTTAAGGACGATTCCACTTACATGTGAGGGATATTGGGCTGTGAAGCGCCTGTTGCCCCTTCGGAGCACCTTGAATAGCCACTTTGGTTGAGTCGAACGATTCGCAAGTAAACGGACTTCCCGGCAGTGATTTGGATTGATGAAGCACCTCTGTTGGAACAAACAGCGTTAGAAAACCAAAGTTAAAAAGAAAGCTCCCTCTTACCTACTACACACTGTCCGACTTTGTTTGTAGTAAACTCGGCTTGTAATTGGCCACCTTTAGTCTGATAGCAGCGAACTGGTAATGCCTGGCCTCCCGGACCTGAAACGACGACGTCAAACTCTCTGGCTGGCCTTCCGATAGTGTCAATAGCAAACGATGTGGTCTTTCCAGCACGTGCCTGATAGAGACCTAATCCACTGACATTGATTTCCTTGCCAGCTGCAGCTGGCAAAACACCGATTTCAAGTGGCTTTAGAGAAACTGGGACACCGTTGTAAAGAATTGTTATCTTATGCGGGGCAACCCTAGTCGGATGATAGACAACCTCCCATATACCGTTCTTGGAAGGTCCTCTTATCGAATGCGGAACTTCGGAAGCACCACACCTCACGATTGCAGTGAGTGTTCCATGCCCAGCGTCATTCAAAGACAAAGATATGCTTGCAGGTCGGTGGCATAGGGCTTCGCCAACCTCGGTTATCTTCACCAGGGATGGATCGAATACTGTCAAAGTTCGAGTGGCGATGTGATGTCTCGTTTCGCGATCAATGAATCGTATTATATAGTTTCCAATCATATTAGTTCGGAATTCGGCGGTATGCCTTGTTATGGTATACGCCACAGGCTTGTGGTCGGGTCCCACAATCTCTGCAATCTGGTCGTCTGTGGGGAAATCCACCGTAGCTAGGCTTCCAATTTGAATTTGCTGGGCTGTCTGCTGTATATCGACACGGAATGGACTTCCATCGACCGGGACGTCGTTAAAGGTTACATTCACGTAGTGAGGTTCACAACTTTGTGGCACGAATGTGACATCGTAGAGCCCCCTAGCACATGCAACAACTTCTGCTTTGACTGTACTAGTGTCGGTGGAAACAACTAACTCTAAGGTGCCTTCCCCAGCTCCGGCTGCATCCACGCTGAAAGTTACCGGGATTCCCAATGGACACGGTCCCTCCTGCTGTTCCAATCCGCTTATTGTGACGCGTGAGACATCAAAGACGTTGCAAGAAAATGGCGAGCCACTTATATGCTGGTCATTCGCGGTTACGCTGATCAAATGACGACCTACTGCCGATGGACGGAACGAAGCTTTGTAAGTATCTCCACGATGATTTAACTGACACGGGACGTTATCTCCAGATGGAGATGTGACGAAAATCTGTGGCTCCACACCATCGAATCCGTCGAGCTCGAAAATATTTTCCATTTTGACGGCTGCCTGTTTCAATCCCTCTCCAGAGGCTATAGCCCTGGGAAGTGATACTGGAGCTGGAGCAATATGACACGTAAATGGTGAACCCGGAACTGGATGTCCATTAAACCTAACAGACAGTGAGTGCGCTGCTGCTTCAGTGGGTTTAAAGTTCACTTTGAAACGAGCATTCCCTTCAGATTGAACGAAGTTCGGCACATTCTTTCCATTGACTGCAACAATGATTTCCAAGTTACCAGCTCCAGCCTGACTGGCATTGATACCGAAACTAACACTCTTACCGACGACTCCCGGACGTATATCGGTGACCACAACCTTCTCAGCGGAGTATGCCTTCAGGAGGAATGGACTTCCTTCCACGTGTCCTCCTCCAGGAAGACGAACCTCTACAGAGTGATCGCCAACGTCGACGGGTTCAAACTTCACGCTGTATCCAACGTCTGCTCGCTCGATTTTTGTTGACACGCTTCGACGAGCTGGACCCAAGACTTCCACCAGCGGCATTGTGTCTGATTCGACTACGAAATCAAACATTCTACCTACGCTTACTTTATCCATGGACTCGGGAGAGACTATCCGAGCAGCAGCTGAGACACGGCATGTAAAGGGACTCCCCGGAACATCCTGCCCATTAAACCGTAGTTCCACTGTGTGGTTCTGTGCGTCTCGTGGCGTAAAAGAGATGGCATAAGTATGCTGGCCTTGTCCCTGTGCTGATGTGGGAACTCGGCCTCCATTGACGGTTACTTCTAGATTGCCTGGGCCGGCTTGAGACGTTTCCACGAGGAAAGTAACAGCTTTACCTACTGTTCCCGTGCTCACGTTCTTCACCTTAATTGCGTTGACATCATACACCTACAAAGGGAACAGCATGTTCAGCAATTTAGACTTCAGGGAGTGGTCTAATCTTACCTTTGCTGCATATGGACTTCCGGCGGTTGCTAACCCATTGACAGTAACATTCACCCTGTGTTCGCCCACTGAACGTGGGACAAAGTCGGCTTTGAATACACCCTCGGCGGTCTGGTGAACTTGTGCGGGCACTGATTGCCCAGCTGGTCCTGGTTGTGGAACAACAGATCGAAGGAAGCGCAGATTGAAGGTGCAGTTTTTGTTTGATATTTTTTTGTTGTAATTTTTTTGTTTTGTTTTTTGTTTTGTTTTTAAAATAATTTTGTTTGGTTGGTAGTAGTAGTTTGGTGGTAGCAATACAGAAGAAGATAATGGAGTCAAAACAATTGTTTAAGTCAGCAAATACAAATATGGTTGGATTGTTGGGGATGTTTTATGAAAGGAAGGGGTCTTATGTTTGATTTACAAAAGCCATTGGGGGCAAAGAACTCTGTGATTTTGCGACTTCACGACAGGATCGGTGTACCAAAGCCATTGACAATAATGAAACGGTGAATCAAGGTTGTTAGTAGAGAGTTTAGAAACGTGCTAATAAGGAGTCTGTGTTATAAAACAAAAGAAAAAGTTTGTGTTGAACCCTCCACCACACAGAACTAAACAATTTAGAAGAAAAAACAACAAATAATCTTTATTAGAACATTTACATAATTTTTACAAGACAAGTCCATTAGTAAACCAACAAATTGGAAATTAAACAATGTTTTTTTTTATCTACTCATCTCTACAACAACTATCGTCTACACAATACGAATTAGTAAATTTTGTTTTGTTTACGCTTTTGTTAGGTGTGTGGTAAATACAACATTTCATCAATATGGGTGACTGAGTTTTAGGCTTGGGGTTATTGAAAGTAATTAACATTTTATAATCAAAGTTTAAAAATATTTATAAAAGTCTAGTACAATAGTCTTCGTCGTCCTGAAATAATATACAGATATAAAAGTGAGAAATAAAAATAAAAACAGGAAAAAAATTAATAAAAATTCGTAAAATCAATCAATTAACGGAAAATATTTTTAAAATAAGTTTGTTTTTTATACAAAATTAACATTTATCAAGACAGTAAGATATAAAGACAGAGAGAGAGAGGATTAGAAGGAAGTGCAAAGGAGTGTGACGCTGTAGTTGACAACTCGTGAGTTTTTCTTTGGAAAATTTACCGTTTTTTACTATCACTAAATGATACATATATGTTATGTTTTACTACAGCGTATATATGCTAGTTCACAATTGCATGTTTAATACAACAACTAGCCTATATACGCTCACTTTAGTGGGGATAACTCGCTTAGTCCTTAAGTGGATACAGATCAGATCGCTTCCAAAGACCGGTTTCTACGTCCGATAACTTTTCGTCGCCTGAGAATTGTTTTGTTCCATACGCCACTTTTGTCGTTTTTCAGGATTCTATGGTCATTTTGTATGCTCTTTTTAAATCTGTGATTCGATTTAGTCTTAGTCTTTCCAATCCCGAGATATCGAACATCGATTTTGTCCCATATCCACCAAAATCAGCTGTTTGTAGAATAATAATTCTTTTGTGCTATAAACCATTTTTTGGCGTTTGGGACAATTTTTCCATATAATTTTTCGCAATTTTTTTGTGAGAATTGTTTTGTTCCACGTGCGACAAGAGATACAGAAAATATTAACAAAGTTGAGAATTGGTTTGTCCTGTTAAAGAAAGCTATGTATATGGGACACTGATCGCAAACAAAAGTATTGGCTTGTTCCACCTCGATTACAGTTGTGTAGATATTCGATTTTATGAAGATATGAATTCAGTTACTGGCTGAACACAAACAAAACAAAAACATGCAAAACATAGTTGCAATCAATCATTCAGTTTCAATAGATGTGTTTAATGAACCTTAGCTGCACAGAGGAGTACAGAAAAGTACAAGATTTGGTGTTCCATTCTGTCAATTTGTATTCCTTGAAGCTGTGCAGATCAGTTTAGCACACGATTTTCTGTACCTAGTTTTGAGATAGGGCAAGTGAGTGAAATGTGTCAAATTTGAAAATTCAAATTGTACTGATGCCAACTGATTTATTTGTTTGGCATGAAATATCGTATTTCTTAGTTTCATCTTAGAAATATTCGCATATTTATGAAAAAAAAATCGAAAGAATAACATGGAACGAGTTTGATCAAATTGACATTAGGCCAAACATTGACGGTACAATGCTCACTCAAAACCCGAAATTCACTAGAAAACAAAGATGATCATCTATTTGAAATTTCGCAGCTGAGAGGGGAACATATGACTGATCTAATTTGATTTGACAGTTTCCACTCACTTGTTTAATGCTAAACAAGAATAATTTTCTTATTATATTTTATTTTTTGAATAAAAACTTTGTTAACAAAAAAGATGAAATCAATTTTTTTTTTTTTCAAATTTTAGCATCCAACTTCATGCTTTCTTGCCTTTCAAATATTTTGGTTGAGAATTACTTTGTGCCATATCCATTTCTTTGTGGTCCACGTGTATGGAAAAAAATAATCAGTATCAAAATATAGGAGGTGGAAAACAAGTCAAAAAAGGAGACTTTTATGTTAATTATTGTAGCTTGTTAACGGTTTGGCAAAACACTTTGAAAATTGGTAGGTGAACTCTTTATAAGACTAACTTCGTTAAAAAATTAAAATAAAATCCTATCACACAGTTTCGGAGTACCAAGTAAGCAAACCTTTAAACGCGTTTTTCTCGAAAAAGTGAATATGTCATATGGAACAATACAATTCTCGGGCTACGTTTTGTTATCGCATGTCAAAACATTGACATTTCTTACCTACTGAACTGACACATAGGTACCCCAACATTTTACTTGGTTGTAAAGCTTTACTTTTAGCAAAAAACATTGACCCGCTGCCATTTCCAAACCACTTGTCCTATCGAGGTCAACTTTATATTTTTATAAATACAATTATGTTGCCCTACACTGTAGCATAATTAGATTTTTTATCAGCGTTTTATTTTGGAATTTAATTTTCCGCTTCAATATACTCTAGTTCGACTGGAGAAAATAGCCGAAATGTCAAATAACAGCCAGCATAGTGTGCCAAGTCACAGTCGGGCGTTATTTTTTTGCTAAGCCTATATCTATCTATACGCTTGATTAAAAAACAAGGAACATCAATTTCTATGTTTTACAAATGTCAACAGATACACACCACACACAATCTTCCTATTCATCAGGATCACGATTTCAATTCAATTCAGTTCAAACTAAATTTTATTGATATCTAATAGATTATTTATACAATTTTATAGAATTTACATAGACATGGCGATTGTGCCGTTTATCGGGTGAGACATTTAAAAAAAAAAGATAAATACATATACAGGGTTTTGGTCAAAAGTGACTTCCTAATTTGAAAATATCATAACTCTTTTGTTTTTAATTTTTTTTCTTTTCTTTGTTAAGGTAGGTAGGTACTTATAAAACAAACATGGGAGATTTACTAAAATGAACTACAACACTTTAGAGAGGACCAAACTAATTGAATTTTATTTTGGAAATAATCAGTCCATTATTTTAACCCAAAGAGCTTATCGGCGTCATTTTAATGGGCCAAATCCACCCTCTGCGCACATGATTACGGCACTGGTGGCACGATTTTATCAACAAGGAACTGTAGTTGATTTTCCTCGAGCTGGAAGACCTCGCAGTGAACGAAACGAAACGAATGTGGAACGCATTCTTGCAAATGTTGTGGAGAGTCCAGAAATATCGACACGAAGGCGCTCTGGTCAACTCGGTGTGTCCCGCAGTTCATTCCGAAGAGTTCTAAGAACCGAATTGCAGCTGTTTCCATACAAAATCCAATTTGGGCAAGAATTAAAGCCAGGAGATCTTCAAAAATGTGTTGTTTATGCAGTTGTTTATGCAGTTTCCACAAATTCAGGATTTAATTGGCCTCCACGTTCTCCGGATTTGACCGCACCAGACTTTTTTCTCTGGGGTTATTTGAAGGGTAAAGTGTACGTAAATAAACCCACCACAACCCCGCAGTTAAAGGAGAACATTCGTGCTGAAATACAGGCGCTGAGCCCAGATGTCCCACGAACTGTTATGGAAAACGCTCTAGAAAGAGCCCGTCTCTGTGAGCATGATGCTGGTGCTCATTTGAGGGACATTATATTCCATACATATTGCCGAAAAAAATCTCCATAAATTATACTTTGTGATTCTAAAATAAATTATTAATAAAAAATTAAATCTATAAAAAGTATTATCACTTCAAATTAGGAAGTCACTTTTGACCCACCCTGTATAAGCAAATCGCTTATACAGGGTGTGTTAGACTAATAAGGTTCAAATCCAGTCGGGACCAAGTAACGTCTAAAAGTTGCTCCCACTGCCCCACTGCGAATGGTTGGAGAAGCTAGGTCTTAGGCCCTATATTTAATTTGAAGAAGGTAAAAGAACATAAGAAAATTGTCTGCATCTACTTCTTCTTCTTCTTCTTCCTAAATGACGGTGAGGCTATGATCGGGACTAAAGGGATCATAACCCTCCCACTTAACAGCATCCCTACTGGTCTACCTGTGGGGTTCGCCGGTTCGACCTCAGAAAATAACGGCAGGCCTCCCGATATTGAATGACTTCGTCGCTGAGGCCAATCAAATTCTGGTGTTGTTGCATTTGTGTGATGCAAGAGTTTTTAGGCCTGACTCTCTTTTGCCTTTGTATGGGAACCTTGATTGATATTGCCTTTTTGACTGAGTTTGTAGGATCTCTCCTTCAAACATGACAGTACCAACTGATCTCGCTACATTTTCTTCGAGTTAGGTTGTTTGACGTAAATGCTTTCTCGGATCTTGGAATCCGTCTTTACATATTAACAATATATACTCTACTTCAAGAAAAAGATCTATCAACAATATTAATTAATAATGATCGTAATTATTTCGGTAAGAGAGAGCATGCTTGCATTACTGAGATAAGAAACAATTCAAGATGTCCTTACATAGACTAATAGAAAACGAGCTGACATTGAAATATAACCTGCGGATAAAGAGAGGGTAAATAGCCAGGAAATGGTAAATATTCTCTCTCTCATTTCTGATACACATCAGAGGTAGAGTTTCTATGGGGTAAAAAATTCAGATTGAGAATTTCAAACCTAGCCCTAAAAAGGGAACTCATGGTAGGAGCAGTTTGAACAGTACAAAAATAGCTGTTTTCCAAACCATGACTAAAGTTTTTGTAAATATGTCTTCATTTCAGAAGCTTCGTTTCATCAATATTAGCTATCACATCAGAAAACATTCCGTTCCAATCATCAACGTTAAAATCACTCAAATTTAGGCTTACGTCATGGGACAACGCAAGTTGGTTCCATTCCTTGAACGGGGAAGCATTAGTTCCTAGGAGTGATGACATTATTATCTTGTGGAAGTTATTACCATTTGTCCACATAACTCTGGCAATATACTCATAGTGGGCTTTTTGATTCTGGATGTAAATCGGGGCAATGCCAGGCTCCACATGTATCGCGTAAGTTGGTGTGGCATTTGGTCATTTGAATAAGCCTTTATAAAAGAAACTTTGAAATACCTCGAATTCTTCAAAAGGTATGTTTCCAAATGCCTGCACCCCAAAGCACACACAGGTTTAAACTGTTGCATTTAACACATATCGGGCGCAGTGGCTCAATGGTTAGTGTGTCGGACTACTAATCGAAAGGTCCCTGGTTCAATTCCCGGCGGGCCAAGTATCAATTGTCATGAGAAGCTTCTCAACTTTGCCGTTCGGATTCGGCTCAAAATTGTAGGTCCCTTCTGCTTCGCAAAGAAAGTGGTTGGAGGGTTGTAGGCCCTGTATGGGCCGTTAATGCCTAATATATATTTATATATTAAACACACGTTGCTTACATCTTTGTCCTATTTCCCGAAAAACTTTGGCTATATAATACTCAAAACTGCACTAGCTTCAGTGATCTTCACCTTCACATGAATCGCAAAATTTAAATAAAGTAATCAGCACTCCCAAATATTTAAATTCTTTGACCACCTCATTACGTTCACCTTGATCAAACCAATTTTCTTCTGACAGTCGACGGCCACGGTGAGGCTGTGCAAATATCATTACCTTAGTTTTGGGACATTAACCTGTAAGTCCCATGTATTGCCTTAGTCTTGGAGCCTATTGATGCAATAAACAAGAATTGCCAGCCACCATGAAGAGATCGTCACCATAAAACACGATCTTTATCCTAACCAATCTGCACTCCTCCCGGTAAACAATTTCAGATGTCATCGATGTGAAGTGCAAACAGGATCCGACTTAAGATACACCCTTGTGGTACACCTGAGGATGTATCAAACCAATCGAACACATCCAGTAAAAGTTACCAGGTTTTTGATCAGCATCGATAGTACCTAATGCAGATCTAGCCATGTCTGTCCGTCCGTCGGCAGTGTTTGGTCCTAAAACTCAAGATCGACGGCTGAAATTGGAATACATATTCTCTGGGAGGACAAAACTATCACTTTGCAAAATGACATCGGCGCAGAGATCAAGCGAAGAATCACACTTGCCAATCGCTGTTTCTTCGGGCTAAGAAGGCATCTAAGAAGAAAAGCCCTCTCTCATAGAACCAAGGAGATACTAAAAAAGACCTTAATCATCCCGGTCCTGCTGTATGGTGCAGAAGCATGGATCCTGTCAAAAGCGGATGAAAACCTTCTGGGATGTTTTGTTTTGAATGAATAATCTTACATTCCTTACCACGTGAAGTGGACGGCTGGAGTTACAGCGCTGTTTCACGGTTAGCCACAACCGATAATTTTTTTTTTTTTTTTTGCTGAATTTATATAAATTTTTTTCGTATTTCTAGATTGCACAATTTACAGAGAAATGGTATTTTCTACCTTACTACTGGAAAACTTATAACATTTATACCATTGTATTATCACAGATTCAAGATTGTTTTAGAAGGAAAAGCTACATGAAAAAACCTTCATTTAATTTATAAATAAATTGTTCCTGAGGAGAGAGAAGTGGGTCCGTGTGATCACAAATAAAGATGTTGTTTACATATTCGATTTAATAAACATCAATAAATACATAAATAAGAAGATAAAAAAATAAATAAATCAATAAATAAATAAGAAGATAAATAAATAAATAAATAAATAAATACATAAGAAGATAAATAAATAAAAAAAACAAAGAAGATAAATAAATAAATAAATAACAAAGAAGATAAATAAATAATTAAACAGTAAATTAACAATTAACAAATAAGATCTATGAACATCAAAATAATATATATATCACAGTAATGTATATAAATTAGATACAACACCTTAAGTTGTTAAATTTAAAATTAAGTTATTATTCGAGCAACCACACAAAACTTTGTATCGATCATATAATTTTGCGATTCGAATTTCAACTTTTTCAATCTTAGCCTCTTCATGGAGATCCTCGGTAGAATAGTGCCAGGGAAGATTAAGCATCATTTTTAAAATTTTATTTTGCATAATTTGCAGCCTGCGAATATGACTCTTAGCACAAGTTCCCCAGATGGGCGAACCATATAGCATTATGCTTTGGAATATTACTTTGAAAATTAGCAATTTGTTTTCAACACTCAATTTGGACTTACGATTTATAAAAGGATATAGGATTTTTGTCGCCATGTTAAGTTTATTAAGTGTTTCTTGAATATGCAGACTAAAGGTCAAAGTTTTGTCCAGGTGTACCCCAAGATACTTGGCACTCGATTTCCATTCAGTTTGAACCCCGTTCAACTGGAGTCTATTGCTTGGAAAGTAACAGGCTTTTCTTTTCCTAGTGAAAAAGAGAGCCTGAGTCTTAGAAGCATTCAATTTTATTTTCCAATCATCGCAATATGATTTGACTAAATTCAAAGCAGATTGCAGATTGGTTTCAATTAAGGAACCAATTGAATCTGTTGAGTAGATGCAGGTATCATCCGCGAAAATTGCCGTTTTACAGTTATGGGGTTTCGGAAAATCATATGTGTATATAATATACAATAACGGTCCAAGAACGGATCCTTGGGGTACACCTGTAACGATTTCAAATACTTCGGAATACCAATTATTTACAGAAATTCCATTTCATCCACTGGGATTCGAACCTATGAATTTCGGGATAAAACGAAGGAAAAAGACAGACCAGTACCACAAAAGGAGTCTGATGATCGGTTGTGGCTAACCGTGATACACCGCTGAACTCCAGCCGTCCACTTCACGTGGTAAGGAATGTAAGGTTATTCATTCAAAACAAAATAAAGGAATTGACGGAAAACAAAAATTAAAACCAGGAAAAATTGTATGGTATCACATAAAAAACCTTCTGGGATGCTTTGAGAGAAAGATTTTTCGAGTGATATTCGGTCCAGTTTGTGACGATGGAGTGTGGAGAAGAAGATTCAACGACGAACTAACTATACGGGCTATACAGCGACGAGATGGCTGGGACACGTCCTCCGTATGGACAACAACGCACCAGCCCGACGAGTCTTCGAATCCACCTCTGAGGGTCAACGCAGCATAGGAAGGTCCCACCTTAGGTGGCGGGCACAATTGGAGAACAACCTCAACCAACTTGGTGTGCGTAACTGGAGGCAGCTAGCGAGGGACTAAGCTGGTTGGAGGGACTTGCTGGTTGAGGCCGTGGTCCACCCCGGACTGTAAGCGCCACCAAAAGTAAGTAAGTAAGTATTCTCTGGGGGTACGAAATGCTCATGCTGACACGTTTGAGCTAGGAAGCTTAGATGATACGTATTAAGATTTGGTTTGTTATTTCCTATATGCCTTCGTGATATTTTATAACTGCCTCCTCCTGGACCCACTCTTTGTCGTACCATCTGTACTGCACGGTACGCCCGAACTATTATTTAAAGTCTTCAGTTGGATCTACTTTCTGCTACTTATCTGATCGCCTACTTTGGAAAATAAGAACATATCTTTGTACTTAACCAACCACTTATGCAATCAGTTTAACTGTACAAAGAACAAAAACAGAGTTACCAACTTCATGCGAAAAACTCATAGGTGCAAAATGTTGTTACAAGTGAAAATTGTAAAGAATTTAACAACTACACATCCTTTGTTAAGAATTGTAGTGTGCATAGAAGGGACATGGAATTAAAAACCAATAGTATAGGATCAGGGATCGATGAAAGGTTGTAGGATAAAATGAATACGATATTATACAAATGCACACAATTCCGAAATAAAATAAAATAAACTATACATACTAATAGAGCAGTAATTAAAATAAAATTTTGAATTTTGTTATTTTTATACAAAATGCATGCAAAAATGCATGATGTGTGCGAATGCATATGAAACCGAACCCTGAAGTACGACAAATATTAACACAAATCAGTTCAAGATTCATATCCACCACTGTGATGATCCGAATAATGGAGATCAACTTCCAAACTCACCTTCGACATTCACCTCGATATCTTCTAAACGACCGCCAGTGTGATTGATAACAAATGAATTAGGCTGATGTACTGGGCCGGGCCCACCTAACGATACCTGTGGTCCGGACATCCCACCGCTGATATTCACGGTTATGGGACATCCGGGAACGGGCATTTTATTAAACGATACGTTGATTGTGTGCTCACATGCCTCAGCTGGTACAAACGACACGGAGAATCTAGATGGACAAAAGCCACGGTTAGTTTGGCACAGAATATGGATGATGTTTGTTACTCACCTTGCATTACCCTGCGGATGAACCTGTGTGGGTATATTAAGGCCTTTAGCGGAAATTGTTATTTCTAAATTCCCTTCGCCCGCATCTCCAGCATCGACTGTAAACTGGACGGAGCGACCTACCGTTCCCCTGGACACACTTCCCACAACAACTTTGGTAGCATCGTATGCCTTTGCCAGGAACGGTGTTCCCTGTACTGGGAAGCCATTATACTCCACATTAATAGAGTGTCCACCGACAGTGTTCGGTGTAAATTCCGCAGTGAAGCCAGCATGAATGTCACCAGTCACACGGACTGGGAGCTCACCATGTGGTCCTCGGACACTGACTGCCAACTCTGCAGCGCCTCCGCCACTAACTGTAATGTGAAACGAAGCCGATCGATTGACTGGAATCAATTCCAGATTTGTGAGATTCAACATAACACGGCTTGTATCGGCCACCGAACACACAAACGGACAACCTCGGACGGTTTCTCCATTGAACTTGATGTCTATTAAATGTGGCTTTGCCTGTTCGGGTGTAAACGATACTAGACAGCGTCCACCGCCAACAACTTGCACATGATTCGGCACTTCTCCTTCGTTTATCGATATTTCTAATTGACCTTCTCCAGCAGCGCTGGCGTCTACACGGAACTGGCATGGCTGGCCGACAACTCCTCCGTTGACATCTGTAACTTGTATCAGGCTGGCATCGTAGACCTTTGCAACCAGAGGCCCGCCAGCTATTTTCGTTCCGCTAATGGCAGCTTCAATGATATGCGTACCAACTTCGGTGGGGACAAACTCGATGCGTACTGCACCGTTTGCCGCCTCATGGGTAACACGGGCGTTCAGTTTCGATTTGTTTGGCGTTAAAACTGTTGCCACGCATTCGCCTTTCGAAAGGCTTGCTCCAGGAGGCGGCAGAATCTCAAAAACCGCCGACGTATTTGCTGGTACGAGGCGGGTGGACTCGCCAAGTGCTGTTAATCCGGGTGAAGACATGATTTCAACGTGCCACGGTGATCCTGTAACGATAATGAAGGTTAGACTGATGAAATTAAATGCACTTACGTGCAGTAACAAGGTATCAATAAATATCTTTTACGCTCTAACAACGAGAACCCCAAGCCACCCATGCGTGATGCGAATATCAAATTCCAACAATGCATTGATACTCGTATACGGTGTATAGAAGCGGGACAAGTCGAAGAGATGAATGGTAAACAAGCATAGACTCATAAATTGAACAAGACATGGAACAAAGTGTTTGAAGAAAAATATCTTCATCATGGTTGGGTGGATATTTTCTTTTTCTTCCATCTCTTCGGCTCTACGTTTGCTTCTAGGTTCGCAAATAGTTTTGAATGTTTGAAATGAGTATACGTTTCACAAAAAAAAAATTATTCAAGGTTAAAAAGATTTTATTCTCCTCCATTTGTATCTGTAATCTGCTACGAGAATAAGGCGAAGAGGTATGTATATTGATTCATGGGATGGGCATGTATTCGTACTTGTGGTGAATGCAAATAGATTTATTAGTTCATTCGGTTCTACTTGACAGTTTCTTCTGTGCTTCAGTATTTCATAAAACAATGAACAAAGCGAATGAAGGAATTACATATTTGAATAGCTCCAACTTCAATAGTTAGAAATTCATTCGTCTTATAAGCACCAAATTTACCATTCAGACTTATAAGCGCATCACTCTCAATATACTCGATGACAGCAACGCAGTGCAACGCACTATAATATCCAGACATGTATTTCCTGGGAAAATTGTATACTGTTTGGAAATGGAAACATGATCAACGTTAAAAATAATTTTCTCACGGACATAAATTAGACGCCTCCCGTCTGGCGAAAGTGAAAGTTTAAAATTGAATTAAATTTCAATGATTAGCTGGAGATAACTGCCCTGGTGAAGCTTCCAGACAAAACTTTTAGATATTATAAAGACGATTCTTTTAGCCGTGGACTTTTAACTCCGTTCGGTAGTTGGAAATAAAGGGTCTTTCATTAGTGACATGACTTCAAACTTTCAGTCTGAACGCACCCTTAAACCGATTACCTAACTGTCAATGTCAAAATATTCAGTAAAATCAACATTTCATGAAGTATACAAAGGAGCAACGTTTACAAATAAAATTTACTACCGAAATTCCGAGTCGGTGGTCGCAACTGCAAGAGAGCGTTAACGCCAATTTTCGGTCGTAATTCTTCTCCAAGTACTCGTAGACAGATTAGATTAGATTAGATTATTCATTTTTATTCAACTTTCACTAAATGCTATTTACAGTTTATATAAAAATTCAAAAATAATTCAAAAATAATAATAAGTGTAAGAGAATAAATCGGTGTCATTCAGTAACTTATATCGTTAGAGTTGAATGACCGCCAGAAATTTCGGCTCAAACTAGAAGAATAACTGACCTGGGGTATTTTCAGTTGTTCTTTTTTTTATTTTTTAAATTATTGTTTAAAGAAACATAACTTATAAAAAATACAAAAACATAAGCGATATTAATAACAATAAAGATACTTATACAAAATAATCTTTTCGTATATCAAGTTCTTACTTTATAGACTAATTCTATGTCAGTCATGTTTAGAGTGAAAAGCCAGTTTGTGTTTTTTTTCAAGAAAGAATGAAAGTAGTAAGTTGTTCTAATTGAAATGGGCAGATTATTGAATACAATTGCGGATGTCATTAAATAAAAATTCATAAAATGTGTTTTGTGTGGAACTAGAGTATCAACAAGTGCCAGATTATTAACCCGTAAGTTGTATATTGAAGAGTTTCTAGATGGAATATTACCACTTTGTTTATAGAACTCTTTTAAAACTTTAAAAATATAGAGATGACGTAATGGTAGTATTCTTAACTCACAAAAAAGAGGCCAGCTTCCAGTTCGTCGACTTTTTCCACAAATGATACGAATTATATGATTTTGGGCAATCAAGATTGGTCTAAGAGTGTTCATATAAGCACCTTCCCAACACACTATCCCATATTGCAATTTGGACTGAGTAAGTCCGTAGTAGATCATTGTTAAAACTTTTTTTGAGCAGAATGGCTTTAACAGATACGAGGGGCGTTCAATATATTCTCGGTATCGGGGTAAAGCTGTAGTTGTATATATAAATTGACTTATTTATCACGTAATACTATTATTTTAGTGCATTCATGTAAAATTTCATATAAATGTGATTATTAATTCGCGTTTTATCTCTAGTTAAACAGAGTCATAATGGCAACTGAGACGATGATGGTGAAAATTGAGCATCGCACTGTAATTAAATTTCTCACTAAGCAAGCAAAAAGTCAAAAAACTATTCATGAAGAGATGGTGGCTGTTTACCAGGGTTCCGCATCTTCATTATAAACTGTGCAAAAGTGGTCAAGTGAGTTCAAGAGAGGCAGAGAGAGCATTGAAGACGACCCCCGCTCCGGCGCCCCGGCTACTGCTTGTACGGGAGAAATCATCAAAGAAGTCGAAAAACTTGTTCTTGAGGATGCCCGAATAAAGGTGAAAATGATGGTAGAGATCACCAAGCTTTCAATTGGTACCATTCACACCATTCTTCATGACCATCTTAACCTTTCAAAGGTCAGTGCAAGGTGGGTGCCACGAATGCTCACAGCGCCTCAGAAAAAAGTGAGAATCGCATGCTGTAGAGAGCTTTTGGAGATGTGTAGTGAAAACGCGGACGGTGTTATGGATCGAATTGTTACTGGGGACGAAACATGGGTCCACCACTATGACCCTGAAAGCAAACAAGAGTCCATGCAGTGGCATAAAATAGGAACAGACCACCCGAAGAAGTTCAAAGTCACTCCGTCTGCCGGGAAGCTCATGGCCACAGTTTTTTGGAACTCAAAGGGAATCTTGCTCATTGAGTACAAAAAAAAGGTGAAACCATCAACGCCACATCCTACGCTTCCACTTTGCATAATTTGCGGGAGGAAATTAAAAAGAAAAGACGGGGTAAACTCGCAGCGGGTGTGTTGCTTCTTCATGACAACGCTCCTGTTCACACGGCGCGAGTTTCCAAGGCTGCTGCGCGAGATTGTGGTTTCGAAGAAATCCAACACCCACTCTATAGTCCAGACCTTGCCCCTAGTGATTATTTCCAATTTTCCGGATTTCAAAAAATGTCTTCGTGGAAAAAGATTTTCGGATGATGAAGAACTCAAGTCGGCAATAAATGGGTATTTTGCAGAGAAAGTGGAAATTTATCTTTTTGAGGGTTTAAAAAAGCTTATCTCAAGATGTAACAAATGCATTGATGTTAGGGGAAATTATATTGAAAAATAAAGACAATTTAAATTGAATTCGCATTTTCTTTCATATCGATACCGAGAATATATTGAACGCCCTTCGTACATCTTTCGAGTTATCAGATTCATGTAAGTTTTGAGTGATTGAACATGAACTTTCCAGTTAAGGTTGCAGTCGATGATAACTCCTAAGTACTTAAAGTAATCAACAAGCTCAATTTGAAAACAATTACGTGAGCACTGATTTTGTTCCTGGAAGTTATTTCTACTTCATACTCGTACATGCAAAGGTAAAGCAAACTTTTGACAATCATATGCGTGGAAAAATGCTTCAATCTCCCTAGGAAAATTCCCCGATAGCTTAAAACACATGACTTTAGTTTTTTCACTAATAATCAATCTGTGGTACGCAAACCAAGCTCTAAGCAATTGTAAATCCTTACTTATGTTAGCAAAACATTCTAAATATGAAGATTCCATATAAGTGAAAGCTATATCATCTGCAAAGGCTCTACGATTTCCAGAAAAATTCTGGTGGAACAGTGAGTTAATGTAAATTAAGAATAGAGTCGGACCCAAAACAGAACCCTGAGGAACACCATTTTTCAACCTTAATACATTACTAAAAATCCCATTTACATACACACTTTGTTCCCTTCCGATCAAGTATGATTTTAGCCATTCATAAAGTATTCCCCTAAACCCAGCATTGTATAGCTTGCTTAAAAGAATTTCATGATCGACCAAGTCAAATGCCTTAGTCATATCAATAAACAATGCCATCGTAGATTGATCATCATTAATCCCCTTGTATAGATCACAACATACTTTTAAAATTGCATCTTCAGTAGATTTACCTGATCTAAAACCAAATTGATCATCAGAAAAAAAGTTATTTTTTTCAAGAAATGAAAGCATTCTAGTTTTAACTAATTTTTCAAAAATTTTCGAAAACGTAGAAAGCAACAAAATAGGCCTATAATCTACGTTTTTACAGTTACCTTTTTTAAAAAGTGGAATAACTTCAGCTCTTTTCAAAGAATTGGGAAACTTCCCCATACTAACACTTAAGTTAAAAATATAACATAAAATATCCACAATTTCCCAAGATAATTTTTTTTAACAAAAGAGCAGATACACCATCACTGGTACTAGAATTTTTACTTTGCAAACTTTGAATTAATTTACAAACCTCTCCAGGCGAGAATTCTTCAAAACGAAAACTATTCCTTTGAGTTGTTTATTTTTTTAAAATATTTTCAATAGTGCAGTTACAACTATTGACAAGCAGTTCATAGTGTAGTGAACAAATTTGAGTCAGAATATTCAGTGCTTGATGTTGCAGTGCCAGTGAGACTACGTTTTGCCCGAAGGGTGGAGACAATTGCTGCCGTAGAGGCGTCCATCGTAAACCAGCCAAATCAGTCAATTTCACGGCGTTCTCAAGAATTGGGCCTCTCCCAGACCACATTATGAAGAATTTGGCGTAAGAATCTTGGCCTCAACATTTACAAGATCAAGCTGAGTCAAGAACTAAAGCCACTTTATCATATCAAGCGACGTACGTTCTCGAATTGGGCTCTGGACATGATGGAAGAAAATTAAGAATTTCATCGCAAAATCATCTTCAGCGATGAAGCGCATTTTTGGTTAAAGGGCTTCGTCAATAAGCAAAATATGCGTTCGGCAAGTTGAGAACCATCATCTGCTTCATGAAACAGCACTTCATCCGCAAAGTCACTGTTTGGTGCGGTTTTCATGCCGGTGGCGTAATTGGGCCGTTTCGTCGTTGAAAATGACCGTCACGTTACGGTAAGTGGTATTCGCTACAGAGACATGTTGGAACGTTATTTCTTTGAGCAATTGCATGAATTGGACATAAGTAATATGTGGTTCCAACAAGAAGGTCCCACAAGCCACACAGCGGGTGTAACAATCGAGTTATTTAAGTCTCAGTTCGGTGAACTTGTTATCTCGAGAAACGGGCCCGTCTATTGGCCGCCGAGATTTAACGCCTCCAGACTTTTTTTTATTGGGCTACATTTAATAATTAGCCTATGATGACAACCCGTCGACGTTAGAGGAGCTCAGAGCCAATATTGAACGAGAAATATGAAATATGAACGAAGTAGAATTCCATTCATAAATGTTTTGATAGTAAATCAAACCAATAATTTTTTTGAGATATCTCAAGTAGTTTGCATCTTATTTAAAAAAAGAAGTTGTCAAGTCCTTAATGAAGGACCCTTTAGCAGCACCTAAATGAAATACGCCATTGTTAGGTGTTAAATGGTTCTTAGAATTTCTTAAGAAAGATTAAATTTAATTTGTTATGGTGGCGAAAAACGTTGAGCATTTTTTTAAATTGACCTCTGAGATAATTCTGTCGCAAGCCACATAACCCTCGGCATTTGACAAACAGTCATTCTTTAAGTCCACCTCCTGCATATTCATACAAACTTATTTATCCCCTTCTCTGTATTAGGATTTAAAGTACAAAATTTGAACTTGGGATCTGTCTATTTTCAACAGCGTAATTCCTGTAAAGGATTACAATTTTGAAAGGATGACGAACGATTTTTTCTGGAGGCATGATACCAGAAAATTAAACTAAAAGCCACCGTCGTTGTGGCCGCGTTGTTTGAAGTTCCATATGAGGTTGAGCTTGATAGCACTAGTCGCAATGCAATTCATGATTTGTGTAGGTCTCTCTCTTCATGCAAACCTTCTCCAGCAAATTTTTCCTCTAAAAGCGTTTTCCATTGCAAATCGAAGGAATTGATCTTTTCAATGAAACATGTTTTGGCTCTGATCAGTTGACTGTTCTAGTATCTTTTCTTCAATGAAAAACGCAATAACTCTTTCAACTTTTCTCTATAGAGTATACAATGCTTTAGAAACACTTTTCCCAGTTACATGAGAGATTCAATCCGGATTCAACTCGAACTAAATTCCATGTAAACGCAGATTGAATCAAAGCGGAATTCACTCACGGAATTACAAAATTTTCTTTCGTTTGATTGAAATTGAGATAAACAAATGAGAGATTGTGTTTACGACTTTTTTATTTTCTTTGCTTCGTTCCCCAGAATGGAATTTTCTGATTCCTTCAGGCTTTACCATGTTAATCATCACTTTCTTTCGGCATTGCACCATGAATTCTTTAAACACGGCGATATCATATGGAGCAGGCCCTTGCCATATTGCTTATTTTTGAAGACATTCTTTCATAGGTTACTAGGACGGATAAACAGCAGACCTTCCTATCCAGTGAAGCGAAGTGGTAATGCCATCGACGTTCAATTTTTTAATCGAGGCTGAAATTTGAAAATAGGCGCCATTATAAATTTACTTCCTTGGTCATGGTCATGATTAAACGGCAGGTGCAGTGGTAGTGTATTCACTTGCTGATCGCACGGTTGCACGTTCAAATCCCGACCATGACCATGATGCAAAAATCCGCTGATTGAAAATCAATAGAAGTGTAGAGTATGCTTGCTCGTTTGTACACTAATATTATTGTATAAGGCTCCTCGCCGCCCGCGATGACATGCCTAGTTGGCCGTACCGCAGAGAAATCGGGAAAAATGGGTTAGTGGGTAAAAATCCCATACTGTTACTGAGTATGGCTCAGTTTCGTCTTTGGAAGACGTAACTTCGTAAACAAAAATTATTGTATAAGTTTATGCGGATTGAAACTTGAATGCAAATTTTTAAAGTAAATGCTCCCCAAGTTATTTCGACGCCACCCGTGGAGAAAGAACCCAACCCAATGCATAAACCAATCTTTTCGATCGTTTTACTTCTTCCTAGTTCTAGCACCTAATTGTAGGCAATGAAATACGTCAACAACGACATTGCAGAATTGAAAAATGCCTGCGCTTTGAACATACAGAGTTACAGTTTTTTAGTGCGCAGCACTACGTAAGAATGTACTGGGTCCCCGGACAAAGTGGTGTGCCGGGAAACAAGGAAGCTGATGAACTCGCAAGAAGGGGATCATTACTTGAATTAATCCATGCAGACAACTAAGTAAAGACCCAACCCTGTAATCTTTAAGAGGCAATCGGGAGCAAAATACTGATAGCAGTAAACAGTAGGTGGAGTGAGCTCGACTGCTGATGTGCTTTAAAGGAAAATGTGGACGGTTTAATCATACAAATGAATCTTTGTCCTCTCTAGTGAGTGCCATCACCGGACACAACATGCAAAGCTTTCACACAAAGAAAATGAAACTAAGCACAGATGGTGGCGACGGTGTAGAGGTTAGTGTGGTGGCGTGTGACCCGTGCGGTGCAGGTTCAATCCCCATGGGGAACAACAACATATGCCACCCATTCACATGCCTCTACACTAAAAGGAGGATTTCTGCCTGGTAGTACAATGGACCGTTAACGAGTCTGAGTGCTCTGGGATTTGGATTTCCTTTTAACAAAAAAAAAAGCACAGATGACCTGTACAGAGGTTGGGAGACGAGGATGAGCATGAGGACACTTTACACTTACTCTGACTCTTGTTATAGGTTTATCCTGCCCCTCAACCCATTTGCTTAACCTATATACATACATTTTAAAGGCAGTGTATCAATTAAAGAAAAATAAACCCCTTAAGCGCACGCTTATTATAAAAAAAAAAACATAGGGACGGGCTACAGCCCGCTTAGGCGAACTGTTGGGTACCTACCCTATTCTTATTCGTATCCCTCATTAGTGGGCGTGACAAAAGTCTAAGTATGGTTGAATTGTTAAGCTTTGGGTTTTCAATAAAATTGTTTTATTTAATTTGAAAATTTTTAGAAGTTTTATCTTCCGAGCAGTTTTAGGAGTGAAAGATCATATATAAAAAATTTCAGCTTTCTATCCCAAAATTCGATTTTTTCGATAAATGGTTTTTTTTTGAGTTTGTGGGCACTCTGTGGGCGGATTTCAAAAATTCTTAAACTTGATTATTTCCGGCCCCTAGACAGTATATGTCTAAAATTTCAGCTCTCTAGGTCCAGTTTAAAGGCCTAATTTTTGTCGACAGACAGACGGACATGTCTAGATCGACATTACTATCGATGCTGATCATAAATATAGTAACTTTTAGGGGTCTACGGGCAATATTTAAGGTACGTTAGAAACTTCGCGTCAAAATTAATATACCCTTAGAATAGGGTATAAAAACACACGCAGACATTCCCAACTCGCTTAATAGGTATGATTTTGGGAAGGCCTTGATTTTCCAAGAATTTTATTGATGAAATGAGTGGTGATTTGGCAAGGCCAGATGAAATCGCCAAAGTTGTTGTCGGTTGTATTCATTTGACTGGGATTTTTGTCGCCAGTAAACAGAAGGCTATACAAAACACGTATTAAGCAGGAACTGTGAAACTCAATTCTATTTCAATTCCATCTCTCAAGTCGGTGAGAGCGAAAACCTGCTTTGAATTACAAATTTAGTTTCAATTCGATCTTCATGTAAACTGGGTAACTGTGGCTTAAGATCTTTCTTTTACAAAACTATCAATCTATTTGCTGTAGGTAAATAAGTAGGCGCGATTTAGGTTACCTCAATAACAGAAAACAAAACAAACACTGTGAGAAAACATTGCACTGTCATTGAATGAAGTCATGTCTGGTGCTGGCATTTTGAAGTACTAAGCTACTCTATTCGTTGGAATGACTAGGAATGAACAAATGACGAAATTGTTTACATTTCGTTTCAATAAATTGTAAATTGATTTTTATTGTTCCACCTTACCTCTTTTTTTTCCTAAAAATTGACTCCATAGTTGAAACATATGCAACAACACTTGGTCAACACCCTCGTGATTATTTAAATGACCAGTCATAATGAATTCGTTTTCGTAGCTAATTTGTCTGAGAAAATTACTTACACCTAACCTGTACTTGTGTTAGCGCACGTCAGCGAAAATTTAAATTTCAAATTTAATGTGGGCTAGAGGTGCTCACGGCCGGGGCGCGCCGCTAATGAATCTCAGCTGTCTGAGTCATGTTCAGTATAAAATGCAATTAGTTAATTTACAAACTGTGCGAAAGTTCGCATATTTGTTTAATATTAATTTTGATTTAACAATATCAATCTTCCGAGTTTTCCTTTTTTATAATTAATTTACTGGTTATAGTTTTACTTTCTTTATTCTTACTTTTTCTTCTCAAAACCCACAAGCATAAAATACAATTTGCATCGCATGGTAAATGAATTTAAAAATCAGCGAAAGAACACTCTCGCGGTTTCATCTGATAGTTTTATACATTTTAGTATCTGGAATCAATTCAACAAATTACGAAATGCTGAATTTAATTAACTATGTAGCTGACGATGAAAGCAATTTGCGATGCGCTCGCGTTTAGAAATTTGAATAATTATGCCATGTTGTCAGATAGATACTTTGACTTGACTCATTGCGATGTGGCGGCATAGTTTAAAAGTCAATTTAAGGTGCAGGTTATTCGAAATAATTGCTGAGTCTATAATTTAAAAATGCCTATTTCCCAAACCTCAAGTCATTAGGTTACACGTTACACAAATGAACATTTAAAGACATAAAAGACGACGCAGTCATTTATTTGTTGTATAATTTCACTTTTAAATGTTCGTGGATATGAAATTGCATGTTATTGCCTTTTACGTAATGTTGAACCCATTTGATTTGAAAAGATGTGTGCGTTCTTGTTTCTGTTGAATTCCAAGAAAAGTAGTAGCGACAATACTTATGAAAGTAATATACAAAAATGTAGAAAGTGCGTGCAGTATTATGTAGCGGAGCTCGAAGGTTGCTCCTTGCCGCTAGCAAAACAGGTTAAACAGTCATCTTAAAAGTGGATATTTTAAACCATAATTTGAATAAGTTTGGATACAATTTTTACTGCATAAATAAAAACAAAGTACATACATAGATACCTATAATTTTAGAAAATTTTATATAATTAAAATTTAAGGCACGCTGTATGAAAGGAACAGCGATCTTGATTGAACTTGAAAGATTGAACTCAAATTAAAAATCAATTTTTATATTAAACCTGCATCCCAATGCCGAGGGCACCAGTTGCAGTTATGAGTAGGTTAGGTTCGGTTAAGGTGGCTGTTAGCTAACAGCCAACACACTTAGACCAATGAGGTCCGTTGTTATACTACGTGGATCGGGAGTTTCGACCTCTACTCGCTAAACCATTTGGAGCTTCTAATGAAGCGCGATAGACTTCTAACATCTGTGAATGAGTAAGTAGGTAAACTGATGAAACTTGGACTTTGGGCTTATCTATTTTTTGCTGTCGCATTGGTGGATTATTATTCTGATAGTGTCGGATTTTTCAACAACGACATAACAATTTTTTATTTAAATAAAACAGATTAAAGAAGTCCTATCGTGGCTGAAGAGGAACGTGATCTCCGCTATGGACATCCAAATCATCGTAGATAGCCAAGCTGCACTAAAATCTCTGGATACTGTGTCCACAAACTCCATAGTAGTGCTACACTGGCGATCATCTCTCGTGGAGATGGCCCTTAGGCTTTCCAATTGCTACATGCAAACTCATGTTTATGAGGGAGGCCATTGAGAGAACTAACATTTGGTGAACAGTGGTAACACTTGTCTAACGACAGAACAGATTTGGCCAACGCTGGATCTGAAACGTTCAAAGTGTTTGATCTCTCTGAACACACTGCACATTGGTGCTACATTGGTGTAATCACCGGACACATTCTCATAGGCAAGCATGCAGCAAGGCTTGGCGTCCATACAAATGACTTCTGCAGAAGCTGCTTGGACAAGGAGGAGAAGGAAACTGTTCTCCACCTTCTCTGCACATGCCCTGCTCTCTCTCAGAGCCGAAAACTCCATTTAGGATCTTTCTTTTACAATGATCTCAATAATCTCATAAACATCGACGTTAAAAGTCTTTCAAGCTTTATGAAAAGCTCCAACTCGTTCAACGAGTAGGAAGAAGATAGATCCGTGTGGTATCACAATGGACATTTTTATTGGCCTAAGTGTGTCGGCTTCTGCCGACTGCCACTATAACAAAACCTAACCTATAACACAGAATAATGGAGATATCGGGCTGAAATTTATTCGAGGTGAAGTACACATGTTTAATTAAAGAATGGAATTCGATCTCGTTCATATGACCACCGCGACCACTTTTGCAGTGATCAATTGTTTGGAGCACGTTACCTCATGAAAAGAAATCCAACGGCGTTAAATTTCGCATGAGCAAAGCTGTTATTCGACCGGACCACTTCTGGAGGTTACACGATTTGCGAACTTTCCCTTCAATAGATCAATTGTTTGATCAGGTACATATGTACGAGGGCGGGTCAATAAGTCCGTGACTTTTGGAATAAAACACAGATTTTTTGATAAAAAAATAATTTTATTTTCAACGTAGTCTCCTTTGAGCTCTATACACTTTGTCCAACGTTTCTCCAATTTTTTTATCCCTTCAAAAAAAAAAATGATTTGTCGAGGTCCTCAAAATAGGCCTTTGTTTGCGAGATGACTTCATCATTGGAGTCAAATCTTTTTCCACCAAGCCATTTCTTCAGGTTTGGGAACAAGAAGTAGTCGCTCGGAGCCAAATCTGGAGAATAGGGTGGATGAGGGAGCAATTCATAGCCCAATTCATGGATTTTTGCCATGGCAACTGCACATGTGTGCACCCTTGCATTGTCTTGGTGGAAAAGAACTTTTTTCTTGGCCAAATGAGGTCGGTTTTTTTTCAAATCGTCATTGAATCGGTCCAATAAGTTGGCATAATATTCCCCATTGATTGTTCTTCCCTTTTGAAGGTAGTCAATGTGGATTATCCCGCGTGCATCCCAAAAAACAGTCGCCATAACTTTATTGGCTGACAAACCCACCTTGGCCTTCTTTGGCGCCGATTCACCCTTAGAAACTCACTGTTTTGACTGTTGTTTGGTCTCTGGTGTGTTGTGATGGATCCATGTTTCGCCCACGGTTACAAAACGGCGCAAAAACTCCTCCATATTGCGATTAAACAACGCCAAACCTTCCTGTGAAGTTGTTACACGATTGCGTTTGTGGTCGACTGTGAGCAAACGCGGCACCCATCTTGCGGAAAGCTTTCTCATGCCCAAGTGATCATTCAAAATTGAAACCACTGAGCCATGCGAGATCCCTACGGCTTTCACAATCTCTCGCACTTTCAATCTTTGGTCGGCCAACACCATATCGTGAATTTTTTCGATTGTTTCGGGTGTAGAGACCTCAACTGGGCGTCCAGGACGTTCGGCTTCTTCAGTGCTTGTACGGCCACAACGAAATTCAGTAAACCACTTTTTTACCATTGAAATCGATGGTGCAGAATCCCCATAGTATTTTTCAAGCTTAGCCTTGGTCTCGGTAATGGTTTTTTTTCGCAAGAAATAATGCTTAATAAGCACACGAAATTCACTTTTTTCCATTTTCTCCTCAAATTAGAGAGTAGTCTGATAAAAATAGCTGTCAAACACAAACTAACTGACGCAGCAAGTTTAAATTTTGACAGGAGCCAACTGACAGATGCCTGTTGACAGGAGCAGTGTTGCCGTTTCAGTAAAGAGGTCAGAAATTCAAAAAGTCACGGACTTATTGACCCGCCCTCGTAACATGTGGCACCATTTTGTTCGAACCCATGATATCAAGTGCATAAATTCTGTATAAAAATAGGTTTCAGCACGATAGCGAACTCCATTGACCGTAATATGGCGATATATCATCGACGCTAAAATAAGATCCAATCACACCTCCCCTCCAACATGATATCCATACCACAAGGTCACATTTTGTGGATGCAATAGAGTCTCTTAAAGCACATGTGGGTTTATGTTACACATGCAATTTTTTTCTAACAGAACAGAAGGGTTAAGCCAAAAATGAGTTTCATAGCTAAAGATGATTTTTTGATGAAATTCATGATTTTTTTCAAACCTTTGTAGCGCCTAATTAAGAAGCTCCGGCACTTCAAATGATCAAGAGGCTACAGTTCCTGAGTAAATTTTATCTTGGTCCAAGATCTTGTCAAAAATTCGCCACTTTTTGGACAGAGAGATTCATAATTCCTATGATCGGCGATCAGAATTTTCTAAACCTTGGATTTTATGGCATCCCTACTGGTCCGCCTGAGTGAATCTCCAATTTGAACTTAATAAACATCGGCAGGCCTATTGGCTTCGGATCACTTATTTTACTGTGTGAATGTCTGAAGCCGTTCTGCAACACACCTGTCGCCACGTACCAGTGTGACTTCCGGTCCGGCAGATCGACAGTATGCCAAATCTTCGCACTTCGGAAGATCCTTCATCGACTTTGAGGCCGCATATCAAAGCATTCAATGGCAGGAGCTATCTTCAACAGAACCGTCCAAATACATGGATACGTGGACGATATCGATATCGTCGGCCGGTTTCAGTATCTGTGGTAGAGACTTTTATGGCGAAGTCAACGACGATAAAACGAAGTACCTGCTTTCAGCAAACTAACAAATATCTGTCCACCGATTTCAGGACAAAACAACGTTTGTATTGAAGGAGTTCACCTATTTCGGAGTTAGCGTTAACTCCATGATATGCCACCTTACTGCAGTTCCGACCAAAATGTACCCTAGGAAACCGTTGCTTCTTCGGTTTGGCAAAACAAATGTGTTCAAAACATCTACCCCGGGAGACCAACAGAACACTGACACCATCAAATAAGTAGAATTGACAAGTGTGATACTGCCTATTCTGCTCTATGGCGCGGAATTTAACGATAAGCAGGAAAGCAGAGCCAATATTGGGTTCTTTCGAAAGAAAAATACTCCGTCGGATATTTGCTGGCGAATGGAGGAGAAGATGAAACCGCGAACTCTATGAGTTGTACCAAGCTGTGGATGAAGTCAGAAAAGGTAAAACACGTCGAAAACATTCATCGCGCAAGGGGACAATAATGCTCACTCGAGCGAAGAGGATCTTCGATTCCCAGCCCCCAGGTTCGAGACGACAAGGAAACCTGAACATCCGTTTAAAAGACCAAGCGGTGAAAGGAAGGCTGCAGGTAGACACTCTCCACCGGTCGGAAGCCCGTTAAGTAAGTAAGTAATCAAATGCTGGTATTATTTGTGATCCAGGGTTTTGTTACTGATTTTTGTTTGATCATCCTTTTATGACACCGGTGTTCTCCAGTCGTGTCAACCCACGGATTTGCATGCACACTTGCGCGAGACTTTCAAGATGTTACCTACCCTTAATCGGTCGCAAGCAATTGAACGATTTTGAAAAAGGCCAAATAAAGGGGTATTTGGAATCTGGGCTTACACAGCGCGAAATTGCTAAAAAAAATGGTTGGCCTTCGGTTTGCTCGCTACCATATGACGTGGAACGAGTGGCACATTGTCGTGTTTTCCGAGGAAAAAAATTCAACCTGGATGGACCGGACGGCTACAACTACTACTTTCACGACCTGCGAAAGGAGGAACGCGAGTAAGGTCGTCACCACACCCGTGCAGGTGGCGTAATAGCGTAGGGGGGCAATATCGTATTATGAGTCTTGTGAGCTGCAGTTTGTATCATCAAAAATGTACGCAAATGCATACAAAACTGTACTACAGAAAGCTTTTCCACGTTTCTCAAATGTTTTCCGACGGATTCCATGGACATACCAGCACGACAACGCTTCCATTCATACAGTATGGGTAGTGGAACAGTGCCATTAAAAAAGCCTGGTCTACGATTTCGCTTAGGGATATTGGAAATATTATAAGTCTTTGTCAAACCGAATGTATGAAGTTATTTTGAACAAAGGAGGGAGTAAAAAATACTTAATTAGCATAAAATACATACTATATACGAGTACAAGTTGGCGCAAAAGTAATCCTCCTATCAGAAAATGCTATAAATTTTGCGATTGGCCCCTAATGTCAGTTCTGTTTTGACATTTGTGTAGTAAACACATGCGAAATACACGTTAATAAACAATGTTACGCTACACTGCTCTAGAACGCGGAATATTGGTGACTATTTATTTGAGCAATAATCGGTCGGTGACTTTGGCACAACGTGAATTTCGTCGCAGATTTCCTACCCGTCCAACGCCTACTGGTGAAACACTGCGACGTTTAGCCGCTCGCCTCGAAGAGACTGGCACAACACGAGATGCTGCTAGGCGTGGCAGACCCCGGAGTAGCCGTTCTGCAGAGAATATTGCTGCTGTAGCCGAAGATGTCATGGAAGCGCCGTCGACATCGACCAGACGACGTGCCACGCAAATGGGTATCAGTCGACGGTCTTTACAGCGAATTTTGGTACAAGATTTGAAGATGTTTCCGTACAAAGTCCAGACGGTGCATCAGCTGTTAGCTGCTGACCGCCAATCGCGTCTAACATACGCTCAAGCCATCCTTAATCACCACCAAGAGGAAGATGATTTTTCATCAAAAATAATCATGAGTGATGAGGCCCATTTCCATCTTAGCGGGTACGTAAATAAGCAAAATTTACGCTTCTGGGGCACTGAAAATCCGCGTGTAACCCACGAAGAGCCATTACACCCGCTCAAAGTCACTGTATGGTGTGCTGTTTTCGCTGGAGGAGTCATCGGACCTTTTTTCTTCGAAGACGTCGCGGGCCAAACGGTTACTGTGAATGGTGAGCGCTACAGAGCAATGATCAACGAGTTCTTTTTGCCGCAACTTGATGAATTGGGATTGGAAAACATGTGGTTCCAACAGGACGGTGCAACGGCACACACTGCACGTGCCACAACCGATATGCTGAAGGATGCATTTCCCGGGCGCCTAATCTCCCGTTTTGGCGATTTGCACTGGCCAGCAAGATCGCCTGATTTGACCGCTCCAGACTTCTTTTTGTGGGGCTTTGTGAAGTCGCGGGCTTATGTCAACAAGCCTCAGACTCTTGCAGCTCTTAAAGACAATATCCGTCAACAATGTGAGGACCTATCGCCGGAAGTTTTGGCCAAAGTGATGGAAAATGCCATAAAAAGGGCTCAAATGGCAATTAACTGTGGCGGCGGCCATTTACATGACATCATATTCTCGACTTGATGTAAAAAAAATTAAAAGACCAAATAAAAATAATCCACAAGAAGAATCAAAGTTTTTCATTTTTTTTTTAAATTACAGCCAAAAAACATCGGAAGGTTATTTTTGCGCCACCTTGTACTTATAAATTTACATGAAACAAAGCAGTGATTTTTTTAAAATTTTAAGTTTCTGAACCTATTCAGTTGAACCAAAATAAATCGGCTTTTTCTATTTTGTTTTTGAAAAAAAATTGTAATGAGTATATATACGGGTGTTAGACATCGCATACTTTTGTGGTTCATTAATAATTAATTAATTTATGCAACAAAATTAAATTCATTAAAATCGGTAGGTTGGTTGAAGAGATATTGCCATATTACTTTTTAGAAGTGTTGAACCTATTCAGTTGAGCGGAAGTGTGTATTGGCTCTAACTGTACACAAACGGCAAATTCGTATTTCTGTCTTAAATTTTATATTTGTACATCGATTTGCAGTTTTTTAATTGATTCAATTGAATTTAATTGAATTCGTGTGTAAACCTGGGCACATTTTCTTTCACATTATTTGTGAAAATAATATTTTTCTATGAAAAATTCAAAACACACAAATATGGTTGTTGCGTATTGCCCATTTAACACCAACGTTATTTGGTTTTCAACTTTCTTCAACTTCCTTTTACTCTTCAATGGCCATGTCCGCCATTATTGCAATAATGATGGTATTTCTTTTACAGCTTTCGTTTGCAGAAGACAAGTAGGTAAAAATGCAAACACAGATAAAGAAAATCGTGAGGAAAAGTCGCCGTCGCCGATTAATCAATCACGTTTTTCCGTAGTTCCTATACAGACTTTTCCTTTTATATCTTGTTAAGCTAAATCATTGTAACCTTCTCTTGTTAACCGTAGTCAGTTGGTCTGACACCTCCAGTCAACCACTATTTTAATTGATTTATCATATATTAGGAAAATATCTTTTGCACTTCTACATTGTCTTTTGTGTTTTTTTCTGAGCATTTTATATTTGGAATTCCTGCTTCTAAGTTGAATTTTTGTGGCAATAATTGACATGCTTGTCCGGGTAAAAGGTTGATTTACACGTTCTCACGATGTGATAGCTAATCGTGTCGATGCAAGATACTTTCATCGTGAAACACCTTGACTTTCATATTGTGGCCAAATGAATGCTTCGTGTTACTGATTGTCATCATTTGTGTGGTTATTTTCTGCTTTATTAAGCACCTTTATTCAAGCTAATAGCTTTGTAATAGAACTCCTATTGAAAAGTATAAATACATGTGATCTATTCTTAGCAAACAAATTGTGAAACTAACGATGAAATATGTCCAAAAACATTAACCCAGTTTGAACGAATTGTGAAACTTCGAGCTATTGAAATACTATTTTGCAGCACTTCCCAATTATACCAATATTTGTTGCTTCTTAAATGTATTCGTATCTCATTAGGGCCAATTAATCATCCACCGTAATATGAGACTGCTTTTTGCACTTTGGCCGTGTTAACATTAGTATTGGTGGAGAATGGGTGAATATGTTTTTTTTGGCAAAAATATTAACACATAATAAAGTACTCATTGGGGCACACATCTAATATGAAAAACCTTGAACAAGCTCAGCTTTAAAGTCTCAAAAATTATATTAAAAGCCGTTACTGATAAATTTAATTTTAAGTTGAATATAACGACCTTCTTGAAGTATTCGAAACTTTAAGACTCTAAACAAACTCAATACACATACAAAGCAAGATTGGAATGTGTCCTTAAGTTTGCGAAATTCAACCAAATAACCAAATATGTATGCGATTTCAATTCGAATTCCTGAAGCAGATGTGTAAAAAGGATAAAGGTAGTAACGCACATATAACACACGTGCAGTAAGAAATTGCCATCATTCAGTATGCTTTTTGCCTGGCCTAAATATCACAAACAGACTAAAATGCTAGGTAATGTCGTAGAATTTAACGTCAAACATTACATTATGCTGTTCAACTACTATTGGCGCAGTGAAATTAGAAATATAAACAATTTGCAGCAAGAATTGACATGCAGTAAGCAGTGCGATACAGATAGCCAGCGGTCTGACGTGGCACTGTAGAGTCAAAAAACAACTTCTGGCCATGGGACTTGCTGAAAACAATATCTGTCGAATGTGCAACGAAGAAGAAGACACAGCAGAGCATATTGTATGCCACTGTGACTGCCTAACAAAAACACCACTGCGCATCTTGGGTAAAGCCTACTATGAAACAGTTGACATATCTGTCAGCTCACCCAAAGACCTAGCCGAATCTATCAAGAAATCCGGCCTCAAGAGTGAGCTTTAAGCCAAAACGAGGACCCCCTTGATAACGGTTCTACCTCCACAGTAATCTAATCTAATCTAAGCTATGCGTCATTTTACATACAAAATCATCTTACTGCACGGGTCTTGCTGCACATCTTTTTCAGCCATTATGAAGCAGATGAGTGGATCTTTCAAAATAAGAGTAAATTCACAAATCAAAATCCCCAAACACAAAATCCTCTATATTTGTACATTTTCCAAAAGTTGGGGATTTTAATTTTGTGCAAATGTGTATGTGTTTATTGGTCTTCGAACCAGGGATGAATGAGGGTGACACTGAACATTATTTTAGGATTTTTCGTTTAAGCAAAAAAGGAATCCAAAATCATCTAACCGCCAATAATCTTATGTCAATTCTGGCAATCCGGATTTCGCATGAATCAAAGCTGCAAAACGGCCACCCTTAAAGTTACAATCGATTTTAGATTTACTTTGGATGCTGGCTAAATTGGTCTCGGTCACTCAATACTCAATACAAAATATATTTGGTTTCTCTGGTCCATCTCTCCGACTCATCGATGACTATCTTAAAAATCGAGTTCAATGCAAACAGGTATGAACACCCGGATTGTCAGGATCTTTATTTTACCAGTTTTCACTTTTAATTGCACTGTACAGTACAGCCCTGCCTTGACTATGAGTGTAGCAGAAAAATGAACGTTGCCTGCAACGATTGTTTGCGATTCATTTTCAATAAGCTTAGGTTTATAAGTATCTCTCATCTTAATGCTTCGCTACTGAGACGGTGTATGTTTCGATGACTATTATAAATTTAGAAATATTATAATAATGCATAAAATTGTTTTCGGCAATTGTCCACAGTATTGAAAACAGGAATTTCGGTTCTTGAAATCTCGCAGAGGACTCAATCTCATTCTCCCACGGTTTACAGGCACAGTTGCGGAACGGTCTTTCCTCGTGTAGTTCGCTTGTTGAATTGCCTTCCTGCTGAACTACAGACAACCAGAGCATCATCGGCCTTTCGGAAAAAGTTTTTTCCGCATTTATATTCATAACTTAACAGCTGAATTTCGTCTCCGGATTTAGAAGTTTGTCAAATCAAACAAAGCATTTAAGTATCCCTACACGTTACTCAGCACGTGGGGGAATAAAAAAAAAAAACAATTGGAAAGAAAACACCCGCCAAAATAATTATTTACATAAAGAGAAAGATGGACCGAAAAATATATAAAAACATAGGGACGGGCTACAGTCCGCTTGGGCGAACTGTTGGATACCCTATTCTTATTCCTATCCCTCATAAGTGGGCGTGACAAAAGTCTAAGTATGGTTGAATTGTTAAGAACGCTCAACATATTTTGTTATATAACATTTAAAGGATTTTATAAAAAAAAAACGCTCCCTAGCTCAAACTTGGGTGTTTCAATAAAATTGTTTTATTTAATTGTGGGCGTGTCAGTAGGCGGATTTAAAAAAAATTAACACGTGAGCATAAAGGGCCCATAGAGAGTATATATTATAAATTTCAGCTCCCTAGCTCAAACTTTGGATTTTCAAAAAAATTGTTTTATTTATTTGTGGGCGTGTCAGTGGGCGGATTTTGAAAATATTTATACATGAGCTTAAAGGGCCCCTAGAGAGTATATATTAAAAATTTCAGCTCCCTAGCTCAAATTTTGTTTTTTCAATAAAATTGTTTTATTTTTTTGTGGGCGTGGCAGTGGGCGGATTTTGAAAATTTTATATCCCGAGCAGTTTTAGGAGTCATAGATCATATATAAAAAATTTCAGCTTTCTAGCTCAAAATTCGATTTTTTCGAAAAATTTGTTTTTTTGAGTTTGGGCGGATTTCAAAAATTCGTAAACTTGAGACCCCTAGAGAGTATATGGTTAAAATTTCAGCCCTCTAGGCTCAATTAAAAGGGCTAATTTTTGCCGACAGACGGGCGGACGGACGAACATGGCTAGATCGACATTACTATTGATGCTGATTATAAATATAGTAACTTTTAGGGGTCTACGGGCAATATTAAGGTATGTTACAAACTATGCGTCAAAATTAATATACACTTAGAATAGGGTAAACAAAATAATATTAAGTGCTTAATAGAAGCAAAGTTAAAATGTACGCCGGGAGCATGTGTACACTAAAAAATAAAACAGATTTGTAAATATTTATACGGACTAATCATAAGTTTAAATCTACTAATAAACTTAATTCGATTGAAGTTCAGCCAGACATACCTGTACGAAAGTCGGCAAATATATAGATCGTTAAGTTAACAAAACAAAAAAACTGATTTTTTAAATGTTTCAATAAAGTTGAATTGAATTGAATTGAATTAATTATACCTATCAAAATTCAAAAAGTAAAAAATTAATTAGTTAACCTTTCTGTTTTGTTGACATCGCTTTTTATAGAAATTTTAATTTTAATTGTGTCGCAGTCTTAATTCGAATAAAATTTCGTGATAACAACGATAACATGCAATTAAAAAAAGTTTCGCATTACTCGTGATTGTAAGAGTATTGTTGAAATACGTAGATCACTGGCAAATAGCGGTATACGAGTATTACGTAAATGCATATCAGAATACGAAGTCAAAATATGTTGCACGTTCAATGAATATCAAAACGAATTCTTTGAAACCTTATTTTGAATTGCATTAGCAGGGGCAACTCGTATTACGAAGAGTCATCGATCTGCACGAGCTAAAAGTTAAGCAACGGAAAGCCAAAAGCAGAATTAATAAAGCAATCTAACTGGTATCAGTCGGATGACAAAATGCTGTCATATATTTTTACCTACCGCTTGAAACTTCCTCACGTACCTACCCGTTATTGAAGTCAACCAAAACGGTACCACAAATTCCAGAGAAAAAAAAACTATTTCAAGAAGCAAATTATATAATAGTACGACGTCAAGTGTAGGAATATTAAACAGGCGTATAGATAGATATGTAAAGTGGGTATGGGATTTTCCACATTGATACATAATTGCATTTTCTCTCTTTTAAATGTATCTTCTCTTTGTATCGTTGTATTCTCTTTCTTAAAATAAGGCTGGTATCTATTTATTTGTTTTTTTTTTTCGTTTACCTGATAATGAAAAGCCACCCTGCGTATTCTTGTATCCACTAGAAGCAGGTATAATACTTTGTGCACAAGAAACTTCCGGATTGACAGCTAGCAGGTACAGGTGAGGTGATGCCGATGATGGGAACGAAAAAACCGAAAATACTCCCTAAACTCTTGATATCAATCACACACTATAGCGGTTACGTAGAGAAGATACATTTGTATAAATTAAAAAAAATAAAAAAAAACATAAATTAGGAAGAAAATCTGCAATAGGTATCTGTTGTCACTTTTCACTTTTTTTTTTTTAAAATATTTCCGTATTCAACTATTTCTTTTATTTTCTTCTTTTGGACAAGAAATGTTGAGAACGAAAAAAAAGCAACACACATACACCGAATAAAACTTGTTTTTATCTCCCACTCCCTCTTTCGTATTTTTCGTGAAGCACTCGACGAAGTGTTTAATTTCACTGATCACCGATCAGACTTAATCGAGAAAATGTATCTATTGTCACCGTTTGGTGAGACACAACAACAAATTCACTAAAAACGAAAGAAATTTCGTATTATAATCTTGCACGATAGAGAAGAACAACAAATCTAGTCACGTCATCTCGCAGAAATGTGATGGAATGTGGTCTTTAATGTTCAACTGGTGTTAATTTTTTTTTTCGCGGGAGTAAAATATTTCATTTGCTTTTGAGATACAAATTTGTGTTTAACAATTTCAATATGTACGGTAAGATCACTTTGAATGCAGTCCAACAATGCAGAAGGTTACACCTCGATGTGTTAAAACAAAATGGCGACGTTGCAGAAACAAAGTACACTTTCCAGTTGAACCCCGAAGGAAACTTTTACTTTGGGCCCTTCCGTTTTAATTACCAAAATCAGTTGCTCTTATTGCAGCTAAAAATGTCTTTCAAAATGTTATTTCTCTGAATTTGTAGGTAGGTACACAGTTTTCATATTATTATTTTGTAGTTCTTAGATAATTCATTTGAAATCAGTCTTATAACGATGGCCTAATCAGGTAGGTATCTGAGGTTTAGTTCAACTGCAACTATTTTGTCTTCTCTCTTCTTTCTGTTAATCGCGACTACGCGCGTTCACGCCAAACTTAAACGAACCGAGAAAAGTGACTAACATAAAATTGCTTGCAGAAATTTTTATAAGCCGTCTGCGGACTGCGAACTGCGGTACGAAAACATCATTTTCTTGTATTTATCAGATACATACACAGGTGAGCTGGTCTCTTGGAGACATATATTTCTCTTAAGTCATTGATTTGACTCGGAAGGTAGGTGCAAAGCTACTCATTTCAATGCAGGTAAGTCAGGCAATGATGAGAACATGGTACCGGTTTTTATAACTCTGAGTGTGTTCAGAATGAACTGCCGTATTATTTGAGTCTCATTTATTAATTTTTCAACACCTACTCATGTTCAAACTTGAGTGGATAAAATAATAATATTTGGAGGTACTGCAGTGTGTAAAATATTGTTTCAGAGAGACTATTGGTATGGTAGTTAGTCGCAGGTATGAAATTTTTATCTCAGTATTTTGCAATTACATATTTCAAAACTTGGAGGTAAGACTCCTAAGATCGGCGTTCGCAGTAAACGCAACATACATTTACTTAAATGACCGAAATAGGCGTGTTTAAGCCTACCCTATTCTAAGGGTATTATAATTTTGACTCATCGTTTGAAACATATCTAAATATTGCTCGTAGAACCCCAAAAGTTCATATATTCGTGGTCAGCATCACAAGTTATGTCGATTTAACCATGTCCGTCCGTTGTCCATTTTCGGGCCCTTAAATTCGAGCTTAAAGCTGAACAATGGAGCCCTCCCTTTTCTGTGGAAGAACTCTTATATCATTCCCCCTTACTAGAAGGCAACTTAAAGCGATGTGTGCAATTATAATCCCATTTCTAAGCTTTCAAGCACGTGAGGGTGCTTTTGACAATGCGGCTTTTGACAGCATGTGGCTCTGCCAGACGAATCATTGGCGATGTGGATTAAAGCAATGCTAATGAATAGAACGTTGGTTGCGTATGCGGATTGTGATCGTTATGGTATGGCGGGGGAAAACAGAGTCCGCCCGCAAGGCGGCGTTCTGTCTCCACTACTGTGGTGCCTGCTGGTGGACTCTCTGTTGAACGCACTCAACAGTTATAATGTATACGCTCAGTCGTGGTTTCTGTTGGATCATGCCTAGCGACTGTCTGCGCCAGGGCGCAGGCGGCCCTACCTAGACGTCATCGACGAATGGGCTCTCGGTCAAGCCTCTCAAAACTGAGGTTGTTCTCTTTACGAGAAGGAGGAAGCTGATCGGGTTGACTCAGCCAGTGCTAAAAAGCGTCATAATCCAACTCTCCAATGAAGCAAAATATCTGGGAGTCAGCCTGGATAGCAAACTTCTTTGGCCCAAGCATATTAAGCATAACTTCCAACGACGGTATGTCTCGGCTGCACGGGGGCCTTCCCCAGCACGTGTGGCTCCGACCTAGATGCATTATTGAACCTCCCGCCACTTGATGTTTACATCATGGGTTGCACAATCAAAGCTATCTCACGTTTAAGAAGAGGTGGCTTTTGGTATAACTTGCACTTGAGTTTCGATGAACTTGCGCGACTGTTGTCCTTCGACTCCTATCTTATGGATATTCCGTCCGATGCAATGACACCGGAACTTCGGCTGAAGCGCAACTACGAAGTAGACTTTCCTCGTGTTCAGAATTGGCTCTGGCCACACTCTGAGCCTGGAAAGGAATGGAGTCGAATCGGATGGCTCCAGCCGATTCATTATCTGGTGCTGGTGTTTTCATGGAGAGCGACAACATTATACTTTTCTTCTTTTCTTCTATGCTTTCCTATGGGGCTATTGACTATATGTTGATATTAGGCTGCGCTTAAGGTCTGGCTCATTTTCGTGAATGCAAGATCTCTCTGAATTCGGTCGAAAGGTTGAATTCACTAAGCCTTGACTGAATCCTTGGTCATAACGGGATCACAGGAAATGAGATCTCCGATGAACTTGCTAGACAGGGCTTCAGAGGAGGACTTTTCAGGACCTGTACCAGAAATACATCTGCCATTGACGTTTGGGTTTCATATGAACACAATCGCCGATGGCATGACTCTCCAGGGTGCAGACAGACCAAACATATTCTCCCCGACGTCTGTATTAAAATCTGCGACATTGTTGTTGTCCCTCAACAGAAAAGACTGCAGACAGAATACTGGCGTTCTTACGGGCCATTGCGCTTTTGCAAAACACCTTAAGGCCTAAGCGATACCACTAACTGCGAAGCCTGTGGAAAAAGTGATGACACTACCGAACATTTCCTCTGTGATTGTCCTGCTTTTGCTCGTATCAGGTGGCAGGTATTTGGTGCTGATGTGGTGAGTGCTGTAAACCTAAGCTCCTAATCATTCTTAAGAAAACGAGTAAATTTACAGAGTAAAAGTGGTGTGTCTTCCTGGTAGTACAATGGACCAGTAATGAGTCTGAGTGCTCCAGTTTAAAAAGTCTCGCATCCGGAAAAAAGCGGTGCAGGGAAATAACTTCACGGGCAATAACTTCACCTGGGCAATAACTTCACCTCGAGTGGGCAATACCTTCAATTTTTTTTTGTGAAGTTATTGCCCACTGATGGTGAGCAATAACTTCACCCAAATCTTTGTGAAGTTATTTCCCACCTATAATTTGAGAATTTTTCTATTATAACTAAAGACCCTTGCACCCACTCCAAATCAAACAGTGACCCCAATGCGGGGGGTTTGGGTGGGGGGGGGATGCCCCCATATGCATTGCACTGTTATTTCCCTGCACAGAAAAAAGCATATGCTTGACTTGACTGCACACGAGGAGTAGGTTGCTTAGAAATCACGCTTTATTTTCATGATTGGCATGTCGTGCGTTAGAATCCCGGCCATGGCCATGATTTTAAATTGAATTCACAGAAATAGACATCTCCCCAAGCAATTTAGGCCGCGTGGCCGTGGAGAAAAAATACCTACTATAAAAGCACCAAAACTACTTTCCTATCCTCCTATTCTTTCGAATAGTAAGTAGCACCTAAAATCATGCAATACAATCTTTCATCGTAGGTGCTGCTTACTGTTAGTTAACATAACTACAAAATTATAAGGAACATATTTGTTGATCTATTAAATTTAGTATTAATAAATTCTTGGAATTGACAGCAGTAACAGAAGGTTGGCAACGAGTTCAAATCTCTAGTCGTAAGTTAACTTGCAGGCGAATTGTGTTGCCCTGGGACGTTAACTTGTCCAATGTATGTTAGGTCCTATTCTAAACAGAGAAACAGTTTTATCGAAAAGTCAAAGTTTGAGCATTGTAATCCAACATTGTTTTGTGATTGAGTTCATACGGCCACAAATGCTTGGAAAAGTGGTCGAAACTTTTGTCTCTCGGAGGACATTCATTAGATCCAGTCTTGGTGGGTATATGCCCGCCAAAGTGGTACATCGACCTTTAGACCCCTGCCGTAGGGGCCAGAAAATATTTTGGTTAATAGAATTTCTACTTTCCGTATAAAGCAGACAATTTACCTGCAGAAAACTTCTTTGTGTCTTCGGAGCTCAGTTGCTCAATGCAGAAGATCTTTTCTAGTTCCATTTAGGGCTGGACATTCACATAATATGTACACATATGCAAGACTGATTTGGAGTCGATTTTGAACGAGCTAAAGGCCTACCTCTCTGTTTTCCGACTCCTATACGTTCCTTCCATTATTGATTATTGTTCAATCTCCTTTTTACGACACCGGTGACCTTAAATCGTACCAAGCCACGGATTCGCATGCACTCTTTGCTGGTTACCAGGTCATAGCGATGTCCAAGGGAATTGCGAAGGTGACGAATTGGCTATACGAGTAACCTCTGGTACAAATATCATATCTAACTATAGACGCCGTTGATGTACCAATGTCATCTGCTAAATACCTCATCCACGCTGATATGTTAAAAAATCAAACCTGCGATGTAGCCAGCATAGCCAGTGTAGCACCTCTAGACAATTATGGTCAAAGCTGGATCAGAGAAGATCCAAGGGACTTTAAAGACATAAAAGAGGAACCCTGTATACCCTTACAAACATAATCAATGGACACTGTGCAATGGCTAGGCATGCTCAGAAATTGGGCATCCCTTACAACGATTTCTGCAGCAGCAATGTGGATGAAGAGTAGACAGTCTTGCACTTCATATGCTTGTGTCCCGCACTCGCCAACATAAGGATGGCTACTTTAGGTGAATACCTCTCCCGCGATCTAGACGATCTGAAAAGTGCCTGCACGGCCGATATGAAAAACGGTGGAGGAGCGGGCAGCGCAACCCACCTGCCCCTTCCGAATGGCATCACAATGTACCTTCTTTGGTCTAAGTGCACCTCATCGAGGGTCATTTCTGACTGACTAACCAACCAACCATGCAGTTTGAGGATGTGTAATTTGCCGCTAGGCTTACGCGAAATGGAGGCAGCGAAGATGGGTCTGGCTGTTAATAAGGACAAATCAATGTTGTATATGCTGTTAACGAGAAAGGACTCTCATTATCGGCGACTCGGACAAATGGGCAGAGTCACGATGGACAGATACAACTTCGAAGTAGTTAAAAACTTTGTCTACCTGGGCTCCACTATCACTTCGCAAAATGACATAGGCGCAGAGATCAAGCAAAGAATCAGTCTTTCCAATCGCTGTTTCTTCGGGCTAAGAAGGCATCTAAGAACTTAAGCCCTCTCTCATAGAACCAAGGAGATATTATTATATAAGACCTTAATCATCCCGGTCCTGCTGTATGGTGCAGAACCATGGACCTTGTCAAAAGTGGATGAAAACCTTATGAAATGCTTTGAGAGAAAGATTCTTCAACTGATATTCCAGCCAGTTTGGGACAATGGAGTGTAGAGAAGAAGATTCAACGACGAACTATACGGGCTATACAGTGACGCTGACCACGTGGAGCGTATGGTCAACAACGCACCGGCCCTAGGAGTCTTCGAATCCACCACTGATGGTCAACGCAGCAGAGGAAGACCCCACCTTAGGTGTCGCGCACAATTGGAGAACGACCTCTACCAACTTGGTGTGCGTAACTGGAGGCAGCTAGCGAGCGCTTGTTGGTTGAGGCCGTGGTCCACCCCGGACTGTAAGCACCACCAAAAGAAAGAAGAAGTTGTAGTGATTAGGTCAGGTTAGGTAAGGTGCCTGCGAGGATGTGAGCTCAGGCACACTTAGACCGCAATTTCGGTCCATTGTAATATCACAAAAAGGGGAGGGGGGGTGTTATGCCGGTAGTCGCTCAGCCTACTGGGATCCCTGTAATTTCCTCCTATGAGTGGTTGTAGGGGAGAGATACTCCTGCGGGGGTCAGGCTATACAGCCTGGCTGTAGTTCGCATAGGTTGCGATATATTCAGAGTGACTAGTGCAGTCGCGACTCCCGCCCGACTTAAGAACCATTGATTGAGATCGAGATTAGGCGTACGATGCAACCAAACCTTGGTCCGATCCCATTTTCTGCGAAGGGGGGGGGGGGGGGGGGGGGCTACCCGGGGAAGTAAGAGCCTTTTGAGAAGACTGTTACAATCGAACCTCAAACTGCTCTTTTTTCTCTTTGCAAGACTGATTCAATCGAGTCCCGAGCAGCTATTGCATACCATGGAGGTGGAACCGGTGTGTGTCGGCCGCACAGTCGAGTTGTTGGTTTCAGAGCTATGTTAGGGGGAGTGATTGAAACGGTCGCCCCCTGCGTGCTACACTCATCGGGCGGGGGGGGGGGGGGGGGCAGCTTGGGGTGACTGTTGCAGTACGAACCACAAGCTACACGCTTCCGTAGAAAGGGAGCAGGGAGGGGCGGCTGTGATAGTCGAGTTAGGGGTTGCCCTCATGTTAGCTGATAAGAAAAAAGGCGTTTAGATTTATGGTTGATGTTTCTGGTGACTGAGTTAGGTGGGCATGTAATACAGGTTATTAGGTATGGGAGAGGAGCAGAATGGGGTGACTGTTGCAATCTGACCACAACTCTGTTCCCGTTTGTTTGTTCATCGAGACGGCAGCAAAGCCGGGGGAAGACTGTTACAGTCAATTCCCGGATTTCCTGTCTAGCCCTCGGAGTGGAGTGCCGACTGAAGTGACTGATACAATCTAGCCTCATTAAGATCTCGAATCCTTGGAGAACCGCTTGGGGGTGGTCTGCGGGAGGGGAGCTGGAGGGGCTCTAGTCACAGTCTAATCCGTCCTTTAGATTAGTTCAACCATTTGGACCTAGTGCAGTGATACTCTAAGCTAGTCCCTACACTGGTAGGTTTGCTAATATACTATTTAACAAATATGCGGAAACTGAAAACTTGGCGTTCTATTAGATCTCCCTACTTTTCAGGGCTGACTTGTTAGTCAACCCGCAAAGCGCTTTAGTTTTTAATTTATGTTTTTGGTGTGATGTAACTTATCGCGTCAAGACATTCCTATGAGATCTCCCCATACGTTCGTCTCTTTGTGACCATCAGACATACGAGTACCAACATCAAATTAATGGACGCGTATGTTGTGTCATTGCTATGGTAATCAAAATGGCGATCGAGTTTGCAATTTATTTAAGTTATTTAATGCTAATTTGGCTGGTTAATATGTTTATGCAACTAACCTGGCACAGTTTCTCCGTTGAAAGTGATTTGCACGGTGTGAGTTCCTGGTTCGTGCGGAGTGAAACTTGCGATAAATCTTTGACCACCCAGAGACCTCACCGATGATGTCACTCTTCCTCCATTTACGAGAATCTCTAGATTTCCAGATCCCGCTTTTGATCCATCAATTTCGAATTCAACTGGTCGTCCTATCGCCCCATTGGGGATGTCCTGTACTCGTATAGCTTGCGCTCCTGTGGCGTTGCTATCTATCGGTCGAAATCGAGACAGCGATGAGTAGCCATAGCCACCCGTATCACTACTCCTCTCAGTTACATGGCGCTCAGAAGTTTCCTTGATTGTGGTCGTATAGCCGCCGGCCTTGGTGCTGTACAGATTGTCACTCTGTTTGACGGTGATGCCACTTTGCCTTAAATTAAAAAAAAAGAGGGAAATCAGTATTTTACAAAAATAATTCACTATCTGGATGCCAACCTATATTGATCGGAATCATCGGATCCACGGCGTTCGGCAAGTTGCTTTTGCTCGGCAAGGGCAAATTTATTGTACTGGGTATTCCGATGTGTTTCATGATCAATATCTGGCCGATGATAGGATAAATCTGTGTTTAGCTGCTTTTCTGTCATATTGGCCAGCGATTCTAGGGAATTGTGCGACAACATGTGCTTTGTTTTGTTTATCACATCCCAGCTATCCCGACGGGCTGCTGCCGGCTTAATCGACGAAACGCGAACATTTGATGAGTGATCGATGGCGGGTTCCGGAGAGGCGGTCCTACGCGTCAGACCGGTCGTAAAGAGCGGGCTTGCACGTACATTAGAGTCGGTGACGTAATTTGATGATGTCTTGTAGGTTGAGGACTTTTCAACATGTCGGACATTGTCATAGCCAGGTCCCTGTTAGTAAAAGATAGATTTTAGTTCAAAGCTACAGTTAATTATTTTATAAAAAATGGTTGCCTTGTTATTGGTGATAGGGCTGCCGATTCTATGCGTAGCGGTTGTCACATAACCACTCGGAGAATTGCTGTAATGTCTCGGTGGTATCGGTGATGCCGATAAGTTCCTCGGACTCGACGTCAAGTTCCTTGTGGTGTGCTCGTAGTGATTGGAGGTCTTGATTGTCAACGGACTATTTCGGGTAACTTCACTTGTTCGGACCTACAAACGCATACGAATGTTTAGTATTAGTCTTCTGGATTAATTTTCAGTTCAAAGGATAGTGTGAAAGTGTAATTTACGTGTATGGGACTCGAGATTGGGCTGTCGGATATATTCGCTTTGCCTAAGTAACGATCTTCGCGTGGCGGACTAAGAGTTATATTACGGTCCCGATCTTTCCTTTGCGCGTACAACTCATTCTCCTTGTCATAGTAATAGTCGGTCTTTGAGGAGGATGAGTTGGTCAGCTTGGAATCCCTTCGACTTGTCGCATATAAGTGCTCATTATTTGTGGTGCTGGCGTTGTGTTTGTGGACTAGGGATGCATCAACAGTGTCACGGGAGGGTGAAGCCAATTTTGGTGAGGAACCCTGTGTGTTAGTAGAATTTCGTTTGATGTGTTTGAAGGTGTTATTGGATTTGCTTGAATTTAGTAACAATAGAATGTGAGTAGAGACAACTCGACGACTTACCTCACTCTCTCGCTTGTAATAGCTACTAGACCTATAGTCGGTTTCATTCTTTGGTGAATACTGTGGCGAATAAGATCGCTGGCGTTCCTGACTTAAAAGATCATTCTTCGCAGTCCTATAGTCCTTATGTCTTGTTGTCGTAGATGTGGTATAGTGTAGGGAGGGACTCTCTGAGCGGTTTTTGTTCTCATGCTGTGGACTGTTGCGTGTCTTTCCTGATCGCCCCTTGGTTCCAACACGCATAATGAACGGAGAGCCTTTGACATCGTATCCATTGAAGTACACATAGACCCTATATTTACCATTTTGTCGAGGCATAAAGGTAACTCTGTACTTGTTATCGACGATTTTCTCCACTGAACAGACCAATGATCGTTTATCATGGACAATATCCACATGCAGTTCGCCAGAGACACCAACTCCGCGGGCATCCACTTCAAATGAATGTGCGCGAAGGGGCATTGCTCCGTCCAGTCCATGAACCGAAACTCCTGTCGGATCAAAAACTGCACAGGTGAATGGACCGCCTTGAATGTGTCGTCCTTGATAGGTGATGGCGATTTCCCAGATGCCAGCTTCGTTTGGTTTGAATATGGCACTATGCCCTTCTTCCACCTTTTTCAGAGGGCAATTGTGTGAAATTCCTGTAGGACTTACAGCTATCACTAGAATGTCTTCAGTTTTGGGGGCCCCAGTGGCGTTAACCAGTACTTCCACCAGACTTCCGAGCGCACACGGAGCCATTCCTGGAGGAGCGACTTGAATAAATCGGGGCAATACTCTGAAGAAGTGGCCGCCTATGCTGTCATCGCCCACTTCGACTACAATCTCATGCATTCCGTACTTTTCAGGAACGAATGAACCCTCCCCATGTGAATTGAGGCGCACGGAATGGGCAGCTCCTGTCGGTGGAACTATGACTGCTCGAACAGAACTTATGTCTATTTCACGGGACACGACGTCTACTCGGAAATGGGTCTAATAATAGGAAGACATGAGAGATGGTTTGATATTCTAAATTAAGCGTCCCTTACTTGTTCTCCTACTCTCCCCGATGTGCTTTCCAAATACACGTTAATCATATCGGACAAAGGCGGCCTTGGCTTAACCCACTGCAAATTTGCCGCGTAGGCCATTATTCCCAGATGTTCAACATCTGGACTGGCCATGTCCTTGGGCGATAGAAAAGGTTGAACTCCAAGTTTACTGCCAGCATCCACAGCTTTTCGAATATTGTTCTCGTAGTGGAATGGATCGGTGCTCAATTTGTCTGGTGCCGGGGCTGGACCACCAAGATTTTTTATAATCTCGCAGAACACCCGACCATCGTTCCAATCGCTCTAAGGAAATACAAAAATGAAGTAATGTCAAGCACAACAAGTAACTCCTAAAAACTCACCGTAAAGTTAGTCACTTTCTCCTTTGTCTGGGTGTTAACCCACCTCATGGTTGCATTGTAGCCCGGTGCACCGGGTTTCATAAAGTACGAGAGATATGTCATGCCCGACAACTCATCCAACCACGGTGAAGCCAGATACTCCGGCTCGAGAACCTTCGGAATTCCAAATTCCCTTTGCGCAATATTCATGGCTGTCGTACAGTTGCGCACACTCTGACTAGGATCGATGTTGCGCCAATGTGGGAATAGTCCTGGCTCGCAATAATCCAGCAAGGCTGACAAATTCACACCACTATTCCAATCGGTGGTCAAATTTGAAATCTTGCATTCTGGCAGGGCTGCTTGAAGCCATGCCAACATCAGCTTCCTTGGCGGGAACTTACTCCGACCGATTTGGTATCTTACAATCAGGGACCAAATTAGCCCGAGGATAAGTTTGACATTTCCATTGACAATGTCCACATTGCCAATGTTTACCAACTTTATGTGATCAGCTTCAACCGCATTTAGGGCTGTCGATGCATTTTCAAGGTAATGATGCTGATTTGCCGGCCTCCGATTCCAGGAGGGCTTCAGCGGTCGGGTTTGCAGATTTTCGACCAGCGCACAGAGGTGGGTGCCATCGCAGAAATCTGTCGCCCAGTCATGTACCTGCAATTAAAGGAAAATTACATGAATAAAAATACAATTGTGGCAACTATGTCTAACAGGGGCGAGGCGCCCATATAACTCGATTCGCGCCGGGTTAACTTTTAAAATTCTACCTTTCAACAATTTTTCAATCCAACAAGCAACATGCATCTTAATGTGTGTATATAAACATAAGATTTGTATGTTTCCTACACCTGCACTTGCAAGCAACAAATTCTACCAACCCACCACCTGCTATTCACCTGCTCTCATATCGTTCTAATGCTCTACGCACACAAATACTCACACCATTGCATGCCTATTCTCCAACATCACATACTCCTCTCCATTCCCCATAAGAAACACATACGCAAAGCGATAGCAAAACAAAGCAAAGTAACCCGGAAATTTTCGCGGCTGGTTAGAACAAATTGGCTTTCTTTCCTTGTTTTCCCCTTATCGTTCACCGCGTTTGACTCATCTCTGTTTGATACACGCTTCCTTATGCAAAAATATAACCCGCTTTTCAGCGACTTATTTGGCGAGTTTTGTATGTAGCTGAGGTGAGTTCTGTTTGAAAAATTCAGTTGTGAAGCAGACTGTGATGTGTAACTTAAAGTAATATTGAGTGGAATTATTGTTGTGCAATATATAATTATTTAAAGTGATCGAAAACAGTGAAAAGTGTGAGAAGTGTGAAAAGTTTAAATTGTTTTGTTTTCAGTTAGATTCAGCAAAGGAGAAAATGGCATTATTAACAGTAGATTTTCTTTTGGAAGAAGAAAACTATTTTTGTAAGTTGAGTTTTCTTAAAAAAAAAAGTTATAGAGATAGGACGCTCTACTCCTTCTATGAAAATAGATTATAAGCGCAAGGATGGTTTTGTTTCGCATTTCAACGCATCCATATATCAAAAATATACTTGGTTGACTGGTAGTTGTAAGCTCAATAAAATGTTTTGTTTTCCTTGCCTCCTTTTTTCTAATTCTCCTAGTATTTGGAGTCGCACGGGCTACGCTGACATAAACAATTTAATTAATTCGGCAAATAAACATGTCAAGACGGAAAGACACATTCGTAGCTGTTTATCTTTGCACGAATTCGGTACTGATCGTATTGAAACCTCGTTAGGTAATTCCTTTGTAGCTCACAACAAAAAAGTTGATAAAAACCGTAAACTAATGGAACGTTTTATATATGAGATACGGTAGTTCTTTTAGGCAAACAGGAACAAGCATTTCGGGGTCATAATGAAAAGCCAGATTCTAATAATCGTGGCAATTATGTCGAAACACTTTTATACTTATCTAAGTATGACCAGTTAATGGACTCTCATTTGGAACAGTGTTCAAGTGCACGTAATCCGGTTTTTTCGGGTCTATCAAATGACATCCAAAACGATTTAATACAAAGTATAGCCGCAGTGGTCAAATGCGAAATTAAAGTAGAAATAAGTGAAACGCGATTTGTGTCCATCATGATTGATGAAACACCAGACATGAGCCATAGGGAGCAACTTAGTGCCGTTTTGCGTTACTTATCGGAGGAAGGAGTAGAGGAAAGGTTTCTTGGATTTTTTGACGTGAGTGAGAGTCGAACTGCCGATGAGCTCTCAAAACACATTTTCAATATACTTGATGTATACGGTTGCAAGGAGAAATTAGTTGGGCAATCTTACGATGGGGCCGCGGTTATGTCAGGGGAAGTAGGTGGTGTTAAAAAAAAGTCCTGGATGCTTGTCCAATGGCTTATTTTATTCCTTGCTACGCACATGTTTTAAATTTGGTGTTATCTCAATCACTGGAAAATATACCTGAATATACTCGTACGTTCAAATATTTTAAAACAAATAGTAAACAGACGCATGCCGGGAGTATCAGAAACTCGCTGGCATTACCATTCCCGAATAGTTAACGTTATTTTTAACTGTAGATTAGATATTATTGAAACTTTTAAGCAAATATTAGACCATCCAAAAGAATGGGACACTGACGCACTTTCAATGGCCGAAAGTTTATTGCTTAAGTTAGAAGGGCAAGATTTTTGCTTTTTACTGCACGCGGTTTCCGAAATATTTGCTAAAACCGATGTATTGTTTAATTTAATACAAAATAAATAAACAGATGTTGAATTTGCTAAGCGAGAAATCGAGTGTTTTGAGTCTTGGCTTTCTACTGAGTTTCTAAACAAATTTGATTTAATTTTTGAAAGTATAAATGATTGTACTGAACCTCCACGGAAACGCCGATTACTTGATTTTGATTTAAAGACTCACTATAAGCGCCTTTTTGTAGAAATAAAGGACAATATTATATCTCAAATTAAGACACGATATAAATCTTTCACGGATTTAATTTTTTTCGATTTACTCAATAAATCAAAATACAGTCGTTTTGCTCAGTCAAGCCCAGATGATAAAATATCTTCGGTGATTAACTTTTTCCCTGGAATTTTCGATTTTGCAGGTTTAAAAAATGAGCTGAAAGTTCTCTATACTACGTCTTCACTTCAACCACTTGACGTTTTATCCCTCTATAAACATTTAAGAAGTGAAATATTGTGTGAAACATTTCCCCAAATCTTAAAATTAAGTGGACTATTTTTAACACTACCAATGACTGTTGCTTCCGTGGAGAGATCTTTTTCCACTCTGAAAAGAGTTCATACGTATTTGAGAAATTCTCAAGGAGAAGACAGGCTTTCTGATTTAGCACTTTTATCCATAGAAAAGCGACTCCTTTTAAAAATAAAAAGTAGGCCTAACTTTTATGAAAGAGTTCTTGCAGAATACGTGAAAAAAGGTAGAAGAATAGACTTAGAGTACAAATAAAAAAAAATATTTAACAAAACTTTTCACATTTTTTTCAAAATTCTACTGTTTTTGATTTTAAAAAATATTAATCATTAATATTTTCTCTTTTTAACTTTGTACAAAAACTATTTTTAAAATATTTTTATATATTAAAATATTTTTATATATTATAGATATAAAATCTATACATTTTTTGTAAATATTATGCGTGAAGCTTTTTAATTTAAATTTTTATATATGTATTTATTTATTTAACAAACCGTGATTTATGAAGTTCCTTTTTTTTATTACTTGCTATCAATTTTCTTTAAGGTACAGCATTTGCGTCTGCCAAATAGGTTTCATTCGAAGCCACTTTTATTATACTTTAGGTTCATTGTAAATTTAAGCTTAAATGACTTGAAGTATAAAAAATTGGCTTGAATTGCTTTACTTCTATGCGATTTGCAGTACACAATATAATTTCAGAAAGCGTTTGCAGGTGCATATTTTTTCCGACTTACCATTTAACATTTTCCACGCCATGTCACTGATGTCTAAAGATACCACGAGCGCGGGTGGAGAGAAATTCAATTGTTCGGATCCGACGTTTGTGCAAATTATTATTTTGTGCGTACCGACGAAAGCGCAATTTCCACAAATCTGAGAGATTTTAATGTCTTGGAATGTATCTTTAAGTAAGTGGGGCGTTGCTTTTTAATTGAACTTGGGTGGATGAAGTGGGTGAGTTCAATGAGCTAGGTGGTGTTGTTGTATTCACAGAGATTGGTTAGGTGGGTTTGGGTTTTTTTTGGAATTCAAATGCAAAACCTGATTTTTTTCTTCACAAAACTTTTGCAATGCGAATTTCTGTGGCGTGATGTTGAATGGTTTTTTCGCGTATACATGTAAAATACATATATGCAGGGGGGCTGCATACAGATTATGGCAGATCCCATAAACAGAGCATTGCATGATGCCCCCTGCAACCCCCGTTCTTGAGGACACTGTTGGATTTGGAGTATGTTGGGTATATTATTAATATGTTCCTGGCGGTTTTTCCAACTAATTTTTTCATGTCCTTTTTCTATTTCTAAAAATGCAACAAATGATAGATTTTTTTTTGGAAAAATACCAGACATTTTGGAAAGATGGGAAAAAAGATCAAAATTTTGTATTAAGAATTTTTTGTCGATTTTGCAAAAAAAAACATGGCGTAATTGAAGAGAGTCAAATAAAACAATGTGAAAGTATACGTCGCCGTCGTACGAAACTATCTCGCTTGTACAGGGTGGCGCAAAATTAATCATCCAATTTTGTTTTTGAATAACTTTTTTACTAAATAATAAAAATTTTGAGTGATGGAAATCTTTATTTGGACCTTTAAAATTTTTCCTGTTAAGTGAAAAGATGATGTCCTTCAAGTGGCTACCGCCAGTGTTGATACACATTTGTGCCCGTTTAACAGCATTTTCCATGCCTTTCAATAGATTTACGGTGATAACTGTTTGCATTGCTGTTGAATATTCTCCTTAAGGGCTGCGATTGTCTGGAGCTTGTTGGCGTAAGCCCGCAACTCCAAGTAGCCCCAAAGAAAGAAGTCGGGGATGGTTAAATCGGGCGATCTTGCTGGACATGCCAAATCGCCAAAACGGGGATTACGCGAGCAGAAAACGCTTCCTTCACAATATCCATTGTGGCTCGTGCTGTGTTGAAACCACAGTCCCGCTCATCCAATTCCGGCAGTAAGAAGTCGTTCATCATGGCCCTGTAGCGTTCGCCAGTAAAAGTGGCCGTATTGCCGATGGCGTCCTCAAAAAATACGGGCCAATCACTTCTCCCGCGTGAACGCCGCACAACACAGTGACTTTGGTAATGGCTCTTCGTGCATCACACTCGGATTTTCAGTGCCCCAGATATGAAGATCTTGCTTATTGGCGTAACCGCTCAAGTGGATATGCGCCTCGTCGCTCATGATGATTTTCGACACAAAATTGTCCTCTTCGTTGTTGAGATTGAGGATGGCTTAACACACAGTAATTCAAACGCGACTGACGATCAGCCGGAATTAAACCACAGCCGCGATGCTCGACCGAACGACACGCCTTGCAAGATATCCTGTGGTTCCAGTCTGTTCGAGTCGAGTAGCTAAGCGCCGGAATGTTTGCCCGTGACCACGACACGATTAGGAAATCGACGTCGAAATTCACGCTGCGTTAAAACCACCGACCGATTATTGGTCCAAAAATCGACACAATTATTCCACGCTCTTACGGAGTATAGCGCTCCATTGCTTGTCTGTTTGTATACTGCAGCTGTCTAGTTCACACATGTCAAATATGATTGACGTACGACGCCATTTGCAAAAAGTATAAGATTTTCCGATAGGGTGATTCATTTTGCGCCGCCTGGTACAAGTTTTGATTTCGAATCAAATATTTTCATTAGCTATTTTCTATACTCGTTAAATTAAGAAAAAAGTATCGTAATAATGTAGATTATGACATTAAGTAACAATTTTAGCAATTTATGTATAGAACGTCTTGGATCGCACTGACATTATATTAGGTTAGGTCAGGTATGTTTAGTCATGGCTATGACATCGCTGCCACAGAAATACTAGGCACTATAATGGGCCAAACACGATCCCTGGGGTAACCAACTATAACGTCAATCATCACCCTAAGCATCTTCCTCAAAGCAATTTATTTCCCTACAAAATCGTACTTGTATATATCAATGCAGTATCAGCACGCGTCTGTTTCCGAAAGCCCGAATCTTTTGGGTGTGATTTCTCAGAAGGCAAATACAAAAAGTGATGCCGATTGTCATTCTGTGATGACATCCACTTTTTTGTTTAAATCGTCCCAGTCTTCTTTTTGTTCAAGTTGGGCCACAGGGCCACAGGGCCTTGGATACCTTTTGACTTCCCTTTTTCTCTGTCGGACACCCAGCACAGTCTAACGCGGTACTGATCGCATAACGCCTTAATCATTATGCGATAATACCAGACTATTTCGGATCTGATGCTGACGTTATATTTATTTGATTCAATTTATTTAAGCAATGTAATCAGCCATTTGCAGGGTACCCAAGAGGTAGATTTTGAAGGCCCTTTTAGAGGCTTACGAGTAGATATGAATAAAAACTTTATCAAAAAAATCGTTCCAGAATCAAATTTGTTCAAATTAGTAGTATTAGCTAAACTATCTTTGAAATCACTTCGCTGTTTTTTTTGTTTTTTTAGATATACCCGTTTTCTTATGTGCCGTTATTAGAGTTTTTTTTTCAGAAAGCCATGTACTTACATTTTCTCCAAGGATTAAAAACCCCAAAAATAATCAAAATCATTAGAGCCGAAAACAAAAATTTTAAAAACTGTTATAAGAAAATAGCATAAGAAAATATTCTGAGTATTTATACAGATTTGTTCATTATAGTAAAATAAATAAAATATTAGGCATCGATGGCCTTAGAACCTAGCTTATCCAACCATTTGCTTGTACGAAGTGGAAGGGACCTACAATTTTCAGCCGAATCCTAGCGGCAAATTTGAGAATCTTCTCATGACAAATTGATATTCTTGGATATTTGTCAGACGTTCGCAAGAGGTGGGGCAGTCGACAAATATTTAAGGTGTTACTTGGCCCCTTCGGGATTTGAACCTGAGAGCTTTAGATTAGTAGACCAATACACTAACCTCTGCGCCACTGTGCTCACGTTCACAATAGTATTAAAGGGTTTTTCATTAAGGACTTGACAACATTTTTTTTAAATAAAATGCACCACTTGAGATATCTCAAAAAAAAAACTGTATTGGCTTGAATTACTATCAAAACATTTATGAATGGAATTCGACTTCGTTCATATGTCCACCACGAGAATTTTCGATGACTCGGCCGCACATTTCGACCGATACGGCCGCTATTTCTCGTTCAATATTGGGTCTGAGCTCTTCATACGTCGCCGGCTTGTTGGTATAGACCAATGATTTAATGTAGCCCCATATAAAAAAAGTCTAGAGGCGTTAAATCACACGATCTCGACGGCGAATAGACGGGTCTGTTTCTCGAGATAACACGTTCACCGAACTGAGATTTTTCAATAACTCGATTGTTGCACCCGGTGTGTGGCTTGCGGCATCGTCTTGTTTGAACCACATATCACTGATGTCCAATTCATGAATTTGCTCAAAGAAATAACGTTTCAACATGTCTCTGTAGCGAATACCATTTACCGTATCGTGACGGTCATTTTCATCGCCGAAAAAACGGCCCAATGACGCCACCGGCATGAAAACCGCACCAAACAGTGACTTTTCGCGGATGAAGTGCTATTTCATGAAGCACATGAGGGTTGGTTCTCGCCTGTTCAGTAACGCATATTTTGCTTATTGGCGAAACATTTTAACCAAAAATGCGCTTCAACGTGAAAAATGATTTTGCTATGAAATTCTTCATTTTCTTCCATCATGTCCAGAGCCCAATTCGAGAACGTCGGTGAACGTGTTATCTCGAGAAACAGACCCGTCTATTCGCCGCCGAGATCGTGTGATTTAACGCCTCTAGACTTTTTTCAAGTGCCTTTAGTTCTTAAGTCAGCTTAATCCTGTAAGGGTGTAGGCCAAGTTCCTTATTCGTTATAATGTGGTCTGGGAGAGACCCAATTCTTGAGAACGTAATGAAATTGACTGATTTTGCTGGTTTGCGACGGACGCCTTTACGACAGCAATATTCTATACACTTCGGGCAAAAGGTAGTCTTACTGGCACGGCAACATCAAGTAGAATATTCTGACTAAAATTTTTTCACTGGACTATGAAGTGCTTGTCCACCGGAACGAGAATTACGGCAGCAAATTGGCGTTAACGCTCTTAATTTGGAATTTGGGTAGCAAATTTTAAGTTCGGTAATCGGTTTAAAGGTGCGTTCACACTCAAAGTTTAAAGCTGTAAAGTCGCTAATGAAAGACCTTTACATATACAAGCATTTTATTGGAATATAGCAGAGCTTGATTCTATCTTCCCATCTCTATGAACGTTGCCTTAGTGGCTTCAAACTAATTTCGAATCTCATGTGCACCTATAAAAGAATCATTTTTATCTCTAGAATTCTATCGAAACTCATATTGAAATAAATAACACAGAGCAGGAAGGTTACACTTTTGTAGTTTTTAATATTCACAGACTTTGACCTTTCCTTAAAGAAAATTTAGACTTCTCGAAACAATCTGTGAAATGAAACTCGCAACTTAATCTCAACAACCTCTTTAGATAATAATCACTTGATACGAGTCGAGATCTACTGCCGAACATTTATCCAGTATTCTTGTCGGTACTAAGGTCGTAGAAATCATTATACGGTTATCGCATCGTATAATAGTATATAATCAATTGGTTATTACCCAGCTGCAAATTGGCCAAACCATGCTGAGTTATGACATCATAATATTATTGTCGAAAATAAAGTGAGCATTTGGTTTGTACGAGTACAATACATAATAATGTTTTCTATAGTAACCAGGTTGCCTATTCTTATTTCGCAAAGATGTTGGCATGTTGTTTTGTTTAAGACAATGTCGTGTTTCTATCATTGTTAATTCAATTCCAGTTAAGAGGAGACATTTAAATATTGTAATAGCTCTTTTTTCTCTCAGGAAGGGCCAGCCTAGAACGTGAAACTGGCTCCCAGATATGCTGCCAGATAATTTTTGCGTTTACTTCTAAATTGATGTTAATTCTATTATTTTGGGAATATGTCTCTCGGAAACAAAATCCAAAGTTCAATTATAGAAATGCTGAACCTATTTTATGAGATATCAGAAAGGATGACCGGTGTAGTTACATCCGAGCAAAGACAATCTTATTGTTTAAGCCCAATTTGCGATCAATTTGAAGTGGAACGATTGAATTAAGTAAAAATAATAACATAAGAACAGGCTTCAGTCGGCTTGGGCGAACTGTTGGCTAAACTATTCCAATTCCTATCCCCTTAAGTGGGCGAGGAATAAGGTAGAAGGTCATTGTCCATTTTGGAATATTTTTTGATACTAACAGAATACCAATATTTGAAAATCTGGTGAAAACGCTCCCAGAAGCAGGCGTGGCAAAAAACATTGTTTAAATTTTGTTTTTTAAGAAGTACATTGTCTTCATATTTAGCTTAGACTGTTATTTTCGTTTCGTAGGCAATTAATTAATTAACAATATTTTTGTCAGAAACTTCCCAACAAGTTTTATACCTTTTTTTTTTATAATATGCGTGCGCTAAAGGGATTTCTTTTTTTTTCTGTGACACAGTACCCTTATAGTGGAAACCACAGCGCAGACATTTTGTTTGTTGCTGTAAGTAGCTCCCAGCAAATAATTCATTGCCTATTTGTAGGTGATACTTACTGTATGAAAGAATAGAAGGATAGGAAAGAAGTTTGGTGCGATGAGATATTTTTCTCCACAGGTGGCGCTTTAGGGAGATCTGTTTTTGTTGTGTGTATTCAATTTATAAAAATTATGGCCCTGGTCGGGATTAGAACGCACGACCTGCCAATCACTTAGTGAATACACTACCATCGCACCATTGCCTAATTTCACATTGCGGAATGCGCTCATTTACGAAACAAACACAAAATAGTTGGTCCAGCCACTTTTTGCACGTGAAAACTTCTATATTATAAGTTTGTCATACATTAGGTATTTATTTTTTAAAGAATTAAAAAAAAATATATTACAGACAATATGCTTCTTGATGTAATGAGTGACATAAATAAGCAAAATTACTACAAGTTACTGTTAAAACTGTGTGCTTTCTCATTTGTTAATAAGCGCAAAATAGTTGGTCTACGCCATTCGCGATGCAAAAGTGTTAGTCTACTGCACATCATCGTATGATTAAGTTAACCGTTAGAAAAAATTAAGCAAAAACAACCGTACTTTTACTTTGGCATATTATTAGTGTACTTGTGCAATAAGTTCGAATTCAGTTGTTGACTGATAATGGCGCGTGGTGTTCCATTATCCAAAGATCTTAGAGAATCAATTATTAAAGCTTTCGAAAATGGTTTTTCAAGCTATAAAATTGCTAAAAATTTGAATCTCCCATTTCGCTTTTCAATAAGACAGGTAACATTAAAACTCGGAAGAAAACTGTCGACCACCAAAAGGGACAGCCCGCGATTGTCGGGTATTAAAAATAATAATAAAAGAAAATCGTCGTCAAACTGCTGCTGGGATGCCGCATCGAAAAAGAAATTTCTGTCGACACTTGTAAACGCAACATGAACGAAATGGGTTATAAATTTAACAAGGTTTGTTTAAAAATCTTTTTTTTAATTTTGTAATTTTGTAATTTTTTTCAATCCATCTTAATAGGCCAAAGAAAATCCCTTTCTTACACGAAGGCAAAAGAAAAATAGACTTGAATGGGCTAAAGAGCACAGACAGCATGTCTGGGCGTGGTGTTGGTAGTTTACGTTTCCTTGATGGCCTTGTCAATTCTGTGAAATATCGCAACATCTTGGAAGAGCATCTGATTCCATCAATAACACAGCTTCAGTCAAGAGAGGGAGTTTACGTATTTCAGCAAGACGGTGCATCTTGCCATACGGCAAAGTCAACTAAAGCCTGGTTATCTACTGAAGCCATTCCATTAATGGAATGGCCATCCAGCAGCCCTGATCCTTTGCCCATCGAAACTTTGTGGCACAAAATGAAACGCAAGTTAAGACAGCAACCAGCAAGGACCCGCCAAGATCTACGACAGACAATCAATGATATTTGGCAATCTTTTACAACCGATGATTGCCAAAAACTCGTAGACACAATGCCACAGAGGATTCAAGCAGTGATAGCAAAGAAAGATGATGTTACGCAGTTTTAAAAAGGTAATTTTAGTTCCTAGACCAACTATTTTGCGCTCAAATGAAAGAAGACAAAATATAATACTTATGTTTATTCTGTAATAACTTCAAGTGCTAACAACTTGTTCATTAAACTTGTTTTTATTTGTATCAGAAATATGTATAAATAAAAATTTATTGTCATTAACAAAACTTTTTATTTGAAGAAATAAAACAGCTTTGAATTTCTCAACAGAATGTATATGTAATAAAATAGAATAGACCAACTATTTTGCGTTTGGGCTCGTATAACTTGAAAGATTTTGAAAGTCCTTTGTAAATGTTGTTTCTGATGAGTTTCCTGAGTTGCCAAAAAAAAAATCGTGTTTAGCTCTGATACAACAGAGCGTTCAAACTGTATTTCTTTTCGTATACCCTATCCTAAGGATATATTATAAATAGACCTCTTAAAGTTACTAAATTCGTGATCAGCAGCGATAATAATCCCATAAGCGATAATAATCCCGAATGGCATATCATACCTACTGAAAACCCCTTTTTTTTTAAATAAAAAATATGATCCATTGAAAAATTTAGAAAAACATTTTCTTTGCTTGTCCTTTAAATGTTTATATGAAAAGTAATCGTCATAAAAACCTTCTTAGATTTGCGGTTTGGAGCCGGCGTAAAACGTAGTACCCTTCGTGCCAAAGATTTATTTTATTCTTCTTCTTATCCCTTTATGACGGCGAGGCTAAGATCAGGATTAAAGGGATCATAAGCCTCGCACTTAACTGCTTCCCTACTTGTCCGCCTGTTGGGTTTGCCGCTTCGACCTGAAACGGCAGGCACCCGATTTAAATTACTAAGTTGCTGAGGCCAATCAAATCTCGGTGCTGCTGCATTTGTGTGATCCAGGAGTTTTAAGGCATGCCTCTCTTTCGCGATTGTATGGGAACATTGATTGGTATTGGCTTTTTGACAGGGTTCGTAGGATCTCTCATTTCAACATGATAGTGCCAATGCTGCCGATCGCTCTCCATTTTCTGCGAGATAGGTTCTTTGACGTGAATAATCTTCCTCGGATCTTGCAACTTCTTACATATTCGATCAATCTTTGTTACTCCTGCTGTCATGCCAAGCATCTTCATATCAGCAGCTGTTAATTTGCGATTATACTTTTTGTACGCTGTCAAACATTGTGAACCGTATGTGAGCGCCGGGCACACAACTGCGGTGTAGAGCCTTCCTTTCATCTTACAAGGCATTTTTGCGTCACAGAAAACGGCTGATTTTTCCCGCCGCTTCATCCACCCTACGTTTATGCGAAGCAAGCTGTGATGCTTCGCTATTGATCACAGATCCCAGATATTTGAACTTTTAACACTTGGAAATCACTCTTCCATTCATACAAATATCTAAAACTCCGACATGGAAACGGGCAGCATAAGTATTCTGTTTTTGGGACTTATACGGTACTCATTCCCCACCAATACTTCCACTTGTACATCAAGTACTCGTTGATCCTAGCTAATGATGGCTCTATCGTCAGCAAAGAATAACTGATGCACTTTGGAGTCCGTCACTCCTCCTTCAAGCAGATAATCAAGAACTGTAATAAATAGCAAGGGACTTAAGACGCTGCCCTGGTGTATATCAACTTTGATTGCGAACTCCTCGGTGACGACAGCATCTTCCTTATTACAAATCAAATATTCACCTACTGCAAGTATTTAATATTATTTTAAACAAAGGAATCGCGAATTGGCAAACAATCCATCGAATAAAAAAATCTAGAAAATTCTACTTTTTGTGATACATTGATTACTATCAACCGACTAAAAGTTAGTCATCGACGAATAAATTCGAAAAGAAGGCAACGACAAACTCTCAAGGTCAGATTAATGTTTTTTGTTGGATCAGAGTGAGGTTTCGATGGTCTCTCCACCCTTTAAATGTTTCACGTTTTACTGCTCACTTCCAAAAAAGGAATAAACTTCCGTAGCAGCATTTCAAGATCATTCAACAATGACTCTCTTACTGTGATTTTAATATTGAACCCTGAATAAACAGCCCACGTCTGGTTCGCATATATTCACAGAAATTACGTCATTTGGCACCAGATGCACTGTTTTAAAACGAGGCACATTACTTTACCAAACTCCCACATGACTGCAATAAAATACCGACTTGTACAAGTTCGCAATGTATTTTCAATTGAACTGTGCAGTTCACAATGATCTCTATTCCCATGATTTGGTGCGTAATGCAAGCAATTTCAAAATTCTCGAGTAGGAAGTAAACAGCGTTCATAGGAAAAATGCATCCAACACGTCCTTCCAAAACAACAACTCGCTATACGAATACGAACGTCTCGTATATTGTTTCAGCCAAGAGTCAACTATTACTAACCTAAAAGTTGGCGCAATTAAACGTTCATTGTCATTCGGTCACAACAAGATGCCTTATATGGCTGGCTAACCGACCAATTAAGGTGAACCCTGCATTGTTGAGTCAAATGAACTTGTCAATCAACTGGTCTTGTTTGTAGGGTAAAATACCTTTATTCATCATTAAAATACAAAGCAAGTATAATTTTTGCTATCCTTAGCGCAAATCAGATTTGGGGTGCAACTGACCGATGGTGTGGGCGATGACGTCAGTTATTTCTTTAATTTTGTCAACTATTCCCCGCATGATAAGTGACATATCAATGTGTGGTTCATCAACTGTGCGATTTTGGTTATAACGCGAAATGGCGTCTAGATAGGCGGGTTTGCTACTTCCAACTCCTATGCGGAGAAAAGCCTCGCGTAATTGCAATATTTTGTATTTTTTATTGTTTTTATTTATTCATTCGAAAATGAGAGTGAAATGAATTTTAATTGAGGCCATCGAACGCATAGAAGCGGTGGAGCGACAGTAAGCACTTCAGTTGTTGCCTGCCGGTGAATTGAATTTACATTGCCGTTTGTACACTCGAATGTTCAAGTACTCGTACATAGAAATCGCATACCTGGCCAGTGCCTCGTCACACTCCTAGTCGCATGTAACACGATTGCGTGTAGGATGTGTGATAAGTCTTTAAAATTTTATTCGCTAAAAGTCTGAGTGGTAGTGAAGCGGAAATAATTCCTTACGTGGCCATTATGACTCTGGTTTGTGCGTGGATCGCTGGCATGATAGATTTGACAGTTCGTATCCAGATGCTATATATTACTTACGGCCTGATGTTTTTTTTAAATTTTATTCAGATGAAATTGGTTCCACCACCTAAAATAAAAAGTGTGACATCGACACTTGGCTTACATATTTATGGATATATGATTATGCGATGATTTGGCTCATCGAATTCAATCGAAATCAAGTTGTTTTGATCATTGCTAAAAATATTTGTTATGGTTTAATGTTGGCAATAAATTGTGGGAGTTGTTAATTATTTGGAATTAAATATGAGTTCACTGTGGGGCGATTTACGTTGTCTTACACATGTTTTAGTACATGGTGTTGGGAACCTGATTGTGTTCTGAAGGCGTACCATTCTGGCCAGCCTAAGTCAACCAACTTTGTAAGACCTGTTTGGTGCTTGCATTAAATTGATATTCAATTTTTTGTATATTATTTTTATTGCAAAGTTGCATGAAATCTATTATAAAACATATTTATGTTTAGGCTTAGATTATGATCGCGACGGCGCACTCGCATCTTTTTGTAAATAAAGGATCTTTCATTAAGGACTTGACAACCTCTTTTTTAAATAAAATACAAACTACTTGAGATATCTCAAAAAAAATTGTATTGGCTTTAATTACTATCAAAACATTTATGAATTCAACTTCGTTCATATGTCCACCACAGGAACATATGCACCGGTCGATACGTTGAACCCAATTTTCGATGACTCGGCCGCACATTTCGACCGATACGGCTTATTGGCATAGAACGAATGATTTAATGTAGCCCCATAAAAAAATTCTAGAGGCGTCAAATCACACGATCACGGCGGCCAATAGACGGGTCCGTTTCTCGAGATAACACGTTCACCGAACTGAGACTTCAATTTAAACCTGTTGAACTCACTATGTGGCTTGTGGCACCGTCTTGTTGGAAGTACATATCAGTGATGTCTAATTCATGCAATTGCTCAAAGAAATAACGTTCCAACATGTCCCTGTAGCGAATACCATTTACCGTAACGTGACGGTCATATTAATCGACGAAAAAAAAAACGGCTCAATGAGGCCACCGGCATGAAAACCGCACCAAACAGTGACTTTTTGCGGATGAAGTGCTGTTTCATGAAGCATATGAGGGTTCTCACCTGTCCAGTAACGCATATTTTGCTTATTGACGAAGGTGTTTAACCAAAAACGCGCTTCATCGCTGAGGATGATTTAGCGATGAAATTCTTCATTTTCTTCCATCATGTCCAGAGCCCAATTAGAGAACGTACGTCGCTTCATATGATCAAGTGGCTTTGGTGCTTTGAGTCAGCTTGATCTTGTAAGGGCGTAGTTCAAGATCCTTACGCAAAATTGGTTGTCTGGGAGAGGCCCATTTCTTGAGAACGCCGTGAAATTGACTGATTTTGCTGTTTTGCGAGGGACGCCTCTACGTCAGCAACATTCTCCACACTTCGGGCAAAACGTAGTCGCACTGGCACGGCAATATCAAGCAGTGAATATTCTGACGCACATTTTTTCACTGGACTATGAATTGCTTGTCTACTGGGACGAGAATTACGGCCGAAAATTGGCGTTAACGCTCTTAAAGTTGCGACCACTGACTCGGCATTTTGGTAGTTAATTTTAATTACTTGTAAACGTTGTGTACTTCATCGTGTACTTCATCAAGAAAAATGATGAAAATGTTGATTTTACTGAATATTTTGACATTGACAGTTTGGTAATCGGTTTAAGGGTGTGTTCACACTGAAAGTTTCAAGTTGTCAAGTCGTTAATGGAAGACCCTTTACAAATGTAAAAAAAAACATTTTGCGTTAATGGATTTAGATTCATAAATGTACTCGTAGTTTTGCCAGAATTATTATAAAAGCATTGATGCAGTTAAAGTGCTTGTAAACTGCTACTAATAAAAAAGAGCTTAAAGTTGAAAACTTGAAGATAAGTAGGCCATTAGTTTATTTTGCACCTTTACCAGAAGTTTATTTATACGTTCGTCTCCTTTACTTCTAGGTTTCGAGTTTGACTGGATGGATTATATCACTTCCACTTCATTGCATCTCTACCAGTCTGCTTGTTCGACCTCAAAAAGTATCGGTAGGACTACCGACTTTGAATCACTTCGTCACTGAGGCCAATTAAATGCCGGTGTTGCAGCATTTATGTCATCCGGGAGTTCTCTCTTTTTACAATTGTATAGAATAAATATTTCTTTTTGAAATGGGTCGTAAAATCTCTCCTTTAAATCTGACAGTACCAACGCAGCCGGTCGAACTCCGGTTTTTCTGAAATAGGTTTTTGACGTACAGGCTTCCTCGGATCTTTCAACTTTTTATTCGATCAATCTTGTTGCTCCTGCTGTCATGCGAACATCTTCATCTCAGTTGCCGTAAATTTGCCTCTTACTTTTTGTACGCTGTTCAACAATGTACACCGTGCCTGAGCGTCAAGTGCACAACTGCGGTCTTGAGCCTTGCTTTCAGCTAAGGAGACGTTTTCCGGTTGCAGAAGATGAGTGAGCCTTTCCGCCACTTCATCCACTCCACGCTTACGTAATGACTAATCTCGCCATCCCCCATATGTAAAGATATTTGAACTTTTCACACTTCGACGTCACATTTTCATTTAGATAAATGTTTGGAATAGGTCGGAGTGAATCAGAGATACATTAAGTGATCGTTGACTTCTGCTTATGACAGATCTGTTGTCATCAAAGAACAATATTTGATGCATTTCGGAGTCCTTCACTTTTTCTTTAAAAAGATAGTCATATCGATTTCTCGAAACATACTCGTACTTCATATTATCTGGTGTCACTGGGGCCTGTCTTATAGGCAAGTTCACAATTAGGCTTGGCGTATGTTCAAAAAAATTTTTGTGCGAGCTAGTATCAGCGACAGTGTTTAGTCAACGTCATGTTCCACCAAATAAATGTAGACCGGTCATGAAAGTATCAAACACACTTCTTTTATGGCTTTCAGTGGGTCAGTTATAATTGCGTTCGATATATAACTTTGGAATCATGCATAAAACTTGATGCCTTTCACTGAAGCACCTCTCTCAAGACCGTCTCAATATGGCATCTTGTTATGGGTGACTTCCATCCATACCATAAATATATCCCACACATGAGTAGGTAGAAACTATCTATTTTTTTCTTGAGATATCTTCAAAACTAACTTTAAATTAAATTAAAAAAAAACAATTTCGATAAGCAGTGAAAAGAGCGAAACAATTAAAATGGAGCTGAGCAGAATGCATCAGTATGAAAAATCCAGGACAGGGTGGAAATAAATAGTTACAAAATGAAAATAAACACCACCCGACGAAAAGAGACAAACGATGAAAAAAAATTGGTTGACCAATACTGCGGATAGAGAGTTCTGGACGCTTGGTCCAGATAAATGAGTTTTAATTTTAAATAGATATCTGTATCTATATATAATATATTTAAAATCAACGTACGGATTGATCACCATTTGGTAACATGTTTCATGAAGCCTCGGGTTAAAGATTGCAAAGTGATCGCAGCAGAGGCAATTGTCCAGCAACACCGCCACCTCCTGACACACATTTTTACGGTGGCGGGGACGAACAGAACAAAACAAACAAAAAGGTCTGAGAGAATCAAATGGTACAACCTGGACAAATAGAAAGGCGAAGTATTTATTGCAAATATACAAAATTATCTCCATCACATCATTAACGAAGTAGAGGATGCGGAGTGCAGACCATAAAATATGTGGAATTCCCTGCAACGACCTTGCTTGGATAGAGCCAAATCACTTCTAGGGGCTTCAAAAGGACACTCTCAACATGGCAGAGAAGCATGGTGGTCGACAGATAAAGCTAAAGCAGTGATAAGGGACAAGAAAGCGGCATTCAAAGCTTGGTCAAAGTGCTCCACTTGTACCTAATAGAGATTAAAAAGCTCGCCTCGAATCGGAATACAGACTTTTCAAGAGGCTCACAAAAATTCAAATTCAAGCAAAGTGTGTGGAGTGCCTGTATAGGGAGTTAGTAGACATTTTCACGAACTCCGACAAACCAGATTGAACAAAGGCCCAACCATTTTAATAATTGCCAAAGGAGGAATGCCCAGGAAGCCCGTTCGGCAGAGTTCAGCAACAATGCTCAAGGTCTGCTTCTTGTGGATGACGAAAATATACTACCCACCTGTGTAGGATTTCTAAATGAACAATTTCCTCGGATATATTTTCCGAGAACCGTTCCTAACAATTTAGAAGTACACGACATTACTGTCGAAGAAGTAAGGAAGGCAGTCAAAGACTCCAAAAAGCGAAAAGCAGTTGGACCGGGCGAGATAGACTCTGAGTTCTGGAATAAGATGGGAGAAATCGGGTCAAAATGGCTCATGATTCTCATCTACAAACCGATGAGAGGCGATCCAATGTCAAACCAGTGGAGGGAAAGTGTTCTTCTTCTTTTGTACAAAGTAAAAGGCGATACGCCAGATTGTGACAATTATCGTTCAATCAAGCTGATATCACACACCATGATCGTTTAGCGGGTTTTAGATAGCCGAATGCGGAAAACAATGCGAATATCTGAAGACCAATGCGGATTTGTCGCAGTTAAATCAACCACTGATACAATCCAAGGTATAAGGACATTGATGGACAAACATCGCTATTCCTTAAAAGCAAGGGATCGCAGTCAAAGTCGACACCAGGGAAGCGTCTCCGGTCCCTTGATATTTATTTAAAAAAAATAAAAAAAAATATGAGGGATTGACGGCCCATACAGGGCCTAAGACCTAGCTTCTCCAACGACTTTTTTGTGCGAACTGGGAGGGACATACAATTTTAAGCCGAATCCGAACGGCAAATTTGAGAAGCTTTTAATGACCATTGATATTCTTGGTTGTTTGTCAGACGTCGCAAGAGGTGGGGCAGTGGAAAAAAACTCTAGATGTTAATTGGCCCCGGCGGGATTTGATTATTACGTTCCTTGATTAGCTGCTTGAAGGAAAAGTAACCGACCCCAAAGTGCACCAGTTATTTCTTGCTGACGATGAATCTATCATTAACGAAGATCAAACGTCCCTGCAACGAGCACTTGATGTATGGGTGGAAGTTTTCAATTGGAATGCGTATCGTATTAGTCCGAAATAAACCCGTTCTCTGATCCACTCCCACCTATTGCAACCATTTATATGAATGGAAAAGTGATTCCCAAGTGCGAAAGGTTCAAATATCTGGGATCTATGATCAGTACCGAATCAAGCTGTGATGACGATATTAACCATCTCGTATAAGCGCAGGGTGGATGAAGTGGTGGCAAAACGCTGCAATTTTCTATGATAGAAAAATGTCACAAAGCTGAAAGGAAGGCTCTACATCGCAGTTGTACGCGATGCGCTAAAAGGTGCAGGGAAATAAATCCACGGGAACTAAGTCCACTGAGGGACTTAGTTCCCACTTAGTGGGAAATAAAACCACTTTCGCGAAGTGGACTTAGTTCCCATGTAAGGTGGGAAATAAATTCCCAAAACTCTGATTGGTTTTAGTTCCCTTTTAATGTGAAGTAAATTCTCACTGTCGACTAAGAACAAAATAAAATTAAAGAGTCAAGTAGGTACTTTGCAATTTTTATTAACAAAATAGAAATTAACTTCTAACTGAGACAGAGTAATATAGGTACCGTGACCTCGTACCTACTCCAAATCAAACAGTGACCCCAAGCAGGAGGGTTATGGGGGGCAGCATGCCCCCCCCCCCCCCCCCCATACGCATTGCACTGTTTATGAGATTAGTTACGAAATCGCAAGTAGATTCCATAAATAGTGTAATGCATATGGGGGGGGGGGGGGGGCGTGCTGCCCCCCTGCAACCCCCCTGCTAGGGGTCACTGCTTGATTTGGAGTAGGTGCGAGGTACGGTTTTGAAACTTTGGCTTTATGTCACCATGATAAGCTTAAGACTTTGCTTAAAGAGTTTGATAACTAGGGATCGGATTTTCATGCAAATGCATTATTTTAGGGACACCTTTGAAGCAAGACAACGAATTTTGTATACAAATTAGGAAATTTCCTTTAAAATGGCATTCAATCGATAGTGCACATTTTTGCATATTTTACTATAAATGCATATTTTACATATTTTTGTGCATACTTTACTATAAATGCATATTTTGATTAGTTTTGCATATTTTTATAGTAAATTCATAATTCTGAAAAGTTTGTAACAAAAGCGTTTGCTTTGAAAGAAAATTTCAAGTGGATTAGAATTTGAAAAGTGTTAAGCACTTAGAACTTGAAGGAAGATCTGAAGTTTGCCAGAAATTCCAACAACTACTGTCCTTTACCAATGCATCTAACACCTTTTCAATGGATTCATGTGAGGCATTTGTTGCAGTCGATATACCTTTAATTAAGCTTAGTAACCCTGAATTAAGATTTTTTTTTTTTAAAATATACAAAAGAAATTAAACCGGATGATTCCACTTTGCGGAAAAATGACATTGAAAAATTTATATTTCGCTATTTGAACAAATGAAAATTGACCTAAAAGATAAGTATTTGTTTCTAGGACGTTTTGTTGCTAACGTAATTGTGGGTGTGTTGGACCAAAATAGAGAAGAAAATAAAAAGACATTTTTAATAAATATAGTCCAATTAGAAAAAAACGAACCATGCCACCATCGCTCGCGCATTTGATGTATCCATGATGAATTCATGATACCGATACTCGTATATGGTAAAGGCAGCTCGTAGATTAGCACTGTTTTATCCAAAATTGTTGCACGTCACTTGCTTAGCACATGTAATGAACCGAGTTGCAGAAGAAATAAGGAGTAATTTTCGGAACGGCACCATCACGCGTCGAAATTTTTAAAGAAAAATATCCTTTGACTCCTCTTCCGCCTCAGCCTATCGTTACTAGATGGAGAATTTGGTTGAAGGCTATTGAGCATTATGCAAAATATTATAAAGCGTTTGAAAACATTGTCAATGGGCTCGATGACTCCGATGCAGTTGCGATAAAAAATGCAAAAGAAGTAATGAACCAGCCGTTATTAAAAACCCAAATAATATTTTTAAGTTCAAACTTTAGTTTCCTATGTGTTTTTTCGTTTTTTTTTTACCATCACAAAGCTATAAGGCAGGACATCCTTAAAAAATCATATTGATTTAGTTGAAGATGTTGTTGCAAAGATAAATGCGGTTGGACTTTTGTGGAAAGTCATTAAAAAAAAACATCAGTTCGTTCTGGCAAAAAATGAAGAATTTTCAATAATGCAAAATGCAAGTAAGACGTTCACATTGGACTGTAAGGACGAAAATTACCCAAAGAACTTTACCGTCGATGAGATTTGTTCTTTAAAAAATGCTCAACGAACTTCAGTTGACGTCGAGCGATATTTGTCGTTGAATAAGGCATTCTTAAGACCGAATCGGCAACGTTTTGATTTCGAAAACTTTAAGAAACATTATATGATATATGCAAATAAAACTTTTCAAAATCAGAAAAATAAGGAAACATGATTTTATGTTATTTTCAATTAATTATTTTAATTAAACAAATGAAGATATTTATGTTTACGTTAACTGTGGTTTTGTTTTTTTTATCAAATGTTGATTTCGTTGTGAGTTATTATTTTATTTAATAATAAATATAAAAAATTGAACTTATTGTTAAAGACTCAAGAAAATGCGTTCTTAAATTGAACCGACATTAAGTTAAATTGGTTTTAAGTGCATATATTAAATGCATATTTTGCATTTTTAAGCGCATATTTTAGGCGCAAATTTTCAGATTTTAAGTGTATGAAAATCCGAACCCTAGTTATAACTAACTGCACTTTACAGTTTTTTGTTTAATTCTAAATGTTGGATGTTAGTTCCCTCTTCTTATATTTGAATGTGGACTAAGTTCCCATAAAAAATGGACTTAGTTCCCACTTAACATGGGAACTAAGTCCACTTGGCGAAAGTGGTTTTATTTCCCACTAAGTGGGAACTAAGTCCCTCAGTGGACTTAGTTTCCGTGGACTTATTTCCCTGCACCGCGCTAAAATACGGTTCATAATATTGGACAGCGTGCAAAAAGTATGACGGCCAATTGTCGGCAGCTGAGCTTCGAACCACGATCCCCTCGCTCAATAGTACAATGCAGTTACCACTGAGCCATTGTAGCCCAAGATAATATAAGTTTTGCTTAAAATACAACGTTAATAATTCTTTTTAGAACTAGTCTATAAAAATACGAGTATTCTAAGAACAGCAAGCAACGCGAGCACGGGTCTGATAGTCATAGCAATAAAAGCAATAGCTGGAGTTTTGACTCCTGCAATAAACAATACGTTTAAATGAGTTCGCTCTCAGCTTTATTGAGATTATTGATAGTTTTGGTCCAAGCACATTTCTCTTTTGAAAAAATATCTTCTTTCTTCTACTCGTTGTTTTTTTCGTCTTGGAAAGTATTGCTCTTCGAATACATTGAAAATGGTTTACTATGGCTTATTCCATTCAAGATTGCAATATGGACTCTGCAGTTGGGGTGGTGCTTATTTAAGTAAGTTGCAGAAATTAAAAGTCATTCAAAAATCTGCTATACGAAAAGTTTGTAGCTCCCACCGTTCAGCTCACACTATGGACCTGTTCAGGTCTTTGAAAATACTTCCTTTGCGTCATCTATTTTACTTCAAAGTCTGAAGGTCTTTTTTATGAGATGCGGGTATTGGGAAAGTACGATTTCGGGAACTCGCAGCTTACAGAGCCATTCAAACTTTGTTGTAAATATTCCTGCTTTTCGCACTACAAGTTACAGAAACTCTTACTCCATTATATCTGCAAACTTTAAAACACTCTTCCCTTAGAAATTCGTTTCATAAGAAACTTGCGCATATTTACAAAAGTAACGAGATCTTGGCTTCTTGCTTTTGACCATACTAAAATCGAGACCCTGTTGCGCTATACTGTATAATAATAATAATAATAAAAAAAAAATAAAAAAAAATTGCCCACTTTCTTTATCTAATTTAGACGTAATTATTAAATATTTGAATTTATCCTTTTTTGTATCCTTTTTCTTTTTGTTATAGATTGCTTTTCTTTCTAAATTGCCGTAATTTTTATTTTTTCTAACTTTCTTCTCACGCCATCCTTTATTATACCCTATTCTAGGGGTATATTAATTTTGACGCATAGTTTGTAACATACCTTAATATTGCCCGTAGACCCCTAAAAGTTACTATATTTATGATCAGCATCGATAGTAATGTCGATCTAGCCATGTCCGTCCGTCCGTCCGTCGGCAAAAATTAGGCCTTTAAACTGGACCTAGAGAGCTGAAATTTTAACCATATACTCTCTAGGGTCCCGAAATAATCAAGTTTAAAAACTTTTGAAATCCGCCCACAGACACGCCCACAAACTCAAAAAAATTTTTTTTTGGAAAAATTGAATTTTGAGCTAGAAAGCTGAAATTTTTTATATATGATCTTTGGCCCATAAAACTACTTGGGACATAAAATTTTCAAAATCCGCGAACTGACACGCCCACAATTAAATAAAATATTTTTTTTGAAAAACCAAAATTTGAGCTAGGGAGCTGAAATTTTTAATATATACTCTCTAGGGGCCCTTTATGCTCATGTGTAAATATTTTCAAAATCCGCCTACTGACACGCCCACAATTATTTTTTTTTTATTTTTCAAAGTCCAAAGTTTGAGCTAGGGAGCTGAAATTTATAGTATATACTCTCTAGGTGCCCTTTATGCTCATACTTAATTTTTTTTTTAAATCCGCCTACTGACACGCCCACAATTAAATAAAACAATTTTATTGAAAAAACAAAGTTTGAGCTAGGGAGCGTTTTTATTTACAAAAGCTTAGTTTTTTCGATAAAATCCTTTAAATTTTTGTCACGCCCACTTATGAGATATAGGAATAAGAATAGGGTATCCAACAGTTCGCCCAAGCGGACTGTAGCCCGCCCCTATGTTTTTTATCTGCCTTTGTACACCCCCACACAAAGTACCAATTTCCAAATGTGGTTTTTCAACAAGGACGCTACAAAAGTAGTGCGACAGAGACAGCAAACGACGCCGAATTTCTTGCCGCTCTTTCGACATTTCTCTTCAGTAAGATTTGCCATTTCATGATGGAAAGATATACGAGCCAACAACGAGTCGAAATTATTAAAATTTACTACCGAAATTCGGAGTCAGTGGCCTTAACGTTAAGAGCGCTACGTCCAATTTATGGTCGTCATAATCGTCCTAGCAGATCAACAATTGACCGTCTAGTGGAAAAATTTGAATCCACAAACACAGTACAAAATGTTCCCGTGCCAGTGAGACAAAGAAGTGCCCGTAGTGTCGAGAATATTGCTGCCGCTAAGGCTTCAGTTGAAGAAAGCCCAAATATGTCTCTCACACGTCGTTCTCAAGCCTTGGGCATCTCTATGACGTCGTTGTGGTGAATTTTGCGAAAAGATCTTGGCCTACATCCTTACAAGATTAAATTGGCGCAAGAACTGAAGCCGCTTGACCACCAGAAGCGTCGTATGTTCGTGAATTGGGCTGAGCAACAACTTGAAAATGATTCGGATTTTCATCGAAAAATCATCTTCAGCGATGAGGCTCATTTCTGGCTGAATGGCTTCGTCAATAAACACAACATGCGATATTGGTCAGGCAGCAATCCACACGTACTCCATGAGTCATCATTGCATCCGAACAAAATTGCGGTTTGGTGTGGTTTATGGGCCGGCGGCGTCATTGGGCCGTACTTCTTCCGTGATGATCAAGACCGGCACGTTACTGTGAATGCGAATCGCTACCGTTCAATGATAACCGAATATTTTTGGCCCCAATTGGATGATATGGACTGGGAGGACATGTGGTTCCAACAGGACGTCGCCACAAGCCACACAGCGAATGCCACAATCAATTTATTGGAAGCCAAGTTTGGAAACCGTGTTATCTCACGAAATGGTTCAGTCGCTTGGCCGCCTCGGTCGTGCGATTTGACGCCGTTAGACTATTTCCTGTGGGGCTACGTCAAGTCTATGGTCTATGCCAACAAGCCAGCGACGATTGATGAACTTCGTACGAATATCTAACGTGAAATTGCAGCAGTATCGGCCGATTTATGCTTGAAAACCGTCGAAAATTGGGTTCAGCGTCTGGACTTCTGCAAGCGTGCCCGTGGTGGCCATGCAAAAAAAATCAAGTTTCATATCTAATGCCATCGAACGTACTTTCACAGGTATAAAGAATTTCATTGATATCCAAACCCGTTTTTGTTTTATTCAAAAAAACTTTTGTGGCGCTCTTATTGAAAAACCCTTTAGATGCCACTAACTATTCTGTGTGTACGAGCATTACCTCCATATAAAATTGTTTGAATAATTTGTAAACTAATTTCTATTCTATGTACATATTTGAATAAAGAAAAAATTGAATTGAATTGAATTGAAATTCAATCCTCCTATGATTGGACTACATGACTTTTTAGTAGCAGAAAATATGTGTTCATTTGTATATGTTCTGTTTTCCATAATCAGTCTACCGACTCTACGAGTAATTAAAAAATCGATCTATTTATTTGAGAGTAAAAGTATACCTCAGTGCCTCCAGTTTCGAAAGATCATAAGCACTTTCTCCTCTTCCCTTTATTGGAAGATTTCATTGGTCAAATTAAAGTCCTATCACAAATGGCAAACATTTTGATATCACTGCCTTGACGTTGGATTAACGCTGCAAGGTGTACTTATTTAAAAAAAAAAATTAGACGAAGGAGAAATTAATTGCCTCTCCCCAATTGGGAATGGTACTAAACCAAATTTATTTCCAAAACTAAATATAAGAAGCGAACTAGTTGTCGAGGATTTGGTTCATCCCAAAAGCTGCTTCAGAAAATGGCTTCTGGTTGTTGTTTATTCTTTTTGTGCCAAAAATATGGTAGCGGAACGAAAATATTCGTATGTTTCCATAAACTCAACTGCGGGTTTCTTTTAATTTTAACCATATTAGGCAGCAGCTAACAAGAAATTTAAAAGGTGAAATTATTCAAGACAGCAAACAGGAACCAAAATGTCAATAAAATTGCCTTTCCCCAACAGAACTGAAAAAATCGGAATGCATATTTAAGGAAACATCTAGAAAAAATACTTCTATTAATCTAATTTTGTCAGTATTAATCTTTAGATTTAATCTTTAACACATAAATCTATATCGTAAGTCCAAATTTGGGCAAAAGTAGTAATAATATTTTCGCGTAGGTTAACTTAGCAATCCATATGGGCCTAAAGCCTCGCTTTTGCAAGAACTCTGAGAAAACTACATACTATGAAATCGACAGCTTTTTTTTAGCATAGGATAAAAGTATTGATTTTAGGTACGGGAAGCAAAATACTTCAACTGAAAAAAATCGATTATCGTATCATTGATAGATTTTAACTGATTAAAGATATATTTTTTTAAGATTGTGCACGAAGTTATATTTTTACGAATGGGTCTCTTGGATTTTACATCCGTTCAAATGGCAAAGCATCTGATAACAATTATTATGCTCCTGCTCCTGGATGTTTGTCAGACTGTCGTTTTTAGGCGCTGGCTTAGTACTCCCACTGGGCCGTTGCGCCCACTTAAGATTGGAAAAATTAGTGTTCCATCAAAATGTGTTGGAGGCACTGTGTCACGAAGTTAAAGGAGGCACCATAAAAGTGATATCAGAAACTGAAATGCGAAATGCATATCCAGATATAGAACTCTTACGTTTCGAGTTCAAAAATGAACTATGAATTAATCAGTTGAAAAGAGATAATTTTTTACTATGCAAAGTTAATTTTTTTTATTAATCGCGGTCGTCATCGCATAATTTGCAAAATCATTGCTCTTCGCCTTATTGTACTACGAGGTTATGATCTGGAGAACAGGTATCATAATCCTCCTACTTCACTGCATCCCTACTATCGGTAACCCTGCAGATTACGAATCACTTCGTCACTGAGGCCGATCAAATGATGGTGTTGTAGAACTTATGCCATCTGGAAGTTTTTAGGCGTTCCTCCCTTTCGCGATACTGTAGCAAGGTTAATTGATATTTTCATATATGTTTTTTGTTAGGTAGGTTGAGGTAGGTTATTTGAAGTGAAGGCTTCCTCGGATGAAACTTCTTATAGGTAACAGTATCTTATATTATACTGGCGCATAATTTCCTGCCGAATGCAAAGCTGTCATACCTTTGCAATTTCCATAAGGATCGAAGCCAAATTAAAAAAAAACTGGTGAATCCGCCGCCCGACATCCATTTAAGCACCGACCAATTTCATCAGCAAATCGCCGCAATGCACAGAGGCACAGCTCGTTTCTGTGGTAAATGAAGCCTTGAAAAGATTGATTCCTTTCTACAATCTCGACATACAAAGTGAATTTTTCGGATAACGACGCAAAAAAGAATGCTCCTTCTTGTAGAAAATGTTTCTATCTATTGGGAAGGTGAGAAAAGTAATGTTTTTTTTTGCCAGACGTATCCAAGTTAAGACAATATATGTTTTTTCAGCGTAGTCTCATATTAATCATATCAAATATAAGTAGATATTTTTGAAAAAAAGAATGAAATGATTGAGCTAGTACGACCTTCTAAATAAAATAAAACATAAGGAACATACAGTCCGCTGGGTGCACTGTTGTATACTCTATCTATATACCTATTCACTAAAGTTGGCATTGGGTTAAGAGTCCTTTTCCGTTTTTGAATATTTTTTGCTTTTAACAAAATGATGAAAAAAATTAGAATTTTGTCAAAACTCCCCAAAAGTGGACGTGCCAAAACCTTTCTTATGCAACGTTTTAAGTAGAACTTTGTCTACATAGTCTGCTAATTGGCAGGGCCGGCCCAACCATATCTGCAAGATGTACAAATGCACAGGGCGCCAAATTCCGGGGCGCATTACTAAGAGTAAGACAAATTAATTTTACCTTGAGCGGATACTGCCATTTGCATTTAAAACAAAAAAACTTGTTCAAATAAGCCCAAAATAGCAACATCCATCTGTGCTGAATTTTTGCACATTAACTCACATCACTTGTAATATTGTAACTTCAAAGGAGAATCTAACTCAAAATAGGGCGCTTTCTGTAAATGTTGCACACGGCGCGGCGCTTGTTTGACTGGAGCCGGCCCTGCTAATAGATATCTTCTGTTATTTCCGTTGTTGGCAATTTATTGAAGAATCAATATTTATGTCAAAGTCGGTGTGGCAAAAAACGCTATATGGGCGAATTGTAAATAAGGACTTTGTCGATATACCTTTCGAAGAATACGACCTTCATTTCCATTGACTTCTTCGATAAAACGTTTATTTTTTTGAAATAGTGGCCGTCTCAGTGGACTGATTTAAAAAATGGTTACACTGGATCAGTTTGAGCCCAATAGAGATTGTTTTTTCCATATTCAGCTTTAGGGCCAACAAATTGGTGCTAGATGAACGGACATACGTGACTAGATAGTACACAACATTTGATGCTGATCCCAAATTGTACGTTAATATTCTGCGTCAAGGTAGCACTTCTCACCTTTAAATGGAGAGGTAGCGCTAGCAGATGCTATTTGAAGACAAAATACTGTTTTTCCCGCAGATACGAAATTTGTTGCGCGTAGCATTTATTGTTTGTAAAGAACGCAACAGAACGTAGCTTCAGATAGGTTTTTCGAAAAATAAATAGTTCTTAATGGCTGTGAGAATTTTATTATTTTATATTATTATTGGCAATCTAGGATAATGATTTAAATATTGTTTCTGAGGAAAGTTATGTGTTCCAAAGTATCCTGATGGCGAACTTTTTGCATAAGCCTTAGTTGAAGCGTATCTCCATTAGAACTAACAATAAACACCAAGAACTTAAAATGATGATATGAGACTGTCCATATAACAGCCTATTCATAAAGGACCTGTTATGCCTTTGCATATGTCAAAAGATGTCTTCAAGAACTCGATTTGTATGAACCTGATCAATCAAAAACTGATATCGATGTCTTGCTGACCGCATCACCACAACGAATCCGAAACACCTTCTCATCCAAGCGACAAAGCCTGCGATACACTCTGCACGTTTTGTGCTCGGATTTCCCAAAATACCCGGACACCCCAAACCTTTTGACTAAAATAAAATAATTAATTCTTGACGATTGAACAAGCGTTTGTGCATTTGTTAAGGTTGCAACATTCTAAAAGTTGGTTCTTGAGTGGTTCGATACGCGGGCGCTGGAAAACTGAAATTCTTTTCGATTCATACATCGGACGGCATTCAGCCGGACACGCAGATGCTCAAGGCGAAATTATTTTCAGTAATAATGGACATATGTACCCCTATTCGAGAAACAAAACCAAATTCTCGATTTGTGTCCCGATGGGGTGGAACATAAGTCCAAACTCGTATTTTGGGGTTTTCTCCCATTACGTGCCGCCCAAGTCCAAAGTCCATTACTGACTTATGTCGCTTCGCCAAGTCGGATACATTGAAATCAAAAATATTTTAAACAATTTTTTTTATTTTAGTTGCAAACTTTAAATCGGCCATTAGCGGTCGAATTGTTCATCAACTCATGTCACTAACTATCAAAATACACACAACACCTATAAATCAAAATCTAACCAACATTTAAAAAGACAACTCACCTGCATCCCAGTTCCTCGCAAATGCTCGTTAACCCAATTCCTAAAAGTATTCGCTTGTATCTCCACCCAAAGATCCTCATTGCCACGTATATTCATACCCTTAGCGGCTGTGCCCTCAGGACTTCGAGCTACCAATCCGGCATGGGTGATCTTCTGTGTGTCAGTTGTTCCATCGTTATTGTGCTTCAACAAACCCGCATGCGTTACTTTTGCTCCTTTTATATCCTTTAAATCCATTTTCAATGGTATTGGTTTCGCACACTTTCAGTTTCTAATTTTATTCGTATTCATAAGTTATTTTTTTCGATATTTTTTCACTTTCGTTTCGCACTTAAGATTCAGTTTAATATTCACTCACACTTTCTGTCCTCAGAACAGAATTTTCTTTTTCGATTTTTTACATTTCATTTTTAATTCATTTTTTTTAATTCGATATTTCTAAAATTAAGTAAATATTTAAAATTATAATTTATTTTCAAAATTTTTATTGCGACACATTTTTTGTTTTGTTCCTTTTTTTCTGGATCTCATGCAACAGCTATAAACGTTAAAATCGGACTGAGATTCGTCGATTGAAAATTGTTCATTCAAGTGTAAATCTACCTGTCTGTATTTGTAGCCGCGCAAAGTGCCTACCATCGATGACGTCATACTTTAAAATTAAAAGTACAAAAAAAAGCAACACGCTATTGGAATGGAATTTGAGCAGGTTTTGTATCTTTTCAAGCTTTGAACAACATTGTAGATACATATATTACAATCGTAGTCGCCACCTGTGTGTGGGGAAAGATGATAATACAATGCTGGTAAAAACAAAACCAGTGGAGACTCCTATTTCCATTACTGGAAGAAACAATACGCTGTACACAGTCATGTGGTCGGAGCAGAGGTCTGAGTGGGGACCGGTTTTTTATTGTATTTTTTTTTCTATTCGTTTTGGGCTTGAATTGAAGTTTCTCATCACCTTCCAGGAATTCAATTCACAACATCGTCGTTCATCGCTATATGGATTGGTGAGAGTGCAAAGATCAGAGAGAAAGAGAGAGCTTAGAGTTGGACAAACAAACCATAGTCAGTTCAGCAGCAGGGGTATTTATAAACAGGTTGAACTTATGCCTCACAGTCACAATGCTTAAGCTTTGAACCTTATTAGAGAACAAAATACCTACTCTTGATTGTTTTGCGTAGATGAGGGCTGATTCCACTTTGATTGTTATGACAAATTCCCAAATTAGTTTGCATAAAAAACTTACGGAATGAGTTTGGAATATTAACGACCTCGAATTCAATATTCACTGTTGACGGTTGCGTTGATATGGCTACACAAGGTAAACAGACATAAATTCAATAAATTCCATAAACTATAATTTTAGACTGTGATAAATATTTAACTAACTTATAGAATAGACAGATAATAAAAATAGAATCTTACGGAAAATTATTTCTATAGTTCAATTGTCAATAACCGGATAGGAGTATTTGTTGCCTTAAATTTGTTTGTTTTGATGTTTGTTTATTTTTTAAGTACATTGCAAAGAGACGGAGGAAGTTGTTATTCTGCGAGATGTTTGTCCAGGGATAAGTGGCCATGAGTGTATGACATTCGATGCTAATGTTTGTAAGTGCCAACCTGCTTATATAATTTGTTGGAAGCTACTCGTATATGAATTAAAATGCAATAATCTTGAAATGTTAAAAGGACCGCTCATAGCACTGTCATTAAGCTCTGATATTCAGATGGAACGTGGGCCTAACCAACATTGTTTTCTTCTAACATGCGCGTGCCAAATGAAGTTCTACCACCCTTACAATGTAAATAGTAACACATTAACAGCGGAATTTATGAAAATTACTTAATTTGCCTCTAATTCACAAATTAACTACAATGTGGATGAAAAGTTAATTCATGGCTAATTTATTAAAAGGCATGTCCATGTATTAGCTTATTGTCGCTAAGTAATAAATGGTATGGAAATTGTATGGATTTACCACATCCAACATCCCATTTGGTTCGAAGATTCGCTGTCAGTTGTCAAAAAAGCTGTCAGTATTTTTTTTACTTTTAACTTTTACTTTTTAACTTTGGTGCATTAGTTAATTGCATGTTTATCAACGCCAATTAACTTCAAAAAAAAATTGTTATTAAGATTTCTTATTTAATTCATTGATTAAAGATAATTCACGCTTAATTTGTGTTTATTAATTCGGTTGTAAATGTAAGAATATAAATTACTAGCTGCACCTACCCGGCTTTGCCCGTGCCCGAGAATTCTATTGGCCAATATGTTCGAGTAGACTTCCTTATAATTGTCTATAGCGGGTATCCGGCGTATGTTGCTGCGCCTAAAAAAAGATGACCGATTTTGACCAAAGTTCACAGAAACACTCTCAGCCCAATACCGAAGATTGCCTGATTTGAGCTCAACCGGTGAAAGGGACTGCACGTTTTTCTCCGCATGGCTTAGGCCGCTCACACAACTTCGTTGTTCCGTTTAGGGTAGGTGCTTGTTGTCTGGCAGGCGCCTATGTCACCTTACTTCTGCGAATCAAACAACAAAGCGAAAATAAAAAACTTCGATTGAATCACTTTTCATTCACTTCCACACCGATTGTTATCAATGTTGGAAAAGCAACTTTCCGATGTCCGATTCACAAAAAAATGCAAAAAAATTCAATAAGAGTTATTTGAATAAAATATTGAACACACGATATCTCAAGACTGAAAGTGCGCACAAATTCCACAATAAGCTTGAAACGTTCGTGTGGTCTCCCTCTTTCATATGCTTGTTCGGATAACAAAATAAGTGACGTCTGTACGGTCTCTGTATCTGCGTCGTAATTTACACGCATACGCACATATGCATGTGTACTCACTCAAATGCCCATATCTCACACACCGATGCAGATATAGCCAAACATAACAACCTTCGTGCAGACGTCGCCTTTCATGGAAAAAAATTTCATTGGAATCGGTTAACGCGTTTGGCCAAACATCGGCAACAAACACCGGCAACAAACACAAATATGGATTGATTTTTATATATAGAAAATATTACACAAAAAAACTTTTTATTATTTCACTTAAATTTGTTTTTTTTTTCAAAGCACATGATACCTACTAATGAAACACACAGTGTATAAATACATTGTCAATTTTTTTTTCTTTTTTAAGAAACACATACTTTACACACTGATGCAGATACAGACATCGCACATACATAACATCCTTCGTATAGACGTCACCTTTCTTTAAAAAAGAATTTCATTGGAATCGGTTAACGCGTTTGGCCAAACACCGGCAACAAACGCAAATATGGATTGATTTTTATATACATATATATATAAATAGATGTAGATATATTCTCATATCAATTTTAATTCACAAAAACTCACAAAATCGCAATGAAGAAATCCGAATCCGACAGCGCCACCAAACATGAAACAAAATTGGCTTCTCCATTGATCGATAATAGATGGCGTTACGTTACATGTCTATCTGACAGTTCAATTGTGATACGATATGTTACATTCAAATGTGATTCTTTATTTGGTTGTTGCCAAAATAAATATGTAAATACAAAATGAAAAAAAAAAAAATTAAAAAAAAATCGAAAAAAACCTGTCGTAACACGCTGGGTGGTCAAAATAAGCCATTTTGAAATTTAGTTTTTTTTTTCTTCTAAAACCCGTGCTGAGAAAATACCTTTCCAACAAAGTATAAATCATCAAAATCGGTTCGGCCAATCTCGAGTTATGCGGTTACATCGCTTCAGACACTTTCTTTTATATATATAGATGATCTACAAGAAAGACGATCCTATGTTTTGCTAGATTTATTGAGGCATATCCCTGCTAAACGTCGCATAAAAGATCCTATCAAACGTACAGTGTGAGAGTCTAAAGCCGTTCTGCAACCAAATCTTCACACTAAGGCAAATCCTGCAAAAGCCAAATGAATTTCAAGTCGAGACCCACCATCTTTTCATCGACTTTAAAGTCACATATGATATCATTCATTGCCAGGAGCTCTACTGGGCGATGGCCGAATCCAGGATCCCGGCAAAACTGATCCAGTTGCGTCGCGTGACGCTGGAAAACACGCTGTGCAATGTGCAATATGGAAACAGATCTTCCGACCTATTCCACACCTGTTCGGGATTCCGGCAAGGAGATGCACTGTCATGTGACTTCTTCAATCTTGTCCTGGAGCAGATAAGGCACCAGGGCATTTACCAATATGGATGGCACTATCTTCAACAGATCCGTCCGACTACTGGGACACGCAGACGATATCGAGATCATCGGCCGATCTCAGCGTGCCGTGTTAGAGAATTTCATGGCGATTGAAGAACAGGTAAGATTGGTTGGCCTTGACGTCAACGAGGGCAAAGCGAAGTACTTGCTTTCAACAAACAAACAAACATCTGTCCACCGACTAGGACAAAATTTCTGTGTGCGAGAAGAACGAATGGAGGAGAAGATATAACCCCGAACTCTATGAAACGTACCAAGATGTGGATGTAGTCCAAACAGCTAAAATACGTCGACTACATTGGCTAAGCCACATCGAGCGAATGGACAAAAATGCTCAAGCGAAAAGGATCGTCGACTCCCAGCCCCCAGGTTCCAGACGACAAGGAAGACCAAACCTCCGTTTTAAAGACCAAGATATCGCGGCTGCCAGAACGCTTGGTTTGGACATCTGGAAGCAGCATCCCCGGGATCGCGGAGGATGGAAGGCTGCGTTGTCTCAGACAGACACTCCGCACGGTTCGGGAGCCCGTTAAGTAAGTAAGTAGTAATTTCTGATGGATAGATGAAACAGAGACAGCTAGAGCATTGCACATTCGCATTATACGGCTAAGGGAAGACCCTTTATACTTCACCGTAAACACAAAAGAGGCTTGAGGGTAACTGGGTATTTCTCTTTTGAGGAGAACGCGCTTGCCTGAGAAAACGCTTGTCTTAGTTCGAGTCCTATTGCCGGAAAATGTTTTTTGCAAATAATAAATAAATTGACCACCGCCATAAAAAAGAGTCTGATGGTCGCCTGTGGCAAGCCGTGGAAAATCGCTTTAGCTCTAGCCCCACATCTCGTTGTAGCAATCGCAAATTGCTGTTGTTTCAATGTAAATTGACGGAAACTATCCCAATTGCACTCGTGTTTTCATACAAAAATCGCAAAGGAATGGAGGTTGTTGTTAACAGTGATACACCTGCCATTCATGGATGCAGACTATCAAGATTTTGCTTTAGTGAGAGAAGACAAAAATTATGCTGCCACTATCGGATTTCATTGAACTTTATATCGGTTACCGTTCCAGTTCCACACCCGATGAAGGCGATGAACAGCACAAGCAAATTAATGTAATAATAACAAAAGAAACAGCTAGGACACCATTTTTAAAAACGAGAAAGAGATTCCGAAAACAGAGATTTGGGAAATACGAGCATTTATTTGGTAAGTCGCAGAATCGGAACCGTCGAAAACAACTTTAAGTGAAATGGGATTTCTAATCCTTTGAATAAGAGTACTTTTCAAGGATTGCAAAAGCACGCATTTTCGACAAAAGGGCTTGCGGCGAAAAAGGTGCACTGGTGTTTATTCACTTACTGATCAGAAGGTTGGGTGTTCAAGTCCGGCTCGAGTCCATGAAGCAGTTAAATACAACAACTTGACCGAAAAGTTCTCCATAAGTTATACAGATGCCCCCTCTGGAGCAGAAAAAACACACTCTTTGCTTACTCAGTGATTTTGTCAGCAAAAAAAAATCACCAATTCAGAAAGATAGGGAAAATACTTTGGGAACCCCACAGGCGGACCAGTCGGGATGCAGTTTAGTTGGAGGGTTATGATCCGTTTTATCCTGATCATAGCCTCACTGTCATTAAGGAAGAAGAATGGGAAGAACCTGAACCCGCTAATTCGTGTAAGTCAACATGAAAATTGAATTTGTCCCAGGGAGTTTTCAACGCAGTAGAGCTCACGGGGAGATAAAGGACAATCACGGAGGGTTGAGCAAGATGCAAGTTATGCGAAGGCGGTTTGACTTCACCAAGAGAGCTGACTGCTGGAATGTCTGGGCATTGGATTTTGTAGAATTATTTTAATATGAGAGGTCAGAGAATGGATTTCTAAAAAAAAACACCGAAGTACTTCTTTTACTTCTGCCTTCCTTCAGGGTAAAACTATGATCTGGATTAAATTAAACTCTCCACTTTACTTCATTCCTACTGGTTTCGAATCACTTCGTAACTGAGGCCAATCAAATGCTGGTGGTGTTGTATTTGTGGAATCCAGAAGTTTGAAGTCCTGCAAGTGTTTTTTTTGGATTTCGACACATGCGTATTTATTTTTATTTGGTCTTCCCTTTTCGACACCGGTGATCTACAGTCGTGGATTTACGGATTTACGGATTTGCATGCACGCTTGCGGGACAGTTTCAAGATATTAAATAGAAGAATTGCTTAGATGTGATTTCTCTACCAATTCGGCTTTTATTTCAAGCGCTGTTTTTGTGGGGGCGCTGCAGTAATCTTCTTACCCATACCCTCCACGCGATTTTGTTTTTTTACTGTTTTACTACTTGGTTAATTTATGAAAAATCGATCATATCGATTATACTATGGCATATAGAACGGCAGATTAAATTCCTTCGAAGGGTAGAGAAGATTCGAATTAGCGGACAGCCTTAGCCGATAATCATGGTTGCTTATGCTATAGGTTACATTATAATTGTAATCTAATTATTTAAGAATAAAGAAATAGTAATAGTGGAGAGCCCCTTGGCTTTTTGTGGCAAATATTTTTAGTGTAAGGTTTTCGGCTATTAACCCATAAAAAAATTTCTTTTATAAAAGTTAATTGGATAGCCATATTACTTGAGGCCAAAAGTAAATGGTGATAATTACTACCACAATCGGATAAGGGCTGCACAGGGAAATGTTAAACATGAATGGAAGGTGGTTAATGACATCATTAATCAGAATATAACCAAGCAAAATACTACTTTTATGTTAAAAAACGGTAAAATTAATATTTCGAGGTAGATAATGAATTCAATAAATACTTTGCATCAGTTGAACAACAGGATCTTCAAAGAGATAGTTTAAAAGTATGTAATTGTTATTGTTTTAAAAGAAATAGCTTCTTTTTTGAGCCAACTTCTGGGTCTGGGATTTTAAAGACTTTAAATTTCTCTTACTCCTGTGGTAACGATTGTATTTCAAATGCTATGCTAAAAAATATTTCTTACAATATTGTGGATATTTTGAAATATCTCTTCAACCTGAGTGTCCTGTCTGGTAGTTTTGCGGATAATTTAAAATACGGCGTTGTTATTAATCTGTTTAAAAAAGGAAGCAGAAATGACAAAAAGGAATACAGACAGATAACATTATTGTCTTCAATTTGCAAAGTCTTTGAGAAATGCATTAAAAAAAGAGTTTTGGGTTATCTCAACAAAATGCATTTTTTTAGTCCAATGCCGTACGGGTGTAGAGCTGGGCTATCAACTGAAGACGCACTGTTAGATTTGTGTTGCATCATACAGAAAGGATTAGATGAAAAAAGATCGTGTGCTGGGCTCTTTGTTGGTATAACAAAGGCGTTCGATATTGTCGATCACAAAATTCTTTTAAACAAGCTGTTTAATGTGGGTTTTCCTGGCTCAATACATAGTTGGCTTACGTCCTATCTGAAAGACACAATCCAAATCGTAAAAATCGAAACTGAACAAAGTAACTCTACGGTATTAATCTTGGTGTTCCTCAAGGTTCTGTTCTTGGACCTATCTTATTTCTGACTTATATCAACTCTTTATTTAGCCAACCATTTGTAGCAAGGGTCAGAGCATTTGCTGATGATCTTGGTATTGCATACAAATCCGTCAATTCCTTAAATCTAGTGTCTGATATAAATAACGATCTTGATTTATTAAGAATCCTGTTTTATGAACATAATTTAATAGTAAGCGATAAAACAAAACTTATGTTTTTCAGTCTTATTAAGTTAGAGTTCATATTCCATTCATAGTTCGTTTTCTGTTCCATGTTCCAAAGTATCTTTCGACGTGGGTATTCCCTGTCATGTCAAATGCTTTAAAATTGTAAACGTACACCATTTTAAGTATCTAGGTGTCATAATTGACCGGAATTTGAGTTAGTCTAATCAAATCCAAAGTTTGAAGCAATATCTGCTCTCCACTATTCGTTGCTTTTACCGTCTGCAGAAGTTCTGTTATTTTTATGTTCTAAAAATAATATATTATGGGATATTTCATTCAAAATTGAAGTACGGTATAAGCTGTTGGGGAAGTGGCTATCTGAGTAAAATTCAGCCCCTGATTGTACTTCAGAAGTGTGTTGTACCAAAGATCTGCAATTTTTCTCGTTTAGCCCACTCAATGGTATTATTTAAACGCATGGATATCCTCCCAGTTAGGCATCTGTTTTATTTTAAGGTCCTAAATATATTTTTCATTAGAAGTGGTTACCGATCTATGGCGCCTATAGCTTGAGGAGCCGTCATCAACCTCTTGTATCCATTCCACCCTTTCGTACCACTTGCTAAAGAAACTTATATTCCTGAATATATTCGATTCATAGCAAATTTACTTACGTTTATGAAAAAAGTGAAGCAATGGCTTTAATGAGACTGATATTGAAATTTTACTGCACTACATCATGTAATATTTTATCTTTTGTTGTAGTATTTTTTGTTTTTGCTATTAATTTTATTATAAGTAATGAATTAATCTTTGTTTTTGTATATTAAAATTGTTGCTCTTATTTTAATTTGTTCACCAAATAATAAATACTTTAATATATTGTGATATTTGCTTCTATTAATATTAATTAATTCAAAATGTCACTAACTATTCTTAAAACTTTTAGCTGCAATATTTACTATTTTGAATTTTATAAATTGTTACAAGAGGTTTTTTTTGTCGGGCTGCTCAATACCGGTCCATTGTACTACCGTTATATGAGGATAATGAAATAAATAAATAAATAAATAACTTGGCAGATACTGCAAGTAGTCGATAACGTCAATGGGACACCAATAACAACAAACTGTTTTCTTAGACTTGTCATAGCAATATTGCATTCAACTCTCAAAGTTGCAATTTAGCGAAGTTTCTCTCATTGCGAATTAATCGATCACGTAAATACGGTGCGTGACCAACAACTATAATCTTCTTCATATAGCATGAACAAGGCTATAAATCGAATCCAAATTCCGGCCCATCATGAGCTGCAATTTCTTTTCCATTTTGGGAAAATCAAATCATTAAAAACATCAACTGTTAAATATTTATACCACAACTAAGGAAATAGCTCATATCTCCGAATCGAGACGCGTAACTGGTCCGTGATGGCAACCTTGTGGAATATCTATGCTCATCACGCGAATTCATTTTTTTCTCCGTTTTCTCACCACCGTCTGAGTTGATCATGAATTCCATTAATTAAATACCAAAACTTTATGAACTTTCTATTTACTCCAAGAAAGAGAACCACACTCGTGTCGCCACCACCAGCCGTCTTTTCGAAGAAAGCCACCGCATCTTGAGTACAGCAAATCGGATTAAGTCAATAAACTGATTGAATTTATTTGCTTTCTTATTATCATTCCGCAATGTATGTGTATCACTGCGATTTATGTTCCCTACTTTGTCGTTTACCACTTGACGCTCTCTACAGACGCAAACACTTCCAAAACTAAATAAATATCTACAAATGCGAATTAATTCATAGCCATCGTCGCGTCCTTGTCATCCAGCATCAGTGCCGCCGATATGCTGTGTGCAAAGTGTCATTTCCATGAGCACTGAATATATCAGTGGTTTTGTTACGACCAGCATGTCGATTGTCGGCGCTTCCGAAAGCACCTTCACCTGTGGAGTCCATTCCATACAGAAGAGCACGCGCTTTTTTTTTTGTTGATGTATGTACTTGTTCGACTGAATACGACACAAAATCGGGGAGTGCTGGTATTAAAACGTCTTTAAAGTACACATCCGCAATGCTTTTGAAATTCCCCATTGTGAGGCTGAGGGAAAGATGACAATTACTTGTAAATACAGAGGAAGTACGGTGGAGGTTTACAGGGCCGCCAGTCATTACAGGATACATTACTTAAGAGCAAGCTGCGAGCATATACTTGGAGCACTCATTAAACTGTGCCTTGTTGTGCTTTTAATTATCGCAACGACCAGTCTTAATGGCATTTTACTTGAAAGTTAATCATCTTTATATTCATTGTCATTTCGTTTTACGACCTCTGTACAATGAATGGAATACTAGTAGATGTTTGTTGAAAATACAATTTTGCTATTTTATCTTTGGTTTTGTGAAAAAGTTTTATGTTTTGATTCCCTGAGAAGAAATTTCATTTTGTGAATTCTTTTTTCGAATTCACTTAGCTAGCAGGCCTGGCCCGGCTTTTGTCATTTATTTTAATGAGGAAATGAGTGAAAAACATTGTTGGCTTTTGCAGCCGCTGATTGAGGAAGACGTATATTTCCATTTTATGTCTCTTTGAAATTGCTTGTTACCCTCTTAGCGTTGCTTACTAGAAATATTTGATATGCTTACAAATCCATTTAAATGAATTTCTGTTAATAGAAAAATTATTTGATAATGGCGCATCCGGTGTGATGGAAATAGGTTTTTGACATTGAAGATACATTCGACAATAAGATTAAATTAAATTTAACACTAGGCATTAACTGCCCAAACAGGACCTAAAGCTTGCTTCTCCAAACATTTGTGTGTGCGAAGCAATGATTTTGCCACTGATGGAAAGGGATCTAGCTTCTCATAACACCAGTAAATATCTCATCTCTTTTTTAATGCGGTGCCGGATAATGTGCATGATTAACAACAGATGCATCAACTCAGAATTAGGAGGTGAAATAATCTGGACATGATCAGCATCTAGAGGAACTCCTCAATTCCTATCAGCCCTTCTATGGGTACTCGTTTTAAACTAGATTCTGATTGAACTAAGACTTAGTGGGATCAAGGCAGTAGCATATGCAGTCAAACAAATACAGAACGCATTTTCTATGGTTGATACCTTGATCAGAAATTGCGGACTTGCGGTTAACCCACAGAAAATAGAACTTGTCCTCTTCACCAATAAAAGATGCAAGCATGCAACAGCAAAACCTGGGGCCCTAGTCCCAAAATTATCATGTGGCTCTATACGACAGTGGTAAGACCTATACTGACATATAGTAATTTAGTCTGGTGGCAGGGGTTGTGCAAGGTCACTAACCTTAAGACTATGGCTTGAGTCCAAAGAATCGCCTTTATTGGTACTACCGGGGCTATGAGCACCACCCCTACAGCGGGGTTGGAGGTGATTCTCAATCTAAAATCCTAGACCTTTTTGTACAAGAATCTGCCGCAAACAGTGCCTTGCGGCTAAGCGAAACAGAAAATTGGAAATCCAGTTCTACTGGACATGCACAGATTCTAGAGATGGCTCAGAGATGGATACTGGCGTCGGCGCGGGTTTTATATCAATGCCACAGGCTGATATTACCTTCTTCATTGATAGCCAAGCGGCAATAAAATCGATTTCCGCCACAGAAATAAAATCGGAGCTTGTAAGCCGCTGTCGTAAGGAGCTCCGGGTTCTTGGCGCGCAGCACATTGTAAGACTCTATTGGATCTCCGGACAGAGTGGTGTCTCAGGAAATGAAAGAGCCGATGAACTGGGGAGAAAAGGAACATCATTTGAATTAGGACAGGTTGGCACTACAGTAAAAACCCCGCCATGGTACCTTAAACAGCTGATAGATAAAACACTGGTGGCAGCAAATGAAAGATGGACTGCCCTTGACTCTTGTGTCATAACCAGGAAAATGTGGCCACTATATAACAAACGAAAGACCGAGAGAATCCTTCAAATGAATAAAAAATCTTGCTGGGCTACCATGCAAAGAAATTGAAACTGAGCACAGATGACCTCTGTAGCGGATGCGGGGACGAGGAGGTGAACGAGGATACCCCTCATTTCCCCTGTCACTGCCCAGCACTCTGCCGTATTAGAAACAATGTCCTCGGAAGACATTTCTTCCATTATTTAGAAGAACTCTCTGTCAAGTCTGTAAACGACTTGCACAAGTTCATAAATGCAGCGGGATGTATTGTAAGCCCGCTAGGTTTTTCATAGGTTTTTCATTGGTTCCTAAGTAAGGGAATCATAACCCCGCAGGCCATCACAAAGGGTCTATATTGACCTAAGTTTGACGGGCACAGGTTTCTCTTGCCCCGTCAACACAGTTACATAACCTAACCTAACCTATTGCGGTGCCGTGAAATAAGGCCAAGTGAACTTTGAAAAGTTGGCCTTATTTCGCTGTTGTAAAGTGTAATACAGCCAATTTTATACAGTTGGTCGATTTCACTTTCAAAAGTGAAAAGACGCTAAATTGGCCTTATCACGCTTTTAATTGATAAAAGCGACTTAATTTCATTGCAAGGCAGCGAAATAGGGCCGAAGGTTGTTCAATTATTAGAAAATATTTTTTTTGTGAGTCGAAAATTTGTCTAGAGTCTTAAATTATTTTACCAGCGAAGGGCCACCCAGGTACTGTTATGGGATCTGATTGGTGCCGTGAAACAACACCAGACAAAATAAGGCCAAATTTCAACGATTGACCATATTTCACTTTCACAAAGTGTCAATAGTCACTTTCAAAAAGCGAAATAAGGCCAAACGTAAAAATGTTGCCTTATTTCACTTTGTCTTTGCCTTATTTCACGGCACTGTGATATTTACGGTAGATATGGGGGGGGGGCTCTGTTAGCGTCGGCGTTGTTTTAAAATATTTTGTTTTTGTCATTTTAATCCAATTTTTAGAAAACTGCCCCTCCCGCCTAAACCGGCAAAAATAGACCCCTCTTATCACATTTTTTTTGTGGCGCCAAAGCTAACGTACTCTTGCCTTAAGGGTGTACAAAATGACAAGTGTATCAGCAGATCTGATATATGATGCAATTAAAATTTTACCAGCATGTAGCTTTCAACCCTGCTCGTAAAACATAAATACGTTTTATATATCATATCACTCAAGGTTATTGGTTTATAAAATAAATATATTCCCTTTCTTGAAAGTTAGAGCTGTAACATCATTATACAAGGTGGCGCAAAAGTTGGCAGGTGGCGCAAAAGTTGTCACCCGATGTTCTTTCGCTGTAATTTTTTTTATGAATGAAAAACTTTGGTTCTGCTTTTGGATTATGTTAATTTGTGTCTTAAGTTTTTTCTGTATAGTTAACTTCACAAATGTCAAAGCAGAATTTACATATGCCGCCATTTGCAAAAATTATAGCTTCTTCCGATAGGATGATGACTTTTGCGCCACCTTGTTTAAGAAAACACCAATTAAAATTTTAACAATTTGATTGTCAAATAAGAAATCAATAATCGTTGAACAACTACATTATGCATAGAGATGTGGTGTCTGATAGCTTATGGTTGTCGCATTGTAGTTACAATTTCATTAGAATAATCCATACAAGTCATTGCAATGAAATTTATCGTCAATTAAAATGCATTGCCACGTCTACTCATGTGGAAACTACAATTTTATTCTTTGAAAACACAACCACAACATTTTTTTTTGTTAATTAACACTGCTTCCGGATTATTTGAATGGAGTAAGTTTAATCACAACTTTATCTCAATTTCATTGCATTTGATATGCTATTTTCATTGCGCGTATTTACCTGTGGGCTTCAAACATGAATGCTACATCAAGCGAGTAAATGTCTAAAAAAAAAATGTTGTTTTTCCGCTGGAAGTATCTTTTTGTAACTTTCTGGCAAGTGAGTTTAAACGCAAACAAGAGTTTAAAAAAAAAAAGCACAATAACAACATCTCTTTGTGGTGAAAATACGGGTCGTCTGTCCGAAGACCAAAGTCCAAGTCTGATGTCGCCATGCATGCAAATAACCTTCGCCAGTATCATAATGCAGGTTATTTTAGGAAAATAAGTTAATTTATCTTTCAGCTTGGTTGTAGTTAGTTGTTATTGTAAAAAAATATTTTTAACTGAACAATGCAGACGAATACTGCTTTATTATTAAATCCGCCGGCGGAATACATCCCCGAAAATCAATCATTCAAAACGTATGGATCAAATCTCCCCATACAAACTGTGACATTTCCTATGCGCAGGTAAATCGTTGCGGATTTGAGATTCCGCCCGGCGGATTAAATGATAGGGGTTATACAAGGTGGCGCAAAAGTAATCCTCCTATCAGAAAATGCTATAAATTTTGCGATTGGCCCCTAATATCAGCTCTGTTTTAACATTTGTGTAGTAAACACATGCGAAATACACGCTAATAAACAATGTTACGCTACACTGCTCCAGAACGCGGAATATTGGTGACTATTTATTTGAGCAATAATCGGTCGGTCGGCCAAAAAACATCGGAAGGTTATTTTTGCGCCACCTTGTAGTTAAGAATGAGTTCGATTTCTATAAATCAGAAATGATTTTGCAAGGAAATTGTCCGATCGTGAGTTTTTAACAGAAAGATAAAGATGGATGGATGGATCAAAAATCTTAGGAAATATAAGAACAATTGGAGGAGAACCAAGAAAGTTATTAAAAAGTTTGCTATTTTTCATGGGAGCAGATTTAATAAAAATTTTCACTACTCACGGTTTCATAATGGAGTAAAGCCTGTTTCGTTTCTTGATCTCGAGATATATAAAAATGTAGTTACGTTTTTCTGAGCCTTAGCCCCTTTTCCCATAACAGTTCTGGTTGCAAGAACTAAAATCAGAGCGAGACAACAATGGCATCTTATTATGCGAGATTTCGCAAGGATCTTGCTTAACACGCTTAAAAGATTCAATTGCTTCAAGAACGACAGCCAGACGATCATCGACAGTTGGAAGTAAAATTTTGTGCAGTATTGAGTCTAACTAACTTCTGTCTTAGTGACTTGGTAATAAGCAAATTTGTTGCATTTGTAGCGAAGAAAATCAACATGTAGAAACCGGCATGGATGAACTGCAATATCGATCCGAATTGATAGATAACATTGTAATCAGTTGGTTTGCTGTCAGAAGATGTTTTTTTCTGCAATAGCTCGCTGCTGTATTAAGGTCGGTGTTGAACTAACTGAGACGTTTCACCTTTTAAAAAAAAGCCAATATCCAATATACAATGCTTCAAAAGCCGTTCAATTACTTGCGTACGCAGACGATATTAAAATAATTAGCAGAACATGCGACCTGTTACGTATGCGATTACGAGCGTAGGATCAAGAGCGGCAAAATAAAATACAACTAACAAACACTCATCATCAATATTTCGAGAATATCGTCGCAGTTCTCAGCTACAACTTTGAAACATAAAGGCACTTTGTCTACTTCGTTTTGCTATCACATCCGAAAACCACATCAATGGATTGAAACCAGACAGATAAATAAAAAATGATAGCTATGCTTGAAACACATTTAATCAGAAATTGAATGTAGATAACCGTAGCAGAAGGTCCCTTTCCCGAACAGCTAACGAGACTTTGTAAGACTTTAATAATACCAGTCTTGCTCTACCGATCTGAAGCAAGGACCCTCAGGATGAATTTATTCTTGCTGGTTTCAAGAAAAAAAATATTCGCAAGATATTCGCTTCCTTTATCATCGAAAGGTTTTCCAGAAAATAATTCAACCAAGAATTACATATAAGAGCATTTGGTCCTTAATATGGCTGGGATATGGGCTCCAAGCTCAGAATCTTCGACTCCAACACAGGCAGACAAAGCAAAAGAGGACGCCTTTGGCTTATGTGGCGAACACAAAAGAAAGGGTTCTTCAACCAAAGTTAGCCAAATATCTCTCTTGATGTAGAGGCTTATTGGCCCAACTCCACCCCAGATTGTAGTGGCGCTTAATTAATTGAAAAATGTTAGTATTTTGAAATATATTTCCAACTAACTCATTCTATATTGCTTTTCATGATTTTAAAGCACCAATTTTGATACGAATGGAAATTGTGAAAAATTGTATGGGCTGCAGATGGTATGCATTTTAATGAAAGCGTTATCCGTTCATGAATCTTCATGAAAGGAGTATGTCTATAAGGAAACATTTTTAATGAGTGGAAAACGTAGATATCGAAGTGCTACTCCCTCTAAAAATATTCAATAAGTTAGGTGAATATAAGAACTTCTTGGGTTCAAATTAAACCTATTTCTATGTAGTTTAAACATTTTTTTTACAATTCAGGCATCTAAGCCCAAAATGTATTTCCAGATAGTTGCATTGCTTCTTTATACAAAATCGTATCGCATAAATAGTAAAGTGGCACAGTCAATTTTTATTTAATAGCGATAATCGTTTTATTATGTCTGCTAAAGGCCTCATTAGCGAACATTTCCTGCCTCCCTGTATTTGAACATGTGTTCGTTCTTTGCCTTCCCAGCTTTAGCGTATAATTACCCCCAATTAGTTCTGATTAGTTTTGTTTCCTATTTTTGTACAGAGTCATTTGAAATAAGCACAAAACGGAAAAGTAATACATAGCTAGCATTTAGTAGAACATCTAACTGTTTTAAATTTCATTTACTTCAAACCTATCCATTATAGTTTGATTTACTTCTTAATTACTTTTGTGAAACCACTTGGTATTTAAAAAGATAAATATCGCAAAAAAAAAAATACATACATAAACTCAAGCAAAGCTCAATCGAATTGAAAAGCAATTTCAAATGTGTACCCACCCACTAATGACGCAATCTTAGTGTAGATAAAACTTCGGTCAACTCAACATATTCTTCGAGTTTAGCTTGAATCGGTTTTGGTGAGAAAAGTTTGTTGATTGCCAAAAAGAACCAAACGCTGTGTGGGTGTTCCTCGAGTACCTACTTACTCACTTCTTACAATCGCCTTTTACATTTTGAATTGGTTTATCTTCCACTTCTCTTGAATAAATCCCGCGCAAATAATCACAAGTAAACGAATAAGAATTCGAAAAAATCAATTGCAGATGTGGTGAAATAAAAATGTCTTATACCAGTTCGGAGATAAACTCTTTCGTCTTTCAGCTAATCTTTTTATTTTTTGCTTCGACATTTTTTCGGCAACTGCGTGGTTGAGCGTCGATATGAAATAAACCAAACACATGATGAGGACATTTTTTTAACGTGCATGTTCTCTAAACCGGTATTTCTCTGCCCGGACGTTCGATGGTTGTTGTCGCGACAAAAGTATTTCGTAACATACCAGCTATCGTGTTCGCTTAGACTTCGTAAGATACGCGATGTGGGAGACGACTATGGATGCTGTTTCCTTACGGTATATGAATATTCTTAAGCGATTTCTGTGCACTTATTTTGCTGTAATTTTATCCATAATCGAGTTTAAAATGTAACAAGCGCGAACTATTTACGGAATATGGAACAGAGAACAATCGTGGAAATAAGGTTGCACCTTTGACATCGACAGTTAGCAGCGGCATTAACATACAGGCATGGAGTGCTGGTGCTGTCATGAGAATAGAAAAAAAAAAACAATTCGCTGTTGTAATCAGCTGGTGGTATTATTATGCTCTTTATGCACACCCAGAGACACGGTAACTTTTCATAAACTTAAGCCCGAGAGAACACATAAAACTATGGCAGAGTTGATTGTAAATTTTGTAATTCACTAAAGCGTAACCAATGTTGACGTAATAATGGACGGAGAGTAATTGCAATAAGTTAATTGCTTTGCTATAATTCCTTGTGTATGATATACAGCAAGGGGAGAATAATGATGAGTGGGAAGAAGGAAAATTACATTTTGAAAAAAGAATTAAATCACTGTTACCGATGTGAACTCGTTATTATTAGGTCTCTTTGCACCTTAGCTTCGTTATTTTTCTATTTTGAGTTAAGTTATTTTATATTTTTCGTTATTCGTTGTGACGTTTTTATAGAACGCGCGTCTGAGTCGTAACACTAGCGAGAAGCAACTGGGAGCCTCTGCGATTGAAGCTTCAAGACTTGGATAAAAGCAAAAGCTTTTGCTTACTCCACTGGAATAGGAGAATCATGAGGTAATGATCATGCCTACCAGAATGAAAATAAGTGGGTTAGTGATTTTCTGTGTTTGTGGGTATTTTTCACCACACATGTTGGTGAGTTTGGAGCTTGGATTAATTCAAAGGTTAAATAACTTTCCGGTGCGATCAGAATTTCCGGTAGATATTGAGTTTGTTATGACGGTTTTTGCGTCCATGCAGTGTAAGATACGAGTAGATATTTCTTAAACGTTTTTCCAGGTGATGACATGAAAATCTACTGCGAATTATGATGTATGTAGTAAAAAGATCTACACTATATATGTATTTTAATATTGATTTTAATTTATTTTGCAAAAATATTTCCCACAGCGACGCCCACTTGATGGCCACTTTATGATGAACAATAGTACAACTAGCGTTTTCTGGTACTTGTTCCTATACTTCTTCTTTTTTTTTAACGGCGAGGTTATGATCATGGTTAAGGGGATCATAACCCTCCCACCATTAACAACGTTCTAATTGATAAATTAATATCATAATTTTGGGTGGCGTTACATGTAACATATATGAAATCGGTAAATCCCTCTATCTCACGGGTCCCGCTATAGATATTAATAAAAGCATTAACCATGTGATTATATTTGTTTTGCCTTCCCTAAGAGTATTTTCTACCTCTTATGTAAGCATATCATGGTGTTTATAACTTATGCCCAACTACATTACATTCTTCTATATGTCTCATTTCCCCTTACAATTTTCTTCATTCAATAAGTAATTAGTTCAAAATCTTTGGGCCTCTTATCAGTGCACAAGGAGAAAACCAAGCCGAGAAGGAATGCAACTGCTTCGTATTTAATTTAAATCTATGCTTATATTTAGTATGCATCATATCATACACAGTTCATCGTCCACGCTCAAGGACTGCTCCTTGTAGATGACGATTAAGCAATATACAGGTGGCAGCGGTATTGTGAAGGACTTCTTGATCTAAACGAACAATAAACTCTCCAAGAGCCGTTCGTTACAAGAAAAACCACGCGGCACTATTCGTGACGAAATCGAGAGGCCAAAAAAATATCCTCTGAGTTCCAAGTAACCGAGAAGTTCTAAAGTCCATTGATATTAATTAGAATCATTGAATATCTGGTTGACGGAAAAGTGACGAGCTCCGAATTGCGTCAGTTAATTTTTGGTGGCGATGGTGCCATAGACAGGAGGCAATAGTATCGTGAAGGACTTCTAAATGAGCAATTTTCTCCTACATATTTTCCTAGAGCCGGTCCTAGCAATGAAGAAGTATTATTATTATTTATTATTATTATTATTTATTCTTCTTCTTTATTTTTTCACTTATAACAAAAAGTGTACAAGTTATACTTTACTTAAGAATACGGACATGGCTATGCTGCCGTCTGCCGGAAGTGACATTATAAAACAAAAGTAATAAAGTAAAAAGAAAAAGGAGATGAAAGTAAGAAAGTAAAAAGTGAATATTAATGTTACAATTTTTTTGTTTTTTTTTTATAGAACAAAGAAAAATGGAGAAAAAAAAATAAAATAAAAAAATGATGAGTAAAGCCAGTTTTAACAATTTTAATGATTTGCAACATAAAGGGGTTACAATTTTGGAGTGATTTGGAACACAAAAAGATAACAATTTTTTATGATTTGGAATATAAAAGCAATAATAGGCATAAAACGCGGTTTTTCGAAAGCTATTACGATATATTAGAGCATGTTTGCAGTAACTACACAGGGTAGTCCAACCTCGAGCACCATTTAATATTTCGTAAAGACAATTAGCGGACAAAAAACTTTCTTGAAAATACAGTCGTCGAATCTCTTGTAGGATCGGGCAAACTGCAATAAAATGGTAAATATCGTCTAACTCTCTTCAGTTGGACAAATAACAAATTTGTTGAAGATCGACTCTATGAGGGATGAAATTTAGGTTAAGGATTTCAATTCTCGCTTTGAATACCATGCTTATTTTGAATGCTGAATTCTTTACATTAAAGTAGCTGTCCTCAGTAAGTATTCGATGATTAAGATTTCGGTAGATAGTTCTGGAAGTTGACGATGATGCCCTGGTTAAGTGTTCGTTGAAGATCTGGTCATCTATTTTCGAGATAATTGTCGCAAATATATCAGGCCACTTATTAACATTGCTTTCTGTTAACGACAGTTAGAGGTCGTGGGATAAGGCTAGCTGATTCCATTCTCTGAAATGTGAAGCATTGGTTCGTAGTAATCTTGCCATTATCTCCACAGAGTATTGCGACACTTCTACTCATCACTCTAAAACAATAGTCAGAATTTGCATTTAGATTCCTTATGTAGATTGGTGGTAGACCAGACTCTACTTGTATTGCATAAGTCGGTGTGGAATTCGGCAATCTAAAAATGCGTTTGAAGAAAGTTCTCTGAACCACCTCAAATTCTTCAAAGGGAATTACTCCAAAGGCCTGTGTACCATAGCACATACAGGTGTTGACTGTTGCATTGAACACTTTGAATTTGGATGAATAGCCAATATTCTGTTTAGCGAAAAATTTTTGGCCACATCAAATTAAGCGCCAACTTAGCCTCTCCACTTTTTGCTTTAGCATGCTTTGAAAGATTTAGATTATACGTGAATAATACTCCCAAATACTTTAATTCCAGCACTGTATTAATTTGCTCGTTACCAAGTCGCCAAGCTTCTTCAGGGAGTCTTCTACATTTTCGGCTCTCAAACACCATCGCCTTCGTTTTTTGTATATTGATGTGGAGATCTCATGTATCACAGTATGCCATCAGTTTGTTGATTTGTAGTTGCAGCGAGAAAGGATTGTCCGCCAGCAAAACCAAATCATCAGCGTAAAGCAATACTTTGATGAGAGTTCCCGCAAAGAGTACACCGCCAGGAAGAATAGAAGACACATCATCAATGAAAAGAGCGAACAACAGAGGGCTCAGAATACATCCCTGTGGGACACTTGCAGAGGTAGCGAACCACTCTGATAACTTAGAGCCATCCCATACTGCCGCACTGGAGGACGAAAGGAATTTGAAATATAGCAATAGAAATTTTTGAGATACTCCAATAGTCGTCAATTTATAGAACAACGCCTGCCTATTTACTGTATCGAACGCTGCTTTAAAGTCCACGAAACAGACATACAGTTTGTTGTTTTTTTCTATGTGGTTCCTAGCAATGCTTATCAATGCGAAAATATGATCCAATGTAGAGAATCCATCAGAGCGAAATCCTGCTTGAAAAGTGCTGAGTCGATTGGTCCTTTCAATCCAGGTGGAGAGCCTTCCATATAAAATTCCAGCAAATATCTTCCTAAGAGAGTTGAGAATAGATATTCCCCTGTAGTTCTCAGGTTGATTAGGATCTCCTTTTTTAAAAATCACAAATATGAGAGCTTTTTGGAAGCTTAAAGGAACACAGGCATTCTCATAAAGGAGGTTAAAATAGTCCAGCATATAGCTTTTTAGAAGGTCATTACTATATTTGAAAAATTCAACTGGTATTCCATCACTTCCGGGGGCCTTGTTGTTTCTCATTTGCGAGAGAGTATTTTCCAATTCATTTCGGGAAATAGGTGCATCTATCTCGAGAACGCACGTGTTTGGTAATGCAAAGCTGCAAGAATGAAGATTCTTCTCGGCCGACAATAGAGTTTTAAAATGTGCAGCTAGAGTCTGAGCCCCGAGAGCAATCTTCATACTGCGTTGCCATCCACTTACTTGATGGACGTTGTACCAGAATTCTTTGGAATTTTTACTGAGTAGGACCTGTTGTGCAAGCTTTTTATGGTAAATGTTTTTTTTTGTATTACAAAGTTGTTTGAGCTCCTTATTGGCCCGTAAGTACATATTTTTAAAGTTGGGTGAATTTGTCGCTCTAAAGAGCTTCAAAAATGTAAATGAAAGTTTACGTAATTTATAGCAATCCTTGTCAAACCATTTGGATTTTGGCGTGAAAGTGATATAAGAGTTATTCGACAACGGTGCCGATGCATAAATTAAGCTCGTTATATTTTCTTCTATTTCGTCAATCGAAACTAATGACAAGTAAGGCAAAATATTAGAGTTAACATCTAAGAGGAGTTTGTAGCGATCAGCTTTGCTGTCGTGCAAGAAGAAGTACACGACATTACTGTCGAAGAAATTAATAAGGTGGTCAAAGACCCAAACTAATGAGAGGCGATCCAATTCCTTATCATACGCGAGACTGTGACAATTCCCGTTCAATCAATCTGATGTCCCACACCAAGAAGATCGTTAAACGAGTATTAGATAGCCGAATGCGAAAAATAATACGGCTATATGAAGACCATTTTGAATAGACCTTTTAGACAACCAAAGGATCTGTTATGGCTGGCGCTAAGATAACGAGGAGTTCCAGAAACCTATTTAAAGGTGATCATTTACATGTATGAGGTAGTATTTAACAAGAGTGAGATGCTCCGCTGTAGTAACCGAGAATTTCCACATCTTCTGTGACTGGAAAATTACCTCTTACCTGAAAGAAATCTCTAGACTGTTATTGTGCGTCCGGTGCTCAATTACGGTTCACAATGTTGGAAAGTATCAGGCAAATTATCGACAGCTGAGATGAGGAGTAACATGAGAAACAGGACTAATAAAACTTAACCGAATAAGAAATTAAAAAATCCGATGAAGCCTTCATTTCAAAGAACATGGAGAGCGACCGGCTTAGGGGGTATTGTCATGTTCAAAGTAGAGATCCTACCAACCCTCTCGAAAAAGGCAGTATCAATCAACGTTTCCGCACAAAAGAGAGGCAGGCCTGAAAACTACTGGATAACACAAATGCAGTAACACCAGCATTTGATTGGCCTCAGTGATAAAATGATTCCTAATCTGGGGGCCTGCCTTTTTGTATTTGATCTTAAACCGACAAGACGGACATTGTGGTGGGAGGACTATGATCGCTTAAGTGCAGATAATAACCTCGTCGTTAAAGAAAAAGAAGAAGACAACAATTCAATTTTCCAATATGACCGCTAAATTTAAATAATAGCGTAGGATACTTGATAAAGCTTTTTAAACCAAGCTCTCAAACACCTTGGAAAAAAATGGGAACATAGAAATAGGTCTGTATTCGATTCCATTACTATTTTTCAGGATCGGCAGGATTTTTGCTAACTTCCATTGCCAAGGTAATAGGAATGATCGATTTTACGAATGACGGCTGTGTGCCTTGGCATCGAGGGCATACATCCGGTATTGGACCTAACACAGAAAAGACTCTCTACAACATCGGTACTTTCAACATATTTGAACTCAAAAATCAGTTCTGAGTAGAATGCCAGAAGGGAAATGCCAGACGGGAAAGGAAATGGTAAGGCAACAAAATCTAAATTTAAGGAATCGACGTCGAAATTCGCTGCCAGAATTCGGTTCTGCTTTCCTAACCCCTTAAAGTTCTTTCATAATGGACTCCCGCTCATGGAAGGACTAAACTTGCGTTTGCGCAGTAGAATTTTCGCAAACAATTAGATTACGTAAGCTACGATAAATTTGACGGTGAATGTCTAATTTGTAGCGTTTCCATTTCTTCTAGGTCTTAACCCTTTGAAATATAGGCCTCCGAATTTCATTGGAAAACCAGGGACGCTCACCATGCTTAACTTTTCTAATGCAAACATTTTCTAAATCCTTTTTTTCTTTCAAAATTCCTTACGTATATAATTTTTTGAATTTGATTGATTTACAGCACTTGGCGAATATTATATATACGAAAGAAAAGTGTTGACTAAAATTCGACATGGTAAAAATCGATTTGATATATTCATGCGTAGAGTTGAAAACGCCAAATTGTGGAAAAAAAGGAGAAACAAAAAGTGATGCCAATGCGAGTGCCATTGACATTCAATACGATGACAACGAGGACCACAACTGCGAAGTTGTAATAATGTCGATTGTTTAATTGGTATAAGCGTAGATATAAGTATGTTTAAAGAGTAAAATATGAATTTGAGCCAGTATTTTTGATTTAATTTTGATATCCTTCTATAATCGACTTTGCAGCAGCCCCAAATACGGATAGATGATCGAACCGCCAACAAAATCGACCTTGTGCTAATCGATGCAAGGCATGCGTCCAACATTTTACATGTGCACACATTCCGAGGGGCAAACGCCGACTTTGAACATTTTCTTGTTGCGGCAAAATTCGGAGCTCGACTGTCCGACCAGAAGAAGCTGCGTACGGCTCAGAAAAAAGGATTCGCCTTTGGACGCCTTAGCACGACTGGATTAGCCAAAGTCTATAGATAGCTCCTGAGCGATCGATTTTCCGCTATCGATTCACCACCCACAGACGCCAACAATATACGAACCCGGTATCGCGACATCATTAAAGGGGTATCCGAGAGCACCGTAGGTTACCAGCCACCAAAAAGATGCTGAGTGAGCTCATCGAAAAATGGTGGCAGAACGTTCATATGTACAAATGCTGCATCGCAAAACTAGGGCAGCAAGGGAAGAATATCCAACCCTTTATGTTCCGTAGGTTACATTGGAGTCTTATAGCAAAAATAAGCACGTATTTATTTTTTTCAAATACGGAGGAGTTTCGCGATCGAAACAAAGATTTACAAAAAGACCAAGCAATTGGCAGCTGGCCTTCGAAACCGAAAAGGACACCTTACTACAGCTGTTAATTGGTCATCATGTAGAGAGAGTGATAAGGCAAGAAGAGAACCGACGTCCAGTCAACGAAGAACCGATTTCCCAACCCAGTATTGAAGAGGTTGGCAAAGCTGTAAAAAATATAAAGAACGGAGGTGATGTTTTGGTAGGACGTATGCACCAAATCATCAACCAAGTATGGAAAAAGCATGCCCGATTACTGGACTATCAACTCCTTATGCCCCATTTACAAGTCTTTCAAAAACTATCGAGGATTATCCCTGCTAACTGTCGCGCATAAGATCCTATCAAACGTACTGTGTGAACGACTCATGCAACACAAATCGGTACGTACCAGTGTGGCTTCCGGTAGTACGACAATAGACTAAATCTTCACACTAAGGCAAATCCTGGGAAAGACTAATGAATTTTAAGTCGAGACCCACAGTCTTTTCACCGACTTTAAAGCCGCGTATGATAGCTTTCATCCACAAGAGCTCTATTTGGCGAAGGGCGAATTCGGGATTCCGGCAAAACTGATCCAGTAATGTCGCGTGACGCTGGACAAACGCGGTGTAATATGCAGCATGGAAATAGTTCTTTCGAACTATTCCAAACCTTTACCGGATTCCGGCAAGGAGATGCGCTGCTATGTGACTTTTTCAATCTTGTTCTGGAGCAGATAGTGCATAGGGCAGGTGCCAACTACTGGATTATGCTGACGATATCGACATCATCCGTAGATCTCAGCGTGCCGTGTTAGAAGCTTTCATGGCGATTGTAGAACAGGCACAATTGGTTGGCCTTGCTTTCAACAAACTGCTTTCTGTCCACCGGCTGTGACAAAACGTCACTGTTGATAGCAATAACTTCGAGGTAGTAAGGGAGTTCACCTACCTCGGAGTAGACATAAATTTCACAAATGATACCTTAGTATAGATCCGACGGAGAATAACCCTAGGAAACCGTTGCTACTTCGGTTTGGCGAAACAAATGGCTTCAAAACTCTTTACTCGGAAGATCAATTGTAAGCTCTACAAAACACTGATACTGCCAGTTTTGCTTACCGGCGCTCGCCGAGTGCTGGACGATAAGATGGAAAGCGAGATAATTTTGGGTTCTTTCGATAGAAAAATATTACGTCGGATATTTGGTCCTATGTTCGAGGACGGCGAATGGAGGAGAAGATATAACTGCGAACTCTTTGAGCTGTACCAAGATGTCGATGAGGTCAGAAAAATTAAAATACGACGACTACATTGGCTTGGCCACATCGAGCGAATGGACAATAATGCTAAAGCGGAGAGGATCTTCGACTCCCAGCTCCCAGGTTCGAGACGACAAGGAAGACCAAACCTCCGTTTTAAGGACCATCGCGGATGGTCTAGACAACTGGAGCCAGCGTGCCCGGGACCGCGGAACATGGAAGGCTGCAGGGTCTCAGGCAGAGACTTACCACGGTTCGGGAGCCGGTTAAGTAAGTAATGCTTTTATAATCCTTTTTTCCTATTTTCTCCTTTTTCCGTTAAATTTAGTAGACTTTTACTTTCTTTCGACCAAAAAAGATGGTAACATTAGGTATAGTTTACAAATAAAGTGAAAAAACTATTGCATAACTTAAGCAATTATATTTTGATGTTATGGTGCGACAAAAAGTTGCAGTTTCGCCATGATACTATTACTATACCAGTGGCATCGGATCGCAAATACCCCTGTAAGCTTAAAAAATTAAACATCAGAAATAATTTCGAACTTGTATCAGGAACTCAATAAGAAGATCATGGTTTATGAGCACTTAACGCCATTTTTATCTTCCGCATCGGCTATTCTGAATGTCTGTGATGACAAAGCAACAAATGAAAATGACAACTAAAAAGGTGTCACCCAAAAAATAATTCAAATAGTGACAATCAATGTTACTGTCACCTTACATGGAACAAAAACAATGAAAGTGCTTGTCAACTCCTTAAACGCTCCCACTCCTTAAATACTGTTAACAAAAAGAAACACTTGAATTAAACACTTCTATTTTCAATTTCATTTTATTTCATAGAAATTACAATGAATTTTTGTTTTTGTGGTTCTTGAAAATACATTTTCTTTTTCTTCTTTTCAAATTGGGAGATTTTCTTAATTTTTTTTATCTGCTCATTCATTTAAAATTTTATTAAATAGTAAATATTTAACTAATTTGTAATAATAAAACATTACACCTCCTCTACGTCTTATATTATTTTTATTAAATAATTTCAAGTTATTTATCTTTACTCAAGACTTCCGAAGACATGCCCAGGAAAAGTTTAAACAAAAAAAAACTTTGTCTTTCAGCTGGCATTGTAAATCTGTTTTTGTTTACACAATTTTAGTAAAACAAATATAAACATATGTATATATACTATATATTCTTCATCATACTTTTATTAAGCATCTTTTTTCTTCTTCAATAAACCGTTTTTTTTTTACTTGTATTTATACAACAACACAACCAAATCGATGTTCACATTTACAAAAAAATAAAACATAAAAAACATAACAAAAAAATAGCAATGATATATTTAACTAGATTAATATATTATAACAATTTTGCAACCAATGTTTATAGTTTAACAAATTTTGTTTAAAGCATTTTTTTTCTTCTTTTTTTTGAAATTGAATACATAAGTACATTACGTAGTTTTTGTTTACCTTTAAGCATGAAATTTTATAATTCGGTTTTTATTTATGTTAAATAAATGTTGAAATTCATGGAGATTCAGACATGAAGATACATGTTTATTTTTTCTTAATGAGATATGGTATTTACAAAATGTATTATAATGTTTATTTGTTTTGTGACTTTGAGTTTATATTCGTCTTGTCATAATTCTGTTTTGAAACCCCATGAATATGCGTTATACGATTTGCATAATATTTAAAGCATTTATATATTTTTTTATGAATGATAACTACTGTATAAAAAATAAGGGTGTTGGCGATTTATGAGATGCACGTTAGATATCGTTTTGTGATCTTCTGATTTCATTATGTAGGCAAGACTCTCATAAATGTATAAATACTGTTTTGCATACGCAACTAAAAGCTTATAAATGGTATACAATTTTGAATGTTTATACATATATTTCTGATCGAAAGTAGGTCTCCATATTTGGTAAACGAGTCGTGCCACTTATTTACTGAACAAATTAAATGTTTTAAGACAGATGTGTTAGAAATCTGAATCTCATCTAATGATGAACTGGATATTGCGGGACGGAAAGCCAATAACATCGATAAGGAAGCAGATATGTACATATGTCACACATACATATAAGACAGAAATCGGAGCACCAGCTACATAGGGGCATTATCAAAATTCTTGAAAACATTTTTTATAGCTTTTAAACGCAGATGTTTCGCCCAAATGAGGAGTCTGTACTTCCTCTACAGGCGTAGTATCTCGATGAAGAGATACTGAAAAGTCAAAAGCCTCAATTGTGGGCCTTAAGCTAATGAAAAAAAGGAGGGTGCTGCCTTAGTTAATTATTACAAATTCATTTTAGTTATAAAATGTAAGTACCCTCATAATGTGGGTACAAAAGGGGAAATAGAAAGTCAACATGATTGTTGTGCCGCTAATTAACGATTCTTTGTATTTCACTGTACGTCCGAAAGTCGGCTTATTAAGGAGCCCAACATACGATCAATGTTACTTGACAAGTATTATTGACGATTTGTTTTTTGTCAATTGATGAAAACAGCCTACTGAATGAAATGAAATTGACTATGGTTTTGCCCAAATTCTTTTGAGTCCATTCACAAGTACCAATGTTGATAGAAAATTCGTTGTGTTTGCCTGCATTCTCCTTTCACAAATGACAGCATTGGCAAGTTACATTGATGCACCCTAGAGACGACCAATGAACATTGAAGAAAACCAAATCGATTTACATCGATGTATCATTTTGCGGGTGGCAACAGTGCAGTAGTAGTGTGTTCACTTGCTGATCGGAAGGTTGCGTGTTCAAATCCCGACCATGTCCAGAAGCAAAAATCCGCAGAATAAAAATCGATATAAGTGCAGCGAATGCTTGCTCATATGTGCACTTTAAATTTCTGTATAAGTCTCTGCGGATTAATCTTGAATACAAAACTTCAACATATTGCTCCCTTAGTTAATTAGACGCCACCCGTGGAGAAAAAACCCTACCTAATGCACAAACCTATCTTTCCTATCATTCCACTTCTTCCTAGTTCTACCACCTAATAGTAGGCAATGAAATACTTCCACAATGACATTGCATGTAGGTGTTGAATTTAAAAATGCCTGCGCTGTGTATATACACTATAAGGGCACTACTGTATTTATTACAGCAAAGAAACCCCTAAAAAAAAACAAAAGTAGAACAGCTATCCAATTTTGTTTGATGGGCACTTTGTTCGTTTGAGAGAGAGAGAGGCAAAGATTTTCATGGAGAGCAACACTGCACTTACGGCAAGTAGTATCAATTTATCGCAAGTGAAGACCGCGTGATACGAGTGAACTGATGCGCAGTCCTCGCATGGCGGGTATTGAATGAAATGTTCTAGGGGTGGAATGCAGCTGGCTATTTCGTTTGAGCACCTGTGGTGGAAATATCGATAAAACAACAATAGGCAGGAGAGGAGATATTACGACGATGACTAAAAGGGTCCAGCAATTTCGCATTATCCCGATCGCCAATAAGTTTGATTACGCTTTTTTGCATTCTGTCAAGTAGCTACAAATATATGATTGGGGCTTCGCCTCGCGCTGATATGAGCGTTTTACTCAAGGTAGGGGCGAATCAGAAGAGGCGAAATATTTCTTGGCTTAGTACCGTCATAAACTATTTTTCATCGGGGTGCGAGACTTTCTTCACTGGAGCACGACTCAATACTGGTCCATTGTACTACCAGGAAGACACACCGCCGTCATCCACAGTCACAAAATCCTCATAGTTTGCGTACCACCTGCCAATTCTTTTTTGATGGTGCATGCCATTCCAACTTAAGGTGTTCGAACCGTTTCTAGGTATCCTGGTTTGCGGGATTAAAGGATTTCAACCCTCTTTCCGCAGGCGGCTGTACCTACCGCTTCCGCAAATTCGCTGCTCCCCTCGAGGTAGGTATTTTTCGTCAGCCAGGCGCCTATAGCAATATTATTTGGGTGGCCACCTTCGCGGGATTTCCACTGACTTTCCACTTGCGAGGTTGTCATACACACACACACACACACCGAGATTCGAAAGTGTTTCGGTTTCTGCGGTGCAAGTGCCATTCATGTATAATAAGAGACTTTTGAGGTTTCGCTCTAAGGACAGATGCCGGCAATGTATTTTGGAATGGATGCATAAAACTCCACCTGATTGGTTTAAACCCACTGAGGTATGCTGTCAAGATCCGAAATTCATGAGCTTATTATTTGTCGCCGTTCCAGTTCCACACCCAAAGACGAGAGGAGTGAACGAGTAATCGATTATGAAAAGCTTAGGGTACTGTCATCTGCGAAGAAATGAATGGGATTAGAAGAAGTCGTATCGACCGCTGCATACGTTCCCGTGGTCCACATATGAAAGAAGTCGAATTCCATTCATAAATGTTTTGATAGTAATTCAAGCAAATAATTTTATTTTGAGATATCTCAAGTAGTTCGCATGTTATTTAAAAAAGATATTGTCAAGTCATTTTTATCAATAAATTTAAACAAATGGGATGGGATCACTTGCAAATCAATCAATTTTTTCGGCGACAGTCTGAAATTGGCAATTTGTCATTGTATGCTATACTATAATAAGGTCGATCTCGGTGCACCCACCAAAAAAACATTTTACACTGCAACTAGAATTCAATGCTCCATTCATTGTTGGCTTTTGCGTTTACTAATCGGCATGAGGACCCATATGCATCTTGCGCTGACAAACATATGTATGTTTATGTACAAAAATATTTTGACGAGCATGGTCGCATTAAGGATGTCTTTTGCCTAAGCTAACCGAAGTATGACTGAATGGCCAAACTGCCAAATATCTTAGAAGTGTCAGACTAGGACGATATTTGATATTTCTCGATTTACTTTGATTGCAGAAGGAATTTCTTGCCTAAGCTCCCTAACCCAATTGTCAAAAAATACCTTTAAATTTAAGCTTTTTAACCAATCAGCGGTCGAGCCTAAGTAAGGCTGTGGCATACTGAATGCGCCATTATCAATATAAACGGGAAATGTGCCTATTCTGTAGATATTATATCTGCCACGTTCAGAGAATCAGTGGAGTGGTGAAGATATAATTTAACAAATAAAATTTATTGTATTCAAAGCCTACTTATTACATTTTTTTCATGATTTAACTAAAGTCAGTAAGTCTTTTCAGTTGTTTCATTAAATGATTTTTTCAAGAAAATGTTTTTTTTCAGATATCCGAGTTTTTAACTTAAGCGGGTTTTAATAAAGCGGATTAATTTGTGTGGAATTTGTACACAAAAACACGGAGACAAAATAATTATTTTAAATAGTTGGGGTCCTAAGTTAAAAGGGTTTCAGATAAGCGGGTTTGGCTGTACGTATTAGTAATAATTGTTTGTTTTTTTCTAACTTTGATTTTAAACAAAATGCATGAAATTTTTTTAAATATCTATATTTATTTTTGTTCGAGAGAGTACATTCGGCAATAACTTGGTGGCACAAAACTCATTAAGTCAAAGATGCTTTAATTTTTGTAAATGGCGGCAAATGTCAATTCCCCTTTGACAGTTGTGAAGTTTACAGATACAAAATACACGTCAAGCCATGGATAATTATTTAAGAAATCAATAAACATAATCCAATGCAGGAAAAACATTTTCCATGCATAAAAAAATTACAGCCAACATTAATTTCAGAAACACACTTGCTGTGTAAAAACGGGCAACAATTCGATTTCAGGTGGTCGATTATATCGGGTGTTATATCGTGTAACTGTTCAAGTTTGCCGTACAGAACCACAATTTAAAACCAAATTTCTTAAATTTGGAAACTAAATTGATTCGTCGATAAAATTGATTTCGATAAAATTGCAAGGACTACTGAATAAAAACGACACTGACAGCTTGCAATCTGTCAATTGGTTTGACGGATATGTAACTGTCTGAAGTAAGTACAGGGTTCAAAAACACTATTTAATATCGGCTTGTAAATAAAAGATATGGAAACTGTTAAGTCTGTTATTGCAACATACCTTAAAAAAAAAGAAACACATGCATTCCACCTCACTTGATTACGATCAGGTAGGTTTTTTGTTTAATTTTACAGTTTTTTTAAATCCTTCATTAATCTGGGAAAAACCAAATGTAATATGAAAGAAGGAAGATATGTTTATGTTATAAAAAAAAAATGGGTTAAAGTAGGTAAGTTCAATTTTTATAATACTTTTCCCAATAAGGTCATAAAATAAGTTCTTTTTTTCGCCTCAATTGATAAGGAACAGTAAATAAATCAACAGTTATCATATACATACTTAATAAAATATAAAGGCATGTAGAGTATAAGGGACCTTAGTCCAAAACATAACTTCATAGATACAACAAGTATGGGTAAAAGAAGTTCATCAACCGAAGAGGAAATAGTCAAAATTCGAGCTTACAAGGAACAAGGCAAATCTACCCGTTTTATAGCCGGTACATTTCGAATAGGACCAACTGTTGTTTATAGCTATGTTAAGGACAGTAGAACTATGAAAAAAACTTGAAAGGAAGAGTAGGCAAAGCAACAACGGACGATACTGAGCCCTCATTCAAATTCAAGGCTTTCAGTAAGTAAAATCAAGGCAGAAACTGAAGTTGAAGCTAGTAGATCAACTCTCAACCAACAAATGAAAAAGGAAATACCATTGAACGCAGTATGCAAAAAAAGTCACAAAACTGAACCCAAAAACTACATATTCGTAATCAAGTGAAGCGGAGTGCACATAGTTGAATTTGCACTTACCTTAACTCTGGTAGATTTATTTAAGATGCCAAATTTAATGCTCTAACTTAAATCTCACAAATACTCACACCCTAGCTAATTAAATAAAGGTTTTTTACAAAACTAATACTATTTCGCATCTTTTTCTATTTCGCATCGCATTTAACAAATTTTAAATATTTTAAAACTTTAACAAAACAGTTCACCTTTTAACTTAAATATTTGTATATTAAATATGTGTAATTAAATTTGATTTTTAATAAATCTTCTTTTTTTCAGTAAATTTTTTTTACAATTTTAGTTTGTTTTAAAATATTTTTATTTTAATTATTCAAAATTTGTTTCTAAGTAAATTTTATATAAATTAATTAGTTCTTGTTTTTTTGTTTTGTTCGTCTTTTCATTTCAATGCAGTGCATATGTTTTTTTTTCTTTCAAATTCAAATATCTAATTTAATTATTAATATTAAATAATAATATTATTCCATAAAATACCTACACAATATTTAAGATTACATTTACTTGATCTGTTGAAATGGCTTTGTTTTGCCACTTGTTTCCATTTATTCGTTCTAATTACAAAATTTTAAATATTTTACAAATTTTTATTTAAATGTTCACTTTTAATGGATAATAGTTATTTTCGTTTGCATAAATATGCCAATAGCGTTAAAATTTGTATAGATACATATTAAATTGGCATATTTAAAAACAAAACACCTAATTTACTTAATTTGTTAATTAAATATTATTTTTTGTTTGTTTGGCAGTTAAAGTCAATTGTTTAATTTTTGTTCTTAAGTAATATTCTTTGATTTTTTTTTTCATTTTTTAATGATAAAATTTATTAAATTTCTTTTTTCCTAAACCTTTGTTGTTTTTTTTTCAATCGCAGTTTTTTTTTAACATTTGGAGGAAGTATTTTATATATACAACGTTGTCTAGTTAAATTTTCATCAGCTAAATATTTTATAGTGAAAATAAAAATTTCGATTTATATTTAAAATCTACTCGTTATAGTTGGTAAATTTCTTTAAATGAAATTCATTTAATATCTAAATTGATGTTGTTTGTCGAAACAAAATTTATATATACAATGGTCCCATTGAACCTATCAATCATATTTTTGTCGCTCACTATCGTGAATTCGTCAATAGAATTCCTATCGATTTTTGTTCTGGATTATGAATCTGTATCTGAAGTTATAAATAATGGAATTTTAATTTAAAATTGATTTAATTTTACAGATGAATTATACATATATGGCAGCAATTTATTGAGTGGATGTTAATGGAATCCATGATCTGGAGGTAGCGAAATTAATAAAATAATAATTCAAAGACATTTGAAAGTGATTTTATTCGTAAGTCAACATATACCTACTTTCTATAACCCATTTCAGTGTAATTGAAAATGCCAGCTAAATTTAAAACTGTATAAAATTCGTACTTCTTGGAGTTATTCCTATACGTAAGCTTTACTTTAATGAAAGCGAAAAGACGAGAATTATTACATCACGGCCGAAATGCTGCTTTGAGAAGTTTTCATATGGAGAACTAAATTCAACTTAATAACGAATATTAGGCGCGCAGAGCCTACAGATGTGGGCCTAGCATCTCTTAAAATGGTTTAATTAAATTATTTATTAGCAGGTGCAGAGATAGTCCCATTGGGCCCATTTTCTCCTTCCAGTTGGTGAATCGAAGATCACTGCTTAGCGGTTTTGGGAGCACTCAAAATCACAATAGGTACACGCTAAGACGCATAATATCGCACTTTTTCGTGGTTTGGGTTTCATGGTTTTCTTTTGAAATAATAATAATTTCATGGGGTTCCACATTTGTATGAATCCAATCAAATGCAATTGGATTCATAAGCAATGCAAATATATTGACGGGCCTTGTTTTCACTCTTTTTTATATAGGGTGTTTTTTATAGAGGTATACAATTTCTGATAGGGATAACTGTCTAACCAGTTGTCATACTACTCGTAATAAAGTGTGTTTGACTTTTTTTTCAGTGTACTTTGGCAAATCACAATGAAAAGACTTACACTAGAACAACGTTTACTAATCGTGGAAATTTAATTCCAAAATTCGCGCCCTGTTCGCCATACTTATAGAGGACTTCGTCAAGTTTACGGTGCGCATAATCGTACATCTGAGCAGCTAATACGCAATACTATGGATCGATTCATGATCACATTTGCTCTTTGTGAAAATACTCATCCAAATCGAGCCCGTAACGTGCGTACAGAATAAGCCATCGGCGCTGTAGACGTGAGCGTGAGAGACGACCCGAATATATCAATCCGACGCCGTTCTCAGCAACTCGGTCTCTGTGCGTCCACTACTTGGAAAATGTTGAGGAAATATCTTGGCCTACATCCATATAAGACCCAACTGGTGGAAGAATTAAATCCAGCGGACCATTGATTGTGTCGTGTGTTCTGTGAATGGGCTGAAAATCAACTGAAAGTTGAACCAGATTTTTATCGTCAAATCATCTTCAGCGATGAGGGTCATTTCTGTCTTCACGGGTTTGTAAACAAGCAGTATTGTCGTTTTTGGAGTGAGCACAATCCTGATTGGACTCTTGAGACCCCATTACATCTCGAAAAAATCACTGTTTGGTGTGGTTTACATGCCAAACCCATCATCGGCCCATTTGTCCTTAAATCCGAAACTGGTGCCAACATCCTCATGTCATTGGAAATCATTTCATGCAACCATGACTTTGTTAAGCCAAACGTTTGGTGAACGAATCATCTCAACAAAATGGACCTGTGAGTTGGCCACCTCATTCGTGTGATTTGACACCTTTGGACTACTTTTTGTGGAGCTACGTCAAATCTCTGGGCTATGCCGATAAACCAGCAATTAAAAACTTAGAAGCAAACATTCGACGCACTATTGACGAAAAAAGATCTGGTATGCAATACAATACAATCTCCGATTTTGGACTGCTTTTCGCGTGCACAACTTTTCGAAATATTGAACATTTATTTCCAAAAAGTAGGCTAAGCAATGCAACCACTGCGATTTTGAAAACCGCGCCTGTTTTGAAGAAAGTTCATGACATTGGCATGTATTTACCAACCCACTGTCCGTTCGCTCCGCTGAATTGGTTTTTGAAGCGGCGGCATTATTAGAAATTTTTCTTTGAAAATAAAGTTGGCAACAACATAACGTTCAACGGAGTTTGCAACGTGCCACACAGCTATTTTATTCACGTTGGCGTCGGGCGTAGGGCCGAGTTGCGATTTGAATTTTTTCTGATCGATGGTGTCAAAACAAAAGGCGTGTTCAATTGACATGATAACTACGAATCCGTCCATACTAGAAAACCCTCTGTTAATGGATGAATAGTTTGCGTGAATATCAGCTGTTCTCTGAAAGAAGTCAACTCTACCGTCGCGTCGCTTTCCATTGGGAAGCAAAGCAATCTTTTTCCGATTTAAGAGTACTTTTGCAAATCTAGATTTGGAAGCACTTAGTTGCGCTAATATCAAAACATTTGACATTTGTCACTCCGGAGTTTTTTTATATCTTCAGATTTTTTTTTAGTGTTCGTAGCATTCTAAGGTCACCTGCGCTTTTGTACGCTGGCGTGAAATAACACCAAACGAAATAAGGCCAAATGTGTGCATTCATTATTTCGCTTTTAACGTTTGACTTTATTGCACTTTGTGAAAGTGAAATTCGGCCAATTTGGAATTATTCCACTTTCCATTGGTGCTATTTTCAACAATTTGCTAAGAAATTAGACAGATAGCACCTACACGAACCTTACATCTACTCCGAATCCAACAGTGACTGCAAACAGGGGTGTAGCAGGGGGCAACATGTCCCCCATAGATGTAACACTGTTGATGGGATCTACTTATGATATTCACGGCGACGTGGAGTTGCGAAATCATAAGTAGATACCATAAATAATGCAATGCGTATGGCGAAAACAGAATTCGGAACTTATCTATATCCCAGGGGTTGATGGCCCTGCTACGTTACTTAGGCCTTATTAAAGCATTTGGCCTTATTGCACTTTGGGTAAGTGAATTCGTTTGGCCTTATTTAACTTTAACAGAGTAAAAAAATCCATAAAATGGCGGATTAAAAGGTCAAATTTTTGCAATTGATTAAAAATGCAATACATACTAAGCATAATAATAATATATTACAAGAATACTCCAAAAATGCGAACTATTTAGGCGAAGCAGAATCTTCGATGTAGGCCGAATCGCGTCATGATGAGCCTGCAGAAGCAAAAACTTTTCACTTTTTGGAAAACAAACAAATCTCTGTGAACTTTGACAGCAATAACAGATGCTAGGCAAAGCGTTTTTATAACCAGTAACTAGTAAATAAACTTGCATAACTAGTATAACTAGTAAATTAACGTGTGTTGCCTTGGGGCTTGAACTTGCCCGATCTAGCAACAGTTCAGGAACTAAAGCACAATATTGGTCGAGCTATTCGTTAAGCAGAGCTCCAAACCATCGAATATGTACTGCAAAATTGGGTTGACAGGATGGGCCAATGCCAAGTCAGACGAATGAAGTTATACTGCATTACATGAAAAAGGGCTTACGATTAATTAGAATAACTTACTTACAAACGCGCACCCGACCCGTGGAGACTATCTGCCTGAGATAGAATAAGGTAAAATTAAAAACGTTGGTGCTGGAGCGAATAAACAGAGGGAAGACAAATTATTATAGTCCGTCGAAATAAGTTGAAACAAAGGTCCATAAGAAAACCATTTTTTTTTTACATCGAAAGCTGTATTAAATGAATTTGGACGGACTATACTAGTTACGGTCAACACCGGTTATAACGACGGTCGCTTTAATTGGTCCGTTTTCTTTTAAACCACTTCAATATAGGTTTATCAATTTCAAGGCTAGTTGGCTATCGTAGTTTTTAATTTTTTGTACAGCATTCTTGAAAGTTCTTTTTTGTTCTTTCTCTATTTTTCAATTGGGTTAATATGGTTGAACGTGTAACTCCAAACTCCTGTGCTACAGCACTGTTTTTTCACCTGATTCCAAATGGGAAGATAATGACTAACTTTTGCTTATCCAAAATTTGGTACGTTTTCCCGAATTCATGGCTGTGTTGAAAAATAAAAGCAACGCAATTGAAATTGTAGCCAATGAAAAGTAAAAGACAAGTAACGCACTTAAGCCCGAGACACAAGTACACAACGCAGCTGCACAATTCTAAACAGTCGTCAGCGACGGGACACACCATTAGTTTGGCCCAATTTGAATTACAAGGCCAAACAAACATTTTTCGGATGCGCGTGTGTATTCACTTTTTTCCATTCGTCGTTCTAAGCGATGTCAACGATTAATTTACTTTCCTAAATCGGTCGTTATATCCGGTTCATCGTTATATACGACAACATTTTATCCAACGGTAGAACGGCTTATTTAAATAAAGTAACCAACCGGATGAGGGAAAGTGGTCGTTATAAGAGAGGTCGCTATAGACGACTTCGACTGTAGTTTTTCTAAGAAATAAATAAATTAAAATTATTTATTCCCACGGTTGACTACTAGAACTTTTATAAGGGAATAGCACAACTAGCAAAAATCGGCACTACAGCTCTTGAGAATTATCCCATATGAAATATTAACAAATAGGGCTAACATATTCGCATCCGCAGCAGCCTTTTTCACAGATTTTTCATCGCAGAATCTGTCGTATTCGGAATTTCGTTACGAACTTCAAAAGATGCTATCACAGCATTGCACTGGAAATATACTCGTATATTGAGATTTTATAAGAGAATAGAAAGTGTTTTCACCAAATCGTTATCAACCGGAATTTGAAAATTTACATGCGTGTATCTATGAGCATTTCCAACCTTCGTTGCGAAATTCCAAAAATGACGGATTCTGTTATAGGGGGTTATGGAACAGGTCAGATCGGTAAAGTCAGAGCATTGTTTATATATTTTTAAAATCTATGCATCTTTGTAAACTATAATGGCAGCAGTTCTTATCCCAGGCAGGGACGGGTTAAGAGTATCACTGTAGCCAGCGCCGCTATATGAAAAGTGCCTGTCGAAAAACGGGACTAAGGACTACGATATGTATGCGGGTGTAACACTTATTTTCGCTTACAAAAAATGCCCGTTACAGGTATACTCGTGTATTTTAAGGGATGATATCGCGCAAACGAGAAAGTAGAATCTTGGCAACAGTTTTATATCTGAGATACTCATAATTAGAAATGTATTACATTTTGTTTGTTATCACGAACAACAATGTTGTGGTCGTTTTATTAGAAAACTATCACAAACCATTCTCGAATAAGTATTTACGGTAATGTTGCCACCGCAAATAAAATATGACAGTGAAAAATATCCCCGTAATAATGAAATAGTTAGTACATGAACGAAGGGAACATTTCAACTTGAAGTCTGTTAGGTTCTACAGTACCTACTCTTTAGTGGAAGCATCTTACGGAGGTGATGTCATTCCACGTAAACTACTCATTAGTACTTCATTTAACCTTGAAAATAATATGTAAGCGGCTGTAAATGTATCATCCCCCAACAGACAAATGAATAAAAAATTCAATTAGTTATCCCCGTATGCTGTGGTAAGACCCCCAGTCAAACTCCGACCTATGTACACAGTTTTTGTTTCCCATCCTCGCATCTTTGAAGAACTTCTCCACCATCCTTAGCAGCCTGAATAAAAATGTTCATTCCAATTAATTACTGTACCAAAAAGAAGCAACGCAAGACCGAGAGAGAGAGCGCGACTATAATAAATGTTTAATTAGTTAACGAAATCATTTCGCACCTTTCGCCACACTCTATTTTTCTCGAAAGTACTCGCGTAAGAGGGCTTCAAGATGGTTATAAAAATGGCTACATAGTGTAATGAAGAAGACAAAATAAAAGTATAATACTGTTGCTGAGTCACGGATTTCGTTACTTAGTTCAAAAATTTATTTTTGGTTTGTGCTGAGTTAAATAATTTAATTCGAAATTGACCAAGTGGTGGGTGGCGAGCGTCACATCAGCATGATAATGTGATCCCCTAACAGGTCATTCAGCTAGAAGGACACTCTTCGTATTTTAAATGAATTCCTTGCCAGAGATAATACGCTTATACCGAATGCATTTAATTAAAGGGAGATAACAGCACGCCTTGCTAACTTTGTTTGGCGTAATAATATGTTCGCTTTCTTAAGATTGTACCTTTGTGAGTTTGAAAATATTTTAAGTGCGCCTCTGTTGTGCTATGAACCGAAAATGTGGAACCAGAGATATAAAACATTATGCAGATAGGAATTCGAATTTCTTCAGGGACTTGTTCCACTTTTACTCCGTTAATTGCAGATGTATTTTGGATATGCTTACTAAGATATTGGATATCAAAACAAAGAAGAGCTTTTCATGTTACTTAAACATAATGAGAGCAATTAGCTAGTTGCAAAACAAGAAAAAGTTAGCAAATAGCGGTAACATGCAGGTATCGTTTATAACTTTCATGTACATACCTCATTCGTTTTTTTTCCTACAAATTTATAATTATAGATACGAATTCAAGAGCTTAGGTACATAAATTTGAATTGGATAAAAACTTCATTTTGCTTTTAAACTCTGAATGAGTAATTGGAAAACAGAGTAATGAATGAATATAATTAGTCGTATGTATATTCAAAGAACAGGGTGATAACGGGCCCAGTGTGATTAAAATCAAAACGCTGTAATTCTGTAAAAACTCAAACTGATCAAATAATTGCAGAAAGGAAACAGACGCCAACCTCAGACTTTTGCAGTAACTGCATTCCTCTCTTCTCTTCTCATTTTCGTAAACGAAGGGGTAGGGATGGTCATTCAAGAAATACATCGATGCATAACGATGCATCTACTCAAAATATCGATGTTTTCCGACTCATCGAAAAAAAGGAAATAGACAAAATTTGATATTATCCCAGGTTTTCAATTCAATTCATTTTTATATAAATTTAAATTTTATTCTCATAAATAAATCATCGTTAATTAGAAATTGTACTGCTTCCTCTCTTAACTTCGCATAAATAATATCTTATTGAACCGCTTTCCTTGGATTCTGTTACTTTGCTTGTTAACATTTGTTTACACTTGTGAAGCTTTGCAAAAGGTTTTTCTGAAGGAACGGAAATGGCTACCACAGTTAAATATACAATTTTAAATATGCAATTTTTTATAGTATTGAAAATCGTTGTCTCTTCTCTTCTCATTTTCGTTTACCAAGGCGTAGGGATGGCCATTCAAGAAATAAATCGATGTATAACGATGCATCGAATCAAAACATCAATGTTTTCCGACGCATCGCAGAAAAGGAAATACAAAAATTTTACATTATCCACGGTCACTCCCTCTCCAAACTTTGCATAAAAAATATCTTTTTGATCCGCTTTCCATGGATTCTGTTACGTTACATGTTAACATTTGTTAACACTTGAAGCTTTGAAAAAAGTATTTCTGAAAGAACTGAGCTGGCTACAACAGTTATATATTTATATGAATTGTGTATAGTACTAAAAATCGTTGTTTGTAGTCGGACCATACTTCCAACGGATTTTCGCTGAGGCGACCAACAAGTGTCCTCAAGTAGACCGAAAACTCATCACAAATACTTTCTTCACTTTGGTTTTACTTCCTGTTTCGAAGAACTATTTTGTTATGGTCTATTCGATTTTCAGTAAGGTCCTTCTTCAAATTATCTTTAATTTGCTGTAGTGCTTGTACACAATACATCGGATATTCAAAATGAACTTTTCTGAACGGCGCGGCGGGACAACAACGTAGCTAACGAAGAAAATTGTTCAATAGCGCCCATCCGTTTCCTAATTTCTCCCAGAATGAGCTTGTGGGCTTGTTTTACTAGCGGCTCAATAATCACAAGCGTTTTATGCTTCAAAAGCATACAGTGTTCTAAAGAAATAATAATATTTATCCCCCGATATTTCCTAAGTTGCAGCTTCATGTAGCCGTAAAATGTTAATCAGCGGTGACGATATGTTCAATTCCGGACCAGCCAGCATAGGATGTGCAGTTTTATACACGTGCACAGTTTATTTTGTAGCCCCGGAATACCAGTGAAATGGAAATGATTTTTCTATTTGCGCTTGAAGATGCCGTTGACTGTGATACTCTGTCGCTGTTATTGTCCTTTTATTTCGTATGCTCAATTCATTGAAGTTCATAAAATGAAAGAGAGGAGAACATATGAAATAAATTGAACTGAAAACTCGGTACTTTGTAAAATGCGTGCTTTTATTCGATACATTCGATGTATCGTTGAAAATCGAAGCCATGCAATGTATCAAAATGATTCGATACTTCGGAAAGAAAAACATCGATGTTGTCGATATATCGATATAAAATGAGCAACCCTACCAAGGCTGTCGATAATTCAACAGAAGCGCCATCACACAAAGCCCGTAAAAAATAGCAATTTCTTCGTGACAATGCCCCACAATCCACTTTCACGCAGCAGTTTCCTCTCTATTCACCTGTTTCCAAACCCATCTATTTCTCCATTTGAAGTGTAGTAGAGGCCAGGTTATATTATTAAAACGAGCATAGTTTTAACTCGCTTTTAACACATGTCTTCAAAGAGAATGTGAGTGAATCGAACATTCCTGCAGCTTGCTATGCTCTTATAAGTTGACTTGACGCCATAGTCAAGGCAAGAAATGATCACATCTAACGGTAATGTTTTTTTTCATATATAATATATTATTTTCGCAAAGTTTGTAAAATTTAAGTGGAGTTCTTACAGAGGGTTTTTTCTTATGAACATTTGGTCCCTCGCATATTATCAAACAAAATGCATCTTAAGATAACAAGTTAGTTTGATTGTTTTCGATTCTTATTACGTCAGCGTTCAAGGAGTAAGAAGTAAACAAGTGAGTTGTTTTCCGAAAAATTATTCGCGTTGAAGTCGTCGTCGGTGCATATTATTCGTCAAATATTTCCGCAAAGCAATTAGTCATACAGTATCTAGCATTATTCACGAATAAAAAGTAATCATTATCCCAACTAACATTTCAGCTTTGATAAGGTACGAAATATAAGATTTTGGAATTGATGGCTTTTATGAAACTTATGTTGAACCTGTTACAGAAATAATTGCTTTATAAAAAGCCTGGATGCTGTAACAAATTTGTTAAAATTTTCGGAGATAACACGAAACTTTACAGAGGTTCCGCTCTGAATTTCTATTAAACCTCAGGTACCTAACTGAAATTATTAAAGAAGCTAAGGGAGTTTATGGCTTTTGTAAAGCCCTTTTGAGGTTGTTTATGGAAGTTCATTTAACTCTGCCTGCAAATAACTGTAGTAAAAAATATTCCAAAACTTAATCGATAAGTCGGCTAACCAAAGCTGTTGCTTTCTATAAGTCTTTCAATTTGTGCGTTATGAAGGCAAACGTTTACACTTCTGAATACGGAACTACAAGTTGATGTGAAAAAAAGAAAAGGTTGTTTAGGAGTGTGTTAAATTTTCGATAAATTACAACGGAAGCTAAAGCCTCCATTAAGCACCGAGGTTCAATCTTGGGGAAATGTTCTTTTTTTTTCATTTTACAGAAGTATTACTGAAGCTTTATAGAAACTAAAGAGCAGCTTCGATAAGACATTAGAGAAGTTGAGATGTTAGTTGGATAAGTGATAGATCTGCTAATTGTTAGCATCAATTCATATGGAGCTGCAGATGTTAGTATAGTCCTGAATTCAGTTCTCAGAAGAAGAAAGAATGATTTATGAGCCCGATCTTAGGCTAAATTAACCCGGCAAAAAATGCCCACCTACGAGTACATGCATAAAGTTCTAAACAACTATAAGAAGATCTGAATAAAAAATGGAAAAAAGGATTAAAATTGTTGAACAGCTGCCCGATTTCGATGCCGATTAGGATGGCCTGCACAGGATGACCTTTTGATTGGTAATAATGTCATGATATGCACGATATGTACATCACACCAATCGGCTGGGGCAGCTCGCTCCCGTGTTATATGATAGATTCGCGATTTCTCTCCAATTCCTCGGTTTCATTTTCAGGATCTAAGCTCGATGTTGATGATACACCACAAATTTGCATTTCAATTTCGGCTAAACGATTCTCCAAATCCCATTGCTGTTGCGAGAGCTTTGTATTCAAAGCCTGATTCTCAGACTCGACCGTATGAAGACGTTCCCTTAAACGTTTGATTTCATCCTCTAAGGCCTCATGAGAACCCAGTAGGGGTGTTGCACCACCACCGGCCCCACCATAACACTCAATATGTGATATTGAGCCGCAAATATGACCTACAATAAACAAATATTTCAATTTAAGGATTCCTTGGAGGATATTTATTTTATTATGTTACCGGCCCTACAAGGTTGCGATTGGGGACGTGTTGATTGATGGGATGTTGCTCGACTACGTGGCCGATCATCTGAACTATGTACACTTGGACTCATAGAGCCTGGTGAATCAGACGTCCTTACAAGACGTTCGGTAATTGTTTGTGTTGATCTAGGACTAGGGGCACGGCTTAAGAGGAATCACATATGTTAAAATGGGTTCTACTTTTAAAGACCACTGACTAACCTAAAAGCTAATGGTAGGTTATGCACTAAAGATGGTCCAGGAGGTAACCACATGTCTTCTAATGTCGTTCGACCTTCGCTCTCGACAAGGCCCGGCGTAGATTGGCATCGTCCCATTGCAACTGAATGAAAATATTTTACTGTATCTTAATTAGATAATGGCGAGTTTTTATTTTAAAAAAAAGTTACAGAAGTTTCAGTTGTTTGGTAAAAATTAAAATTAAATGGAAATCAACAACTGATTGTAGTAAAGAAAAAAAAGATATTAGTATATTTATTATTTTGCATTAGACAGCAACACACAAGTTTTTTCAAAGGCATGCCATACATACATGTATCCATGGACTAAATACCTTTTTCCAATGGAGCTTTTTTATATTTTTCCAAACGCTTTACTGCTATCGATTCGAGACGTACCCTCGCCGCTGGATATTCCTTCAATACATCCCACATGTCCTTTTTGCTAAGAACGAACAAATCGCTGTATCCTACCGAACGTACACTAGCTGTTCGTCGATTACCTATTCAATGGATTTAAAAAGAAAAAAAAAGAAGAAAATGGGTGAACATCATTTTTATTTTATTTTTTTAATTCTTTTAATTTTGTTGATAAAACCAAACTAATAAGTTGCAGGTACTCGAACTTTTCATATTTGATGGTAAGGTGAAGTGCTTAAAGCAGTCGTAATTTGGGGATTTATTAAGTAATAATTGTTACAAATTCAACCAAATCATGTCAATTAAAAAAATGTATCGCAGATATTCAATTTCTTCAAGTTGCTTAGAACACCAAACAACGAAGGGTCTAGAATGCTATACCTCCATACAAATAAGGTGTATGAACAAATTTGTTTGAGCAAAAAATCACTCTACTTCAAAAACGTCGCTAATAAGTTGTTGTCATGTGTCTATGTCTTTTTGGCCCAATGTCCGTATCATAGGGGAGTTTAAAAATAATGTAACGTCGTTAATTAGTGTTGAAACTCTTGCTACTTTTTTTGAAGAATTTTTATTGGGAGACCTCGAACAGAAAAGCATTTGCTTAGCCTCTCCGGATATCAGTATTACAGATCTCGACTCGAGAATAGAATTGTCGGAGTTGTCAGCATGTCTTAAAATAATAAAACCAAATAAGGCATCTGAACCAGATGGAATACCTGTAGAGTTCTAAAGGCACTCTATTCCAGAATTTCAAGTATATTTGCTTCAGTTTATCTACCACATTTTTATGGATGAGGTATTATCTGAGATTTTTTTAACCTCCTACATTTGCGCTATTTTTTTTTTTTTAAAAAAAAGGTGATCCGTGTTTCCCGGAGAATTATAGAGATATATCGGTTCTAAATTCCCTGAGAAAATTATTCACCCAAATTTAATTTTGTCGTCTGATCAGATGGATTGAAAACAAAAACAAAATAAATATTTTCAGGCTGATTTTCGTTCCAAATATTTACCCCAACCACATTAGCAAAGCACTATGTTCAGAGCAAAAAAACCTCATGCTTTTTTTTTGTCGATTTTAAGGCTGCTTTTGATTCTGTAAATCGTAGATTAAACTGTCAACAAGTATGTAAGAATTAATGAAAAATGTCTGTCAAATGATCTGCATCTGTACAAAACGGCAATAACAGATGAAAATCAAAACCTTCGCCATAAATTCTGGTGTTCCGCAAGGATGCATATTAAGCCCGGTTCTTTTTTCGTTGTAGATTGATGATACTCGTATCTGTCAGAGTATACCAGGTGGTATAAGCTATGATGATGTAGAAGTTAAAGTGCTAGTTGTTGCTATTGATTTGGTAATTCTTTCCCAAAGCCCATTAACACTCACAGTTCAAATAAATAAGCTTAAGGAATACTACGACAAATTGGATCTTAAGATTAATAAAACAAAATCTAAGATAATCGTGTGTAGAAAAGAAAATCGTTTGAATTTGAGCGAGGGTACATGGAGCCTGAATGGCAATAACATCGAAGTAGTTACATAGTTTAAATACCTTTGTTTTCTGCTTACTTATAATTTGAAAATTAATCCACATTATGAGGGGAAAAACTGCTGCAGTTAAAGTGGCAATTAATATCCTTTGGTCTAAGTTCTTTTCAAGATGTTATGTCGACCTTGCTTCCAAGGACTTGACAGCTTCCTTTTTAAATAAAATGCAAACTACTTGAGATATCTCAAAAAAAAAAAAAAAATTATTGGCTTCAATTACTATCAAAACATTTATGAGTGGAATTTGACTTCGTTCAAAAGTCCAGCACGGGAACGTATGCAGCGGTTGATACGTTGAACCGGCCGCACAATTCGACCGATACGGCCGCTATTTCTCGTTCAATATTGGGACTGAGCTTATTGACGAAACCGTTTAACCAAAAATGGGCTTCATCGCTGAAGATGATTTTGCGATGAATTTCTTCATCTTCTTCCATCATGCCCAGAGCCCAATTCGAGAACGTACGCCGCTTCATATGATCAAGTGGCTTTAGTTCTTAAGTCAGCTTGATTCTGTAAGGGTGTAGGCCAAAATCCTTAAGCTCAATTCTTTATAACGCTGTCATATTGACTGATTTGGCTGATTTGCCACGGACGGCTGTGCGGCAGCAATATTCTAAACACTATGGGCAAAACGTATTCTCATTGGCACGGCAACATCAAGCAGAGAATATTCTGACTCAAATTTGTTCGCTAGACTATGAATTGCTTGTCTACTGGGACGAGATTTACGGCCGAAAATTGGCGTTAACGCTCTTATAGTTGCTACCACCGACTCGGAATTTGTCAAGTCGCTAATGTCGCTATATATGGATATAAATACTAAGAGGAGATAAATGCAATCTAACAATACTTTTTTAAGCTTGTATTTAAACTACCTGTTAAAACACCGAGTTATGTCATCTATATGGAGTCTGGGCTTCCTTTCATCTACATAAAAACCTTAAAGCTATTGCAGACTATATATGTAAAGTGTTCCGTAGACCGACATCCAATCTCCTTTAAATCTGTCCAGAAGTGAGGCGGATGAATGGAAGAGATTATTTTATGACTATGTGTCTGCTAAAGCATCTGATGAATGTCTTCGGTTATTGAATGGACGTGGCGATTGGAAGTTACTCCTTTTGTTCGTCTCATATGCCATAAGCTGTCACAACATGTTCATTGATAGACACAAATTTCTACTTTATTAAAAGACTATTCCTTCTCTTTTTTGCTTTTTCGTTTATTTTCTTTTAGCTAAACTAAAAGTCCTTGATATATAATATTGCTAAGCACTTTTAGTTGTAATTTTTAATTAATTTTTTTCTTAAAATATTCCTTTTCAAGTCATTCTTACTATTATTATTATTGATTTAACTAATACTAATACGTTATTCATTAATTGTCAAATCGGTAGACGGCGTTTTGCTGCCATGCCTTATAAACTTTATTGTAATCCATTGAATTTGTTTTAATATACATAATATAATCTAAATATTCATAATCAGTGAGTGGGGATTAAAATTGAACACGGATACACCAAGTCTTGATCCCTTTAATCCTGATCATAGTCTCACCGCCATTAAAGGAACAAGAAGAAGACGGATACACCTAGTTAAATTGCTAAATACTAAAAAAGAGGACGGTGTGTATTTATTTTTTGATATTCGCAAAGCTGAATTCTATAAACTCCCCCATCTAATCGGAAATATTAAACCTTTTCGATGTTGATGGTGCTGCCAGTACCATTCATTCCCTTATCTTGTATTACTTCCTGAAATCTCAATCCAATCTCAGAAGCTGTTCATCCTCCTGGAACAACTTCTGTACTTTGAAACAAGCGAAACAAACTACGGCCAACATAGGAGTATCTCAGATCTATATCTGTATCTGATTTCTCCGATTAACTTTCAGTACATATCAACTTTTCCGCCCTTTGTGATTGTCCTTATTTCTAATTACCCCGCCTACGTGCAGTTCTTAGCCGTTACTACAGTTTATAACAAAACAAAATCAGACGGTTGTTTGCTTTAAAATTCATATTCTGTTCGTCGGCGGATCCAAACACAATTTCCAGTTTGTTGGCAAATTTCTTTAGTCAATCATTCGCGAATACGACTTTGAACCTGACCCCCAACTATTTCAGTAAGATGAACGGCTTCACCCAAACCTCACTAACATCCATTACTACAAGGTTATCATTTGTGATTTGAAGAGATAAATTTGAATAAATAAATCCCCGCCATAGTCCTTAAAAATTGTGTAAATGTAAATTGACTCAGCCTTCATTCCGCTTTCTTTCACCTCCTTTTCTTTCATTTCCCTAAATCAAGAAAGGACTCATGCATAATTCGAAGGGAATCGCGAGCCATATCTCTAACTATAGGCCCATTGCCAAACCCTCCTGCAGATCTTTGAGAGTATCGTTAATGACTCTATGTTCTTTTCACCTTTAAGCCACATGAATGAATCTTGCCGAATTTCTTACTGAATTAATCTTAAATACACTTTCTGCCATAGAAAATGGAATGGAAGTGGACGTCGTTGCTACCGATTTTGATTAAGCTTTTAACAAAATGTTGTCCGCTTCGGCGAACTGTTGGATACCCTTCCGTCCCAAAGTGGTCGTGGTATTAGGTTGGGAGTCCTTGTCCATTATGCAAAAACAAAAATTCTAACAAAATTACAAAAAATTTGAAAATTAGACTATAATCACCCCGAAAGTAGGCGTGAAGAAGGACAGTGTCTACATATTTTTCTTTAACGTTTTATTTCTTTACTTTTTTTTGTCAAAAAGGCAACGTTGGTGTCAAAAGCGCCCCATTAGGTGGGAATGACAAACAGACTTTTATAGACGATTCGAAATGAAAAACTCGTCTTGGGGATCAGGAAACTGAAACCCGAGTCATTTAGGGCATACATAAACACGTAGGGAACAATGTCAACTCTGATTACATGTATCCTTAGCTAGACTTTGGAAGACACTTCCCTAACTGTATGAAACTAAATCGCAAAGATGACGACATTTGTAAAGGCTTTTTCGCTTTTTCTGCCATTTTTCAAACCTCACTTAACCCTTTCGATCCGGATGGGACATCTAAGGTATAAAAACACCTTTGTTCTATGTCCCATCCGGATCGAAAGGGTTAAGGAACAGAATACTTGGCAGACACTTCGTTCACGATATTCAGAAATAGTCGGAGAAGCTTGATCGTAAAACCTTCCTTTATTAAACCTTAATGCCCAACATGTACATGTACAGTCTATGGAGCTAAAGAATAGTGATACAAATGGTGACAGGCTGGACAAATGCTGTTTTCTTGAACCCTGAAGAAAAGGATAGATAGAAAAGCTTGCGCAATGGTTTTGCCAGCGGGGTCCCATGGAGTATTCTACGCGCCCGAGTACAGGGGAGACAAAGCACAATCTGGGAGCGTTGAACTGACTGCAAAGTGAGCATCAAGCTGATTGGCCTTTTCTATAGAGCTGACAGCTGGAATGTAAATGGTTGAATGGATTGTAAATGAGTGTCGAGATAGATGATGAGGCCGAATTCTTGATGTTTTTAACAAATGACCAAACGTTTTTACTACCCGTGGGACTTTGTAGTATTTTTTACCTCAACTTTTGGTCATAGCTTATTCCGCCCGCCGCATACTAAAAATGTCGTATGTACCTGAAAAAGGATGAAAATAAAATGACCAGCATCATCATCGTACCTATTATACAAGAAGAGATAGCCAAGGCTTTTAAGGCAGGTGGTATTCTGAAAGTGGCCGTGCTCGCCAACTTGTTGTAGTGGTGTTTTCGATTGACGCTGTAAGGCTTCAGTTGGCTCACAGCGTCGCGTGCGCATGCTGACGACTGTCAGGCGCTCAGAAAGCAATGAGGATTTTGACCACTTGTTGTATTGGGCGACGAGTGCTCAGAATCCCAATTATAATTACAATCTATTAAGGAGCTAAAGTAAGTAGAGTGGTTTGTAATTTGTTTTTATATAAAAATATAAAACTTTATAAAGATGCCGAGTTTTTAGCGATTTTCTCGATGAAAACATAGATTAGTTTGATAAATAGTTTTTAGGCCGAAAGGCTTTAATTGTACGATATAGTAAAACTATGAGCGTCCGCATAAGGACAAATAATACATATCCCAATCCTGTTAATCTTAAGTTAGATTAAATAATTTTTGTCTAGTAGGTAAGTTGATATTTAATAATCAATAAAAAATGAATTTAAAAGTCAAGACAAATTTATAAAAATTCAGAAATTGCAAAAGCAGTGTTTTCGAAAACATTTAAGGCAGACTTGATCTGCTTTACACACTTCATGGACACTATCCTCAACCTCACAATCAAATATGTATCAAACACCTTGCTGTGAAAATAAATATCTAAAAAAAAAATAATTTAATGCTTTTAAAATTTTGAAAACTTATATTATAATATATGCTATTATTCGCTAAACAATACAAATAGAAGCTAATGTTCTACAAGCATGCTTCCACAGTAGGATCAATTCGGATTATTATAAAAAAAATACAACACTGAATAAAAACGGACAATTTCTAAAAACAATATCGGGGATCAATTTTAATTCAAAACTAAATTTAAACAAAAAGATTACAAACACTTAACTGTTACATTCCGCCAGGCAAAGCAATATATAAAATATTCCTTTTCTGTGTTATACAAAAATTACCGTGTCAAAGAACAAAGGAGTAGTGATCTGTCAAAACTCGTTAGGGGGACATTGATTATTATTAAATTTTCACTTAAATAAATGTATACAAAATAAGTTATAATTAAAAGTTTACATACACACATTCTAGAAATTATTTTATTTTTTAATTGTATTTTTAAGATGTTGAAATAACAAAAAAAAAAAAAAAAATGTGTGAGAATATGGATAATAAAAATAAACAACAGAAACATATATGATGTCTTCATCTCTAGTAACACTGTAAGGACTTTTAATGTATTAACTTCCCAGCATATGAGAAGTTATTGTGACTGGTCCGAAAATGAAAATCGTAATTTACAACATATTTTAAAATTATAATTTAATAATATTTTTTTCAAATGGTTCTGAGAATATGTATGTGTGTGTGTTTGTGTACGTATTTACGTATCCATATCGACTTGGTATGGTATATCGGCATGGTATGGTAATGCTTCAAATTACCAATTATAAGACGCACGTGCACGTGAGCTGTTGGCTTTGTGCATTTTTATTTCCAGTCTCTCACACGAGTGTGCGAGATTATAAAGGGTTTTTCAACAGGGACGCTACAAAAGTAGAGCGACAGGGACAACAAACGCCGCCGAATATCTTGCCGCTCTTTTGACATTTCTCTTCAGAAAGATATACGAGCCAACAACGAGTCGAGATTATTAAAATTTACTACCGGAATTCGGAGTCAGTGGCCTCAACGTTAAGAGCGATTTTCATCGAAAAATCATCTTCAGCGATAAGGCTCATTTCTGGCTGAATGGCGTCGTCAATAAACACAATATGCGGTATTGGTCAGGCAGCAATCCACACGTACTCCATAAATCATCATTGCATCCCGACAAAATTACGGTTTGGTGTGGTTTATGGGCCGGCGGCGTCATTGGGCCGTACTCCTTCCGTGATGATCAAGACCGGCACGTTACTGTGAATGGGAATCGCTACCGTTCAATGATAACCGAATATTTTTGGCCCCAATTGGATGATATGGACTTGGAGGACATGTGGTTCCAACAGGACAAGCCACACAGCGAATGCCACAATCAATTTATTGGAAGCCAAGTTTGGAAACCGTGTTATCTCACGAAATGGTTCAGTCGCTTGGCCGCCTCGTTCGTGCGATTTGACGCCGTTAGAATATTTCCTGTGGGGCTACGTCAAGTCTATGGTCTATGCCAACAAGCCAGCGACGATTGATGAACTTCGTACGAATATCGAACGTGAAATTGCACTAGTATCGGTCGATTTATGCTTGAAAACCGTCGATAATTGGGTTCAGCGTCTGGACTTCTGGAAGCGTTACCGTGGTGGCCATGCAAAAGAAATCGAGTTCCATACATAATGGCATCGAACGTACTTTCACAGGAGTAAAGAATTTCATTGATATCCAAAACTTTTTGTTTTATTTAAAAAAAAACTTTTGTAGCGCTTTTATTGAAAAACCCTTTATAAGCCAAGCCCATGTGCGCTCATCTATGAACGCTAAAGAAAGCGATCACTCGTTGGCGTAAGGCATAAATAATGACTTTTGAGTTGTTTTGAATGACAATATTTTATTAAATTTTCGTGACAACATATTAAGTTAATTGTAAAGGGTGTCGCAAAATAAACACAAGCATTGAATTTCCAGCCGTTTGTGAACTAAAGTGTTGGCAACTCTAAAACAGAAACAATTTGACAGCTGACAGTTCAGGGTTAGTAGAAATGGAGCATAACACGAGAGAACATCGTGTTTTCATTGTTGAACAATATTTCAATATTTTCAAAATTAATGAAAAATTGGCGCACACAGTCGGATATTTCGTACAAAGTACGGTCCGTATATTGACTGAACTTCGTCATTTCTGAAGAGAACCACTTGGTGATGCTAAACACACTGGCTATCCAAAAACAAGCCGTTCAAACGTCAATATCAAAGCAGTGCGTGAGAGTGTTGTTGAAATTCCAGGGACATCAATTATTCGGCGTGGTGGACAAGAATTGCAAATTTCCAAAAGCTCTCTACAGCGTATACTCACTGAAGATCTGCGTCTCCATGCTTACAAAGTTCAATTGGCACACGAACTAAAGCTTAATGATCAATCACAGCGAAGAGAGTTCGTTGAATGAATTATTGAAGACCAGCAAATCGATGCTGATTTTTCGAGCAAAATCATCCTTACCGATAAAGCACATTTTCACCTTAAAAGCTTTGTTAATCGTCAAGATTGGCGCATTTGAGGTTAAGAGGAATGTCGAAAAACAAATGCATCCACAACGTGTCACTGTTTGGTGTGGCTTTTGATTAAAGGAAATTCAACGCCACATTTATGCATAATGGTCATGGATAATTTCGACAAAATTGTACGTATGTGCCAGCAAAGAAGTGGAGGCCATTTGTCCGATATGTTATTCCATACATAACCCTATCCTATGTACTTTCTGATTCAACAAAAAAATAACAATCTAAAGAAATAAACCGTGTTTTCTATTTAATTCAAATCTTGCGTACATTTTGGGACACCCTTGTCTGGCAGGCGCCTATGTTAGCTTCCTTTTTCAAATCGAACAGTGTTTGGGTTGCCCTCTTCGTGGGTAAAATGTATTTAACCCTTTCTCCGCATGGTTAAGTGCTGCCACGCAACTTCGTTGCTCCGCTAAGAGTAGGTGCTAGTTGTCAGGCGTGATTTTCTTTCTTTCTCCCTAACTGAAATCACTTACACTTAATATCTTAATCTAATTCCCAACTTATTGACTCTCAATTAAAAAGTGAAAATTTCAGGTTTAGTTAAATCCGCCATTAGCTATTGGCGTCGTTCACTTCACTCTATTAAATGTTCAATTTATTCACTCGCTATAAGTTAAATTATCCGCTTTTCATGGCGCATTTAAATTTACATGAGCTGTAGAAAGGCCTAGGGATTTTTAAATAATTTTGACTGAAAAGATGCAATATAGGCAATGGCTTTTACTACTTGGAAATTTCCAGTTGAACAATGTGCAATCTCGTAAAAACCTACATTTTTGGGAGGGTATGCAAAGAATTCGTAAATTGCCTTCCATATTTACTCCTTCATGATTAAACTTAAAAAAAGGTAAATATTTATAGGTAGTGGTTTTACGTTGCTTGGTGTCTGTACCTGTAGTAAATTATCAACATGATATTTATTGACCACAAGTTGATAATCAATTATGGAGAAATACTATTTGGTTAATTGTTTTTTTAAGAGTGCACATGCGGTAGGTTTTTACAGAAACGCACTTTGAATTGTATAGTTCCAATGTTATTTAAAATTGACATTCCGTTATGCACCAGATAAATTTATGATTGTGTCATAAACGTTTCGTTGTAGGTATTGGGATTTTTTTCACTATTACAAAGGGTTAAGGTCGTTAAACAATCCACAAACAGGCAGTTTAGTAGAATTAGCGATAAGCAATTATTGAAAGATGTTTTAAAGGAATGTTATGATGTCTTGGAAACAGTACTATGAATAATATGATGAACTTATAAATATTATTTCTGAAGGTGACTTCCTTTTATGACTGCTTTAAACTTCATTGGAACTTGATAATTTATCTAAGTGGTGTATGATAAACTATATTTGAAGGTGGTCAGATGTCATCAGCCTCCTACGAGGAGGCAGGAATCGCATAGCCGATCAACGAATCTATGATGGAACTCTCAGAAAGACTCATCCGAAAATTTACAGAGCACCCAAACGCAGGAATTAACTAAGCAACAAATGGAGTCAAGCCATCATTACCTAAATCCTCGTGTCATCACGGATGCGAGATTAAACGACATCATCCACAAGAATAAACTCCGTTTTACGAAAAATCGGTAAGACAATACAGGGGGTAACTAACTCCCAATAAATAACGCTAATATTTTTTTTTCTTATAAATCCCAACAGGAACAGTTAATTATTAAATAATTTTAAAAATATCATTAGGTACATAGATTAAGAGTATTCCCGTCGAACACCACAGGCAGACCAGTTGGGGTTCAGTTAAATGGGAGGGTTATGGTCCCTTAAAACCTGATCACCTCACCGTCATTATGGGAGAAGAAGATTAAGAGTAGTCATATTATAAAGTTTTGTAAAAATTGTGTTAACCTAGCCATAACAAATTCGTCGGGCCCCTTTTGTTAAACCGCCATTATCTATTTTAGTTATAAGTCTAGATATAAGTCAATTTGAAGTAATTAGATTGAATAAAAATGATTTTTTTTTCCTTGGGGTGCCTTGCCTGAAAAGTTGATCCTGCGTAAAAACATATGTCGAACAAGCGTTTTTTTTTTTTGTAACGGGCTCCCGACCCTTGGAGAGTCTCTGCTTGAGACACTGCAGCCCTCCATCCTCTGCGATGCCGGGTACGCTGCTTCCAGATGTCCTGACCAAGCGCTCTAGTATCCGCGATGTCTTAGTCATTAAAACAGAAATCCGGCGGAGTATTTTTCTGCCGGAAGAACCCAAAATTAGCTCGTCTTTCCTGCTTATCGTCCAGCACTAGGCGCCGTAAAGCAGAACTGGCAGTATCAGTGTTTTGTAGAGTTTACATTTGGTCTTCCGACTTCCGAGTAAGGAGTCTTGAACCCATTTGTTTCGCCAAACCGAAGTAGCAACGGTTTCCTATGGTACTTCTCCGCCGGATCTCCACTAAGGTGACATTTGTGGAGTTGATGTTTATTCCGAGTTAGGTGAACTCCCTTACTTCGATATTGCTATCTACAGTAACGTTTTGTCCTAGTCGGTGGAAAGATTTTTTTGTTTGTTGAAAGCAAGTATACGTGCACAAAATTTGAAAGCATCAGAAGAAGATTTTCTTATTCAGTGCAATCAGCAATTGAGCGATTGGACGAATGTGATCTAAAAAGACAGACAATTTCATTGAATATTGAAATTATTATCTATATAAACAATTTCGCTATGTGAACGTTTATCTTTCTAGAGAGAAGTCCAATTCTGATCGAATATTGTGATGGTCTTTTTTTGCCTCTGACCGAGGTTAGCTCGCCGGAGGCTAGGGTTTTCCAAAGAAAAGACAAAACCTTGGATTGGAGTACCGAAAATCGGGGATCCACAAATAAATCCATTTATTGTTTTCCTTCGGGGATGCGGTTGGGTAAGGATGGAACGCAGGCCTACTCACCGGGTTGCTTCAGATCGGCCACAGCGGATCGGGCCTTAAGTCGTTATGTCTGCCCTATTAAGATATGAATCGGACAGCCGTAATACCTAGTCTGATCGGGTCTGAGCAATAGTTTCGGGGCGCGGTTTCACTATCAACCTGACGCAATCTGGACGGAGCATATATCCGCCAGACTGTACGAGGTTACACAGAATATTTCGGAATGTCCTACGGACTAGCCTTTAAAATTGGTTCAGGATTTAAGAAGATTTCCCTGGTGATGATCAGCAGCTTCTGACTACACAGTACACACGACTGCACATTTGATGCTCTACTAGTGTGTTTTCCTGCAGCGAGCCATTGTGAATTATGTCGATGAAGTTTAATGCTGGCCTGAATTTCCTCAATCTAGTCTCTGGTCGTATTTACTGGTATGCGGTGACGGTTGGTACGAGAACATGATTATGTCTGGGCGCACAGTGGTGTCATTCAGGGGCCTACTGGAATTGGTCAGCGGGGATATTCAGGAGCGATTCGGGTATTGGCAGATGACATCGGCCGGGTAGTTGGTTGGGTCCCGTGTGGTGGTTGTGGATTTTGACCCATGTAGGTTTGGTCAAACGAAATCGTTGGAAGAAATTTCAATTTTTATCCTCCCAATATTACATGTTTATTATTTCTGCCATTTTATGTTGTCTAAGTTCGACGAAAATGTAGTGTTATGGTCATCAGTCAATTCCAACAAACTTTGGAGATAACTTTCCAAAACGCACTTCACAGATTAAAAGACAATAACCATTTCTAAAACGCACACCTCTTCATGTATTCAACTTCAGTTTGAGTGTGCTTTTTCTGTTGTCTAACCCTTAACGCTAATTGAGAGTGAATAAAAAACTCTCTTTCAATTTTTAATGAGCGCGAAAAATCCCTCTTTAATGCTGGATTTTGACCTGTTAGCTAATATCGGATTTAAATTGCGCTAACCGTTATTTGCGGCAGTCTCGATTAACATCTCTAATTGTGTGTGAACAAATCGAGTTTCTATAAATCTATAAATTTCTCTTTAATTGTGAAAATAAATTTAATTGAGAGCCAACAAATTGGGCCTTAGTCTACTAGGTGTATATTTAATTTCTTCTTTTTATTTCTTTATTTTTTTTCTTCTTCTACATACATTTTCTCAAATGTTTAAAAATCAAATCAAATTTATTAAAAATATGGATCTGTACTATTTATAGGTGTTTTGCTCTTTATGTACAGCGTTTTTAATACCATTTTATAACCAATAAAAAAATAAATAATAAAACAATAAAAAAAAACATCATCTCTTACTGTGCTGCAACAGCAGAACAAATTAAACTTGAATGTCATTCAACCAAAAACCGCTGTCTACTCAGTTTTTCAGTTAATTCTCATACCACAGCGCAAAATTTTCACGTCATTCTACTAGGGGAGGTGTAAAACGATAACACCTGGAAAAGCCAGAAACTCAATTAGTTGTCTAACTGCTTTCACGTGCAGGCAAGGGCGAATATTTACGCGGAAGAAAAATATCCTGTTTCGTTATAAAACTCTTCAGCTCCACGATGAAGGTAAGGATATTTTAGGCACCCTTCCTGTAACAAAGTTTTATTTTTATTTATATCTTTTGTTACCTCGTTGTAATGGAACGAATGACATAACAGATGATATTTGCCAGTGGGCGCAGGCTAAATTTAAGTTGGTTAAAAAGCTGTTGTAGCTCTAGATGAATGGAAGCACGGAAATAAAAAGGATACATATTTGAATGTATGCGCAGAAAGATGCTGATGATTTTTCTTTGTACAACTTTGAATGCAGTGCAGTTAATTTAAAGGCAAGTTTTATTAACCCGAGGTGGATTTCGAAGTTGAAACTTTGAGGGCGGGTTTTGCATTTGAAGTTATTCACTCTTATAGGAATTGAATAAATATTTTTGTATGGGCAGCAGGTAGGTAATATGAAATCCATCTGCGAATCTTTTGGGTGGAGACTTCTACTTTGTTAAGCTCACAGTGTCGTGACTTTTAGCTCAATTTTAGTTTCGTAGTACTCACCTAACATGTGTTATAATTGTTTTACACGAGAAGGATTTAAATTCACAGAACAAGCATACATTAAATAAAGTTTTGTTTTTAAACATGCTGCATTTTGTTTCCATGAGTTGGTCTCCTATTTGTTATACTTTACGCTATAATATATTAAATATATTCCACGTTGTAAAAAATCATGTGACCGAGACGTAGTAAATAAAGGGTTTTTTTTAAGACTGAATACGCTTCAAATAGTGGTCAATTTTGACAGTTCTTTGGCATTTATGTTCATGTTTGCGAGTGGCAATGGTGCGATGGTAGTGTATCCACTAAGTGATTGGCAGGTCGCGCGTTCGAATCTCGACCAGGGCCATGATTTGAAAATTGGATACACACAACAATACAGATTTCCTAAGGCAATTTAGGCACCAACCGTGGAGAAAAGGCCTACAACAGCACCAAACCTCTATCCTATCCTCCTATTCTTTCATGTAGTAAGAAACACCTAAAAACAGGCAATGAATCATTTGCTGTGGGTGCTGCTTGCAGCTACAAACAAAATGCCTGCGATGTGTTTACATTATAAGGGTAATGTATCAATTACAGAAAAAGAAATCCCTTTAGCTCAGGTTAATTATAAAAAAAAATGTTTATGTCTGACAAATGAATAGGCTTACCTACATTTGAAGAATCCGGATCGAGCTCTTATTCCATTATCATTATCCAAAACAAATCATTTAGGGACGACGCTCACTTTTGGAGTTTGTGAAAAACCAAAATTGTGGTTTTAGGAGGAAGTATTTGCCTTCCTCCAAAAACAGCAAAAAAATACAAAAGGCTCACAATCCGAATGATATGTGGTTCTAACATTAATGGCGCTATGAAAGATCTTCTCCATGAAATCGTTGACTGACTTCGGAGTCGATTCCACTCCATTTCTTATTGTTAGGCTTAGTAAAGTATATGATGTCGGCTGATGTTTATTCAGCGTGTTATTAGCGACATAGAGCCACAAAAGCTCGACTAAGTGACTCTAAGTTTAACCGTCAGAATACCGCTAACCATACCCTTAATTAAAAAGAAGAATTTAAATCATTCTCACGCAAAACAAAGACCATATTCTTTTTTTAAAGGTGAAAAATCTAGGCGCACGACTAGATAATAAGCTAACTTGTAACTCGCACTTACGAAAGCTTACACAAGTCAACTTCTATCTATGAGCCTATTCAAGATTATTTGTCATAAAATGTGGTTTACAACCAAAAGTGATTTACTGGACGTTTGCATTCCTATAGTCATGCCAATCATTTTCTTTTTAAGTGTGATGAGCTCAATAAAATATAAAGAATGACGTGTGCTAGTATCACAGGTGCAACGGCTTCTTGCCCAACCTTAGAAGTTCTTCTCATCCTTCCTCCAGTGCATATACGACACAAGAAGATTGCTTCGGTCAGCTTCACTTCGTTCAGAAATGCAAATCAGGCTTCTTTTCGTCTTCCTAATCACTGCAGTGTGGTCCAGGCGGAAATGATGGCGATTAAAGAAGTCCTTTCGTGTCTGAAGAGGAAAGGGACATCCGAATCTCCTTAGATAGTCAAGCTGCGTAGCAATCATAGATTGCCGATCATCTCTCGCGGAGATGGCGGAGCAGATCAACATTCACCTGTGCTGGGTGCCGGGACACAGAGATGAACTTGCCAAAAAAGGAACCACACTGCCCCTTCTACCTGATAAAGGTCCCTTAGGCATTCCAATTGGTACATGCAAACTCATGTTTATGAGGGAGGCCATCGAGAGGACTTACCTTAGGTGGACAAGTGGCAGCACTTGTCTAGCGAAAAAACAGATTTGGCCAAAGCTGAATCTGAAACGCTTTAAGTTTTGATCTCGCTGAACAGACTGCACATTGGTGCTTCAATAGGTGTAATAACCGGACACTGTCTCATATGTAAGCATAAAACAAGGATTGGCGTCTATACAAATGACTTCTGCAGAAGCTGCTTGGACGAGGAGGAGGAGGAGGAGGAGACTATTCTCCACCTTCTCTACACTTGCCCTGCTCTCTCTTAAAGACGAAAACTCCATTTGGGATCCTTCTAATCGATCTCATAAACATCGACATTAAAAGTCTTTCAAGCTTTATTAAAAGCCCCAAAGGGTTAAACCATCAGGAATAAGATAGATCCGTGTGTTGTCACAATGGACCTTTTATTGGTCTAAGTGTGTTTCCGCCGACTACCACTATAACCTAGCCTACCTAACCCACTTAAACCCTCTGCGACTGACGTGGTAGTATGACAGACACCAGAAAATGGAAAAACTTGTGTTGTGTCGTTATTTTTCAAATGTTGACATTCGCGCTCTCAGTACTTTTGTATGCTCAAGCGTGGTGCAGGGAAATAACTTCACGGGCAATAACTTCACCTGGGCAATAACTTCACCTCGAGTGGGCAATAATTTCACTTTTTTTTTTGTGAAGTTATTGCCCACTGATGGTGAGCAATAACTACACTTTTTAGTGGGTAATAAATTCTCTTAACATTTTATGATAATTCAAGAAACGTACCTCGCACCTACCCCAAATCAAACAGTGACCCCAAGCAGGGGGGTAGCAGGGGGGTAGCATGGCCCCCCATATGCATTGCACTGTTTATGGAATCTACTTGCGATTTCGCAACTAATCCCATAAACAGTGCAATGCATATGGGGGGGCATGCTGCCCCCCTGCAACCCCCCCTGCTTGGGGTCACTGTTTGATTTGGAGTGGGTGCAAGAGTCTTTAGTTATAATAGACAAATTCTCAAATTATAGGTGGGAAATAACTTCACAAAATTTTGGGTGAAGTTATTGCTCACCATCAGTGGGCAATAACTTAAAAAAACATAGGGGCGGGCTACAGTTCGCTTGGGCGAACTGTTGGATACCCTATTCATATTCCTATCCCTAATAAGTGGGCGTGACAAAAATTTAAAGGATTTTATCGAAAAAACTAAGCTTTTGTAAATAAAAACGCTCCCTAGCTCAAACTTTGGTTTTTCAATAAAATTGTTTTATTTAGTTGTGGGCGTGTCAGTAGGCGAATTTAAAAAAAAATTAAGCATGAGCATAAAGGGCACCTAAAGAGTATATACTATAAATTTCAGCTCCCTAGCTCAAACTTTGGACTTTCAAAAATAAAAATAAACATAGGGGCGGGCTACAGTCCGCTTGGGCGAACTGTTGGATACCCTATTCTTATTCCTATATCTCATAAGTGGGCGTGACAAAAATTTAAAGGATTTTATCGAAAAAACTAAGCTTTTGTAAATAAAAACGCTCCCTAGCTCAAACTTTGGTTTTTCAATAAAATTGTTTTATTTAATTGTGGGCGTGTCAGTAGGCGGATTTAAAAAAAATTTAAGTATGAGCATAAAGGGCACCTAGAGAGTATATACTATAAATTTCAGCTCCCTAGCTCAAACTTTAGACTTTCAAAAATAAAAAATAAAAAATTGTGGGCGTGTCAGTGGGCGGATTTTGAAAATATTTACACATGAGCATAAAGGGCCCCTAGAGAGTATATATTAAAAATTTCAGCTCCCTAGCTCAAATTTTGGTTTTTCAAAAAAAATATTTTATTTAATTGTGGGCGTGTCAGTGGGCGGATTTTGAAAATTGTATGTCCCAAGCAGTTTTATGGGCCAAAGATCATATATAAAAAATTTCAGCTTTCTAGCTCAAAATTCAATTTTTCCCAAAATTTGTTTTATTTAATTGTGGGCGTGTCAGTGGGCGGATTTTGAAAATTGTATGTCCCAATCAGTTTTATGGGCCATAGATCATATATAAAAAATTTCAGCTCTCTAGCTCAAAATTCGATTTTTTCCAAAATTTTGTTTTTTTGAGTTTGTGGGCGTGTCTGTGGGCGGATTTCAAAAATTCTTAAACTTGATTATTTCGGGACCCTAGAGAGTATATGGTTAAAATTTCAGCTCTCTAGGTCCAGTTTAAAGGCCTAATTTTTGCCGACGGACGGACGGACATGGCTAGATCGACATTACTATCGATGCTGATCATAAATATAGTAACTTTTAGGGGTCTACGGGCAATATTAAGGTATGTTACAAACTATGCGTCAAAATTAATATACCCCTAGAATAGGGTATAAAAAAAAGTGAAGGTATTGCCCACTCGAGGTGAAGTTATTGCCTAGGTGAAGTTATTGCCCGTGAAGTTATTTCCCTGCACCCTCAAGCATGCGTTAGTGTAATGCGAGCGGTCGTGGTGTTCACATGCATTTTTGTGCGAAGGAGAGTGTCCACAAGTCAACCACGTCAGTGTTAAGGTATGCGTCTGATAAACAACCACCTCAGTGTAATAGTTATATTTTCATAGTGTCTCCTAAGCAACATGTCAGTAAAATTGTTTTGTTAAGTGCAATTTGTTGTTTGTTTCTTAGATGGCTCACTCAAATACTAACCAAGTGTCTTATATATCTAAAATAACGTCGACTAGAGCCTTTGTAAGTCACAACCAGCTAATAGAAGACTGGTTGGACGAAGAAAACGAGCACGAGTTCAGCGATTTTGACGATGAAGATGATGACCCAAAATTTCTGCCAGAAACTGAATTCTTGGAAGCCGACGAAGTTTCAGGCGGAGAAGAGTATCAAGAAGCAATTGAAGAAATACCACATGTAACCGCCACTGAAAATGTGCATCAAGATGGGTAAAGATGTTGCTCCTCCACCTCCAAGAACTGAATCGATTCCACCAAGTGGAAGAAAGCTATGCGCTATTTGTTTAACAAAACTTAAGAGATTAACTAGGTATTGTTGCTATGATAACCAACGACCATACCACGTCGCGGTTAATCGGTTCTCATCAGATCACCGCAACTAAACGACGTTGGGCGCGGTTAGTACGTAGATGGAGGACCGTTTGAGAACAACCGCGTGTCGTTGGCCAGTCCCATCTACGAAGTTTAGGTAGATAATACATACGTGGTATCACAATGCACCTAAATTGGTCTAGAACCATTGTTGCTGTGATTGTTTGAAGTCAATTTGTCTTCAATGCTCTAGGCCACTTTGTGAAGACTGCCAACAAATTGTGATTTTGAGGTTACAAATCCTTTAATTGAACCAATGAATGGATTATTTTTTTTTTTAGGTCTGATTACCATAAGTGTAAACTTTAATAAATGTGTAAGTAAATGAAGAAAATATTTATGTTTGATTTGTTTTTTAACCCTTTCTGTATGTGTAAGTTTTGGAAAAATTATTTATGTCATATCAATAAATTTTGTTCAACTTTATATGAATTTTTAATTTTATATATTAGTAATTTAAAATAATAGTGGACACTCTTAACTTTAAATTATAATAACAAAAAGTGAGAATATAAAAAGAATTTTGAAAATACAAGCTGTCCAAATGGTGTCTGGTGTACTACCACGTCAGTTAAATTGTGAAAACTAGCGCACGTCAGTCGCAGAGGGTTAAAGGTCACGAAAAGATTCTACGCACCACAAAACTTATACCCAGTCTAGTCCATCATGCCTACGAAAGTCAAAGATATATACAGGCGGCCATAGGCTAAATCACTCCCATCCAGAATGGTAGAAGAGTTTTTACAAAATGGCAGGTATCAACAGTCTTAAAAGCCGGAGTCTATGCAATAAAGCGCAGTGCCAGGGAGTGCATTAGATGAAATCTTAGATTCAAACACCAGTTTATTTTCGTATAGTCAAGTAGCTCTAAAGGCTCTTGACTCATACAAATTTGATTCCAAGCAGATAGTTGCTTATAACAATGTTAGTCTCCTCGTCTGTTTTCCAGGTCACGAGGGCAACAAATTGACTCTGTAGTACTTTAATGCCCTATTTATATTTGCATTGATCCAGAACCCTTCTGCAACATTAATTTAGAGCCCAAGTCTTGGAAAGTTCAGTTGCTGCATTCTCACTTTTTACAATGAATGCGTCAAATTGAAAATTGAGAATTGAAATGATGTTAAAATTGTAATCGCCTTTCCCACGGAAAGCAAAAGCTCCACACATATCTATGCAGGCTATGTCTAGAACATCAAGAAAATGCAAAGTATGTGAATGCCCCGCATTTCCCTTAAAAAGGTTAAACTACTTCAACGGGGGCCTAACTTAACCTCAAGATACGATAAATTCATCGGCAACAAGAATATCAATGTTCCATCGGGACCTGGATAACATTGAATATTTAAATCAATCACAAGTGAGGGTAGATCCTTTAGAGTTCACAAGAGATCTCCACAGGTTGCAATCCTGTGTTGACTTTGTTATCAAACAATGCCCCACCATCCAATAATAATAATAATTAACTATTACAGGAACTCACATTCACATGATCTGCGCTAATAAACAAACGATTGATTATGCTCTACAATCATTTCGTCCGTTCTAGCGATGTAAACGATAATCGTCATTAATTTCAAAGGAAAAAGCACCTTTCGCTCCGGCTTAGAACATATAGGCCCACCCAATGCATATTTATGCAGATTGCAGGTATGCTAATGAATTTGATTGGAAAGCCATGCCATTGTTAGACAGAAGGCCACACATAACTTGTCACTAATTTTAAGCAATATTCCAGTTAGAGGACGCAAATACCATTTTCGACGAAGACATAATTATCAATTAGAATTTTAGAGGGGTTCCAATTGAAAAGGTATTTAGCATTATGACGATGCCATTAGGGTTTCGCATCATTAAAAATGCGAAAATGAAAATTCGAAAACTCATTGTGATGCCCAAATTATTTTGGCCGTTTTCATAAAGCTCAAATACCCATTAGTCCTGATAACCATACAAATCCTGTCTTCATAATATGCGCAATAAAACTGGAAATAAAAGACCACCTAGCTTGTCAGCGGAATTTATTTAATCCTTCTCGGCTCATATAAACCTTATCGTAATTTTTTTTTGTAATTAGTTCAATTGTGCGGGGGTCATGAGGTGATTGCTTAATGCAATTAAGCCCCAATGACCCAAAAAATGCATTCAATTAAAAGTTGAACGATAAAACTCAAATGCGTCCGGCACATAAAGATTATAAAAATTTCAGTAATCAATGCGATCAAATATAATGTATGTACACAAAGGCGACGTGCGGCAGTGACGTAGAAGAAAATACATATAATTTTGTTAAACAGGAAAACCATTTATTTAACTGAATTTATTTGCAGGGGGGAATTAAATACAAAGCTCTGAAAAATGGTAATCAAGAGCTTTAAGGTTTAACCATACTAAGCCCAAAAAATTAAACGATAATAAATGAATTTCTTATACCTATATAAAAGTGTGTTTTTTTCTTTCTTTTTATTCATGAACAAATTAGGTCAATGGACTTTCTTCACATATTTATCCTAATTTATGTTTAAGCTCCCAGTTTGTGGAAAAATAATGCTCGCCAATACAAAAGACAATCATTGAAACTTTGCAGCTTCGAATTATTTCTGCTGTTTTAATACCTATTGTGCAACTAGTAAGTCCGCTACTAAGCGTCCTTGTCTGCAAGGAATTGCAAGTTAATACCGCCAGAGAAATATAATTTTTCAGCACAAGATACAAATTAGCCCACAGTTATTTGTCTGACGGGACTTAAGCAATCTTTAAGCAATCTTTAACTGTCAGACTGACAAGTTTTAACGTTACAGCGTGTAGAAGGAAACGACTAGAACAAATATTGAGGTACAGTTAGTATGTAAATAGAAATAAGGCGAACACTTTAATTTATTATCGCCGACAATTCTAGGCACTGTTGTCCAGGGGACAGAATAACAGATGAAACAAAAGCGCATATCCAATTGTTTACTGCGTGGAAGTTGCTCAAAATTGTGTACCTTAGTCGACTTACGACAAAATGCATGTCGAAAGTAAAGGATCTTTCATTAAGGACTTGACAAGTTCTTTTTTAAATAAAAAGCAAACTACTTGAGATATCTCAAAAAAAATGTATTGCCTTGAATTACTATCGAAACATTTATGAATGCAGTTCGACTTCGTTCATATGTAAACCACGGGAACGTCGACACGTTGAACCCAATTTTCGATGAGTCGGCCGCACATTTCGACCGATACGGCCGCTATTTCTCGTTTAATATTACCCGTGTTTCTTTACACGCAGATATAGGCATGGCATTAAAAAACGACCATCGCCGCTTAAGAATTCATCAAAAAAAAACTTGGCAGTGACACAGCTGGAAGTTGAGTTAAGAAATTGGTATTGAAAATCGTGAAATTCAAAAATATTAATTCCCGACAGTTGAAATTAATGCCAAACATATTCTAAAATTATAAAAAAACAGTTTCAAATTGACAGATTTACTAATTTTTGAAAAAAAAAAATAATAATAATAAAATACCGACCAAATATTCGGCGGGATGTGCCAGTGGTCGGCGGGATGTCAAACTTTGACATTTCCTGAAAAATTCATCGCAACGATTCATCAGAAACGAAGAAAATGGGTTTTGGAAGCACTGTTTATTCCCGTTAAAGGACTTAGCGGCGATAGCTATCCCCGCTTAAGTTAGCGTATATAGGATAAGTTGTTGTTGTATTTAACATGCAAATTTCAAGTTATCTCTATATCCGGGTGCAAAGAAATACGGCTATTGGCTCTGAGCTCCTCTAACGTCCCCGGCTTCTTGGCAAAGACCAATGATTTAATGTAGCCCGATAAAAAAAGTTGCACCCGCTGTATGGCTTGTGGTACTGTCTTGTTGGAACCACATATCATTGATGTCCAATTCTTAAAATTGCTCAAAGAAATAACGTTCCAACATGTCTCTGTAGCGAACACCATTTACCGTAACGTGACGCTCATTTTCATCGACGAAAAAAACGGCCCAATGACGCCACCGGCATGAAAACCGCACCAAACAGTGACTTTTTAAAATTGGCGTTAACACTCTTACAATTGCGACCACCGACTCGCAATTTCGGTAGTAAATTTTAATTGTTTGTAAACGTTGTTATTTCGTGTACTTCATCATTGATGAAAATGTTGATTTTACTGAATATTTTGACATTGACAGTTTGGTAACTGGTTTAAGGGTGCGTTCACACTGAAAGTTCGAAGTTGTCAAGTGGCTAATGAAAGACCCTTTATAAAGCACTGACATTTGCAATTCATCTCAAGTCGATTTAAGAATTGAAATCGGTTTTGTATAAAATTCGCTAAAGTATCTTATCAGTTATCACAAATTGAGATTTCTTTGAGCAAACACGCGAAAGGTAAATCATCATCAATTGCAAGTTTTGAAATGTGACTAGGAAAAAAATGATAAAATTCCGCAAAGCCTTTTTCTCAGAGTTAATAGTTAGAAACTTTTTTCCAATTACTTTTATTGATGTTTTTTTTGCTCTCCTGAAAAACTACGAATAGACTTAAGATAGTTTACCTTTTCAGCAAAAAAATATTTTGGTTCCGCACATCGGTAATATCCAAGTATTACCATTATCAAGATCAAGCAATAACCAATAACACAGGTCTACAAAAAAAAATAAAAAATTTGGTGCCTTGAGTTTTGCAGCTGATTTTATTTGTGCATTTAACGCTGATTCCAAAACTGAAAACCATTTTTCCCTAGCAGCTCTAGTTTTTGAGTTACAGAAATATTCAATTTACCCTACACTGAGAAAAAAGTGAACGGGAGCTATGCCTATAAAGTATTGTTACGGAAATTATAGTTAAGTTCATCAGTTACCAGATCTTTCGGAGGATGAAATACCCCACTGCGACACAGATGAAGACAGTGAATATGAGGAAAATGCATCTCATCAGGGATCTTAACCTCTCAAAACAATCTTCTGAGTTACTGGCATCCCGGCTAAAAGAAAAAAATCTACTTGATAAAGGAACAACAATTACGTTCTATCGCAGAAGGGAAGCAGATTTGCTAAGGTTCTATTCTCAGGAAGAAGATCTCGTTTTCTGTCAGGATGTTAAAGGTCTCTTAATAAAAATGGGCCTTCGCGAGTATGATCCAGATCGTTGGCGTCTGTTTATTGACAGTTCCAAGCGAAGTTTGAAGCGTGTGCTTTTACACAATGGTAACGAATTGGGATCAATACCTATTGCTCACTCAACCCAAATGAAAGAAGAGTACAAGAATATAGCTATAGTCTTGGAAAAGATTAAGTATCACGAACATGGATGGGTCATTTGTGTTGACTTGAAAATGGTTAACTTCCTTCTTGGACAGCAAGGCGGATACACAAAATATCCTTGCTTCTTGTGCCTTTGGGATAGCAGAGCTAAACAAGATCACTGGGTAAAAAAAGACTGTCCTGAAAGAGAGAACATGGTTGTTGGAGGAAAAAATGTTATTGATGAGCCTTTGGTTGATCGGAATAAAATAATCCTGCCTCCACTTCATATAAAACTTGGCTTAATGAAGCAATTTGTTAAGGCTATAGATAAGAATTCATCATGTTTTAAATTCATATCTACAAAGATGCAAGGATTAAGCATTGAACAAATAAAAGCTGGCATATTCTATGGCCCTCAAATCAGACGGTTAATAAAGGATACCAATTTTGTTGAATCTATGAATGAAAAGGCGAAAAGCGTGGACATCATTTGTGTCAGTTGTCGAAAACTTTCTAGGCAACAAGAAGGCTTCAAACTATAAGGATTTACTTCAGAACATGCTGACTGCTTTTCGTGAGCTTGGATGCAACATGAGCATCAAGGTGCATTACTTGCAAAACCATTTGGAAAGGTTTCCTGAAAACTTGGGTTACTTGAGTGAAGAGCAAGGTGAACGATTTCACCAGGATATAAGGACAATGGAAGAACGATACCAGCGCAAGTGGGATACGCATATGATGGCAGATTACTGCTAGAATCTGCAAAGAGATTGTCCGAAAAAACCGCATTGCAGATCAAGCAAAAAACGAAGCTTCTTGGGTTCCAGTACATCAAATCAGCAGTGAAAAATTAATTGTATATGCTAGTTAATAGAATTATTATTTTTTTATATTTATATGTAAATGTCACTAAATGAGCTTTTCAAAGAAAAAATGTTTTACTTTCTTCTTTTCACAATTATTTTGGGTATTTCTAAGTGGTACTCGTATCAGGTTTGCAACACCCTACCCCATAATATGAAAACGGGAGCTGCTAGGCAAAAACCGATTGCACATTCGTATTCAGGAGGTCGAATTTACTAAAGAACAGTTCAAAAAGTATCGGCACCAAAATGTGTGTATACCTGTATACCTGTGTAAAGGCACGTGTCGTAAAAAAAACAGAGTCAGGCCTAAAAACTCTTGGATCACACAAATGCAACAACGCAGTGATGAAATAATCCGATACCTGGTGGTTTGGCTATATACGTGAAAATCGAACCAGAGAACCCCACAGACCAGTAGCGATGCATTAAAGTAGCAGGGTTATGATCCCTTTAATCCTAATCATGGCCTCGCTGTTCAGGAAGAAGAAGAATATTGCCATTTTGTCTGCAAATCCCTAATAATTGCCTTAAAAACTTCTATACACCCACTGCATTTATTTACAATATGGATGATGTCCATCTGGTACAATATGCATCAAACGGTTTAACTGAATGCGAACATTTTAATCTGATTTTAAAATCAATTCTACTACAATGCAGTTTGATAAATATTCTAAACATCCATAAATATATTTAATCTAATCGATCTATATATATAAATGACATGCTTTTTGTTATTGTCCTCATGCTTCCAAGTCCAAAGGGCACTTTCAAAGGATAAATCAAACTGCATGGGGTTGTTAATCAAATCAGATGGTTCAATCAAACGCGACCGAGAAAAATCGCTGAAAATGTTGCTTCCGGCTCACTTTGCAGGACATAAGAAATGAACATATAGTGGAAGTTTCAACAACAAGAAACCTCAGCAGTTTATCCGGGAAACTATTCCCTGCGCATAAGGTTAAGTGGACCATAAACTCATTTAAACCATTCAAGGTACCGGGTACAGACAGTATCTTTTCTACCCTTATCTAAAAAGTTATGGATTACTTGATACCTATCATGATAGCCTTATTTAGGTTTAGTTTCAACTGGATATACACCAAACACTTGCAGGGAAGTAAATGTACTATCTATCCCCAAACCAGGCAACAAGGCGAATGAACTACCTAAATCATACCGTCCCATAAGCTTGACATCTTTTTTTCTGAAAACAATGGAAAAGATTATCGACGGTCAAAACAGAGAATGCTTTGCAAGCAGCATGCCTCTACACCTATGTCAATTTCCATATCAGAAAATTAACTGAAGGCGCTCTGTTTAAACTAACAGAGGTCAAAATCGCCTGAAGGTGCAAAGAGATTGCACTATGCGCCTGTCTTAACATAGGGGGTGCTTTTGATAACATTGGATATGATTCCATACCAAATGCTTTGCATCATAGAAATATAGACCAACCCACCATAAAATGGATCAAAGCGATGTCTGAATGTCGAAAAATAAATGCTTCATCAGGACCGACGTCATAAGAGCTTATGCTTTAACAGAGATCCCAAATAGAGAAGCATGGGTTAGCAATAATCCTCCAAATAGCCACAGTGGCATTTAGTGGAATATGGATGGTTTTAAAATGAAAACGGGTTTGAGAGCTGCTACGAGTATATCAAATTTCAAAATGGCAATATTTATGGGAAAAAGCCACGGCGTATTTCAAACAAAGGTCCACGCCATTCAAGAATGCGCTAGCCACGTTTATGCATCTGGTATTAACGGCGCAAACATTAACGAATAGTCAAGCAGTACCTTGTAGGGGAACAATCAAAGATCTTTGTACAGAATTCTCCCCCGGCTAGTGCGTGAAATGTTGAGCTGTTGAGATCGATGGCGAGTTGATGCTCGTGAATTGAGTCTCACACTCTCGGCTACAGCAGCCACATTCTCGTCTGTACGCACCGTACGACGACGGGGACCATGAGTGTTGTCCACTAGCATACCAGTCTCACGAACTTTTTGCACAAACTTGCGTACAGCAGGCGCGGTGGGTGCTTCATTTCGGCCAAAACTTCTTTTCAAAATACGCACTGTTTGGGCTAAACAGCACTCACTTTGGAAATAAGTTTTCAATATTTGCCAACGTTGTTCAAGCATAAAGCGACTTATTTCCGCCTGCGGAGGTATGATACTGACTTTCTGTCAAAATGTCGAGCGGGAAACAGCTGTCAGTGTCAAAATAACCTATCATTTAAAAAGAAACCACTAAATGGCCCACCCGTTATAGGGGAAACTTGTGAAATCTGACTAATGGAAAATTTTCCGATAGACCTTGTTTTCTTCGCATACAAATTTATTCTTCAATACCGGAATCCAGAAATGTACGCCCCAAAATTAAATTTATTTTGTTCGTCTTTGTTACACTTTCCAAGAATTTTCTTTCCATATGCGTCTCATTTCTCAAGCAGCTACGTTCAAAATTGGTTGCCTAAGGGTTCAATTGTCGGTGTGGAATGTATCCATTTCTTGAACAAAATATACAGTACAGACAGCCTTAACCGAACTTTCGGTTATAACGAATAATTATAACAATAAACCAATCCGAACAAATGTGAAATAAGGCCAACGGATTACAATTTCGCTTAAAGCAAACAATTTTTACGTGTTCAACAAAGAAAATGTCCGCTTTTAACGAACTTAAAATGTCTCCTTTACATTGTCATTCGTTATTTTCCAAATTTTCCGGGACTTCATCCAGAACTGTATATCTATATGAATGTATCTACGAACAATCTCAAACGACGAATGTTGTTCTTGAACATGATTTTCTCGGTTCTCCCCGTGTTGCATTATGCTTGCAGCAAACGATAAATTAATAAATTTCAAAGGCAGCACAAAGGAAGGAGTTGAGTTCCAAAGTGGATAGAAGAAGGATATACCTGCGTAATATTAATTTAATAAGTTAATTAATTAAATGAGAAATACAGGCGCAAAGCGATATACCTATGCATGAAAATGAGTCCAAGTAAGTCAATTGTTGGCTCAATTTGGAAGAAAAGGCAGGACATTTTGGACTACTTCAGTCGAACAAATTCGAAGTAAGAAAAAGTAAAAAAACATCAACCAAAAAAGTGGAGTTTGTTTTTTTCTTACCATGTCACTTATAAGAAACGTCGGTTATAACGAACCATTTTGGTCGGTCCCTTCGAGTTCGTTATAAGCGAACACTGGTGTATTGCATTTTATTCAATTTTTCAAGACGTTGATAAATAAACGTAAAACTTCATTCAAAGTTACCCCTTATTATAGTTATTTTCACATAACATATATAAAAAAAAAATAGAAAATAATATAAAAAAAAGAAGATTGACGATTGTGGAAAATAATGCGACTAGTAGAAATGTTGCGAATTGTAGAAAAAAACATAGGGACGGGCTACAGTCCGCTTGTGCGAACTGTTGGATACCCTATTCTTATTCCTATCCCTCATAAGTGGGTGTGACAAAAGTCTTAGTATGGTTGAATTGTTAAGAAAGCTCTACATATAATTATAATTATACGAGTAATTATAATTAGAGTATAATTTAAAGGATTTTATCAAAATAAAAACGAAGCTTTTGTAAAAAAAAGATCGCTAGCTCAAACTTTGGTCTTTCAATAAAATGTTTTATTTAATTGTGGGCGTCTCAGTAGGCGGATTTAAAAAAAAATTAACACAAGAGCATAAAGGGCCCCTAAAGAGTATATATTACAATTTTCAGCTCCCTAGATCAAACTTTGAATTTTCAAAAAAAAAAAAAACATAGGGACGGGCTACAGTCCGCTTGGGCGAACTGTTGGATACCCTATTCTTATTCCTATCCCTCATAAGTGGGCCTGACAAAAGTCTAAGTATGGTTGAATTGTAAAGAACGCTCTACATATTTTGTTATATAGCATTTAAAGGATTTTATCAAAAAAACGCTCCCTAGCTCAAACTTGGGTGTTTCAATAAAATTGTTTTATTTAATTGTGGGCGTGTCAGTAAGAGGATTTAAAAAAAAATAACACATGAGCATAAAGGGCCCCTAGAGAGTATATATTATAAATTTCAGCTCCCTAGCTCAAACTTTGGATTTTCAAAAAAATTGTTTTATTTATTTGTGGGCGGATTTTGAAAAATTTTTATCCCGAGCAGTTTTAGGAGTCATAGAACATATATAAAAAATTTCAGCTTTCTAGCTCAAAATTCGATTTTTTCCAAAATTTTGTTTTTTTGAGTTTGTGGGCGTGTCTGTGGGCGGATTTCAAAAATTCGTTTGACTTGATTATTTCGGGACCCTATAGAGTATATGGTTAAAATTTCAGCTCTCTAGGTCCAGTTTGAAGGCCTAATTTTTGCCGACGGACGGACGGACGGACATGGCTAGATCGACATTACTATCGATGCTGGTCATAAATACAGTAACTTTTAGGGGCCTACGGGCAATATTAAGGTATGTTACAAACTATGCGTCAAAATTAATATGCCGTTAGAATCTATATATATAAAAATCAATCCATATTTCAGTTTGTTGCCGGCGCTTGGCCAAACGCGTTAACCGATTGCAATGCAATTTTTTTCCATGAAAGGTGACGTCTGTACAAAGGATGTTTGGTATGTGCGATATCTGTATCTGCATCGGTGTGTGAATTATGGGCATTTGAGTGAGTACACATACATATGTGCATATGCGTGTAAATTCCGATGCAGATACAGAGACCGCACATATAAAAAACCATCGTACAGACGTCACCTATTTTGTTATCCGAACGCGCATATGAAAGAGGGAGACCAGACCAACGTTTCAAGCCTATTGTGGTATTTGTGCGCACTTTCATTCTTGAGATATCGTGTGTTCAATGTTTTATTCAAATAACTCTTATTGAATTTTTTTGCATTTTTTTTTGTGAAAGTTGCTTTTCCACATTGATAACAATCGGTGTAAAAGTGAATGAAAAGTGATTCTATCGAAGTTTTTTACTTTCGCTTTGTTGTTTGATTCGCACAAGTAAGCTGACATAGGCGCCTGCCAGACAAAAAGCACCTACCCTAAGCGGAACAGGTTGAGCTCAAATCAGGTAATCTTCGGTATTGGCCTGAGAGTGTTTCTGTGAAGTTTGGCCAAAATCGGTCTCCTTTTTTTAGGGGCAGCAACATAGGTACACCAGATACCCGCTATAGACAATAATAAGGAAGTCTACTCGAACATATTGGCCAATAGAATTCTCGGGCACGGGCAAAGCCGGGCGGGTGCAGCTAGTAGGGTATAAAAATAGCACAGAACAATTCCACTTTTTACAAGTTTTACTGTATTTCTTTTTGTTAGGCGCAACACACGCCGGGAAAGTACCTGTTAGGGCACGGGCAAGGCCGCGCGGTACAGGTAGTATTTGTACAGGGTGGGTCAAAAGTGACTTCCTAACTTAAAGTGATAATAACTTTTATAGATTTAATTTTTTATTAATAATTTATTTTAGAATCACAAAGTATGATTTATGGAGATTTTTTCGGCTAAGTATGAAATATAATGTCCCTCAAATGAGCACCAGCTTCATGCTCACAGAGACGGGCTCTTTCTAGAGTGTTTTCCATAACACTTTGTAGGACATCTGGACTCAACGCCTGTGTTTCAGCTTGAATGTTCTCCTTCAGCTGCGGAACAGTGGTGGGTTTATTTACGTACACTTTACCCCTCAAAAAACCCCACAGAAAAAAGTCCGGTGCAGTCAAATCCGGAGAACGTGGAGGACAATTAAATCCCCGAATTTTTGGAAATTATTCCGAACTGCGTAAACAACACGTTTTTGAGGATCTTCTGGCTTTAATTCTTGTCCAAATGGAATTTTGTATGGAAACAGCTGCAATTCGGTTCTTAGAACTTTTCGCTTTGAACTGCGGGACACACCGAGTTGACGAGGGCGCCTTCGTGTCGATGTTTCTGGACTCTCCACAACACTTGCAAGAATGCGTTCCACATTCGCTTCGATTCGAGCACTGCGAGGTCTCCCAGCTCCAGCAAAATCAACTAGAGTTCTTTGTTGACGAAATCGTGCCACCAGTGCCGTAATCATGTGCGCAGAGGGTGGATTTCGCACATTAAAATGACGCCGATAAGCTCTTTGGGTTAAAATAATCGAGTGAATATTTTCAAAATAGAATTCAATTAGTTTGGTCCTCTCTAAAGCGCTGTAATTCATTATAGTAAATCTCCCAAGTTTGTTTTATAAGTACCTTAAAAAAGAAAAGAAACAAATTAAAAACAAAAGAGTTATGATTTTTGTAAATTAGGAAGTCACTCTTGGCCCACCCTGTATATAAAAATGAAACGCCGTGCGTTAGCCTCGTAAGACCATGAGAACGGGTCGAAAGATTTGGATGAATATTTTTTGTTTTGTTCGTCTCGGCACTGGGGTGGTTTAAAAAAATCGAAATTTGAGCTTTGTATGAGAATGTTATATATAAAAATTAATTTTTGTGTGGTCGTCTTCTATGCGTTCACGCATCGTCAATCCGATTGAGTTGAAACTTTGTGTAGTTGTTGTTGGCACCTGCGCGAACGTTTCTAGCATAAAACCATCAATGTACAACATCTTGCGCGCTAATGTTCGTGTGTTCCTCTTCAATGCGTTCACGTTTCAGTTAAGAAAATTGTACAGCTATTGCAGACAGGCATTTGGGTGAAAGTTTCTGACATAGTACTATCAACGTTGGCTAAAAATATGAAATCTCCCTAACCCGGGAACCGAAACGCTGTTTGATTTGAAGAAGAAGGCCTACGTAGGCGCCTGACGGACCAGTAGAAACTAACCTTAGAGGAGCAGCATGAAACAACTAATCAGTTTAAATATTTAGGCATCACTTTCCAACAAAATATGAGTTGGTCCAAACATTTTTCGATTCTGAAACAATATTTAAGATCAACCGTACGTAGCTTTTATCGCCTAAAACAATTTTGTGACAAAAAAAACTTTAAACACAGTATATTATGGCATATTTCAATCAAAGCAATAACAAATACGGAATAAGTTGCTGGGGTGGGGCTTACCATACAAAGATTGAACCATTGACTGTTTTGCAAAAGTGTGCTATACGAAAAGTCTGTATTGTCAATCGTTTAGCTCCTTCTATAGTTTTGTTCAGAGCATTGAAAATTCTGCCACTAAAACATTTGTTCTATTTCAAAGTTTCAAATTTTTTTTTATGAGAGGAGCGGTGACACTCGCAATTTGCGAAGCAATTTAATTAATGTTATCGATATTCCTCCTTTCCGTACCACTATATTTAGAAACTTTTACTCCATCGTGTCGTGCAAACTATTTAATCAACTTCCTATAAATATCCGAGGTATAAGATCTTTGTCCTAATTTTTAAAATGTGTTAAAATGTGGCTTCTTGGTTTGGATCTCGAGGAAATTAAAGTTTTGCTGCCCTATGTTGTCTAAATATGTACATTACATTGTTCTATTGCTGTTTTATGTACAAATGTTTCTTTTATATTAACGTTCTTAACGTTCTTTCTCTTTTATTGATAATTTATTGTTAATTTATTGTAAAATTCTGCGTATGAGTTTAAACATAAAATGTTCATCCTTCAAAATTAATTAAACACTTCCAAGCTATTTTTCATGAAGTGCCATTATCTATATTTGTTACTGTACAAATAGTTATGTCACTACCTATTCTTTTTTCAATTGTGTTAGTAGATTAAGTCAATAAAAAGTTGTAAAATCAAGAATAGTGAATAAACAAAATAAATAAATAAATAATAACCGATTGAGCTCGAATTTTCAGGCAATCTTCGGTATTGGCCTGAGTGTGTTTCCTTAAAGTTTGGTCAAATCGGTTAAGTTGTTTGGCTTGCAGTTTTGAACGTCATTATAATAACATGAATTTTATTTTGTTAGGCAATGCACGCCGTGTACTCGCTAGTTTTTCTATGCTTTAATGCATTTTCTTTTGAAATTATGTTTATGTCATTTTGTTTTATTGAAGTGATGATGATTAATTAATAAAAAAAAAGTTTTTAACTAAAGTGCCTTGAACTTTTGGTCAAACGTGTTCATTATTTAATTAAGAAAAATATTTTTAATGGTACCACTTAAAAACAATTATGAATGCAATAAATCAGTCGAAACATAAAATAAAAAAAAAACACAGTAAAAACTTCACGATATAAACAATAACATTCACCTCACTCGCTCTATTCACTATTCATTCAGAAAATTTAATAACATTCCTTTTTACTCAGATCTTAGATCTTTTTAACATTTGCTTGCTTAGGCAAATAGATTTAAGGTGTTTTGTTTTGTAATGAACGCATATTGGTCCACCTGGCGTCAGATTCGATATTTACCAAGTTCTTTACCTGCTGTTCCCATGTTCAGTATACTAATTTCGCCAAAATAGGAACCTGCCTTTAATGAAGCCATCACAGTTTTACCGTTATCGGCGACCACCTGAAGTCTACCTCTGTTTACAATATACATCTCCTTGCCAACCTCACCTAATTGATAGTGTAGATGTTTTGTCATAAATATCCGATGGAATATTACATAATGAATGTGTCACTTACCTTTGCGACAAATATAATCACCAGGTGAAAATAGCACCGGTCGCAATCGTAGCACCAGTTCACACAGGAATCCAGCTTCGGTGTTTTGAAATATTTCGACTCGCTTAAGTGTATCTAAATGGACGTTAATTGCTATTTCAGCCTAAAACCAGAGACCATCGAGATATGAGAGATTGAAAATATGATAAACGATGGCAGTGCAACGAACCTTTAGTTTATCAGGAAGACAGGATACTGCTCGTTCTTCATCGGAACACTTTTGGGTGAGCCACAGATAGTCGAACCATTTGATTACCTTCACCTGAAGGTGATTTGGTACTCGACGCATTCGCATATATGTCTTGACGCCGTCCAATTTCGCTGTAATAAGAAATAAAATAAAATTAATTCATCGCTATAAGGATAAAGTTTCTTTTCAAGGATTAAGTGATTTGAGATTGGTCTGATAATTGCATGTCCTGTCCCAAGCACATAAATCCATCACTTTAAATCTCTGGACATGCCTACCCTCAGTTCCTTTATTTGCACATGAAGTACATCCTACATTTCCCCTGTAGGTTCTCATTGCTGCCAAATGCATTGAATACGATAGTAGGTGAGATGCTTTTGTGTGTGGCACAGTGACAGTTCCAGCGAAAGGAAGTCCTGCCGCCTGATTACAGTAAATAGTTGGTGTCACAAGTAAGCTTTTCCTTTATACTGTCTACGTGACAACATAAAGTGCTTTCCGTTACGGGGTAATAAATCTTTCTTTTTCAAACCCTTCACCTGCGGGCCCTTCCTCTTCCGCCACTACATCAGTTCTGTCGAAGGTTGGGTTTTATAAGTTACCTGACGCGCTCTATGTGCAGATATAAAAGGATCACGCTTCATTGCACTAAGATGACACGTAAAGCAGTTTAAACGATGTTTGCTTGTGTGTCGCTTTTTAACCGTATTCTTTGCAAATCGAAGCCGAAAGGACTTCATATTCATACTGTGTGCAGTTTGAACTTGGTTAATTGAAGCCACTACTAATAACACGAAATGCAAAAGATTAATAGCTTCTGCTGTGGATGACTCTTCTGTGGACAGTGCCATGTTATAAGGAGAAAGGGTTTAATTTTTTTTATGTTATTATCAAAATATTACAAGGACGTTTTATCAAGTAAAAAGAATTATTCCTCTACGTGGTTGGAGGGCAACTTCCACCATATGCATTACTATTACAAAAGCCCACCAGCTTGCCAAAGATTTTGTTATGTGAGCCTTTATAGTGCCAGACTCTTGAAAGCGGGTGACGTGAAATAACGCCGAACGAAACAAGACCAAATTTCAAATTTTGGTCTTATTTCGTTTTCAAAAATGAAATAACCAGAATTTAACATTTTTTCCTCACTATAACGAAATATTGAGACGTTTAATTTGTATACCCTATTCTAAGAATATATTAATTTTGACGCATAGTTTGTTACATACCTTAATATTGCCCGTAGACCCCTAAAAGTTACTCTATTTATGATCAGCATCGATAGTAATGTCGATCTAGCCATGTCCGTCCGTCCGTCCGTCCTTCCGTCCGTCTGTCGGCAAAAATTAGGCCTTTAAACTGGACCTAAAGAGCGGAAATTTTAACCATATACTCTCTGGGGTCCCGAAATAATCAAGTTTACGAATTTTTGAAATCCGCCCACAGACACGCCCACAAACTCAAAAAAACAAAATTTTGGAAAAAATCGAATTTCTTGTTTTGAACGCTATATTTAGTTTATCGATTCTATTAGCAATCAATTCAACATTCGCTCTTTCATGAATATCAAGGGTTGAGTGGTGCCAAGGTAAGTTTAGCATCATTTTCAACAATTTGTTTTGGGACACTTGCATTTTTTTTATATGACATCTTGCAGAGTCGCCCCACACCTGACACCCGTATAGCAAGATTTCTTGGAAGATTACGTTGTGCAAGATAATTTTGTTGTGGTGGATCGAAGGGATTGCCTACTTCCCTTCGTTAAATTTTATTTTCCATCTGTGATAAAATTTGATTAACACTACCATTGCATTTTGAAGATTCCTCCCAATATTGAGAGCGAATTCATGCGATGAAAATATTGCGGTGTCATCTGCAAATACAGCCAGATCACAGTTGTTTATTTTTGGCAGGTCATTTATTTGCAACGAATTCAAACTTCTTTTTTTTCAAATGCTATCAAAGAAAGATTTCGCAGTCGTTGATCATTTACTGATGAATGTCGTATCGCGTCTATTCTCGAAAGTGCCGAAAATGATGATTCGATCAAATATATGCTAGCACCAACTGTCTCGACAGCTTCAAAGAGGCGATAAGTTGTAGGAAAAGCCTTTTTAACAGGAAACAACACCTGAAGTATATTCTAATCTTGCAATCCAGAGCTATTTTTTTCTTTGAGCAGATCATTTTTTATAACTAAAATTCCTTCGTGTGAAGGCAATATCTAATTTAACTCCGTCATTCATTTACTCGTATCTATGAAATGAAATAACTGTGTCGATAAATTTAAAACAAATTCGTTTTAATGATGTTATTTCATCGTCATTGTTATTTTCCGCAAGTGAAGACATAACACTGGATTCGCATAATCGGGTAGATCGACTTTTCATTCTCCGTGATCTTAAGGAGGGAAAATATTCAAGAGCATTCTGTTTTTCATCTGGTGTATCCAAAAACTGTTGAAATGATTCATCACTTCGCAAATCGTTTACACCTTCCTTAATTGACCTATTAAAATGTTCGAGGGGGTTTTTCTTTTTTATACTATAAAGTGTTAAGTTTACCAAAAAATTTGTTGTGCTTTTGATTTTTTTATTATTTAAACAAAAACTATAAAAATCAAAACTTAAGCATGTAATTTTATTTAAAATATTTTTTTTTCGTATCTATACGTTGAATAATACCTAAATATAGAATATTTTCTTAAAATGTTGGAGCGTATGAAGGGTCATAACGACCTTGGGCAGATAGTAGAACGTGGAGAGGGGAGAATGGCAAAAATAATCATTTAATGTATTCAATTGTTTTCTATCACAGTTTTCTAACAATGGATGAATCAAGGACCAGTAGTATAACTAATGAGTACAGCTGCATTATCTGTGAACAATTGGGTTCATTTTCCGCAACGCAAATCCAGGCGGAGACTCAACTTACGTTCATAGTATCCGTTTTCCGAAGGTTTGACATATCTGCCAAACTGACACAGGCTTCGAATAACTACGATCCTAAGTCGACCGACTGGAAAATGCATCGAGGACTTGTCCTCTCAAAAGTCAAGTGAGTCCACGTGAGACCTGGATGAAGCAGCGTTCTAGCTCAACAAAGTGCTGCTAACCTAATACGATAGTAGTTGTGTCAGTAAAACCAGTATGAAGAAACGTAAGGTTTCCTGGCGGAAGGACCAACTTGCTAAGCTCGGGAAGAATGTTAGAAAGCTCTTCATCGAGCCAAATAAATAAAATTGTGGTACCATTACAGGATCGCTCTCACAGAATATAACTCAGAATTGAGAAGATCGAAACGAGCTACACGGACTAAATACACCGAAGACATAGCAGACATGCCAGTCGCAACGCGTATTTATAAAGCTCTGGGTAAATAGCATACGAACTGTGTAGGTTTACAAAAGGAACAGATGGTACCTACACCACGTAACCCGAGGTCGAGGATACTATAAGAAACTTACTTCAGGTTCACTTTCCAGGCTCATCTATCCATGCTACACACGATAACTAAAACGCTACAGCCCCCAAGGCGTTTGTAGCCAGTAGAGTCAACAGTTTCTTCTTTTCCCGTAAATTAAAGATTTGAACTCATTGAAGTTCAATTTCTCTGTAAAAGGAACAGCCAAAAAAACAAGTGTTCTTTTGTCATCATTATCTCCTACAGCTGATTAAGCGTTTGAACACCTAAAAAGAGTAAATCTACAAATCCAGGTATGGTTAGGAAATGTAGATACTGAAAACGCAGATATTGAAAATTGGGGCTGGAGGTATTTTAATAACATGCTTATCCCAATAACAATGAATCAATCACCAGCTCCACATAATTTATTGCAAAATGTTGTTTTGTAGCTGCAAAAAGTGTTGTGTAGCTGCTTGTGGATGTCGAAAGAGTGCGGCTTATACTGCAGTGTAGCATGTCTACAGTGCAGCGAAAATACTTGTTTTAATACTTCGCCAATCATTGAAATAAGTGAAGTTGAAGAAAATACTTAAATAGACAAAAATGTAAATTGTTTAAAAAAAAAAATTGATATCTTGATAATTTTTTGTTTCATTTTCCTTCATTTATTTCTTTTTCCTAATTACTATCTCTATATGAATATATAAATTAACTTAATTTTGGTGTAGAAAAATGTTCTACAGCCTAATATTATGAGGTGTTGTATTATTTAAACTATTAAAATTATAAATATTTCATTATTTTTTTTAATCGAAATCACAATTTTTTAATAGGTAAACTTTTTTGTATATATATTATAAGCTAAACATTCCACTTTGAATTATAAAATTTTATTCACTGTAACGGAAATCCGAGGTTTTCATGCTTTTAACGCCCCAGACACTCCACTAGTTGTTGCAAAATTCTATTAGCTGGTTCCTGTGGCGGATCCAGGGGGGGGGGGGGGGGTATCGAGTCCGGACCCCCCCCCCCCCCCAAGGAGGTCCGAAAAGACCTGAATCTGAAATGCTGGTATTCTGTCGCCGAAAATTTGCATATTCTATTTTACGATTCGAAAATCCAAAAAAGATTGTAATGTGCAAATAAATGATTTTTCGTATTTTGTCATGCCTAATATTATTATTCAATTCATGTTACTACAACAGATTAGCAATAGTGCGAAATCTAGAGAAAATCTCAATCGATTTTAAAATTCCGCGGTTTTTTGAAGAATTCTTGCAGAATTTCGTCTTCGTTAGTCCAATTTCAGGATGGATACTCAAAGAAGTGAGTCCATTGAGGTGCAACCCGTCCTATTGTACTTCTAAGATATTTTTTTTATTCTTCTTAGGGTCGAAAATGATCGTTCTGGAGCTGCTGTTGTTACGGGTAACACTGCCAATACTCGTAAGATCGTGTTCACGATTTTGAAACATTTTTCATTGATAACCTAAAAAATAACGTAACCATTAAAAATTAAGTATTCAATGGGTTATAGAAACTGATTCTGGAAGTAAAAATTCCGATCTGAAGTTACTCACCGATAGTGCATCGAGCACATTTTGAATATCTTGATCAAAGATCCGTTGCCTCCACATTCTCATCTCTGAGATAAAATTCCTTTCGGAACAGTCCAATATTTCGTCATAAAACTTGTAAAGATCTGCGCATTTTTCCTCATCAAATTCCTGCTTGGAAGGAAATAGTTGTCCGAAACTGTGGAAGATCGATTTGTGTTTTTCGAACCGACTTTGGAGATGAAAAATGTAAGTATCAAGGAATGGAATGTAGAAGGCAATTCTGTAATAATCTTCGACATTTTGTGTTTCAACGTTGCAACGGTTTTTCTGTTGACTGCAACGACGAGGCAATTTCATATTAAGAACAGATTTCAGCTACATTGTCGCAAATGATACAAAAATTTGAATCAACGTTTTCCTGCTTTTCCTTGATATCATTCGTAGCATCATCAGCTAACTTTGTGGCTTCTCCTAGATCTTGATTTTTCGTCTGCAATTCCCGACTCAGAGGCAAGACGATAGAATTGATCGATTCCATTATATGACAAAAGATTTGAAATTCGATTGTCAAAATCGCAGTCAAAAGCTGAGAAGTCTTTTGTGAAGTCTCTCGATCTTTCCACTTTTTTATTTCTTCCAAAACTTCTATAACGGCCGGTTGAAGGTTCGAGGTAAGTTGAAACTGCTTCATGAGACTGAGCCCATCTTGTAACAGCGAAAGAATTCAATTTTTTCTTTTCTCCGGTCGTGCTTTTTCGGCATTTTCAAAATGTCTTCCTTTAAAATGCTGTGTCTCTTCGGCCAGTGGAAAAATGCTTCTATTGCTCCGATAGTTCCTAACGCCTTTTTTATACCCGAAACTCGGCAAGCGGCATTGATGACCAAACTGAAGCCATGCGTGGCACAATGAACGTAGATTGCAAGAGGAAAATGAGACCTGATATGGGCTTGTACTCCGTTTACTTCGCCACTCATAACTGGTGCATATATATATCTGTGTAGCAAAAAATTCTCGACACTGTGTCGCGAAGTACATGTTCCGAATTAAAATTGTTTGCAGTGGTAACCGTGTGTCCACACAAGCGGCACTATCGTAGTTTCATGCAAAATGTATCAAAAGAATGAGAAAATGAGGTTAAGTTAGGTCATGACAGCATAAATTTTATGGACCCCCCCTAGTCGAGATCCTAGATCCGCCACTGGCTGGTTCAATTGTTCCCAACAATTTAAATAAATATCCAACAAAAAAAATAATTTTGTTTTAATCGCGGAATCAAGCAATGACAATCCTATTACTGTTACCATACCATCTGCATTGAGGTTGTGTTCGTTGCTTTCCTTCATTTTCATCAACGTTTGAACTAACTGATCAAAATTACTGTTAATTGCAGAAATTGCTTAAAAATGTCCTGACCAGCGTTGTTCTATAAGCAATAGAATGTTTCTACCCTCGTAAAATTTGCAAATCTTGAAGCGATTAAAAAAGTCATGAAAGAGCTTTACTTGCTTTTGGGTGAGCTGAGCGCACCGTTGCAAATGGCTACCTACGGCCGTAACTGCGTAGCACTTTTTCACAATCAAAGAGTCCATTGTGTTCGACGACAGTACCTGTAGGGCTGCTTGAGATAATGGACAAACGCAATACCTGCAGAACAATTTTTCATCGGAATATACCCCCAGAATCAACCCTCAAAACACGTTCACAAAAACAAATTAACCGCCCTGTATTATGATTTAATTAGTTAATTTTAGTAGTTGGTTGTTATTATTTGTTTGTCATTATTTGCATATTTTTTGATTGAATTATAATCAGTTACAAAAATTGTAACGTTAACTGAACACTGTGCAATCAGAAACGTGTATTTACTCTGTTTTTGTTTTTATATAAAATAATTCAATTTGTGCCAAATGTTTGAACAATTTCAATCGAACACGAAAAAAGATACAAATGCCATGCATCATTTAAAAATTCAACAAAGTTCCAGTTCGTTGCTCAATAAATAAATTATCATCTGCACCACATGCAAACACTCCGATTGAATGTGATGCATTCGGGACAAAAAGTTTTGTCCCTTCACGCCCATTAAATGTAACAGAACACTCGGCGCTTTCGAAGGCGGGAAAGAGGGAGGGACACCCAACTTGAAACAACTTTATTTAATAATTGACCGCCCTTTTAAATAAAATTATCAAACTGAACATGGTTGTTTTTCCGTCAATTCTTCTGTAACAATATTTTCGCGTTTCCCCCTGTTGCCAGTTGTTCTGCTGCATGATTTAAGGATGGCGTTAAAAAAACAGAAGGAACAAATTAAAATCCTGGTGGTACGCAGCTAACCCGATTTGATGTCACGGTTCCGATTGGGCTGTCTTTGACATGTTTTGCTCTGAAAAATTCCCTTCTTTTCATTTTGCTGGGGATAATGGCTGAGTTGCACGTAGTTTAGGCATAAACTTTTTACAAAAATGCAATTACTAGTTCAATGGATTAATTGATGGATTTGTTCACTTTGAAGTTACTCTGCTATTAAATTGAATTGCAATGAAATATTGGAACTTTGGTTTTTAACTTTGAATTCCTCCTAAAGCTGGGAGGTTGCTTTATTGTGAAGAGAAAATTAGTTCGAAAATGTTTCAGGTAATCAATCTTCTTTCGACAAAGTCATTTGAATTCATATTTATTTAAGCATCGCCTGAGCTTATATGCTAACGATACTCTTTGGAAAGTAATCAATTGTTTATTCCTCAGCAGCTTTCAATGTTTACCACATCTGTTGTATCTCTATCTGTTCTATCCAATCTTATCTTTAGATAATGTTTAATCGAAATGGAAAACAAGTTCCATTTATTTGATTGTGGAGCTCAGGGAAGGAGGGCATTGCGTCCGCAATCAATATGTACCAATCAATATGTACCAAGTTAATTATTAGTCAGAGCCTCCTAGATGCGAAGTTCTTCCCCATTTGAGCTCAGGTCTACAATTTTATCCCAACTGAAAGGGACTACTAACTTTGGCACTACCATGTGATGTATGTTCAGGCAAATATAAGGGGATGTTTTGACTATGGCTTTGAAGTAGGCCACATCATGAAATTGACCTGTTAACAAAATAGAATACATAATTCAAATTTGCATTTGCGAATGACATTTGGGGCTACTTTACAACGTATCTTTCAAGAAAAATAGATTTGGAACGTATCTTTTAGCTTAGTGCGTTAAATTTCAATTTGAAAATTACACGGATGTAAGGTTAAGTTTAAGCAAGTTTGCGTGAAAACTCTACCGAACAAGGTGGCTAAGTTAAAATATCACAAAACAATAAGTAAGCCAAAATATACCCCCCTTCGGCATAGGGGTTCGAATTAACCCGAGGTAAGCATGCCGGTCGTAAGAGGTGACTAAAATCCAAACTGGGGGGTGGTTCCAGGAGCGACCCCAGGTGGTTCATAGGGGAGCCTCGGTACGATACGCTCGATATCCGAGGTCGTGGGGTATAGCAGAGATGTAAGCGATGTCTGTATGTGGATAGACTACGGTCTGCGCTCATGCAGACTGCACTTTACCCGCTGTGAATGCACTACCGCGAACCGAACCAAAAGAAAAAGTATGAAGGAACAAGCTAATGGCATATCTACGCCAGGTGGCACTCGCAACAGCGAAAATCCACCAGTGGTCTTAACGACCGCGGCCGGGGTAAGGATTCTGGAGGCCCCAACCAACTTACTACCAACGCCTTTGCAGGCGTTGACTTAGGAGTTGTAAGAACGGTTGCTTCCGAAGACTCCTGGAAAAATAGAGAAAGTGGCGGAGAAGTTCAACCTGATACGCTTAATCTTCATTCCAATAGACAGGTAGCTGATTGTTGCGTTGTTGCTGATGAAGCCCAGGAAACCGGACAGGCTGAACGGGCTCCATAAGCGGTACGCACCGTTGGGCTTCTGTCTAAGAGCCATCGGAAGAGGAAACAGAGGAGGGCGGCAATCGCGCGGCGCAAAGAAACTGAACCAGTTGAAGGCGCAAGCGCTGAGAACTGTATTACCTCGGCGGCGATGGCTGAGAGATGCATGTCGGCAGAGGTTTTCCTAACCAGCAAATTAAAACGAATGCTGCCTCCAAGGTAATTATACTAATGGCTATGGACTATGTTGCAAGGAAGAAGTGGAGGGGGCGAAGTATCTGCGTCTGTAGCGACAGACAGGCTGGGCTTAAGGCCTTGCTCAACCCCTTAACAACCTCCAAAATAGTTCGTGAATGCTTCCTGAATTCGGTCGGAAAGCTGAATTCATTTAGACTGGGTCCCGGATCATAACGGGGTCACGGGAAATGAGATATCCATGAACTTGCTAGACAGGGCTCAGGGGAGGAATTCTCAGGACCTGAACTGACGATATGTCTGCCTGCGTCCTCGGCCAGGGCTTCCTTCACGGTTGCGTTTCGTATGAACACAATCGCAGATGACATGACTCTCCAGGGTGCAGACAGACTACCGGCATTCTTGTTGTCTCTCAACAGAAAAGACTGCAGACAGACAGACTACTGCCGTTCTTACGGGCAATTACGCTTTTGCCAAGCATCTTAAGGTGCTAGGCTTAAGCGATACCACCAACTGCGAAGCTTGTGAAGGAAGGGATGACACTGCCTAACATTTCCTCTGGTTTTTGGTGCTGATGTGGTGAGTGCTGTAAACTTAAGCTCCTTATCATTGAAGCGACTACTCCTCTTTCTAAGGAAAACAAGTAAATTTTCACAGTAAAAGTGGTGTGTCTTCCTGGTAGTACAATGGACCAGTATTGAGTCTGACTGCTTGAGTGTGGAAATTCTCACACCCCGAAAAAAAAGTATCAAACAAGAAAAAATAGCAATACTATTATATTTGATTAGTCGGAAAGACTGGCTGATGAATCCAAGAAGGTTACATGAGCCTCTCAGAAAGAGAAGGCACGGCGGATGAATTCGCTAGATAGAACGATGTCGTCTTCAATCAGGATGAGAGATGATGAATGATGAACTGCTTTTTAGAACACTAGGCGGGGTGTTGAAAAAGAGATGGTGGCGGATGAACCCTCTTTGTGCGAACTGCAGCTCACAAATCCCTGAAGTAGTCTTCCGGCACAAGACAGCCGTTGTCCTAAAACGAACGCAAGAGTCTGGCCATACAGGTTGGTGATTGTGCCATCGGGATAACTTCCTCATCACATCAAACAACGGTTGTTATAGAAAGACATGGACAGAAGACGCATGGAGCCTAGGATAATGAATACCCTCAAATGGCAACCAGACCCGAAACGTGCTCCTATTTAACGTACTTTTATAACGTCATGCAATACACTTATCGGCACGAACCAGTGTGGCTTTCCATGATCTGGAACTAGTCCAAAAAACTAAATCAGGTCGACAAAATTGACAAAGCGCTTGGTCTGGACAACTGGAAGCAGTGTGCCCGGAACCGCAGAGGATGGAAGGATGCAGTGTCTCAGGAAGATACTCTGCAAGGGTCGGTAGCCGATTAATTAAGTAAGTGGAAACTTGTCTACTCCGCAATTCACGAGGTAGGTAGGTAGAAGCAGCTGCCTGGTTATACTGCTCCATGGCACAATTAGCGCATATGCGCCGTTTCGATACCATCAATTAAAGGAGTAAGTGTTTCAAATACATCCAGTGGAGTTGAGGAATTGGTTAAGACACAGCTGATTAGGATCCGCACTCTACTAAGACGAGGTAATTTTAGATTTTAAACAAATTGAAAAAAAAGCAAAGTTCGAAAGGACTTCATATCGAATCAAGGACTATTGTGAAGTATCCATGTGTTCTAGTAATCAGTTTCACAAGGCAAACGCTCCATTTACGTCTGTTCAGCGGTTTTTCTACTCCAATAGCTGACATCCGATGGCTAGTTTTATCATAAACCTGGGGTATTTCCATAATTCATTGCAGAGTGATTCGACAAACGTGCCTATCATTTACCATACGGATAAAAATTTGACAGATTAACGAAAAATATTATAAATTAGTCTTAAGCCTTGCCACACTGATGTCATTTTGGAAAACACAAAACAAAACATCATCCCTTCACAGAAATTTACTTCTAACCCCGAAACAGACTCCAACACTAACACACGAATACATGGTGTAATTTAGGGGCAAAGTTCAAACAAAAATAAAAATGCGGACAACTTAAGAAAATATTGCGCACATTTTCCGCCCAGTGCCATCCTTGCCGAGTTTTAACTTCCAAGTAAATGGAAAATGAAAAATTGATTTTTTTTTTCTCAGTGGTCTGAATAATAAAGTGACATAGTTAATCCTTAAAAGAGTCGCAGCAGTAAAAGTGGACAGCGGGACACCGAAATTTTGCCACCCCATTTGAAACAACAGGAAGACATATCCCAAGACTCGCTCATATCTTCAGCAACGAGAAATTGCCTTAATAAATTTAGCAAATAAAAATTTAATTTACATTCTGTGTATCCTTGCATTTTGGGTGTTGCAGTAGGTAGTTCCAGCAGCAGGAGAATAAAATCGAACCTCCTAGTCATGGTCGGGTTCGCATAATTCAATTTGTGGAACAAACAACGACTAACAATTGCCAGACATCACAGATCCGCTATAAACATTCATCTGAATTTATAATAAAAGTCCCTTTGTTATGTGAAAATTATACAGCAAGTCCATTTGTTTTCCTTTTAAAGTGGCAAGGAAAGAACCAACGCTCTGGCAATGGTAATTTTGAAAATTTATTTGTCTATCGACATGTGTTACGAAATTGATATTTCTTGTGCGTGGAATGTGTTATTCGGTTTTGCTGTATGAAAACAAAACCGCATGTCCTTGCAACAAAACCCATAAACGTCGCACAGGGTGGCAATACGTAGATATTTATTGTTGTTATAATTCGTTTTGGGGAATGTTGCGGGCAGTAAGGTATCATTTGGAAAGAATGGAAAATCTCAAATTTTCGCCTAACCATGAAGCTGTTGGGAAGTGTCCGATAAAATAGTTTTAGAAGAAACAATAATGCTTTAAGGATGCTGAATGTGACAATTAGTGTGATGGAGGTTTCGCCTTTTGAACTGAATAGCTGCAGAATACCCTATATAATGATAGCCACTTGCTCGTCTGCGTTATCGTCTGTCGCATTCACATTACTCGCAACATTTAGGATACACAAAACAGAAATTATTCTAAGAGATGGAATATGATTCCCCGACGGCACGCATTATGTTGGTTTCTTTACTTTCGAAAGGAGCTTTGAAATCTGAACAGTTATGAAAGGAGACGTGGAATAATGTGTCATTACGCAACTCAAAATATGCGAAAATGTTTTGCAGGAAAGGGCATTTGGACGGAGGTTTTGATTCAGTAGAATCTCGATAATTCGAACTTACTATAACGTGGCCTCTTCATATTATCAAGTAGAACAAAAAACGATATTTAATTCCTCGAAACTAACTTATCCTAAACCTAAAATTAAAATGGATTGTTTTTTTTGGGATGTATATAAAAAAAACTTCTTTGAGATGTTTTCGAACGCGATACATAAACTTAAACGTGTCCGGCCAGAATGATTTTAAAAGACTGGAAGAAACAGAAATGAGAATGAACTAATGAGCGATTGTATCGAAGCTCAAGTCCCACCCAGAAGCACCTCACATTTTTTCCAATGTTCCATCTTTGCAAAATTAGTTCCACAAATTTGATCTTTGTATTTGTAAGCATTACAAAAAATATTAGGAAGTTGTACATTGAATAAACAATAATGACTCTTAATGTTAGCATGTAGTTTGCCCGCTATTGGCTAACAACCAGCCCCGAGACTGGGAGTGAGCCGAAACAAACAACTTGGACTAACTGGTATATTGCGAGGACTGTGGTAACGGCTTCAAGTCACCTGGCACGGTCGAAATATACCCAGCCATGCTGCAATAAGGCACAAACAAGTTGCTACCGACTATGAAGTGAATTTTCACTGCTGTCCTGGCACTGGCATACTCACCAACACCCTGGCGTACATTTAGAGTGGCATTTATACCAAAACTTGGCAAAAATGACTACTCATTCGCCAAGAGCTTCAGACCAATCAGTCTGTCTGGAAAAGCATATGGAAAGGCTGATTGAGCGTCATGTGCCTAAAACTGCTTTGCGATCTTGCGAGGCTGTGCTCCAAAACCAGTTGGTAGAATTAGGAGCCCGCTTGACAAGAAAAAATACGCGATGGGCACTTTCATCGTATTGAGGGTGCTTTTGACAATGCGACTTTTGGCAGCATGTATAGCTCTGCCAGACAACAGGGCGCAGACGAGTCATTGGTGCTGTGGATTAAAGCAATGCTAATGAATAGAACGTTGGTTGTGGATGCGGATTGTGGCTGTTATGTGATGACGGGGGTAAACAGAGGCTGCCCGCAAGGCGGCGTTCTGTATCCCCTGCTGTGGTGCATGCTGGTCGACTCTCTGTTGAACGCACCCAATAGTTCCAACGCCTACGCTCAGGCATACGCGGATGATGTTGCGTACTTCCTGTTGGATTAAGCGGCCCATACATGACCGATGAATAGTACACTAGAAATGGGCTCTAGGTCAATCCTCTCAAAACTGATGTAGTTCTCTTTACGGGAAGGAGGAAGCTGGTCAAGTTGAATCAGCCAGTGCTAAAAGGAGCCACAATTCAAGTTTCAAATGAAGCAATATATCTGGGAGTCATCCTGGATAGCAAATCTTCTTTGGTCCAAGCATGTTGAGCTGAAAACTGCCAATGGCGCTGAATTTGGTCGGAAGGCTGAATTCACTAATCTGGGTCTCGTAGCGGGATCACAGGAAATGAAATCTCCGATGAACTTTGTAAAAAGGGCTCAGAGAAAGACTTCTCAGGACCTGAAACGGCGTTATGTCTGCCTGCGTCGTCGGTTAGGGCTTCCATTGACGGTTAGGTTTCCTATGAATACAATGGCATGACTCTCCAGGGTGCAGACAGACTAAACGAATTTTCTCCAACGTCTGTAAAAAATCTGCGGCTTTCTTGTTGTCTCTCAACGGAAAAGACTGCAGACAAATTACTGACGTTCTGACGGGCCATAACGCTTTTGCCAAGCATCTTAAGGTACTAGGCTTAAGCGATACAATAAACTGCAAAGCCTGTGGAGAAAGCAATGACTCTGTGGAAAGTTTCTTCTGTGATTGTCCCGCTTTTGCTCGTATCAGTTGGCAAGCATTTGTGCATTGAGTGTTGTAAGCCTAAGCTCCTTATCATTAGCGCCCACTCGTCTTTCTCAGGAAAACGAGTAAATTCAAACAGTAAAAGTGGTTTGTCATCAGAAGTACAATGGACCAGTATTGGGTCTGAGTGCTCCAGTGTAGAAAGCCTCGCTCCCCGAAAAAAAGTGTCCGCTACGATTTTCCGGCAGCATGTATATTTTAAATGTCTGTCATAACAACTCTTGAGTTCGCAGCTTTACATTGCGCTCAGATATCCTTACCATCATATGTCTGCATGTTAGCATCACAATATTCATTTAAAAAAATCCTGACATATAAGACATCATATCACACACATGGAAAATAAATCAGAATCTTTTATTAAAAATTGCCTGGAGTTGTTTTTACCAAAATAAATTCTGGTGTTGTTTAAGACAGCCGACATTGCTATTTCCTATAAGCTCAAGTACTTCCATTCTTGATACATTGGTTAGTGCCTTAGGCACACCTAGTCAATTGCGTTATAGCTCTTATCCATTGGCTAATGTTTGATGTTAATATATTTTGCAATTTGTCTGCTTTAATGGGATTTAAAAACAAAAAAACATTATTTTCCATTAATTTCCCACAATAATTGAAAATGTACCCCTCTCTATATTTTTGTATGCCTAAAGTTACATAAAATTGTTTTCAGAGAAATGTAACTATAAAAGAAATTCCTAACCGATAACTATGTTCCCGTGTTAAAATTCCTTTACAAATGATCTACTTTTTGTGTAGATGATTTAAGACCGAACATTGCAAAGTGTTGAAATTAAATTGTTTCCCCATACAAAATGCAGCTAGAAGAATGCATATCGATGCAATTTTACCAACCAATCTTTTTCAAAAACTCAATTTAATATAATTTTATTTTTTAATTTATTAGTTTGGGTAGTTTTTATACCGTATGTAAACACTAGGTTTGACAATCAGCCAAGCTCTTTCAATCTCTCGCATGTCAACAATTAGCTAAATACGACAACGTTGGATGCAGCTCCATAGCAGGCTGAAATTGTGATGTCTACCGTCCAGCACTTAGCGCCTAACAGCTGAACTCGCAGTATCAGTCTTTTATTGAGCTTACTCTTGGTGTTCTGCGTAAGGTTGTGTCAAATAGAAGTAGTAAAGCTTTCATGGGGTCATGCTTCATCGGATAAGCTCTAAGGTGTCACGGGTGGAGTTGATGTTTGTCCGGGGTAGGTGAACTACCCAAGTACCTCAGAGCTGCTGCTATCAACTTGTTTGTTGAAAGCAAGTTTTTCCTCTTGTTGACTTTAAGGCCAAGCAGTTTTTGGCTGGTCTCCAATCGCCATGAAAGCCTTCAATACGGCTCCGCGTATACCAGTAGTCGGACGAATAATAGACTACGTTTTGCCCGAAGTCTGGAGAATATTGCTGCCGTAGAGGCGTCCGTCGCAAACCAGCTAAATCTTTCAATTTCACGACTCAAGAATTAGTCCTCTCCCAGACCACATTATTGCGAATTTTGCGTAAGCATCTTGGCCTACACCCTTACAATATCAAGCTGACTCAAGAACTAAAGCCACTTGATCATATGAAGCGACGTACGCTCTTGAATTGGGCTCTAGACATGATGAAGAAAATGAAGAATTTCATCGCAAAATCATCTTTAGCAATGAAGCGCATTTTTGGTTAAACGGCTTCGTCAATAAACAAAATATGCGTCACTGGACAGGCAGGCCCGGATTTAGGGAGGGGCAAGCCGGGGCCTATGCCCCGGGCGGCACGTTCAGAGGGCGGCCAAATTCACACTTACTTAACTTTGACCACGGAATAAATAATAGTACAAGTACAGAAATTTAATGGTCATATTAACTCGACAGTTAGGTACCCAGAGCGCGAAGTGAGACGTGCTGCACGAACATTTATTATTCGTGAGGCGGGTGGGCATAGTTCAAAATACGCACCCGCTCGCCCGCAGAAATCGCAGATCGCGGCAGCACGCATCTGATTACCGTGCGTGCAAAAGGAATGCAGCTATATTCGAAGAAAATCAACCCGAAAACATTGAATTTAGATCTACTGAACGCAATGGCAGGCATTTAACATTTTCTATGTGGTACAGGACGTTGGCTAATTGCGAAAGGGTTAAAAGATCTTGGCTTATATTTTCTAAGACAAAAAAAGTTAATTGTTTGTGCGTGGTGCAAGATTTACCAGAAAACGTCTTCTACCGCCACATCTGCATTGTGTTCTACGGGGTTTATTAATTGGAAAAAAGTTTCAGAGAGATTAACGGAACACGAGGCAACTCAAATGCACAAAGAATGTATGATCAAGTGGAAAACACGGGTACAACAAATGATATCATACCAGGGTATTGATCAAGACATTGAGAGAGTAATTCACTCAGAGAAAGAAACATGGAGGCAAATCCTGCGTATTGTTATGGATGCTGTATTGTATCTATCCACAAACTGCCTTTCTTTTCGCGGGTCCCACGAAACTCCTAGCGATCTCATCACACAATATCTTCAGCCTAGTCAAGGTAACTTCTTGAACTTAATTTCCCTACTAGCCAAACATAATTCAACTCTTAATTTTCAATTAGAACACTTAAAAAAGGGGCAAGTATCATATTTATCAAAGACAATACAGAATGAAATAATTGACATAATGGCAAAAACAATTAGAAAAAACATTTTAAATGACATCGAAGAAGCCAATTAGGTACTACACGATAATGTTCGACTGCACTTCAGATGTATCCCATACAGAACAAATGAGCCAGGTAATTGGATATGTAAACAGAACTGGCAATGTGTGTGAAATGAAAGAAAGTTTCATTGGTTTCATAGAAGTTGTTGGAAAGACAGGAAAGGACATTGGTCAACAGATTTTAGAAAAATTGGCAGTTGATGATTTAGATATTGGACAATGTCGTGGCCAATCTTATGATAATGGACTGCAGAAAGGAATGAGCTGGCCGAGTTCGTACCGTGCTTTTCTCATTCCTTAAATCTTTTAGGTGTTCATTCTGCCTCATCATGCCAGGATGCTACTCGTATTAACCTACTTAGACTGATTCAAAAAGTATATTGATTTTTTGTTGGCATTATGAAAGTGGGACATTATGAAAAAATATGTTAACACAAATTTAAAAGGAAGTAGGAGATGGTCAGCGAAACATGTTGCTGTGAATGCCCTATTAAATAATTTGCCAGATAGAGATTAGAAGAAGTTAAGCAAACTTCTCATGCTCCAGAAGCTAAGTATGAGCCAGGTCATCTCTTAACTGCTATAAAGGATTTTAAGTTTATTCTTAATTTAACTATTTGGGCAAATATTCTCCGCGAAATCAATCGATTGAATATAGAAATTCAGAAAGAAAATATTATCCTTGCCCATTCCGTCGCGGTAATGGATGTCAAAACTTTGCAAAAAATGTGACAAGATCCAATGGAATGTTGGATGAAAGAAACTATAGAAGTTGCTGAAAAAAGTGTTGTTGCAAAAGAAACGAATTGCGAAACGTAAAAAACATTTCAATGAGATGTGTGAAGCCGAATTACAAACACTCCAAACTGTTCAACTATTTTCTAAAGAAATAATGATGATTTGCAGGATGCTTTTCCTAATATTTGTATTGCCCTGCGAATTTACTCTAAGCTTCCTACTACATCCGCAAGCTATGAGCGAAGTTTTAGCAAACTGAAACTAATTAAAAATTATTTGCGATCTTCTATGAGCCAGGAACGCTTATCGAGTCTTGCAATCTTGGCGATAGAAAATCGAATTGCACACGAATAAAATTATGACAAGGCCATAGATTTACATATTTGCAGAACAAAAAGCTCGAAGAGTAAAATTGTAATTTCAATTCACAAATATATATTTGATTTTTGTTTTTATTATACATATTTTTATTTTAAATCCTATGCTGTGCTGTGTATAAAATATATATCCCACACGTTCATGTCTATATGTATATGTATGTAAATACATAAATAGGGTTAAAGCAGAAAGAACAGCGAGGGATGCATTATTTCCGGAAGGCCTATGTAGACTATGTTCAAATGTCAATCAATTAGTGGACATCTGATAGCTGAAATTATTTAGATGATAAAGGTAAAAATAAATATAAGTGGGCGGGGGCGGCATTTTTCAGTTTTTGCCGCGCCTAAAAAAAATTTTAAGATCCGGGGCTGTGGACAGGTGATAACCTTCATAAATGATTCATGAAACAGCACTTCATTCGTAAAAAGTCACTTTTCGGTGCGGTTTTCATGCCGGTGGTGTAATTTTTTGTCGATGAAAATGACCGTCACGTTACGATAAATGGTATTCGCAAGCAATTGCATGAATTGGACATCAGTGATATGTGGTTCCAACAGGACGGTGCCACAAGCCACACAGCGGGTGCAACAATCGAGTTATTGAAGTCTCTGTTCGGTGAACGTGTTATCTCGAGAAACGGATTCGTCTATTGGCCGCCGAGATCGTATGATTTAACGCCTCTAGATTTTTTTTTATGGGGCTACATTAAATCATTGGTCTATGCCAACAAGCCCGTGACTTTGGAGGAGCTCAGAGCCAAAATTGAACGACAAATAGCGGCCATATCGAAGTCGAATTCCATTCATAAATGTTTTGATTATAATTCTACCCAATTTGAGATATCTCAAGTAGTTTGCAATTTATTCAAAAAAGAAGTTTGTCAAGTTCTTAATGAAAGACCCTTTATAAATACAAAATACATGGTATGATTGTTAGTTTACCTAATAATATAATTAAGGTTTTTTGTACCTGGTAGATAAATAAATGCATAAAAAACCCGTCTTATCTAACTTCTCGGCGTATAGAGAATTTCTGCTGAATTTCAAGCTTCTACTTCTAACGCCTTAGGCAGGGCCTTAATTTTTTGGTTTTTCTCAACTTGTCCTTATGAGTTAGATGATAAGTTAATAATTGCCACTGATGAATCACTCGTATTATAAATATGATTTCAACAAAAAACCAAATGCTGAATAGAATGCTATCTGAAGGATCAATTAATTCCCTGTAGCTGGTATCGGATTTCCGTAATACCATTATTCTTAATGTGGACGTGCGATGGGGAAACTTTGGCTGCATAAAATCATCCCTCCGTCTGGCTATTACGTTTCTTCATAAAGCGACTCCAGACTCGAATAGCTGAGAGGTGATAATTATCATGCGCTGCTAACCAACTAATGCCCTGCAATTAAAGTAGCAAATTACCATCCAGTTTCAGTGAATTAGCTGCCATTTAAACTAAGGTCTAGGGTTGTGACAGATATCCAAGGCGTTATTGGAGTAAGTTTTTTTTGTATTACTTTAACAAACAATTTTCCTTCAACAATAAATCATCACCATAATTTTTGACTTAATTTAACATGCTCTGTATATTGTTGATCAAATGCCTTCAGGTGCTTTTAGCCCCTGATGGCATGGAAAAATCAAAGGCAATCGAAAATGTCAGTTTTTCGATGAATCATTTTCAATCTCTGTCTTCCTCTGACCCTATGGAATGTTCAAAGTCAATTATCTGTGTAAGACTTACATTAGGACATCTGAAATCTGATACCAGAGAGCTTTTGACATGTATTTCCAATTGGCAGTAGTATTGACTGTTTGACATATTAAAATGGAGTTCATCAATTTGGAATGCCATTTCCTAAAATGAGATGACGAAGAGTTCTTGTCTTTCCATTTTCATATCGATGTGGTAGTGTTGTTTGCTTCTTTTTTTGAATTTGAGTGGATGCTACTTGATTTCTATTTGTTTAGAACCATCAGCTTAGTGCTAATGCTGACTCTAAGTGATGATTTGTTTTTAGCTTATGCGCTCAGTGCAATTCTTTTAATGGAAAGTAAGTTGGAATGGGGCCAAGCACTATTCATTGGGCTTTAATGTACAAGTAAATTAATGTCTTTGCTTAGGATAGGTTAGGAAAGGAGTGTTTATCATTAATCAAAGTCGAGAGGAAAGACAAAAATGTTTCTTTCAACAGCGTTAGTATCCTTTTTGTTGTATGCGTTAATTTAACGGATTTATTGGATATTTTAAGCGATGATGTTTAAGTGGCGTTTATGGCTGACTTAAGATATTATTATATGTATATTTAAGCCGTACATAATATTTACGAAAGTCACGTTATTTATGGTTACGAAAAGGACTGTATGTGGAACTCTACATCTTTCGTTACCGAAATGGCAGACAACACAATCCTTACAATGGCAAAATAAGGAATCTTAAGGATATTGCTTCGAAAGATGATAATGCATTACTTGAAAAGCTTCCACTTCTGGCTATAATCAAGGATTACAATATCAGCAAATTGAACCTTGAGAGAATCTACACATGAGAATCAGCAACGAGAATGATTGAAACAACAATTCCACAGCTCAAAGACTACGCAATCATGAACTTATCGCTCTTGTGGCAGTAGTCTTTGTAATTTTCGATTTATAAATTCATTAAAAGTGATCTTCTCCGCAGTTTGTCTTTTCGTCCGTTCGCCCAAGGGAACTGTAGGGCAGATGACCTCGCCAAAAATGGAACCGCATTACCTACCTGATAAAGGTTTTCTAGGTATGCCTATCGCTATACTCATAAACTTATGTTTAAGCTATACGCAGTCGAGAGTACAAACCTTAGGTGGACAGGTAGTAATATGTGTCTAGCGACCAAGCATATCTGACCAAAGCTGGATCTGCGACGCTCTTTGGCTTTGATCTCACTTAACCGACTATACATTGGCTCTGCTAGGTGTCATTACAGGACACTGTCTAATAGGCAAACACGCATCAAGGCTTGGCGTCTATTCAAATGTCTTATATAGAAGCTGCAGGGACGAGGAGGAGTAGGAGACTACACCTCATCTCCTCTGTGCATGTCCTGCACTCTCCAATAAAAGAAATCTCTATCTAGGACCCTTCTTCCTTAATGACCTTAGTGGCTTAGCTAACACAGATGTAAGAAGTCTATCGCGACTCATTAGAAGCTCCAAATGGTTTAGCGAGTAGGGCTTGAAACTCCCGATCCACGTGGTATCACAACGGGCCTAATTGGTCTAGGTGTGTTGGCTATTAGCTAACAGCCATCTTAACCTAACCTAACCTATACTCAGCCGCCACATGAAGGCCAATTGTACAGCGTACTCTTAAAAAAGCCTCAGTTCACGAATAGCTTTGCGATTTAGTTCGATCATGATAAATTCATTTTGATCTCGTTTTGCTACCAGTGGTCTTTGGTTCTTAAGTTCAGTTGTTGTCGACTGTCGACTTTAAAAAAAAAACATTTGATCTTTTGCTCTATAGATTTAAGTCATAAAAAGGGTATTCATGACACTTCGTAAGGCCGTCGTAAACGTCGAAAGTTCACAAAGTGGTAATTGAACTGTCAAAGGCCATTCACATTTTGACAGTCTAATGATGTTTACGACGTTGCATGAGCACCCTTAATATGTTAAATAAAAACAGTGTATAAACTAAATATTGTACGTGATATAGTGTTCTAATTTAACGAGTAGATACATCCAACCCACAGATTGCGTACTGAGAGAGATTAAAAAATCTCTCAAAATGACGGAGGATACGCTGCGGTGATATTCTAGGCCAGCCCTGCACGGGCTTATAAGTACAAAATCATTGACGAAAATTTCCGTCACGTTGCGGTAAATGGTATTCCCTACAGAGACATTATGTAACGTTATTTCTTTGAGCAATTGCATGAATTGGACTTCAGTGATATGTGGTTCCAACAAGACGGCTCCAAAAGTCACACAGCGGGTTACACAATCGAGTTATTGAAGTCTCAGTTCGGTGAACGTGTTATCTCGAGAAACGGACCCGTCTATTGGCGGCCGAGATCGTGTGATTTAACGCCTCTAGACTTTTTTTATGCAGCTACAATAAATCATTGGTCTATGCCAACAAGCCGGCGACGTTAGAGCAGCTCAGAGCCATTACTGAACGAGAGATAGCGGCCGTATCGCTCGAAATGTGCGGCCGAGTCATCGAAAATTGGGTTCAACGAATCGACCGCTGTAGACGTTACCGTGGTGAAGATTTGAACGAAGGCGAGTTCCATTCATAAATGTTTTGATAGTAATTCAGCCAATACAATTTTTTTTTGGAGATATCTCAGGTAGTTTGCATTTTATTCAGAAAAGAAATTGTCAATTCCTTAATGAAGGGCCCTTTATTACAAAAGACACAAGTCCTAATCCAAGAAATGGTTTGGAAGTCAATACTATTCTGTACCTTTGCGTTAACGCACGTCGCCTTACAGCATAGTTACAAAACATTACGTTCTGGTTTTACGAATACCATTTTGCTTTGTGATAGGTTTCACTGATGCGTCTTTCAACGCGTCGCTCCAGTGTGATTGTGGTTCAACACAAGCTGTCTTAAAGTTTTGTTCCATTGAATTATGCTCGTCCTGATGTTGACAAAATCTCCTAAAAAATTCAATATGGATTTTCTAAAACACGTTTTGTCGCTTGTTCCACTGATTTCCTATGGTTCAACTGCATATATATAAAAATAAAAATATTAGGCATTAACGGCCCATATAGGGCCTAAGACCTAGCTTCTCCAACCACTTTCTCGTGCGAAGTGCGACCTACGAAGTGCGACCTACAATCTTACGCCGAATCCGAACGGCAAATTTTTGAGAAGCTTCTCATGACAATTGACACTCTTGGATGTTTGTCAGACTTCCGCAAGAGGTTGGGCGAGGAAAAAACTCTAGATGTTACTTGGCCCCAGATGGAATTGAACCGGCGATCTTTCGATTAGTCCGACACAGTAACCACTGAGCCACTGCGCCCGAAATGGTTCAACTATATTTGTCTTTAAAGACGAAGATCCAAAGCGTGATTGTGTTTTACGCATCCGCCAACTTAAGCTGTTTTAAAGAAATGTTTAATTGAATATTGTTCTAAATGTTATTATAGGCAAAGCTTCAAATGTAATCAATATTTATTTGTTAAGACATCTTGTCACTTAAGCTACATCGTTAAATTCGAAATATTTTTTTTGCTGAACCTTTTTTGTCGTACCAAAACTTGAAATTATTGTCGCAGATTCCTAAACCAATTAATTATCCTGCTCTTGAAATAGTAAAATGCGTAATTTTCTGTTCATAAATGCTCTAAAAGTTGTTCGGTTTTTCGTTCGTTCGAGGTCGACAAATTGTACAAAAAAATAAATTACAAACAAAATAAGAATAATTAACAAAGAAGTGATAATAACATAAATCAAATGAATAAGTAAGAAATATAATCATGCATTTGCAACAATTTCGATGCTAGGTATATAACAGTGTTTTTCACTCTTTTTAGAAAAACGACCCCCCTGAGCACATAAAAAAAACTAAGACACCCCCTTTGAAAATTAAAAAAAAAATTGCAAACTTACACCGCAAATATCTACATACACGGCGGGTGTCTAGTAAAACGTCACTATATCACGCGTCATACACTATTCACAGTTCACATAACGGTAATTGTAATTATATTGCACATTTGGTATGGGGTGTATCACAACACATTCATTTCTCTTCATTTCATCTGCAAAGTAAACACATCTCAACCAGCCTCTCACTGCACACACACGCTTGGTGAACATCCTTTACATTTGTGCAGTTGTATAAACGTGAATGAAAATAAGCAACCGGTGTGCGACAAAACAAAAGCAACTCTAAACATTTTATTTTCTTTAATCTTTGCAAAAACAGAAAACTTATGTGCGAGGAGCACCACCAACAAATTTTATAAATTCAGATACGTCAAATATCCCTTCTTGGAAACGGTAACCTTTTTATTATTTCCAAACGCTTTAGAAAAAAAAAACAATACCGTTTTATAGTAAGACAGTGACAAAACTAAAGCAACTTCAACTAAACTGGAACTCAGGATTTTGTAATTTTTCGTGGCATCTTATACTTTAAAATGGACAAGTTCTTCAAAAGATCTGTATCTGAGCAACCTTCGACATCTGGTTGGTCCGAAAGCGAAGAAAAATAGACTTTATGGCTACAACTAGTTTGGATTTACTGTCATGAATAATAAACCACAGTGCGTAATTTGTTGTGAAGTACTTTCTCGTGAAAGCTTGAAGCCTTCGAAACTGATCCGTCATCTCACAACAAAACATCCGAATGAAAAGGATAAGCCAGTGGAATATTAATGAAATATCTCCACCAGCAGCGAGCTACCCTAAGCCAAACATCCAGTGTTAACGAGCAAGCATTATTAGCAAGTTACAATGTAGCATTTCGAGTGGCCAAAACAGGAAAGCCGCATACAATTGCCGAAAATTTGACTTTACCAGCTCTGGGGGAGATAATGCTCGGAAAGCCTGAAGCAGATAAACTTAAAGTCATACCCCTCTCTGACAACAATTAATGATTAATAATCGAGTTTAAGCTCAGGGCTTTTGGCTTCCCACCAAGTTTCATAAAATGGGTTAATTCAAACCTTAGATCAAGGGTTTATCAAGTGAAATTTAGAGGATCGCTATCCGTATCTTTCACAGCGCAGTCTGGAGTTCCCCAAGGAAGTCACCTCGGACCAATATTATTTATACTTGCCATTAATGATGTTAAGGCATGTATAAATCACAGTAATATCCTGATCTACGCTGATGATATGAAAATATATAAATCTATCACTAGTCAGCAAGACAGAATGTTTCTTCAATCTGACATTAATAGCTTCGCCAATTGGTGTGATAAAAACGGTTTATCCCTGAACCCAACTAAATGTCAACATATGACATTCTCTAGAAAGAATATCCCTTCCACCTTTCAATACTCTCTGTCTCAACATATTCTTTGTAGTGTTGATAATTTTAAGGATCTTGGGGTTTATTTCGACCCCAAACTGGATTTTGCTAAGCATATTAATTCTATTATTAATAAATCTAATTCTATGTTGGGCTTCGTAAAACGGTGGGCCAAAGAATTTAATGACCCTTATGTTTCTATGTCATTGTACAATTGTTTTGTCCGTCCGATTCTAGAGTATGCCTCTCAAGTTTGGACACCGTTCTACAACATTCATTCAAATCGAATAGAGGCCATTCAACGTAAATTTATTCGATTTTCACTTAGAGGATTTCCATGGGATGATCTATTTAACCTTCCTCCCTACAGTCAACGTATCAAGCTTCTTCAAATGTTACCCCTTTCTCAACGAAGGCTTAATAGCGATATCATTTTTTTACAGCAGCTTATATCCGGTCAAATAGATGCACCTGACTTGCTGTCGTCTATTGGCTTTAATTTTCGTGGTGGTGCCCATAATTTATGCAGTGTTGAATTATTGTTCAGCCCCCATCATAGAACGAATTATGGAAGGCATGAGCCTATTAGTCGCATGAGTAGAATCTATAATCTAAATGATCATGTGATTGACTTGCATGTTAGTAAAATTAAGCTAAAAAATATTTTGCGTAATAATGCCTTAATGTCTTAATTGTTTGCATTATTTTGTGTCTGTGTTAGTACTCGTATTTTATAGGTACATAATTATTGTATTTTTAATTGTTTTGTCCTTACTAACACCTGCACTAAATGATGAGCCAGTGAGAGCACTTTTAGTGCCGGCAATTTCTGCTCGTGATAGTTGCTTGCTTTAAGCACTCCACGACACTGAGCTGATAGTGTATTTAAAAAAAAAACACCGTGCAACGCAGAATAAGTGATATTGCAGATGATAATCGTAACCAATTATTCGAAATAATCAATAAAACCGCTAAATTCAGTTTGCAGTTTGACAAATCTACGGACGAATCTACGGATATCAGGGATTCGACGCGGATGAATGTATTATGGAAGAAATTTTATTTTGCAATGCACTTCCCACGAACACTAGTGGCGAATGTTTGTACCACATGTTTTTGGAAAGCACTTGTGACTACAACATCGATTAGGCAAAATGTATTGCTATTTGCAGCGATGGTGCCTAGGATATGACTGGACATAAAATTGGGTTGATAGTGCGATTTAAATCAATTATGCCAAATGCCAGATGGATGCACTGTTCTCTTACCACCTTATTTGAATAACGTGCTCAAAAATGTCATCCAAGTTGTGAATTCAATCAAAGGTAATTCCATTTCAAACAATTTTTTTGAAAGTGGTTCTATTAGTTATTTAATTCCTTTTAGGCAAAGTCTTGAAAACTCGACTGTTCCGACAAATTTGTGAAGATATGGGCTCACTTCACCAAAATCTTCTGTTTCACACAGAGGTAAGATGGCTTTCCAAAGGTAATGTTTTGACGAGGGTTCTGGAGCTCAAAGACGAATTGCTAATGTACTTGCAAGGTGAAAAATCGCAATTCTATGATCCCGTTTGGCTTTAAAAATTAGCATATCTTACTGATATCTTCGAACACCTGAATGTTTTAAATAAGAGCCTCCAAGGACGTGAATAGAATATCATAACAGAAAAAGATAAAATCAATGGATTTATAAAAAAAATGCTTTATGGTTCACTTCTCTACAAAAAATGGTTTTTGAATCGTTTCCCTCCATTTAAAAGATTGTTCAAGACATTTCAAATGATCAAACACTGAATGTTGGTGCTTATATCCCTGATATGATTATTGGCCTAGAGGCCTTACAAAATCGGCAGTTACTTTCCTGACGAATCTGAAATTGGCAATAAGCGAAGGTGGATCCTAAATCCGTTTCTTGATATGTGCATACATTCAGCTGACCTTAATATGCTTTCATTGAGTTTTTCGCTGATGGAATGCTGAAGATCGAGTTCCATTCGCAGAGCATAGACGTTTTCTGGATGAAAAGAAGGAACGAGTTCCAGATCTTGCTTAGGTTATTAGTAGATACCGTTTGGTATGTCCTACCTATGTGAGCTTACGTTTTTTGTTGAACTGTAAGATTCAGGCCAGAAATAGACTGGAACTGGAAGACGATTTTAACGCTTGCGTTTCCAAAACAACTCCACAGTTTGACAAATTATTAAAAAAAAATCATAAAAATGAAACTCAACTTCATGTTTTTAGTATTATTGTTTATTTTGAAGCTCGTAACCCCCTAACATTTCCTTCGCGACCCCCTTTGGGGGTCGAGACCCACACTTTGAAACACACTGCTATATAACACCAATTGATTTCCATTTGTTCCATTCGTTATTTGTTATCCAAAACCCACCACAGCACTCAGCGAACACACCCGTCCATCTCACCACAAAACAAAATCAGTAACTTTGAGAAACGTCAAACTTTAATTTGGACGGAGCTGTAAAAAAATCTTGTGTGTACATTTTACAGGAAAGCAGATACAAAGTAAAAGCAAATTGCTACAGAAATAAACGTGTATCTACCTATTTCTATCAAATGAAACTCACCACAACAATCTTGTTATACATATTTGACAATCATTTGCACTTTGACAAACCTAATAAAATTCAACTGATGTTTACTTCAGATTTCATTGTTTCACATTTATTCACCGATATAACATTTTGAGAGAGGATTAGGCACCGCACCGCCCATTTGCGGTCCGTAGGTGACGGGGATGTGGTGTAGGTAATCTGTGCCCAACGCCCTAACAACATCAGTTAAGTCCTTATGAAACCTTCTTCATTACATAAAATAAATAATCATTTTAACTAAACTTTTAAACAATTTCAACCTCGTTGATCGATTTTCACTGTCCCCATAACTATAGATACATAGAAGATGTTATAGGTAAAAATATCCACAAGACAGGAAAGGAGCAATTTAAAATAAACTCCTCAAGCGAGAAATGCGAACAAAGTTATTTAATTAAAATTTTTAGAATGTCATCGAAAACAAGTTCTGAATTGGCTTCCTATTTATGTGATGCTGTAGTACCTATATGCTATTTTGTTGTGTAAAGGAAGTTTAAGTCATCACAACAATGAAACCATAGTCAGTTGCGATTGCACTCCTGCAAACATGTCATACCTTCTCAACCATCCGTTCTGAAGACAATCTGTGGTATTTTTATAGAAATCGGTACAAAGTCCTACCTACTTCAAAGAGCACGAAGTACTTTTGCTTTACTGTCTACCCCCAAACATATTTCAGTTCAGCCAGTTATTTAATCAGTAAAAAGGACGAATTTCCCAGGGCTTAGTCAAAATGTATTTTATTTCAATCAGAATAATTTTCAGTAATGAAATATGTAAATCAGAAATTCTTTGCACTAGCAAAATGCAGCTGGATTCAGGATTATATTCTAAGCACCAAATTCCTTTTACAAAGGCATTTCTCATCAAAAGTTCCAAGTACCTTTGGTGAATACTCGTATAAAAAACGATAACATTTCTATGCAACAAAGGACATATTAACATACATTGTTTATTTGCTTAGGAATTCCAATAACTCCATCTATCGTTCCAATTTGAAGAGGATACAATGTGATATAGGTGTTTCCAACTGCAACGCTCATGATTTCATCCATCCCAGCTATCTCATCCTTATCCCTTGTATGTCAGCTCAACTATCCCTATGTGCACTATGTGAGTGAGATAAAAAGAGAAAAGGGACATTCTTTTTCATGTAAGATCTCCTGCCCGAGGATAACATTGGAACTAGCGATGAGCCTCGAGCTGACTTTTACTCGAGTAACTCGAGTAATTTAGTTTCAACTCGTAATCGAGTTAGACTTTTTTTGATATTTAAGTCCTCTCGTGCTCTTTTCCATTAGTTCCCGAATACGTTTGTACTCTGGTTTCTGGTATAGCCTTACTGATTTTAGAGAATTTAAATCGAAGAACATGCATACCATAACTGCACCGTTATGCATTCACAGGAGGATGCAAAATTTATTTACGCCAACAATTTGTCACTCCACAAACAAAACAATTTTTCGAGTAGCTATTGAGATTGACTTCAACAACTAAATTGTTGGTTTATTTGTATACGATGAGAAAGATGTTTTGTTTTGAGTGTATTGAAGGACCACTTCTATGACCTGGTTCACATGTAAGGAAAGGTAGGTGTTCGTACGAGAGGAAGGTCCTCAGCTTGACTTCAATTCCTTTTTGTGCTTTGCGTATTTTAAAAATGAAAGACGATTAATCATGAAACATCCGGACTACTGAAACGGTGGGATGAAGCATTTGATGGTGAAAACTCTGTGCGTACATTTGAAAATGGAAAATGCGACAGTTGTTAGTAAGGTTACAAGGATGCCCACAGACTTAATTTGAGAATGGGCGAGAATTGTTTTCTACTATCCTGTTCCTGAACTACATCTAACCTGCGATTTTAAGACAAACCACAGAAATGAGAATGGCAACACAACCAGCTGAAGTTTTATCTGCGGTCTTGGGTTTTTGTTTAAGTAACTATTAAGAATTTTGTCGTAGTTTGGAATACCAAGCTCGTCTTTCTTACAATCACAGATGAGTATCTTCATCTGTGTTTACAATTCGATCCAGAAAATTGTAACTTAATGTTACCACATTTTTCCTCTTTATACATATTATCACATGAATCATAAAAAAAAATTACAACAAAGTAAGCCCTTTAACGCTCTCGAGTGCAATGATAAGCAGGTAGTTTAAAAATCCCTTCCAACACATAATTAACTCAAACAATGTAACGAACAGGTACATACACTACGTTCCACGTGTTTACGAACACGTAGTTTCTTGATGTAATTTTACAATTTTTTTGAAATCCTCTTATAGTATTTAAAAAAAAAAACCAAATATAATATGAAAGAAGGATATATTATGATCATGTTGTAAAAAAAATTGGTATTTGGCAGATAAATTCGATTTTTATGATGCTTTTCCCAATAACGTCATAAGTCCTTATTTTCCTTCCACCTGTCACTAAGTCTACCTGCTCTCATATTTTCAAACGAACATAAAGGCATTAAGAGTACCAGGGATCTTAGTTTAAGACATATTTTCATAGAAACAACAACTATGGGTAAAAAAATTCATTAACTAAGGAGGAAATAGTCTAAATTAGAGCTTACCAGGAACAAGGAAAATCTATCCGTTTTATAGCCGGTAACATTGAAAGAGGACCAGTTAGTGTGCATAGCTATCTTAAGGACCCTCAGAACTATGGATAAAAGCGGAAAGAAAGGGAAAGCAAAGCAACAACAATTTAAGATCGACAGATGAAACTGACAGCTGCTTCAAATTCAAGACTATCCTTAGGCAAATGAAGTTGAAGCTACTAGATCAACTGTTCATCACGTGAAAAAGCAGGTCAATCATATTAGACACCAACAAATTAAAAAGATACAATTATAGAAACCGATACGCAAAAGTCCGCGTATGTACGTCTAAGGCCTTCGATCTAACAATCTTCACCGACGGCTCATAAATGTACCTACTGCAAAGTGGGTGCCGGTGTTTTTTCGAAATCCTTAAACACCTCAAAATCCTACAGACTTCCGGGTATCTCCAGCATTTCCCATCCGTGAAGCCTGTCGCCAGATGAAACTACACTCTATACTTATTGACAGCCAGGCTGCTTTTAAAGCAATCGCGCCAGTCATGATTATCCTCTTTGTTATTAGGTACTAAAATGCTGAAATGAGCTAGCCGTGCTAGATCAGCTCAACTTTACCCTGATCTGGGTTCCAGGGAATAGTAATGTATATGTATGGAAACGAACATGCCGACGAACTGGCCAAGAAAGGCTTGTTCACTCGCCAAGTCATTCCATATTTCGCTCGGATCAGTAAAGGCAAACATCACCTCGGAAAACCTTAAGAGAGCCAACTTCAGATGGAGAACACAACATGTGTGATATCGAGAAAAGTGTGGACAAACTACACCAAGGCAAAAACAACCGACCTCCTATGTAAAACCTGAACAAAAACAATCATCACGGGACACTGTTCTGTAGGAACAAGCGGTCAAACTGGGCATCCCACACAAAATTTACTGCCGCAGGTGCCAAGTTGCAACTGAGAAAGAAACCCTAATCCACTATTTATGCGCGTGTCAGGCACTAGTTAGGGTCAGACAACGAGTATACCTAAGGAAAACCTTTTTTCGATATATTGAGGCCTCCGATGGAAGTATTAAAAAACTACTAATTTTCTTGAAATCCGCAGGTTGCATTTAGCTACTTGTCATTAACAAAAGATAATACCCAGTTTTTCATGCTCAAGGCCCGATTACACTGTAATTTTTTCGAGTCATTTAAATGAAGCTCTGACGTAAAAATCACCTCATAAAGCCGTAATTTTAATGTTGTTCCGTGTGATCGCCATTATTGGGGCGACAATTTAGGCGCCATTAAAATGACTAGGAAAATGACTAAGCAAATGACATGAATTTCGTGTCATTAAAATGACTCGAAAAAATGACCGTGTGATCGCTCTTTAATGACGCCTAGGACAAATGACTACACTTTTTTGCTGTTGCATCATTTAAATGACACCCTCAAAAAAATGGCACGGCACGAAATTCATGCCGTGTCATTTTTTTACGCAAATGATAAATGACACAGGATTTAGTATGATATCTGTGCTTTCATTTGGTGTTTGGTGCATGTGTCTGGCTGCTATTTCGGTGCAAATTACTATGAGTAAAATGGAATACGAACCGTTGCCGTCAAGTGCCGACAATATGGACTATTCTGTCAAGTATCGTGTGAGTTTGAATACCGAAAGTACAACAAAGTCGAGCAAATTAGGCAAAACGCAGAAAACAGGAGTAAATGGGGATAGGTTTGGTGAGGTTAGGTCAAGGTGGCTGTAAGCTGATAGCCAACACACTAGATAGAGATTTCTTTTATGGGAGAGTGCAGGACATGTACAGAGGAGATGAAGTGTAGTCTCCTCCCCCTCCTCGTCCCTGCAGCTTCTACAAAAGTCGTTTGAATAGACGCCAAGCCTTGATGCGTGCTTCCATATTAGAGAGTGTCCTGTAATAACACATATAGCAGAGCCAATGTGCAGTCGCAGATCCAGCTGTGGCCAGATATGCTTTGTCGTTAGACATGTATTACTATCTGTTCACCTTAGGTTTGTACTCTCGACTGCGGATAGTTTAAAAATAAGTTTACAAGAATCGATAGCTATACGTACCTAAAAAACCACTCAACCACTTCTTTTGCCAAATTTCTTTCTTGCTTTCCAGCACAGACGCTGCCAAATACGCCGTCTCCGGCAATTTCCACCATCATCGCAAAAGTTCTTTTTGACCTTTTTTTATTTAGATGAGAGAAAAACACTAAATGATAGAAGCTATAATTTTCTCATTGCTCATTACGAAATCGATATAATAGGAAAGGTGTAATTTTTTTAATGGGGCAAGTCATTACCGTTCGATCCTCATTTTTTCGCTCTTCATTTAATGACATCCCAACGGAAAATTTTAAATGACTCGCAGTGCGCGTCATTTGATTTTGGGACAAAAATGACTACTAGTCATTACCGTGTGATCGCCATTTTTTCGCAAATGAATAAAGACGAATCGTAGCTTAAATGTCTCTCTAATGCGACATTTTTTTCCTGACGTCACAGCTTCATTTAAATGACTCGGAAAAATGACCGTGTAATAGTACCTTAAGTGCTAATTGAGGTTTTTAACAAAGCGAAACACCTAGGCACCCGATCTTTCAAAAAAAAACCTCTTCACCCATTGTTGAAGAAGTTTGGTCTGAATAACATTTCACTCTTGTATGAAGCGTCTCCGATACAAAACTGCGAAATCCAATTAGAAAGCTACACTACAAGCCTGATAACATTCAGATTTTTAGGTTAAACTCGAACGATTTTTCCATTCCTCGATATGTTGAACGCGACCTAATGTTGCGATTAAACTACTAAAATATCCCAATCTTAGAATAGTCATATTTCCCATTTTCTGATTATAAATGCATTGAACGTCGTCCTTAAAATTAAAATTACTAACTGACGGCCAGACAAAACAAAATAGGCGTAACTTTCAATGCTGATCAGGGATCACAGATACATACACACCTAAGGGGTCAATTTTTTCAATGAATGAAATTAAATACGAGTACCTAGACTTATCACATTTCTACTCGAATCGAATTTCTAATCGAGTCAGATTTCTACTCGAGTCGCATTTCTACTCGAGTATCCAGAATACGAATATTACCCCTGTTTTGTTGGAAAAGCTATCCGTAGTTAAGTAGGATTTTACACACGTATTACAATTACAAGGTCTCACTGCGGACCACTGCCGATAAAAGCAGAGTTGAGTAACTTCTAATGAACTTGAATGAACTTTTGGGTGGTTCATTTTATATGTTGGTACGATTGATACATTTTATACTTCGTTCGAAGAGAAACGTTGAAATCTCGATGCAGGTTTTCGACTCACGAGTTAAGATGGATTTGGAGTTAAGTACAAAATTAGTAGAAATAATAGAAAAAAGAATGGCATTCCTCTATCTATTTCAGAACAGAGTACCTAGTACGCGTACTATTCAAAAATATATATACATTTGCAGACACACACGTAAATACACAGTCCCATGAAACCGTAAGAAACCAATTTAAACTCAAAACTCTAATGTCGACTATACGACGAGTTTATAGTTTGCACATACTCTACGAACACACTCACCTCACTTAGGTCTTCTTGTAAAACAGCTGATACCAATTCGCGAAAAAAATGTCAAAAGAAGAAAAATTACAAAATTATCTAAATAATCGAAATTATCCATTATTCCTACAGCTACATGCTACAAGCTGTTACTGTAGTAAGAGTACCAAATTTCAAATATAAACATAGGGACGGGCTACAGTCCGCTTGGGCGAACTGTTGGATACCCTATTCTTTTTCCGATCCCTCATAAGTGGGCGTGACAAAAGTCTAAGTATGGTTGAATTGTTAAGAACGCATATTTTGTTATATAACATTTAAAGGATTTTATCAAAAAAAAACGCTCCCTAGCTCAAACTTGGGTGTTTCAGTAAAACTGTTTTATTTAATTGTGGGCGTGTCAGTAGGCGGATTTAAAAAAAATGAACACATGAGCATAAAGGGCCCCTAGAGAGTATATATTATAAATTTCAGCTCCCTAGCTCACTTTGAATTTTCAAAAAAAAATAATAATAATTGTGGGCGTGCCAGTGGGCCGATTTTGAAAATATTTACACATGAGCATAAAGGGCCTATAGAGAGTATATATTATAAATTTCCTAGCTCCCTAGCTCAAACTTTGGATTTTCAAAAAAATTGTTTTATTTATTTGTGGGCGTGTCAGTGGGCGGATTTTGAAAAAAATTTATCCCGAGCAGTTTTAGGAGCCATAGATAATATATAAAAAATTTCAGCTTTCTAGCTCAAAATTCGATTTTTTCCAAAATTTTGTTTTTTTGAGTTTGTGGGCGTGTCTGTGGGCGGATTTCAAAAATTCGTAAACTTGATTATTTCGGGACCCTAGAGAGTATATGGTTAAAATTTCAGCTCTCTAGCCCCAGTTTAAAGGCCTAATTTTTACCGACGGACGGACGGACGGACGGACGGACGGACGGACATGGCTAGATCGACATTACTATCGATGCTGATCATAAATATAGTAACTTTTAGGGGTCTACGGGCAATATTAATGTATGTTACAAACTATGCGTCAAAATTAATATACCCTTAGAATAGGGTATAAAAACCAGGCTGCTGCGGATGGTTTTGGTGCGCAATCCTACTTCACTATGGATAGCTTTCCCACCAAACAGGGGTATTTCGAAAAACGCATTAAGCGACTCATCAGATCACATATTTGAACGATGTCATCATCAGAAACTGAGACTGAAATTCAAAGGAGCAATTAAAAAAATATTTAAATCCCATTCATTCAGTGTTTGGATTTTTAAAGTTTTAAAACCAACTGCCTGCTTATGGATGCCTTGAGTACCTTCTGAAAGGACGAGGAATAGGAGTTTTCCAACAGGAGGGCAGCAAACGCACATCGAGCGACAGTTAATTTTGCGTGTGTGTGTGTGTGTTTTTTTAGTTTTTGTACGAAGCAACGTAACAAAGTACCTAACTTAATAAAGAAAAACTTCTAAAATACCAAAATATATCTTTTATTCTCCATGCAGCAACAGAGACCGAGTCCTCCACTAAGTGTAATGCAAACAAGGAAGGATGTGGCATTAGTGTTCTTTTTCATTTGCATTGTCATGATTGTACAAAAATTCGTATCATCAAAATGTACAAATGCCGGTAGGCATCGCGTAGAGAGTGCAGACAAAAAAAAAGATTTTTTTTTGTTTTCAATGCCAATGAAGATGACACTGAAGTGAAAGGGAGACGAAAAATGGGACGTAAGCCATGCTGCACATACTCAAAGATCTAAAGTATAACATTTTCTATTTTTATGCATTTAATGCTAAGCTTTACACATACACATACATAAATTCAGCGAACGGAAGCAATTTGTGCCTTCGCGACTCTGCAATGGTACCAGGATGACGCCATAGTAACGTAAGCTAAAAATAGAATCGCAGCCCGTATGACGTTAAACTTGCTGCAAACGATTCTTGAAATGCAACATGTACGTTATGCAGTATTATGTACATAGTTAGAACTCGTAATAGGAGCGTCGGTAAATTTTGAACGGGAAGTCAATGGGTGTTTTGCACAGAACATGTGAAGAAGACACCGAAGCTGAGGACGCGAAGGACGTTGAAGCAACAGAATAGCAAACAGTAAACGAGCTATGACTTCAAACAAAATCGCTGTATATCTATATGCACGTCGTCGTAGGGACGACGGATTTTGCTTGCATTCATAAGGTGTTGCCATCGGCCTGTACAAACAACAAATAATTTGGAAGCTAAAATTTGTAGTCCACTTCACTCCTATGCAAAATGAACTTCAAAAGAAATCTAATTTAAAATCTGCCGTTAATTAGTTTTTGAGTTATTTGCGTATTGGAATTTAAACAGCGTTTTGTGCCATTAGATCTTAGTCCTCTGCAAAGAACAAATCTTGCAGATCAAATGATTTGCTCTTAATTTGTACTCTCCTCGTGGCAACAATATTTACATAAGCTGTGTTTTTTTTTTTACAAAATCGTATATAGGCTTAGATCAAAAGAGTAAAAAAATGCTCGACTGTGACTTGGCAGCACTATGCTGGCTGTCATTTGATATTTCCGTTGTTTTCTCCAGTCAAACTAGAGTATATTGAACCAGGAAGTTAAATTCCGAAATACTGCGCGGATTAAAAATCTAATCATACCACCGTGTAGGGCAAGAAAAGTTCAACTTCAAAGTATAAAGTTGACCCCATAGAATAAGTGGTTTCGAAATGGCAGCGGTTCAATATGTTTTGGTTAAAAATAAAACTTCACAACCAAGTAACATTTTGCGGTATGTGTCAATTCAGTAAGTGAGAAATGTCAAAGTTTTGACATTCGACAGCAAAAGTTATCGGAATACGTGGAAAACGATGTTTGGAAGCTCTGATCTTACTTACTTACATACTTAGGTGGCGCTACAGTCCGGGTTGGAAATGGGCACAACCAATACGCCTATCCAGTTAGCACGATCTTTGGCTAACCGCCTCCAGTTGTGCACTCCAAGGTGTTTGAGGTCCCCTTCCACTTGCACGCAACACCCAAGGCGAGGTCTTCCTCTACTGCGTTGTCCCTTCGGGTTGGAATCGAAGACTCTTCGGCCGGAGCGTTGGTGTCCATTCGCTCTACATTTCCTAGCCATCTTAGTCGACTGATACGTACTTTTTTGACCAGGTCGCTGTCGCTGTACATCTCGTAGAGTTCGCTGTTAAATCTCCTCCTCCAAAGCCCGTCAATGCAAACGGGACCGAAAATCACTCGAAGAATTTTGCGTTCCTCCTTTACTATCGACTTGTTAGGTTAGGTTAGCTTAGGTTAAAACAGGGGTATGCAGTTCGCATACAGCACTAGGCACCAGAAGGGCCCATCGCGATCCCTAGAAAAGCAATTGTAACCGAAACTTCAAAAGGAAAAAAACCAAAAAACCTAAAACACTTCCTAGACAAAATACCCAATCCTCCTGCAGAATTTTACCAGCTTCCTGTGGTCTGTGCAACTAGCTCCCCTAATTCCTCGAAGAAGTATTCTCCTAGAAACCTCCTTCCGTGCCGTGCTATACCCGCACTCACACGGTATGTCCGTTATGTCTTTCTCGGCTTGTAGATCACCACAGAACCTGCATATATCCACATCTACGAATCTAAGCCGCCAAGCATGCTTTCTTAGGAGACAGTGCCCTGACATAATCCTAACTACTGTTCTAAGCTGTTCCCTACTCAATTTGAGAATTTCCCTAGATCTTTCCTTGTCTAAATGTGGCCAAAGTGCTTTAGACAACCTATGCCCCTCTAAATTTTGCCATCTAAGGTCAGCCGTTTTTAAGATTTTCTCATTAATTATTCCCTTGATAACGCCAAGGGGTGGTTTAAGGTTCATACCTCCACTATTTTCCAGTTCCCCTCTTGTTAGCTCATCGGCTTGCTCATTCCCCTCTATACCTACCACAGTGTCCCGGTACCCAGCACAGTCTTCCTCGATTCCGTCTGCATACTGCTTTTACCATTCTTCCCTTCCCGGATATGACACCTCATAGAGAATGTTAAAGTCTACCAAAGGGGGAAATTTCATCTGTCCGCATAGGATTTCCGTGTACCACATCAGTTAAGATCGTGCGGTGCCCAAAACTGCATTCTTCATTCGCCCCCAAAACGACTCGTTAAGAATTTCTTTTCGCTGACAGATATACGATCTAGATACCGCTACTGAAGCTACTTTTTACTGCAAGAGCCACAAAATCCATTTGTATCAAAATTGTTTCTATTGTAATAAACAAAACAATATCAGGCATTAACGGCCCATAGTTAAGCCAGCTTATTCAAACTTTAGTGTAAGCTACATTTTTGACACGAATGGATGTTTTGGCTCTTGCAGTAAAAAGTACTATTTGCTTTTAGTTAGATCGGCAACACTTTCGCCGACACAAAGCCATGCAAAAAGAGGTATACAATAATTCACTGAGGAAGGAACAAACGCAGCGTAACCTACTTTCTTTTACATTTTTTGTATGGATCCCCAAATGTACTCGGAAAATATACACACACACACACAGAACGAACTAAAAATAGAATTTTCCACGATGTCGCATGAGGTCAATCAATATGTTGACCGGCTATTCTATTTTTAGCAAAATACTTGTCCATGGAAATCCTTGAATGCGAGGGTAACCTACATATCCAAACACTGCTGATGCTTTGTGTTGCATTCTCAACTATGTAAACTGTGTGTGTGTGTGTATAGCAGTTTCGTGCGCAGTGTGCTGCCTGCTGAACCATCACGAAGTGCAGCAATCTACAGCATGTAACTTGCAGCAATTCACCTACCTCACTGTGGGGTGAAGGTACATTGTGCATGCTCTCGAAGGGATATTGGAAAATAAATTTCCACATAGGAATTGAAAACTGTGTAACCTAAGGACACCTTCAGTGAAGCACAGGAATAAAATAAAAAAAGTCTCATTGATGCTTATATCTTATCATTGGAATAGGAAGAAGGATACCAAACGTTATCCGCCCCCGGAAGTATTATAATCCTATTTCGAACTTTGACTGCGACATGTAGAACAGTAGCTCTAAGGCTTGCTGCAATCTAATCAAAGCTTAACGAGGCATGCACATTCTCAAGTGTTTCACAATCCAAAGGGATTGCTTTTGGAATCTTGAAATTTCCTTGAAGTGCGACATGAATTGCGTTCGAGTTGCAGTTGATAGCCGTTAACCAGTATTAAATGGGGGTGGTTGTGATATAGTTGCAAACAGAATACTAAACCCATCTACCGCATGGTCCAAAGTGAAATCACTTCGAATATGTACCTACCCTAAGGGTTAATACTTAATACAAGGCCATGTCGAGCGGGAGAACAGCGAGTACTAGTGTCACATATATGTATGACACGTTTGGTGTTTTAGTGGCTTGAAAGTTTTCTTTATTGCAAAACCCATTCATTCCTACACACACACCCTAACATCTACAGACGATACTTGCACACCTTGTTGGAATATAACGCATTTTTTGAACTCTTATATGGAGTAAAATAAGGGGGGATTGGGCGAATTTTAAAGTAGGTTATAGGCGGAATAGGGGGTGGATACATGGATGCTAAACTGCAGGGATTTCAAAGAAACAAGGACGACAAGAACATATAGAACATTGTCGAAATAGTTCAGCTTGTAGGATAATGGAGACGAAAGTTATTCGTGGTATTTGTGCTGGGGTTTCATCCGATTAATTCCGAAATTGAGAAATTAAATGGAGGCAAGGCGTGAGGAAAATCCTTAACAGAATGTTATTAGCAAGTCATAATGAAGAAATTCTAGTCTAAATGGTACATGTTTTGGCACTAAACAGGTGGCTTTAAGGATATTTGTTGACCAAGCAAGCGTAGTTGAGCTTCATCGAAAACAGCGCTAAAACTTGCCACGTTAATGGCTGGTTATTATAAATGATACGTTTGAGGGTAGTTGAACAGAGTTTCCGAAAAATATTTTTAATTTATTGCCAATATGAAAAGTCAAGTCCATAGAATCATAGATTAATTTTGAGAATGATGAGTGATGAATGATGTGGGATTAGAAAGAGCGAACTTGCTCGGGTGAGCTTTTAAACGCCATGGTCGTGGTCGTGGGCAGATGAAGCTAAATTAGGGAAAAGTGAAAACGAATTGTAATTCAAAGCTTCTTCAAAGTACCACCTTGATAATGGGGATGAAAGAGCTCGTCTCGAGCTGAAATGCCAAGGTTACAAAGGTCTCACAAGGAAGAACTGCGCTCAAATGGAGGCTTTATAGAGAGTTAGAGGACTTATCTTCTTCGCGAAGATACAATCCACGAACTGCGACAAAACACCTATAACAATAACCGCTCAGAGAAGAACAGATGCTTACGAAATTTGTTCACCAAGTTCAGTATAGTAATCCCCGGATTGTTGCGTCGGGGAAAATGTACAATTTTCCACACATTTATCCGAGGAACGCAATAACGAGAATCCCACTTAAGTGCATTGTCGACGCAATAAGGAAAACCCTGCTTTATTGCATTAAAAACGCAATAAATCATTTTTATTAGCATCTTCAAATGCGCTTTATAAAATTAAGCCAATTATTGTAAATAAATATATTAAAAATTAACAAAAAAGTAACTACATAAAGTATTCTTATTACATAAGTAAAAAAATACAGAATGTCAAATGAATTTCATATTTTAATTGAATAGTAATTATTGTTCATATTGAATCTATATACAGTAATGTCTCGCTAATCCGAATCACCGTTAATCCGAATATCGCGCTAATCCGAATCAATATTTTTCCTCATTATGTACTCTACAGTCCGAATCAGCCCCAATTCTTGTACGCTGTAATCCGAATTCCTACTAAAAACATACAAACGCTTTGGTTTTTACAGTTTTAACAGTAATCTTGTCGTTTTGCGACCCGGTAGTTATCGATGTATGTAGGTATTTACGCATTTTTCGTTCTACCTGCGCTCCGTTGGTAGCAGTAGGATCGGTTTAGCACGTGCTCAGGAGTTTATTTAAAGTGGTAACAGAAGTTTCTAAGTTTTTTATTGTTTCGTTTATTTAGTTTTGTTTGGAAATGGCGAATAAAAGGTTGCACTTAACGCTAATATTAAAACAAAAATGTGAAATTGTTAAAAAAAATGAAAGTGGTGTTTGCGGAAAGTCCCTAGCTAGGGAGTACGGTGCTGGCGCGTCCACAATATCTGATATTAAACGCAATAAGAGAAGCATTTTGAGGTTAGGGTTAAATGCGTAAACTGGGGGTTGTCACAGGAAATAATTAAAAATTGCTGGAAAGTCTTGCCACCTTTCACTGAGTCAGATGAGTGGGATGTTGAGGGCGATATTCCGCTGGCTCGAATAATGGGTCAACCAAACGGTATATCAAATTCTGAAATGGCAAACTATTGAAGGTACACACAGAAAAAAAACATGTAAAATCAAAAAAATAAACATAATTCAACATTTTTTACCAATGATTTTGCTTCTTAGTTGTTTCTTGTTATTTTAAAAGGGTTTTTCTGTATCTCAAGCGTAAGGAATTATCGTGTCAAAATAACAAGAAATGTATTTGAATTAAACATTATCCTCATTTTAAAACAACACGGTGATTCCCGTTAAATCATGTCGATCTTCATGTTAAAACAGCACGTTTGAATTCCTGTTGAATCAAAATGATTCTCATATAAAAGAGTACGACGATTCCTGTTAAATCATAATGATGTACATGTTGATATAACATAAAAATCTAGTTTAATAAAAACTTCAGGTTTATTTTGCTCATTTTATTTTATTTTTCATATAGCTGTTTATTTAAAATAATAAACTATACACGGTTAATAATTCAATTACTATAAAAAAAAATACAAAGATCTAAAGTATACCTAAATAAGTGAGTTACAGAAATTTATCTCTTAAATATATTTTTCCATTATTATTTTGGAAAAGATGCAAAGGAGCGTAATATTCATTGCACTTTATGACTGCAATGCATCCATATTTTTTGTAATGATCTTAAATCTTAAATAATTTGTTACCATTAGAAAGAGTTATTTCATAATAATATTCTTGTATGAAAATTGATTCCAAGGACAATGCTTGTATTAGTTTGAAGCAAATATCCAGACTTGTCAAGAATGAATCAAGTTTTAAAATTATTTTATCGAAATAAAACTAAAATTCTTTAAGTTGGTAGATACTTAATCCAACAGTAATTAAAAATGGTTGTACAGTCAAACCTTTGTTGTAATACTTTTCTCGAAGCTCCGATATAACTTTTTCATAATCACTTATTGTGGTAAGATGAACAATAAAACTCTCGTTGGCATCTGGAATCGATATTTTTTGTGAAAGCTTTGCTGACCTATCGAAAAAGTGGGCCTTAGTAAGATGACCGCCTTTAAGAGAACAGTATTGATGTAATCTAAGGAGCCTGGTGAACAAAATAAAATGTTGAGCCGGCCGGCGTAAGTATGTCAAAAGTGGAAAATAACTTACTTGTATCAGTGACATCCTTTGAATTTAAAAAAATTGCCTTATACCTTTTATCGTTGATGTATAAGGAGTAATAGTTGAGAATTTTTGTCCTAAACTCTTCCCACTTACAGAGAAGCAGATGACTCTTGTTGGGATACAGCAATTCAAAATCAATATTAATCTAAAAAAATAAACATATTTTATAATAAAATAATTTAAATAAAAACTTAGATTTTAATATACTGTGGCTGTGGTTGCACACACTTCTTTTTCACTTTGCACTTTTACCTTTTTCGACTTACTCGTACCGATCGATGCGACGAAACAAATAAATAAAAGAATTGGAGGAGTAATACCTACCCACTTACAGGTATTTTACAGGAATCAATGTAGTTTTAACCCTAAATAAATGTAAACACACAGACGCTTAAAGTAGGAATTCGGAAAATAACGGTAGAACGAAGAATATTTTTATTGAATTTACAATGTCCAATTTCATTTTAACACGTTTTGATGTTGAATTTAAAGGAGACAGTTTTGTTTTCAACCGTGTGCACGATCGTCTGGTATGCCACTTTGGTAACATTTCACAAAATTTGGTATTTTTTTTTTGCCTGGTTGGATTTTTGGCAATTTGGTAATTTATATCTGGCTTTATATAGGTGACTTTTTGAGCGGAAATTCCAAAAATACTAAGTCAATATTACAAAAAAATAATATTACAAACATTAGTTCTTGGGCAGAATTTAATCAATAGGACAAAACCCATTTTTTACCAAATCAAAATGATGTTTCGTCTCTGAGTATGAGTATGGGTAATCACGACTAGACGCGATTTTATGATCGTCCAGCAAAAGTCTGCTAAAATAGTGCATAAAGTTAACAAATAAACTCTAACAAAGCCTTGGGACTATTGGTTTAAAGTTTTTCTTTCGGTTATTGTGTCGTAAGGTTCTAAATCCGCCATTTCTTGATTTAATTGACTTTTTAAGTGAAAATCAGTTCGGGCAAACATTTTGATTCTGTTTTATCATTGCCCTACCACTACCACCATCATCCAACCGAAATTCTCTCAAATCATGTCCGCTCCCAACCTACGAACTAGACCGATCTCTTCAAAAGGCCTGCCATCAACGCCCACTCAATCTGTACAATCAGCTGCGTCTGTGCCAAAACAGCTGAGTGATTGTAATGCTCCTCTCACCGCCAAAACTCTAGAGGAACATCTCAAAAGACAGGCTGACACATTGCAGCATGGTTTCACAAACGAAATCTCCAAATTGCAGAATGAATTTCTACGCAAAATAGACGAAGTCAATGCTATTTGGAATCAACGTTTCGATGAAATGAAAAAAAATATCATCGATCGCATTGATGTGCTTAAAAATGACACCAACAACACTCTTGAGCGAAATGCCGTTCTCTTATCAGCTGCCAACTACCGAAAGAAAACTGCAACTGAATTACGTCTCCAACATGTGGGCATTGCATCGAAAAAAAGCTGTTATCTCAACGAGAGCTTAACAAAACAGGCTTGCTTTCTCTTAAACAGTGCGCTCGGCCTCAGACGAAAGAAACAACTTTTCTCTGTCCACACGATGCATGGACTTGTTTATGTAAAGAAATTGGCGAATGGGAAAAGCTTTCTCATCGAAAGCACTGAAGATCTGCTTGCTGCTGCTGCGACACAATAAATAATAATTTTTGTTCTTGGACCTACTACCAACTATTCATAACGTTCAAATTGTAATTCTGTTGTCTTTTCCTTTGTTTTTGCCACTCTCTCTTATCCTCTCCACACCTTCGTTAGTTTGATTGCACTTTTCTTTTTGTTGTTCAAAAATTATTACTAATACCATGATGTTGGGACACCTAAACAGTATGAATGAAAAATCAACGTACACTATGGTAAATATTCTTTCAAAATATTGCGATGGACTTAAAGTCTGTTATTTAAATGCGCGGGGCTTAAACAATCAAAAATTAGATTATTTAAAGTACTTGTTTTCCAATTCCTGTGTTGTTGTTATCTGTGTATGTGAAACATGGTTTAAGCCAGATATTGAAGACTTGCTCTATAAGATTCCCAACTATGAACTTTTCCGAAACGATCGAGTTACTGATACTACGGGTGGTGGGGTTGCAGTTTATTGTAAATCAAATATTAAATGTGATATTGTTACTAAGTCTTCTGGAAGTGGAATCGAATACATTCTAGTTGAATTACGCGACTGTAATACCAAATGTGTAGTTGCTTGTGCCTATAATAATAATAGAAGTAGCTCCGTCTTCCCCTTTTTCTCAGCCATTTCTGAATATTGCGCTCTTTATGAACACTTAATCATTTGTGGTGATTTTAATGTGGATCTTCTAAAGTATGATTCGCTGGCCTTTCAACTGAAAGATTCAGTTTCTTCAGTAGGAATGCAGCTAATAAACACAACTTACCCTACACGTTTTGAGAAGAATAGGGTACCCAGTCTTCTTGATCTTATAATTGTTTCATGTTCATCGCTCGTTCTCTTGTTTGACCAACTTTCATTTGATGTTTCCGACCATGATCTACTTTTTTGTTGCTATGACATAAATTTTTCGAAAACTGCCATCCCTGACAATTTTAGTAATCTGGTTTTAGAGCTAACCACAGTTGTTCTACAGCTATGGTTAACCTTTTTGAAATAACTAAGGCAGGATTATGACAGGGGTTATGTTTCGTTGCTGTGTTTGCTAGACTTTTCTAAGGCTTTTGATAAAGTTAATCATAAAGTTCTGTGTTGGAAGCTTAAGAATCAATTTGGTTTCAGTGAAAGAGCAGTAAAATTGATCAGCAGTTTTCTCTCTGGCAGATCGCAAAGGGTTAATTCTGGTGAACGTTTTTCACTGTTGAAATAAATAAAGCAGGGAGTTCCTCAAGGCTCTATATTAGGCCCGATACTCTTCTGCATGTTTATCAACGACCTTTCAAAGGTATGTAAATATATTTCAGTACACCTTTATGCTGACGAAGTCCAATTACATTTAGCGAAGCCTTCTGGTAACCTAAATGAACTTGTTCTTCTCATCAATGAAGACTTAAAACAGATTACATCCTGGTCTGTAGCTTACGGGCTGCTTCTGAATCCATCAAAATCTCAAATAATAACCATTTCAAAAAATAATTTTGACCTTTGCCTCCTTCCCGATGTTTACTTTAATAATAACAAAATCAAAGCTGTGGACTCTGTCACTAGTCTAGGCTATATTATCAACCGAAATTTGTCTGGTTACAATCACACAAACGTGATCGTGGGGCGAATCTACGGATGTCTTCGCAAATTGTGGATCACTGCTTATTTTACCCCTCAGGAAACAAGACGAAAGCTGGTACTGTCTCTAGTCCTACCCCTCATAACATATGCTGAGGTGGTCTATAGCAGTCTTGATTCTTCATCCCAGCGAAAACTGCAAGTTGCATTTAACGATGCAGTGCGTTATGTATATGGCATACGTAGATATGACCATATTTCTGCGTTTGCTAGGGGTTTGCTTGGTTGTACTTTGGAACAATATATCAACGCCAGGAATTGTATGTTTTTGCATAAAATTATAATTACTAAAGTTCCGTCTTATTTGTACAACAGACTTAATTATACTCGCTCCTCAAGAACCATTAACCTCATTCCCTATCGTCACAATAGCCTTAACTCATCACGCTTATTTTTTATCCATACTGTAAGGCTTTGGAACTCTTTGCCCTCTCAATTGAAGAATATCTCAAATCCAGCCAATTTTAAAAGTGCAATCTTTCAACATTTCTCTAACTTATCCATTTAAATTCTTTTCCTCATTATCCACTCCCTTTCTTTATTTATTCTTAAAGCCAGCTTCTATCCTAACTCACACTTAGATTAAGAAACATTGTTATTAGATTTAAGTATTTTGAATTATTATAACTTATGTGTAAAATACAAAGTACTATAAAAGATCATATCTTAATGTACAAACCATTTAATAAATGAATTGAATTGAATTGAATTGAATGTGTGATTGTGTTCAATAATATCTGAATATAATGTGACATATCAAATTTTAATAAATATGAAATAAAATTAAATTAATAAATTTGTTACTTAGAACTTTTAAATCAAATGTTACTCAAAATTCATCTAAATAACAATGACTTAAAAATTCGTTATTTCACCTAAAAGCTTGCTTTCGGTTTCCGAAGTATCCATTTTACCCTTATGGACATTTTTACACTGTCGTGCAGTTTTTTATATAGGTAGGATAAATTCATATTGGCTCAAGACGATGTTTATGTTATTTGTTCTCTTTGTGTTTTATCAACGTTTCCATGTTTTGAAACTGGATTTGATATCTTTTTTTCTAATTTTGCTCGCTAATTGTTTTTGGAAGTGGCACTGTGGTGGTATGTCCGATGTTGTGTATGGATCCTGGTCATTACACACGGCTGTCGTCTGGGTGTACAGTCTAACATCTGAACTGAATGTATGGATGATGTCTTTATAGATTTCAATAGACAAAAATTGAATCTCTGGCGTTAATACTCAATACATGAAAAATGAATTCGTACAGAGGGTTGATGCATACGATTTAGTGTTGATTTTACAATGGCCAATTTTGTTTTAAATCGATTCAATGTTAATTACACGCAAAAAACTGTTGTTATAAAAATCAGTGTTATTTGAAAATTATTGAATGTTGAATTGAATGTGTCACATTTCATTTTAACAAGAACTCAATTGTGACTTATTCCATCTGTTCTTCATTGTTGAATTAACCATTTTTCTTTTAAAGCCAACGTTTTAAAATATTGATTCAAAACGAAAATCATTTAAAATTATAGTGAAATGAATGAACTAAGATGAAATCGCATTATTTAGAATCAACAATTCTTAATATCAATTTTACATTGGTAAATTTTTCTGTGTGTATGTGTGGAATTCACAGTGCTAATGAAGTTATCGATTGGCTGAACGAGGACAACATCCAGGATAGCACAATTGTAGAAAACGACGAAGAAGAGGCGGTACACGAGCATCAAGCGAAGACAAAGCATGAAGAAGCAATCACAGCTTTAGCTGTTTCTACAAATGGGCGTTGGAGCCTCCGCTTCAGATATATTGGCTCTGCAAAATCTCAAACAAAAGGCTTTGATGACATTGCAAAAGCAAAAGAAAAAACAAATATTTATCACTGATTTTGCGATTAAAATAACATAAGCAGTTTAAGTGTAAGTCATATGATATTAAACTGTTGCTTAAAAATACACAGATGAAAAATATCTAATTTAAGAATTTCTTTTAAATTTATTCCTAAGTTATTTTCGTTTTTACAAACGTACATAATGTCTTTGAATTGAATTTTAGCTTTAAGCTGTACTGATTAGTCCGAATTTTTCGATAATCCGAATAAACCCTTGCAATAATTGATTCGGATTAGCGAGACATTACTGAATAACTTGCTAAATGTGTGCGTGACAGCCTACCGACTGCCACACACATCCGATTTTGAGTAATAGTTCTTTTTTTGTTGGTTAATAGACCATGCAGAGAAGGTTTATATATTAGTATGATAAATTTTTGAAAGAAGGCGAAACCGCCATTCCAATAAAATAATTTGTATACCCTATTCTAAGGGTATATTAATTTTGACGCATAGTTTGTAACATACCTTAATATTGCCCGTAGACCCTTAAAAGTTACTATATTTATGATCAGCATCGATAGTAATGTCGATCTAGCCATGTCCGTCCGTCCGTCCGTCAGTCTGTCGGCAAAAATTAGGCCTTTAAACTGGACCTAGAGAGCTGAAATTTTAACCATATACTCTCTAGGGTCCCGAAATAATCAAGTTTACGAATTTTTGAAATCCGCCCACAGACCCGCCCACAAAATTAAAAAAAAACAAAATTTTGGAAAATATCGAATTTTGAGAAAAATTTTCAAAATCCGCCCACTGACACCCCCACAAATAAATAAAATCTATGGCAATTTATGCTCATGTGTAAATATTTTCAAAATCCGCCCACTGACACGCCCACAATTATTTTTTTTTTTTTTTTGAAAATTCAAACTTTGAGCTTGGGAGCTAAAATTTATAATATATACTCTCTAGGGGCCTTTATTCTCATGTGTTATTTTTTTTTAAATCCGCCTACTGACACGCCCACAATTAAATGAAACAATTTTATTGAAACACATAAGTTTGAGCTAGGGAGCGTTTTTTTTTTTTAAAATCCTTTAAATGTTATATAACAAAATATGTAGAGCGTTCTTAACAATTCAACCAAACTTAGACTTTTGTCACGCCCACTGAGGGATAGGAATAAGAATAGGGTATCCAACAGTTCGCCCAAGCGGACTGTAGCCCGTCCCTATGTTTGTGTTTATATTTATGTATATCTATATATATAAAAGAAAGTGTCCGAAGCGATGTAACCGCATAACTCGAGATTGGCCGAACCGATTTTGAAAAATCTAAATTTCAAAATGGCTTATTTTGACCACCCAGCGTGTTAGGACAGGTTTTTTCGATTTTTTTTAATTTTTTTTTTTTTTTTTTCATTTTGTATTTATTTATTTTGGCAACAACCAAATAAAGAATCACATTTGAATGTAACATATCGTATCACAATTGAACTGTCAGATAGACACGCAACGTACCGCCATCTATTATCGATCAATGGAGAAGCCAATTTTGTTTCATGTTTGGTGGCGCTGCCGGATTCGGATTTCTTCATTGCGATTTTGTGAGTTTTTGTGAATTAAAATTGATATGAGAATATATCTATATCTATTTATACATTATATAAAAATCAATTTTTGAATCATAAAATCATATTTGCGTTTGTTGCCGGTGTTTGGCCAAACGCGTTAACCGATTCCAATGAAATTTTTTTTTAAAGAAAGGTGACGTCTATACGAAGGATGTTATGTATGTGCGATGTCTGTATCTGCATCGGTGTGTAAATAATGTGTTTCTTAAAAAAGAAAAAATAATTGACAATGTATTTATACACTGTGTGTTGCATATGTAGGTATCATGTGCTTTGAAAAAAAAAAACAAATTTAAGTGAAATAATAAAAAGTTTTTTTGTGTAATATTTTCTATATATAAAAATCAATCCATATTTGTGTTTGTTGCCGGTGTTTGGCCAAACGCGTTAACCGATTCCAATGAAATTTTTTTCCATGAAAGGCGACGACTGCACGAAGGTTGTTATGTTTGGTTATATCTGCATCGGTGTGTGAGATATGGGCATTTGAGTGAGTACACATGCATATGTGCGTATGCGTGTAAATTACGACGCAGATACAGAGACCGTACAGACGTCACTTATTTTGTTATCCGAACAAGCATATGAAAGAGGGAGACCATACGAACGTTTCAAGCTTATTGTGGAATTTGTGCGCACTTTCATTCTTGAGATATCGTGTGTTCAATATTTTATTCAAATAACTCTTATTGAAATTTTTTGCATTTTTTTGTGAATCGGACATCGGAAAGTTGCTTTTCCAACATTGATAACAATCGGTGTGGAAGTGAATGAAAAGTGATTCAACCGAAGTTTTTTATTTTCGCTTTGTTGTTTGATTCGCAGAAGTAAGGTGACATAGGCGCCTGCCAGACAACAAGCACCTACCTTAAACGGAACAACGAAGTTGTGTGAGCGGCCTAAGCCATGCGGAGAAAAACGTGCAGTCCCTTTCACCGGTTGAGCTCAAATCAGGCAATCTTCGGTATTGGCCTAAGAGTGTTTCTGTGAACTTTGGTCAAAATCGGTCTTCTTTTTTTAGGCGCAGCAACATACGCCGGATACCCGCTATAGACAATTATAAGGGAGTCTACTCGAACATATTGGCCAATAGAAGTCTCGGGCACGGGCAAAGCCGGGCAGGTGCGGCTAGTCTATATATATAAAAGACAATGAAGTCCGTCTGTGCGCGCATAACTCGATAACGGATTATTGGATTTTAACGATTTTGGCTTGACGGTTTCGTTTTGGACCAAGGAAGGACATAGGCTACTTTTTGTCGCGAAACCAAAACTTTGAGAGGATGGAAGAGGCTATAAAAGTTTGTATGGGGAAATGTACTTTGAAAAAAAAAATAAACTCGGTAGAAGTCGAGTAGTGCCAATTCGAATACAAAAAAAAATATTTAAAATTTTAAAAGCAATTGTTGTTGTCAATTATTTTAATTATTTGCCAAGCAAATTGTTGTTGTCAACAATTTTGAAATTTTTTTTTTAAATATATCTAGGTAATAAGTTTGATTATGTTTATTATGTTACATAAAGTAACTTTTTGAAACGGAGTCGATACTTTGATTTGTTGAATGGTGTTTGAATCCTTCATGGAATGCGTCATCGAAGAAGTTTCAGCGGCGGAAACAAGGTGACGTAGTTCCCGGATTCCGTGGTGTTTATGCAAGTGATGCACTTGTTAGAATATACACAGTTCACCCGAAAAACGACGAATGCTTCTATTTGAGAATGCTTTTGGTCAATGTTTGTGGTCCTACTTCGTTCGAAGCGCCGCGGACTGTTGACGGTGTGTTGTGTGCTACATATCGAGAAGCCTGCCAACGCAGGCAATGGCTTGAAAACGACAATCATTGGGACATGACGCTGGCCGATGCCACTATCACTGCGCCTGCGAATCAACTCAGGACACTCTTCGCAATCATAATTTCGACATGTTTTCCATCAAATCATAAAGATTTGTGGAATAAATATAAGGATGATATGGCCGATGATATTTTGCATCGAATTCGCACTGTGACATCCGATAATGAACTGGAGATGTCAGATGAAATGCGCAACAAAGCTTTGATTTTGATCGAGAATAGGTTTCTGCTCATGAGTGGCAATTTGTTGTGCAAATTGGGGATGCCACAGCCAAATCGCGTAATGCAAGACGCATTTAATCGAGAATTGAGGCGAGAAATGGATTTCAATCGAATCGCATTGAGTCAAATGTGCCAATGTTGAATCAAGAACAAAAGAGAGTGTACGATGAATTAGTGCAAGCAGTCGATAACGAAAATGGCGGAATATTCTTCCTTGATGCGCCCGGTGGAACTGGAAAAACATTCCTGATTTCACTGATTTTAGCTACGATTCGTTCGAGATCTGAGATTGCCTTGGCACTCGCCTCTTCCGGGATAGCGGCTACTTTGTTAGAAAACGGTCGAACAGCTCATTCTGCATTGAAATTGCCACTGAATCTGCAAGTGGATGAAGAACCTACATGCAACATTTCAAAGAACACTGCGATGGCGAAAGTACTGCAGCAATGTAAGATTATCATATGGGACGAATGCACAATGGCTCACAAACGCGCATTGAAGGCCCTGAATCGTACTTTGAAAGATTTACGTATTGATAACCGACATTTCGGTGGCGCAATGATCTTGCTATCAGGCGATTTTCGTCAAACGCTGCCTGTCATTCCGAGATCAACTCCGGCAGATGAATTGAGTGCTTGCTTGAAGGCGTCTGCTTTATGGCAATACGTAAAGAAATTGCATTTGAAAATGAACATGCACGTTGCTTTACAAAATTACCAGTCCGCTGCAGAGTTCTCCAGGCAAATGTTGGCGATGGGCAATGGCGAGATTCCAGCAGACTTAAACACCGGCCTGATTGAGTTTCCGCAAAATTTTTGCAACTTTACAACGACACCGGAAGAACTAATCATGAATGTTTTCCCGAATATCGCTCAGAATTATGTTGACCATGATTGGCTGAGTGTAAGAGCGATTTTGGCTGCGAAAAACAAGAACGTCGATCATTTGAATTTCGTCATTCAAAATCAAATAGCTGGTGAGTTACATTCATATAAATCAGTCGACTCCCTGATGGATAAAAACGAAGCCACCAACTATCCCACGGAATTTTTGAATTCTTTGGATGTTTCAGGCTTGCTTCCACACAATTTGAAATTAAAAGTCGGCACAGTAATAATTTTGTTGCGCAACCTAAATGCACCAAAACTTTGCAACGGTACGCCTTTGATTGTGAAGAATCTAAAATCAAATATTATTCAAGCAACGATTTTGATTGGAAAATTTAAAGGCGAAGATGTTCTTATTCCGCGGATTCCACTTATTCAGAACGATTTGCCTTTCGTATTTAAGCGTCTTCAATTTCCCGTACGTCTCGCTTTTGCAATGACAATTAATAAGTCGCAAGGACAATCGCTGGATGTGTGTGGCATAAATCTTGAATTTTCATGTTTCTCACATGGTCAATTGTATGTGGCGTGCTCACGTGTCGGCAAACCCCGCGTGTACGTGTACGCACCCGATAATGGAACGCAAAACGTTGTTTACCATAAAGCACTTCAGTGAAAAAGCGGTAGGTTGGCCGTCAGGTAAATCGCTACGGTTTTTTGGAATTGTATTTAATTTTAATATAACTTTTGAATAAACAATTTTAATTGACCGGATTACATGAAGCGAAAGCTCGGAATTATTAATTTCATTACCTACCTACATTAACGAATTTGGGCGAACGAAAAAATAAATTAATCTAATCTGAAAAAAAAAAAAAGTATTCAGTTTATGTAGGTATGTGTTAAAAGGAACAAGAAATTCATTATACTAGATGCGTATTATGTAGTACATGTGTTTTATTATGTACATATAAAATATTAGTGGAAAAAATCCGTTATTTTTGCTTGCACATTCTTTGTACAAAGTTTGCTCACCATGTAATCCTCGATGCTTTCCAATTCGGAGGCAAATTTACTGTTGCATAATAAGTTAAGTACTTGCGGAGGATACTCAAAGAAGTTAATTCTTCTTAAAGAGAAGGAGTATTTTCTATAAGATCGTCTTCTTCATCTGTCTCCATATATATCTTCATTGCTGCGTCGTATGTCTTCAATATCTTCTTCACAACAAGCACAACAAGTTTTCAATGCTTTCGTTGTGTGTGTTCATTTAACCGCGAGATTTTGTATGATGTTTAATGAGAAGCTTTACTTTTTGTAGCGCAATTAACCGGGTAACGCATTTAACCGGGTAACGCATTTAAACGGGAAAGTTGTGTACATTTCTTATGGAATGCTTTGTTTGCTCAGTTTTCAGATGAATTAAGCGAGCAACGCAATTAAGCGAGGGTCAGTTATCCGGGGATCACTCAAAGTGTCGACAGTTATGTGATGGAATATACTTTCCAAGGCCATTTGTACGCATAAAGAAGCGTATCCGTTGATTTCATATTCAAGAAATTGAGAGGGCGTTCAACCAGTCCAGATGGCTCATGATTTTTATCTCCAAACCTATGGGAGGCTTTCCAATCCCTATCGAGCTGTAATCACACCATGCAGACCGGTAAGCGGGTAAAAGACTGCCGATTGCAGAAAATAATTCATCTGCCTGATGACCGGTTCAGCTTTATCCTAGATTAATCAACCACAGACGTAATCTATAGTTTAAGGATCACTAAGGATTTGCATATTGTGGTAATTGATACCAGTTATTTTCAGCTAGAAGTAAACCAATGAGCGCTTGGTGTATGGATGGACATTTGGAGGGAAATTATTTAAAAAAAAGACAGAATACCTGTGCTGCCCGTTCTCTGATTAAATCCGACCTATTCTGGGCATTTATTAAAATAAAAAACTGTGGTTTAGTAGAACAAAAAAGCGCAAAATCAATGGAAGATGTTTACCTGGATATTGCGTTAACGAAAAATGCACCGTTATTGTACGAGCGTTGGTCTTCTTCTCCACTGACCCACCTCCATTTGTGTCAAAAATGTAACTTCACTTATACAAATGGTTACCTATCAGTTGAGGAACCCCATAAGGCGGAGTCCTATCCTTTCTTCTCTGGAACTCAGTGGTGAACGAGCTGCTGATGATGGGAGGGCTGCAGAGTGATTGCCCATGCGGACGACGTGGCAAACGCCGCCTCAGGGAAGCACCTAAACACCTTGAAAGAACTTCTCCAAAACGCTCTTAACAAGCTTACGACAGCGGCAGATCGTTGTGGGTTAGGTGTTAGCCCCCACAAAACCGAACTTGTTCTATTCACTGTTAAATATAAAATTCCACACATTGATCCCCCCACAATCAGGGGCACAAGCTTACTTTTCTCTGACGAAGCTAAATATTTGGGTCTCATTCTGGATAAAAAAGCTCAGCTGGAAACCTAACACACAAGAAAGAGTTTGGAAAGCTATGGTAGCAATCTTCTCTAAACTAACCTTGGACCTTTTTATTGGTCAAAGTGTGTCTAAGTGTGTCGGCTTCTGCCGACTGCCGCTATAACCTAACCTAACCCTTACAAATGGTTGCCGAACCTAGGTTTTCGAACCTGCATGGGCCGCTTATGCCTCATAATTATTAATAATTTTAGCATTTCCCTTCTCACACAACCAAGAGAAACTCTATTAAAATTTCATTGCAAACTTCCCTTAATATTCTGCGTCTGCTACTGGAATCGAAAGTTCCACCCTAATGGACAAAGCGGTAAAATTCTTTGCTGGAACTTTTCTAACAATTTTAATAAGTCAGCTAATTAAATTTTAAGATCATTGAACACTCAAACTATGGATACCTACTCCAACTATTTATCCACAATTATTAAAATGGATACAAACCACCCCCACTGTAGGGAAAAGAAGAAAATCACAATAAAACAGATGAAACCAGCTAAGCACCACCAAACAGACGCTATTTGTATTTCTGTTTGAAATAATAAACCAAAACTCAATTTGGAAGAGCTCCAAAATCAACACCAAACCATGCACTGTATGAATGCAAAAGAAAAACTTTTTGCTCGTTTCTACGCCAACAGGAAACACACAGCTCCTTCGCCATCGGTTATCATCTAATTTTCTCCCTTGGTTTGTTGTCTCACTTGTTCTGCCTCTGCACAATGCTTGTCGTTCGTACAAAACGGAAATAACTGAATTAATTCGGACTTGAACAAGTTTGGTAAATAGCCCCAGCTATTGTCAAATAATATTCCAGTGTATGCCATCCGATGCTTATATTGCGAATTGAGTTTGTTTTTTTTTTTGCCTAAGGGGAATGATTTTAGGATTAGCATCGCAAAGTATTTTAAATAAAAGTGAACATGTATGTACACTAGTCGGCATAAGTACAAAATAAAAATCGTGCAATTAAATGTTTAACTTTTAAACGGCTTTGTAAAGAATTCTTCTTTATTTTTTCGTTTTTACATTATAAGTAATACAAACTTAAAAATAAGCAACCAAATATATTTTCATAGAAAAGCAAAAGGATATAAACTAATTAGTAATTTAATGTGTTGGCATAAAGTAGGATTTAATAACAACAGGGATTGTGATATTTGTCTTAGCAGTATCGGATTACAATCTAATAGTTGATTAGTACATTCGAACTTCATAAGGTAATAATGCATCTGAACAAATCAAATTCTTCTTCTCTGAAAAGCTACAATAATGCCTTTATTAAGAAGATATCGTTAAACATTGTCGATGCCTTAGCCCACATCTTTAATAAAAGTATATCTACAGGTTTTTTTTCCATCAAGTTTAAAATTGGCTGAGGTTGACCCATTTTTAAAAAAGGTGATCGGAAAGATTTAAACAATTACAGACCCATTTCTCTCCTTTCATCATTTCCAAAATTTTTTGAAAAGTTTACAAAATGCCGGGTTATCAATTTTCTTGAAAGAAACTCGTTTTTGAGCTCCAACCAATATGGTTTTAGAGAATGCAAATCAACTTAAGATGCACTCTTAATTTTTTGGACCAAGGTATATGAAAGTCTGAACCACAAGAAATTAACAGCCTACCTCTTTATTGATATAACAAAAGCGTTTGATACTGTTTATCATAATATTCTCTTATTTAAGTTGGGAAAAGCTGGTTTCACGGGATCTATTTTTGACTGGTTCGCGTCGTATCTTAAAGATAGAAAGTAAATGGTACAAATTGGTGGAACTTATAGTGAATGCCGTGATATTCTCACTGGCGTACCCCAAGGCTCAGTTCTTGGGCCAGTGCTATTTCTCATATTTATTATACCCTATTCTAAGGGTATATTAATTTTGACGCATAGTTTGTAACATACCTTAATATTGCCCGTAGACCCCTAAAAGTTACTATATTTATGACCAGCATCGATAGTAATGTCGATCTAGCCATGTCCGTCCGTCCGTCCGTCTGTCCGTCGGCAAAAATTAGGCCTTTAAACTGGACCTAGAGAGCTGAAATTTTAACCATATACTCTCTAGGGTCCCGAAATAATCAAGTTTACGAATTTTTGAAATCCGCCCACAGACACGCCCACAAACTCAAAAAAAAACTAAATTTTGGAAAAAATCGAATTTTGAGCTAGAAAGCTGAACTTTTTTATATATGATCTGACTCCTAAAACTGCTCGGGATAAAAATATTATGCTCATGTGTAAATATTTTCAAAACCCCGCCCACTGACACGCCCAAAATTATTTTTTTTTTTTTTGAGAATTCAAAGTTTGAGCTAGGGAGCTGGAATTTATAATATATACTCTCTAGGGGCCCTTTATTCTCATGTGTTAATTTTTTTTAAATCCGCCTACTGACACGCCCACGATTAAATAAAACAATTTTATTGAAACACCCAAGTTTGAGTTAGGGAGCGTTTTTTTGATAAAATCCTTTAAATTTTATATAACAAAATATGTAGAGCGTTCTTAACAATTCAACCATACTTAGACTTTTTTGACGCCCACTTATGAGGGATAGGAATAGGGTATCCAACAGTTCGCCCAAGCGGACTGTAGCCCGTCCCTATGTTAAATTCTATTTTTGATCTACCATTGAGCGGCAAACAAACTGGTTTTGCAGATGATATTGCAATTGTGTATTCCAATTCGTCCATTTTAGACTTAATCGCCGATAGCCGTGTTTCTTTGCACGCGGATATACGGATAATTTGAATTTTCCATGTAAAATACAACAACAACTATCCTATATACGCAAACTTTAGCGGGGATAGCTATCGCCGCTAAGTCAGTTAGCGGGGATAGCTATCGCCGCTAAGTCAGTTAGCGGGGATAGACAGTGCTTCCAAAACCCATTTTCTTCGTTTCTGATGAACTCATGCGATGAATTTTTCAGGAAATGTCAGAGTTTGACAGCCCTGCGACCACTAACACATCCCGCCGAATATTTTGTTCGTGATTTTATTATTATTTTTTTTTCAAACTTCATTATAAAGGTAATTGAATTTAGAAAATCTGTTAATGTGAAATTGTTTTTCATAATATTAGAATATGCTTGGCATCAATTTCAATCGGCGGAAGTAAATATTTTTCAATTTCAGGATTTTCAATACAAATTTCTTAACTACAACTTACAGCTGTGTCACGGTGCATGTCATAGGTGCATGTGTGCTGCCAAGTTTTTTTTTGATGAATTCTTAAGCGGCGATAGTCGTTTTCTGATGCCATCCCTATATCCGCGTGCAAAGAAATACGGCTGATATTAACCATGATCTTGAAATCCTAAGACACTGGTTCTCGATCCACAAGCTAGTGACTAGTGATAAAACCAAGCTAATGTTTCTTAATCTTCCGTCTTTTGATCTTGATTCTCCATATTTTGTCTTCCACAGTCGCGACTGTGAAAATATCTGCTTAAGCTCTGAAACCTGTCGTTCATCCAATAATGTGTGCTCATTTAACGTTGCCGTGCCGCGCTCGATAAGGTGTTTCAAGAATGGTAAGGTTCAGCACTTTAAATAACTTGGAATTGTCATTGGCAACAAAATGAACCGGAATATGCACACCGCGCTGCTTAAAAAATGCCTATCAACGGCTACTTATATGTTGTATCACCTGAGACGATTCTGCTCCAGAAATCTGCTTCAAACAGTCTACTACGGTCTAGTCCAATCTAAGATGCAATACGGATTAGTTTGTTGGGGTGGCACCTTCAACTATAATTTGCAACCTCTGATAGTGGCTCAAAAGCATATTCTAAGAATTATGTGGAGTAAAAGAAGTCATGAGCATAGCTTTCCGCTTTTTTTTTAATTCTGGCATTCTCCCCTTAAAACATCTTTACTTTTACAAAGTTCTTAAAGTATTCTTTTTAAGGAGCGGTAATCTTTTAAACCAATCGTCTACTGCATATGAACTACGAAGTAGTGAGAGAAGGCTTGCTGTAGTTCCAAGCTATTTTACTCATCAGTTCCTAAATTTGTATTCTTCGGTAGCACCTAGGCTTTTTAATAAATTGTCTCCTGAATTAAGGAGTACTTATAGTCCCTCCTCATTCTATAAAAAAGTTAAAACGTGGCTTCTTAGTTTTGATTTCGAACAGATCAATAATTTCATTATTTTGGTTACATAATTAGTTATTTTGCTGTAATCTTGCATCTAATTGTACCTAACTCTTTCCTTTCTTTTATTTTTTTTTATTTTTTGTTCTTCCTTTTGCTTTTTCCTTTTCCTATTGGTTTCTATATTCTACACAATACAACCTTAATTTTTTTGAAATTTGTATAAAATTTGCCCAATATAATACATTTGAAACCATTCTGGTAACCAAACTCAACTCTGCCGTTTTGCCCATGGTTTATAACACCTTTTAATTAATTTTTATTTTTTTATCAACGTGTAATATCAGTTAAACTTAAATACAAAAGTTGTTCGGCTCTAGCGTGCTCAAAAGTGCAAGCGTATTTACACAAAGCTTATTCTGTCAAAATACTTATGCCACGCAAACATTTCTTCATTCATTCATTTCTTGTCTGCATGCATTCTTATCAGCAGGAAGAGAATGCAAAAGGTAATAGACAACAGATTTTGCATCCGTGTAGCTGTAAATACGCACTTTATTTTCAGCATAACTTGAATACCGTTACTTCATGCAATCAAACATACCAGACACGAAAACATCACAGTGGCGTTTGTCAAAATAATTGTGCCGACTAGTGTTGTTTGCTTTAAGCAGAAATAAAAACATAGGGACGGGCTACAGTCCGCTTGGGCGAACTGTTGGATAACCTATTCTTATCCCTATCCCTTATAAGTGGGCGTGACAAAAGTCTAAGTTTGGTTGAATTGTTAAGAACGCTCTACATATTTTGTTAATATTTATTTATTTAAAGGATTTTATCAAAAAAAAACGCTCCCTAACTCAAACTTGGGTGTTTCAATAAAATTGTTTTATTTAATCGTGGGCGTGTCAGTAGGCGGATTTAAAAAAAATTAACACATGAGAATAAAGGGCCCTTAGAGAGTATATATTATAAATTCCAGCTCCCTAGCTCAAACTTTGAATTCTCAAAAAAAAAAAAAAATAATTGTGGGCGTGTCAGTGGGCGGATTTTGAAAATATTTACACATGAGCATAAATTCCCCATAGAGAGTATATATTATAAATTTCAGCTCCCTAGCTCAAACTTTGGATTTTCAAAAAAATTGTTTTATTTATTTGTGGGCGTGTCAGTGGGCGGATTTTGAAATATTTTTATCCCGAGCAGTTTTAGGAGTCAGATCATATATAAAAAAGTTCAGCTTTCTAGCTCAAAATTCGATTTTTTCCAAAATTTAGTTTTTTTTGAGTTTGTGGGCGTGTCTGTGGGCGGATTTCAAAAATTCGTAAACTTGATTATTTCGGGACCGTAGAGAGTATATGGTTAACATTTCAGCTCTCTAGGTCCAGTTTAAAGGCCTAATTTTTGCCGACAGACGGACCGACGGACATGGCTAGATCGACATTACTATCGATGCTGATCATAAATATAGTAACATTAAGGGGTCTACGGGCAATATTAAGGTATGTTGCAAACTATGCGTCAAAGTAATATACCCTTAGAATAGGGTATACAAAATAGAAGGTAGGGCAACAAACAAAGACTGAGTTTGATCAATTAGTACGTTTCCATGAGAGATTCAATTCATTCAATCCGATCACAACATTTTCTGTGGTGGGATTGAAAATCAGCATATAAACGCGAAATGAAAGATCGGGATAGGCAAGCGAGGGAGTGTGTGTGTGACCATTTTGTTTACTTAAATTCAATCTATGAGATGAAAGCCAAAACCTGCTTCGAATTCGACTTCCAATTCAGTTTCAATCCGATCTTCTGATTCGGTTATGGAAATGAACTAATTGATTATTGTGGGATTGACGTTTGTTGCGCCATCCTTCTAAAAAGGGTTCTGCGGTTCTTTCGCCTTTCATTGCTGATCTCTTTAAACATTCTCTATCTCTTGGAAAATTTCCTAACATCTGGGAAACGTCCTTCATTTCACCAGTTAAAAAAAAAAGACCAAAGAATGACGTATCAAATTAGCGACCAATTGCCAAGCTCTCGCATATACCCAAAGTTTTTGAAAGTATGATATACGATTCATTATCCTTCCAGTGCAAGTCTCTTATCTCCTCCTTCAGCATGGTTTTCTCAAAGGTAGATCCCCAACCACTGTCACACTTTCTACATTAGAAGTGGCAATGAAGTGGATTTAATCGCTACTGACTTCAGTAAGTCAATTGACAAAATATCTCATCGTTTGATTCTTTTCAAACTCTCCTTCCTTGGTGTCGGTCCCCTACTATTTAATTGGTTTTCATCTTACCTTGAGAACCAATCTTTTAACATTCGTTTCGCTCTGTTCTCTCTTTGCCTCTTAAAGTCACCTCTGGTGTTCCCCAAGGTGGCCACCTTGGACCCCTGATCTTTATTCTGGCAATAAATGATATTGACAACGTCGTTAAGTTCTCCTGCATCTCCCTCTATGACGACGACGCTAAATTCCTTAAAATGATTTTTTCTCCACACGACTCTGATATTCTTTAACAAGACCTCGATAGTTTTTTGGTTTTCATCTTACCTTGAGAACCAATCTTTTAACATTCGTTTCGCTCTGTTCTCTCTTTGCCTCTTAAAGTCACCTCTGGTGTTCCCCAAGGTGGCCACCTTGGACCCCTGATCTTTATTCTGGCAATAAATGATATTGACAACGTCGTTAAGTTCTCCTGCATCTCCCTCTATGACGACGACGCTAAATTCCTTAAAATGATTTTTTCTCCACACGACTCTGATATTCTTTAACAAGACCTCGATAGTTTTTCGATAGTTTTTGGTGTCAAAAAAAACCTTATGGAGCTGAATATTGCTACATGTGAATTTCTTACTTTTTCACGTAAGCGGATTCAGTCTCCCCCAGACGATACTTTTTGAAGAACCAACCCAGTTGACAGTTTACCTACGTCCGCCCTATTCTAGAGTACGCTAGCCAAGTGTGGGCACCATATTAACGGGACCACATTACTAGAATCGAAAGCATTCAACGTTTATTTCTCCGTTTTTCTCTTCGTGGGCTCCCGTGGAATAATCACATTATCCTACCACCATATCACGAACGAATAAACCTTCAGACCCTTGAAGAAAGGAGAGATGTAGCTGACATTCTTCTTATACATCGTCTTCTCACTGGCTAAATTGATTGTTATTATCTTTTAAATTATATTGCCTTTAATACCAACCCTAGCAATTTAAGATCCCCCCTCTTTTCAACCTTGCCTCATGTCGCACTTCGTACGGCTTGAAGGAGCCGATATCCCGTATGTTGCAGAAGGTCAATTCTAACCCCCTCTTCTTTGATTTTGGTCGCTGCACCACTTCCCTCAAATCTGCCCTCCTCCACGTATTAAGTATTAATTTTAAGTCCTAGGCCTTGCTATAAGTCTTAGTTTTGTAAGTAGTTTTAAGACATATATCTAGCTTGTATTAAGCTAAATACATGGGGGCATACGCCCCCCCAAAATTAAATTAAAATTTTCCAGTGGCACCGAAGAGGTTTTAAAATAATACAAAAAGATGATTTATATCAATTTAAGATGGTGAATTCGTGGACCTACATATTGTGCTGGCTGAAACACATGTGCAGCAGGGACGCGCGCCCTAATACAGGCATCAACGCACATGAAACACATGAGTGGAGTAAAAAATTGGCTTCACTCAGCATGCTTTTTGCCTGACCTAAATATCACTGAACGACCAAACAGACTAAGATGTTAGGTATTGTAATAGAAGGCCTGTTCGCGTACTGATAGGCAAACTTAAATTTATAGAAACTTTCGTGCGAAACTACACAAACGCTTTCGCGTACCGTGAAAATGGTAAAAAGATGAACGAAAGAAAAATATACTTTCGTTAATTTTTCTTCACACAGAATTTCAGCTGTCAAAAAAATTAAAACTGTAAGATGATGAATTCCTATGAGTTTCCCAGCAAAAAAACAGGGGTTGCTTCTTTTCGAGCCAAACTTTGACGTTCCTCAGTTTTTAGCCAATTTTCTTTGAACTGAGAGGATTCCCTCTCGATTTTGGAGATTTGACAGTTTTCATTTTTCTACACATAAAGTACGCGAACGGACCTAGAATTTGACAGCACTAAACGTCAAGCCGGAAAAGTTGTACCAAATTGTGCTGTTCTACTACAATCGATGAATCAAGTTTACAAATAGAGTCAACTTGCATCAAGAATTGACATGCAGTAAGCAAAGTGTCATTTTAAATACAAAATCATCTTGCTGCACGGCTCTTGCTGCACATGTGTTTCAGTCATAAAGGGGTATGAAATGACTCTCTGTGAAATGGTTGTATGAAACTGATAGTGTGAACAAGATAGATTCGATAGTGTGAAAACAAAAATTAGGCATTAACGGCCCATATAAGGCCTAAAACGAAGCTTCGCGAAGTGAAAGGGACCTACCATTTCAAGCCGCCTCCGCACTGCAAATTTAAGAAGCTTCTCATGACAAATTATACTCTTGGATGTTTATCAGTTTTTCGAAATAGGTGGGGCAGTGCAAAAAAAACAACTGTCGGTGTTACTTGCCCCAGCGTCAACCCTCGATGAGTAGTCGAATACGCAATTACCACTCAGCCACTGCGCCCACCTTGGATGAAAGCCTCACATAATAACTATTGGTAAATGCCCAATAAAAATTAAACAAACACAGTTGGAACGCTGATTCGATATCGATCGAAAGTGTCAATAACCTCTATTTATAGCTCTACTCTCCCCCCCAATACAGCCGCACTGTTCTCATCAACCACATTAAAATCAAGTGCTGCAATATAAATGACACATTCTGTAGGTAAACTTCTTAAGTAAATTCATAAACAACCTTATCTGGGACTCCCTGAACACGTAGCCAGCTAAGCTTATCAACTCCCCTACACATTATCATCTTATTAAAACAGCTATTTGTATAAAACTGCATCGGGGACTTTCTTTAAATTCGCTTTAAAAGATACTCCTTGTGTTTATTCTTAGAAGTAATAGCCATTGCCATTGGCCCGAGGATCCTGCAAAAAAGCATTTTCAAACTTTCATGCAGTAACTGGTCTGATAATAATATTACAATTGACATTGAAGGGAGCAATGACGTTTAAGTGCGATGCGGTCGTGATATAAATGATAATCCGTTCCATGATTTATTTTATATATACGCGAGTTGAGTACGTGTACCACTGTAGGGTGAATGCATTGCATCGGCATGATTTTGTCTGCATCCCTTGTTCAGAAGTTCTCGGAACTCGTAGTCGTATAGAAAGTTTTGTTTGCTCTGGTTAGCTACTCTAGGTCGGGTAGAGGTTAACCGATTTTTGCATACATCATCTACTGAAGGATATCTATGTACTGGTGATGAACAGAATGATACCGTAGACGTATTTTGCATTTTTTTTTAATTCAATTCAGAAGAATTTGAATGAAAATACAATTTGGGGGATTTTCAATGGGAAAACTTTTCCAAGTTTTCGTCTTGTGTAGATTTTTTATTCGGGGGCAAGTGGTGATTGTCCTCGTTAATAAGTTAAATAAAGCAAACAACATATGATAATGATGTCAGTTACGCTTTGGTGAGGGTGAAGTACATTGCATTCTGTTCTTAGATGATTCTACATCTACATTTGACCTCCTTTTGAAAATGCCATCATATGAGAGCATATCTATTATCCTGCACCCTTTAAACCTAAATTAAATTTTCGGATGACTGTCTAAATCTTTATGCAGTTGACTAGCGGTGTTCGCCAACGAACTAGTTCGCCTAAAGTTGGAACTTGTGATTAGACCATTAAAGGGAAATGCTTAAGCCATCGCTGGGATAAATTAACTTCATAAAATATTGATGAACTAATTTTTGGTTAATTTAGCTTATTACAAGCTTCTTAGAAACTTAGAAACTAAGACTTACAACTTAGAATGGTACAAGAGTTGGAGGCGAGTAGTGTTGTGGTTGGAATCGAAAGCAGTAAGTAGGATACGGCAGATTGATTCATTGGAGCCATAAGAGGTCGGTAGATAGAAGATGCTGGGTAATGTAAATTACTAGGGTAGGTGTTGAAATAAATAGAGTTTTATAGAGATACACCATCAAAGAAACCTAACATGAGACGGTGAATAAGGATAGTGTCGGCTACTTTCTGTGTTCCTCATGACTATTCAGGCTAACCAGGTGGAGGCGTTCTTGATTCTTCTTCTTTGTTTTGACGATGAGGTTATGATTTGGATTTTAGGGTCATTACCCTCCCATTTCATCACTGCATTCCTAGTGGTCCGTCTGCGGGGTTCGCTGGTTGAAGCGGTCATTCCAGGGTAGGCGTCGTAGAGCAAATCGAAGAAAACTATGTCAAGTTCTTTTGATTCTGGATACATGTATACTTGCAGCAAAAATGACTACGATTGACTAGCGAACTCAAGAAGAGGACTAATAGAGGTTATGTAGAGGGTGACTTCAGGTTAGGTTAGGTTGGGGTGACTTTCAGCCTAAGGCCAACACACTTAGACTTATGTCAGGTCCATTGTGATACCACACGGATCAAGGGGTTTAATTCACTACTCCTTAAACCATTTGGAGCTTCTTATGAAGCGCGATAGACTTTTAACGTCAGTGTTAGCCAAGTCACTTAGATCATTAAGTAAGTGTAGGGGAAGTCTGTTGTTACGAAGTCTGTTTTCAGATGTCCGGATGTATCTATATTTCTATGGACATGAATGACTTCCCAGAGGATTGACTAACAACGTAGAACTGGCAGGCACGAATGCCATAGGTATTGCCGTGATAACCTAAGTTGCAGGCAGGGCACGAATGCCATAGGGATCTGCCAAAAGAATTGAAACTATTGGTTGAGAGTCAAAATAGAATCTGATTTATTCTTACAAATACCACGTCTTATATACTAATTTTCCCTCCCAGCTTTACCGAAACACATTGTACTCATGACACACTTCTTAATTGCTCGTCACCCAAAGCATAGATCGTGCAATTCATTGATCCACTTACAATGTCAGTGTAATCGCCAAAAGTTCTATTCATACTTTCTCTATGCGATACCCGACACTGTAGTGTGGCAATGAAATCCGAATGTTATGTCAGTGGGTCAGTGGTGTTTATTTGGAGCCACTTGACTTAAACTGCATTACACAAAGCAGGAAGTATTTTGTGTACATTGTTATGCAGTACAATGTAGGAGTATGGAATTGGTTTGTTGGGTTCATTACACAAGAAATATCCCAGATCAAGACTTCTTTTATGGGAGAGAGCAGGACATGTACAAAGAAGGTGAAGTGTAGTCTCCTCCTCCTTGTCCATGCAGCATCTGCAGAAGTCGTTTGAATAAACGCCAAGCCTCGATGCGTTCCTGTCTATCAGAAGGTGCCCTGTAATGGCACCTATAGTGCAGCTAATATGCAGTCGTTTTAGTGAGATTAGACTCTTAGAGCGTAGCAGGTAGAGCTTTGCCCAGATATGCTTAGTCGCGAGACATAAATTACTACTTGCCCGCATAAGGTTTGTTCTCTCGATTGCGGATAGCTTGAATAAAAGTTTGCAAGTAGCCATTGGTAAATCCAGCAAACCCTTTTCAGGTAAAAGAGGTAGTTTGGTTCCCTTTTTGGTGAGTTTATCTGCCCTACAGTTTCCTGGAATGTCCCTTTGCCCCGGCACGCAACAGAGATGAATGTTAAACTTCTCCGCCATCTCCCTCAGAGATGAACGGCAGTCAAGGGCTGCGATGGAATTTAAAGAAGCAGAATCCACGGACTTAATTGTGGCTTGGCTGCCTGAGAAGATACAGATGTACTTTGTGGATATCACATTTTTCTCCAGCCACGTCAGGCTTCTTTTAAGATTTAGCCTTTCGGAGAAAATGCCTCCACCAACCCTATCACTAGTTTTTGATCCATCGGTGTTGAAGTGAATCGATTTATTTTCCGCAAATACTGCGTCATCCCAAAATGATCTGGAAGGAATAGTGACTTGGAATTTTTTTCCGAACTGTAATTGGGGTATGGTGTAGTCTATGTTTCCTGGTAGATACTCAAATGAGTCCAGAATGATGGAGTGGGCAATATTATTGTTAACCCACTGCGAGGTAGCTTTTAGGCGGACAGCAGAATAGGCCGCTGTTTGCTTGCTAAAAATGTCGACGGGTATCAGATGTAGCAGAATATCTAGTGCTGCAGAGGGGATGATTTGGGGTGGTCCGCTTATGCACATACAAGCTGTGCGTTGGACTTTACCCAGCTTATCACAATTTGTAGCTTTACCTTGGGCAGTCCACCAGACAGCAACTCCGTATGTAAGAATTGGTCTTACGACCGATACATATAGCCATTGTGGCTTATTGAATATTTCTTGTTTGGGTTGCCAGCTTAATTTCCTATCGAAGATTAGACTTAAGAACTTAGCTTCATCGGAAAAAGTTAAGCATATACCACCAATAAAGGGTGACTTTAGGGTTGAAGAATAATTTTTCTTCTTACAAAGAGTTAACTATCAGAATTATTTCAATATTAGATCGGGCATTTGTGGTACAATATGCCAAGTTCGCAAAGCAATTCAACGTTAATGGGGTTCGACCTCAACGAATACTGACAGGCCTCAAAGTTTCGGATCACTTGATCCCTGAGGCGAGTCAAAATGTGGTGCTGTTATAGTCCATCCCAAAGTAAAAGAAAGATCCCAAAATTTTTTTTGCTTTTCTTTTCTCTACTTTATCTTTCTTGTCTACCTGTGTTCGTGTGAAGACCTGCGTGAGTGCGTGCCCGTGTGCAAAGTATAACGGAAATTCCATTTCAACCCTTTTTAATAGTTACTCAAAACTCTGGCTTTCATTACTATCCACATATTTGAGAAGTGCAACACCCAGCAAATTTCCATTTTCTTTGGGGTGGGTAAATGAGTATCTTTTGCATCCGCCAATGACGGTTCTGTGTGGACAATCAGTCATGTAGGTAGATTTTTAGGTTAGTTGAGAAAAGATGGGTCACTTTTCTACTCACTTAAAATCGGCCTGGCTCGCCCGATACGACTTTCATGGAGGCCTTTCCATGAAAGTCGAGTGTCCAATTGTCTACCCACATTTAATAACCCATTTTTTCAAGTAATAGGTATATATTTGTACGTGTTTTTGTATGACTTTATAATTTTTTATTTTCTTTTATGACTTGTATGACCTTTAACACACTATACCTATTATAACTTAAAACACCTCATATAAATGCAGGGAAACATCCCAAACTCATATAAAAAGGCAAGTAATAGATTTTTTAGCAAGCATTCACGTTTTGTCAGTAAACCAAAATACTCCTTAAAACACCATTATGGATTCTATTGTCCAAGGAAAACCAATAAGCAAGCAAGCACGAGCGGTTATCATCAACGTTATAAAACATAAGACGGAAAAGACCGAAACACATTTGAGAGGTCAGAGCTGGAAATTTATTGAAGAAACATCCAAAATAACAAGAGTATCTACAAGCTCAATATGAAGGATATCGCTGCAAAAAAGATAAAGTAGAGAAAAGCATTAACAATTTCATGCGATCAAAAATACTTTAAAAGAGAAAATATCCCTTAAATAAATTTCTACTGCGAATGTTGGGATCTTTCTTTTGCTTTGGGACGGGCTATACCTATTTGCAATAAGAATATTATCAAATGTGTTGAAAAGGGAACATTGGAGAAGTTAAATAGGCTATTGAAGTAAGAGCGGTCTGGTACGAGGGGTTGTCGGCAAAAGATTGTGTGTTAAATGTTCTTACAAATGTGTTCATATTGGTTTTCAAAAAAGAGGCCCGCATTTAAGACAAAATCAAGCAATGCGTTGTTTTATAAAAAAAACAAACCCTCCCAAAATTCAATACCCTTCCTGGTCCACCTGTGCGATTCGCTGGTTTGACTTCAATGTATATTGGAAAGCCTCCCGGTTTCGGATCACTTTATAACTGAGGCCAATAGCCAATTGAACGGTGGTGCTGTTGCAATTGTGTGATAAATTCTCTCATTATTGATGATTGTTTCATCTTCCTTAAACGATACCGATGATCTCCAGTCTCGTCAACCCACGGATTTGCATGCACGCTTGCGGGACAGTTTTAAGATGTTAAACGTGACCCTACGCTAACACTGCGGAACGGAAGATGTGATTTATCTCCTTAGTCGCCTATTACGACAAGCGTTATTTTTTGGAGCCATGCAGTGATGTTGCACAGACATTGGTGGCCATAACAGAGAACATTCCACAAAAAGTGGAACATCTTTTGGCCAGAAGTTTCGAGAAGTCATTGAAAATGTTGTGTAACGAGCAAGAGCTAAACAAATAACGTTTTTGTTTGGAGGGACAAAATACAAGTTTTTTTCAATGTGGGGTCTTATTCAACCCCGTCAAGGTAGAGGGACAATTTTCTAAAAATGTTCTTAAATAAAAATATACATATATCTGAAAACAACGGCAACACTAACAAAAAAAACATTAAACCATCAAGTTATTCCTATTAAAAATTTAAAAAAAAAAAAAAAATATATTGTTTGATTTTTAAAATCAAAAAAAAAGGTTTTTTAATAAAAAAGTAGTTGTCGTAGTTTTTAATTTTCTCAAAAACTAGAAGGCATAAAAGCATTTAGTACTTAATTCTAAGACTTGGAAAAAATTCAGTGAACAATGTTTTTTTTTAATTTTTTTTTTACAAAGTTTGAGTTTGGAAGTATTTTTCCAAAAGCTATTCAGAGAAAAAACTTGTTTTAAAAATAATGTAAAAGAACAGATTTCAGGCTTTCAAAAAAGTTATGGTCCTTTATTCTGTGTTGCCGTTGTTAAACAATATATTTTTTTTCATTTAAAGTAAGTCTTAGAAAATTTTCCGTCCCGCCTAAACAGGGGGAAATATACCTCCCCCATATCGGACCGTGTAGAAAAATGCTTATATTTTAACCCTCTACAAGAATCCGTTATTATGTTGCTATCGCTCCCTCCTCTGGAAAGATTCCGAATGTGCAGCAACTCTAGCAGCTGACGCTTTTCTCGCACTTACTAAATAACCAATATCAACTAATTCTTTTTACAATGGAACGTTACCGAGTCTGAGTGCTCTGGGATTTGGATTTCCTTTCTTAAAAAAAAAAAAAAAAAAAAAAAAAAAATTCTTTTTACTCACAAAAAAACGTCCTACCTCAGGAAATCGAATAACGAATATTGTAGTACGAAGTGGAATTGTCAATATTTTTTACCAATTATTATCTTGAATCAAACAAAACATGCCTTCTGCTCAGCAGACTTGTTAATAAGCATCCATCTCATCCTATCTTCAAAATGCAGTTCATCGTTTTTATGACGAAATTGCTTTTCCCCCAGACAATCGACAGCAGCTTCTAAAGAAAATAATTATTTTTTAAATCATTCACTCTACAAAAATGTCATGTCGTGTAAATGCCAAAACAAAATCTATCTATTCGTAATCCCACACAAAAGTGCCTCGTTTGGAATTTTTCCGGTGGATTAATTTGGGATAGACGTACTCATTTCAGTGTGCTTTGATGTATCCAGTTTTGGATTACCTTTTGTTTAATATCTTTTTTTGGAGTTTTATACGATTCAAATATTTTTTTTTACATAGGTATTTAAAATACAGCTAAGCCAAAGATATTCTTTAACTTATTATGCGATCAAGCCTCAATGGAGCAAATTTAATAGACAGTGTCTTTTTTTTGTTGTTCTTGGTGAATCGAACGAATCAGATACAAACAAATATGGCAACTTGGTTAGATGTGAAAAATTCGTAACTGAATATTGATGAGAAAACTTTGTGATTTAAATAATTTAAATGATAAAACGTTAAACAAAATATATCTGTAGATGTATTATGCAAACAATCTGCATACAAATTACGCTGCAGGCGATTATCATTAAGCTTTGCGACCTGCAACACTGCACTCTATTTATGCTGCGGATGAACATTAATTGGATTTTAAAATTTTGTAGTAATTATGAAAATCGTGTCACCATGTAATTGCACAGGTGCACAACAAGAGGCAATTGCTCTGATGTTGAGTGTGATTTCAGTGTTGAAACATAGAATAGAGTAGAACGAAATTTAAAGATTAATTTATAAATATTTAAAATGTGCAAGATATATAAGCGTATTTTTTTTTTGTTGAAATGAATGAATAAAATATTGAGGGGAACCCCACAGGGAGTAGTCATATCACCAGTCTTCGCGTCAGATGACTTTAAGTGTCACGGCATATGCCGATGAGGTGGCCATCATAGTACAGGGAAAGAGCTTAAACTCTATAAGTGCAAATCATGGACGTTGCATTGAAGGCTATCAGCAACTGAGTAAAGAGCAGTGCACTGGATATGCAAGGTATACATCTAATGCGAAACTACTCCTTTTTATTAGAAAGCACAATTCAACCTCCAAAAACTGGGGGTAGTAGAATTGTCCATTTCGGACAGCAAATTACAAATAGATCTTGAAAATTGCAAAAGAGCAATTGGCAAAGACTTGGGCTTGAATTCCGAAAAGTTATGATGCTGATCCGGATCTGAAAGTGGCTATTGGGCATACAGATACAAGAAATCAGAAGTTATGGCTGTTCTGAGGGTAGCAGAACTAATGCGGATAAGATCGGTATTCGGTCGAGATATCGTATTCTACTCTACATTGGTTGTCAGGCTGCACTCAAGGCACTGAAATCAAATACCATCCTGGCTGGACACTATCTCCTGAGGAAATATGACAAGGGACTTAGATTGAAAGATGCGTATACGTTCAGATACTGTGGCGACCTCCAAGCTCAGGAGGATAAAACACATATATTGAGTGAATTTGAGGGAGAAATGGGAAACCGAAGAAGGCTCCTAGGAAAATACTTCTTTCATTAAGCACTAGTCAATTTTTTTTAAAATTAAATGCAAGCTACTTGAAATATCTCAAAAATAAAATGTATTGGCTTAAATTATTATCAAAACATCTATGAATGGAATTCGATTTCGTTCATATGTCCACCACGGGCACATATGCAGCGGTCGATACGTTGAACCCAATTTTAAATGACTCGGCCGCACATTTCGACTGATACGGTCGCTATTTCTCGTTCAATATTGGCTCTGAGCTCCTCTAACGTCGCCGGCTTGTTGGCATAGAACAATCATTTAATGTAGCCCCATAAAGAAAAGTCTAGAGGCGTTAAATCACACGATTTCGGCGGCCAATAGAAGGGTCTGTTTCTTGAGATAACACGTTCACCGAACTGACACTTCAATAACTCGATTGTTGCACCCGCTGTGTGGCTTGTGTCACCGTCTTGTTGGAATCACATATCCCTAATGCCCAATTCATGCAATTGCTCAAAGAAATAACGTTCCAACATGTCTCTGTAGCGAATACCAGTTATCGTAACGTGGCGGTCATTTTCATCGACGAAAAAAAAAACGGCCCAATGATGCAACCGGCATGAAAACCGCACCAAACAGTCCCTTTTTGCAGATGAAGTGCTGTTTCATAAAGCACATGAGGGTTCTCACCTGTCCAGTAACGCATATTTTGCTTATTGACGAAGCCGTATAACCAAAAATACGCTTCATCGCTAAAGATGATTTGCGATGAAATTTTTCATTTTCTTCCATCGTCCACGTTGCTTCATATGATTCATATGATGAAGTGGCTTTAGTTATTGAGTCAGCTTGATCTTGTAAGGGTGTAGGCCAAGACCTTTACGCAAAATTCGTCATAATGTATCTGGCAGAAGCCCAATTCTTGAGAACGCCGTGAAAATGACTGATTTGGCTGTTTTTTTTATTTATTTATTTATTTATTTCATCTACCGAGTAAATAAACTCTAACAGATTACAAAAGTTCTTAAATCTAGGTACTATATAAAAATAATATTTACAGAGTATAATTTAATTGCGTGCATTGTAATAATTTAATTATTTACTTTTAATTTAATACAAATATATCTTTCAATTTAGCTTTAAATTTTGTTCTATCATCGTACAAATCTAATTCTGAGCATTTCAAATTATAAAGATAAATACATTTTGTAATGGGTTCATTCTCCCCATATTTAAATAAATGTAGAGGAGCATACAAAAAATTTCGCTGGCGAATTACTCTTTCTGGAGCATAAATTAGAAATTTTTCCAAAAGGTTAGGACATTTAATACGGTACGAGAAGATATCGTGAACAAATATAATACAACTAACATTTCGTCTAGTTTCCGAAGAAACCAAACCAACAAAGAAACCAAATTACAATTTCGTTTGAGAAATCCAAGCATTGAATTCGCTTTTGCGACAATGTAGTCTATATGAAACGAAAAAGTCAGTTTACTGTCAAATACCACTCCAAGATCTTTGACTATGTTTTCAACATTTAAGACATAGTTTGAAATTTTATATTCATGTAGAAGAGGATTTCTGTTTCGATAAACAGAGAAAGAGTGACATTTACTAGCATTTAAACAAATATTGCTGCGTTTACACCATTCAACTACTTCATTCAAGTCTTTTTGAAGTAAATAGCAATCTTGAACATTTTTAACATGTAGGAATATCTTTAAATCATCGGCATACATTAAACAATTAGCATTTTTTAACAACAATGGAATTTCATTTATAAAGATAATAAACAACAACGGGCCCAAATGACTTCCCTGGGGGACACCAGATGAAACCTCAATTGTTCTAGAATATACATTCTCCAATTTAACAATTTGTTTACGACTATTTAAATAACTAGAAATCCATTTTAATAAAATAGAGTGGATTCCAAAAGAACGTAGTCTATTTATTAAAATGGCATGTGAAACTGTGTCAAACGCTTTTACAAAATCGGTGAAAACTACATCTACTTGACCACCAGCTTCCAGGGAATCCGAAAGATATTTCGTAAATAAAACCAAATTAGTTTCTGTCGACCTGCCTGACACAAAACCATGCTGATACGGAGATATATGTTCTTTAACATTAAAATACAACTTTTTAGTAACTATGTGTTCAAATAGCTGCGGAATAGCTGAAATCTTGGATATCCCTCTATAATTTTCAATTTGTTGTCTAGGACCTGCTTTGAAAATGGGTGTAATAAAAGAAATTTTCCATTCCTCCAAAAATATGCCTGTAGCCAATGACAAATTGAAAATTATTTTTAAGGGGTTAACTATAGATTGACAACATTTTTTCAATACTATTGATGGAATTTTATCTGGCCCTTGACTACTTCCACAACTTATTGATTTTATGCCTTCTTGGATGTCTTGAGTTGACAGGTAGAGAGAACCTATATCAGCACTGGAAAAAGGAATGTTATCAACTACAGAGTTATTATCTTTATGTCTTACATAAACACTTTCAAAGAAATTTGCAAATAGGTTACACGTAGTTTGAATATCAGTAGACGAAATGCCATTGTATTCCATATTTCTTTGAAATCCATAAATCTTCTTTTTACCTTTCATAAATGTCCAGAAACCTTTCGGATTACTTATAATTTCAGATTCAACATTCATAACATATTGTTTATATAAAAATCTATTTAAAAATTCAAACTCACGACGTAATTGGCAAAAATGATTCTTATCATTAACATTGTTCGATCTTTTAAACAACTTATGAGCTTTGTTTTTAGCATTTTGTAAATTTATTAATCTTTTATTTTGCCATGGCAGCTTCCGAACGCGAGTTTTCCCTTTACGAGGGACACATTTTTCAAAACAATCAAATAAAATATTAATGAATGAATTTTAAATATCTTTTAGATGTGAACTTGAAAGAACATTCGTCCAATCTATGGATTCAAACAAAACATTTAATGCATTAAAATCGGCTCTACAGAAATTGTAGTCAACATTAGCGCTTTGCTCATCCGAAGAACAATTTAAAAAAGTATGGAATTCCAAACATATGGTTAAAGCTACATGATGACTCGAATTATTTAATAATGGACAAAGAGCTTGACTTACTTTACAATTTATTTCATTGACAAGATCAAGTACTCTATTTAACGAATTTAAACTTTGGTTTGGGACGGGCGCCTCTATGGCGGCAATATTCTTCACACTTCGGGGAAAACGTAGTCTCACTGGCACGGCAATAGCCGTGTTTCTTTGCACGCGGATATAGGCATGGCATTAAAAAACGACCATCGCCGCTTAAGAATTCATCCAAAAAAACTTGGCAGCACACATGCACCTATGACGTTAATTAGTGGCACAGCTGTAAGTTGAGTTAAGAAATTTGTATTGCAAATCGTGAAATTCAAAAATATTAATTTCCGACAGTTGAAATTAATGCCAAACATGTTCTAAAATTATAGAAAACAGTTTCACATTGACAGATTCACAAAATTTAAAAAAAAAAAAAAAAAACCCGAACAAAATATTCGGCGGGATGTGTTAGTGGTCGGCGGGATGTCAAACTTTGACATTTCCTGAAAAATTCATCGCAACGATTCATCAGAAACGAAGAAAATGGGTTTTGGAAACACTGTTTATCTAGCTATCCCCGCTAAAGTTAGCGTATATAGGATAAGTTGTTATTGTATTTTACATTCAAATTTAAAATTATCCCTATATCCGCGTGCAAAGAAACACGGCTAATATCAAGCAGCGAATATTCTGACTCAAATTCTTTCACTACACTATGAATTGCTTGTCCACTGGGACGAGAATTACGGGCGAAAATTGGTGTAAACGCTCTTAAAGTTGCGACCACCATCGGAATTTCGATAGTAAAATTAAATTATTTGTAAACGTTGTTCCTTCGTGTCCTGCACCATTATGAACATGTTTGTGATTTTACTGAATATTTTGACATTGACAGTTCGGTAATCGGTTTAAGGGTGGTTCACACTGAAAGTTTGAAGTTGTCAAGTCGCTAATGAAAGGCCCTTTATAAGGACTGCTCAGATTCTTCAGGGAAATTGGGTGTTTATCGAAGGAAAGCGTTTAGGTTTTTATTTCGTTTAGTTTCTTGGATAAATAAGTTCTCCTGAGATCTTGATGGTCATGTTTTGTTGTGTAAGTTTCCATATTCTTTTTTAAATGTGCTACCAAATTTTTGTGTAAGGAAATACAAAGTGCGTTTTATATTCCGGGTCGATGTATTAGTTATAAATATCACTGCAATGAAAAACAATTGTATAACATATTGATATTATATTGATTGATTCATGGCTTTCAACATTATGTTTGAAATGTTATGTCGGTCACGTGGCCGCCATTGGCCACCGCGCAAGTATTAAGAAGCAGTGGAGCATATTTTTCATAACGTTCTCGTAGATTTCGTGTGATATTGCGGCAACTTCCGGTAATTATCATTTTCCTGTTGCGGTGCGTCAATTGAAGAACACTTTCGAAAAAAAGTTTTAAACTATTCACTACACGCTTAATGGTTGACTTATCTGGCAAATGATTTACGCAAAAACAATTCCGGGAACATTGTTCACGTCAATCAGCGAGTTGAACAATTAATTAAGTTTTTGATAACTTCAGAACATTATTGCAGTGTTAGATGGTCCATTATAAATTGATATGGGCCACTATGATTGTGACGGATAAATAAGTATACATTTTCGTTTGTCAGCTCTTCTGGCGAACGTATTTTTCTGTGGAAGATACGTCTTCTTCACCAGTGTAGCGCCGGGCATTCACAAAGAATGTTTCCAGAGGATTCATCCTCTTCCATAAAAAATCTACATTCTGTCCCCAAGCACAAGTTCATTTTGTTAAGCTACAATGCCCTAACAGGACTCAGCAGCTGCATAATACTTGCCTCATCTAATAAAAGAATCACCTTATAAGAGTAAAATCTGTTTATTCGTTTGGATTGTCTGAGTCCCGAAAAATTTGCCCAATGGGCTAGACGGATTTGGTGTTCCAAATTATCAATCAGTTATAAAGTGGAAGTCCAGTTAAATCTGCAATAAGGCTCTGATCGGAAGAAGGCGGATGCTGACCCAGCCTTTGCTAGCTCATAATCAGATTCATTACAATACCCCGGTGGCCAACCACCCATCTTAAGCGTTTAAGCGTGTATTCCAGCTGTAGCTTAATTTCACATCCAGCTGCCTCCTTCCTAATGAAGATTTGTAAAGGCGACGGCCCAACTATAGCCCTTTGCTGCATTTGGTAACTGTGATACCGAGACAGGCAATTTGCTGTATCTTCTGGAGCTTAGCTGCCGTTGTTCAAGAACTTTCGGCCACCAGATGATGGCCGCTTACGTGATGATGGGTCTAACCATCATGATACGAGTATACAACCGGTCATTGCATCGTCAGGTCGGTGTTTCAGTCAAAGAGTTGTCCAGAGTTTAAAACCCTCAGCGAAAATGATGCTAGTAAATGGACATCATATTCGCAAGCGGGAGTTTATTTTATAGTGCTTATAGGATCTGCAGTTTACCCTACACCTTAAGCGGAGCAACGAAGTTGCGTGTGCGGATAAGCCCTGCGGAAAAATATTTGAAATCCTTTGATCGGCTTTGAAAAATTCAGCCTGAAACATAAAACCCACCCAGCTTTGTTCCTCCTATTTTCAGACAAAAGTACAATTGGGCATGAAATACTCATTAAGCCTTGTCACTTTTATGTTACTCCCAGTCTCCTCGTTGGCAGTCTGCAAGCCAAACCCAAAGTCTTAGAAGAAATCTCTCAAAAACGAAATGTAATTTGTCATTCTGGATGATAATCAAACCCTTGTCAGATACACGTTGCACTTAAATACACCTCAGTTACCCCTTATAAGCATAATAAGGATATCCACTAAATGACGTATAGGAAAACATTACACACACTCCCACTACCCCCATTGATCACTTCCATTCATTTAACAGGTGGTTTAGCATTTTTGTCAGTCACCTTCAATCATAGCATTAACACTCCTGTCACTTTACACATCCATAAACTCCAAGACAACAAACGTAAATCTTAATCCAATCGCTGCCGTTCCATTAAGTTGGTAATCATATCGATTCACATCTTTCATAACAGAGCCTTATTAGATATATTTTTCCTTTTATTACACCCTTCATCAGGCTTTTCGACCCTCGCAATAAGAGTTAGCTTTAATTTAATTCGAAATGTTGAGTGTATGATGTCGGAATATACTCGGCGAAGGTACGGTGCGCGCATATATTCGGATCGGATACACGTATAATGAAATAACGAAATAAAACGCTGAATCATTTCTCATCCAACGTATGGTGATGAAGGGATGCATAGTGTCTTCGCAGTTCATACATGTCAAGAGTGCTATCATCTGTTAGAGTAAAGTTTGTTGGTATACGGTTTAGTTTGGGAAAGAAGATTATTTTTTTCGTTGTGTACCCCGTCAACTTTGTTTGCTGTTTCCTAATTCATTGCGGAGTTTACCTGCTTTCGTGGTGACCCGGTGGTTGGTCGCAGTTGAACCAAGGTGGGAAAAAGGTTTAAATTAATTAAGTGCTGAGCGAAATAAGGGCGCACAAATAGTAGACGTGAAGTGACGCGTTAAATTAGAAAACTTGCAACTTTTGTGTATGCCCGCCAACAGGTATCGGATTTTTAATTAGAGATTTTATCCAGAACCATCAGATACGGATTGTGCTGGTGTTTTGGGAAAAAAAAATTGCATACCTTTGGATTTTTTTTTTTGTAATTTAGTAAAAAATGTCTCAACAAGTACTTTAGACCGCAATTTCTGTCAGTCAATTTGGAAGCGTTCGCCATTAAGTAACATGAATACAAAACTGCGACACTCCTCGTCATAATTCGGCTATTTTTTGTTTTAGAGCATTTATTGTTCCCGATTTCATTGAAATTAGTCGAAAACTTAATATATGTGAGTTGCAAATTTTTGCAATATTTTCAGTTTTCTAATCATATTTTCCGAACTACATATTCTGCGTCGCTCCATGAGAATTGAACGATTTAAAGTCTGCTTACTTACAGTGAACATGGGATCCAAATTAAACCCAATTTTGGGTTTTTAGAAGTCAGTATTATAAGCGTGCAACAACTAATAAATTCTTTTAAAAAAATACATGCAAAAGGAACAAACTTGTTCTTACGATCGCCTTATTCCAACTCAAAACTAGATAGTCTTACACAAAGGAAAGTGCTTTTAAGAAGCATCACATAATACAACATTTTAATACTGACTTTCAGAAACCAGTCCTGGAACTATAAGCTCCAGGGTTTAAAGAAAGGGAGTAAACCATTCTGGAAAATCGTTAAGATAATTAAAAAGAAAAACGGGCACATTCCTGCGTTCAGGGACGGGAATTCTATTTTGCTCACAAATGCATTTGCCCACGAATTTTTTTTAAATCATCATATAACAAACAACATTTCTAGCAGTAATAACACAAATTCTGCAGTTGAGCGTTCTATGGAACTTCCGTATTCAAGTCCAGTAAATGCAGAGGACAACTTTATATCTACTACTGAGATGGAGACGGTATTGTCAAGATTGAAAACCAATAAAGCTGCTGGTCTAGATCAAATAAAGAACTTGTACCTAAAGAAACTACCAATTGTAGGTATAAAATTTCTTCAATAGGCGTTTTTCTTTTTTAGCTCCGAGCGGGGCACTGAGCTGTCAAAAAAAGAACTGTGTTACTTTTTTAGCTCGGAGCGCTCTGAGCACAAAATTTGTATTTCTTTTTTATCTCTCAGCTAGCTCAGGGCTCACTCGATGAGCTCGATTAAAAATGACCGAGCACATCGAGCGAAAAGTTGAGCGCGGCTGACTTCATTCATTATTTGTGCTTTTTCCATAGTTTATTTACTAGAAATTATAATTTAAATGGAACAATTCTTGACAAACACCAATTTCAGAAGCAAACCTGACTATTTTGAAAATTAATAAAAAAAAAATTATCTAATGACAGTTCAGTGCTCAATTCTGTTTCTTAATTAGCTCGGAGCGTTCAGGTTACGTTCACCTTGGAGCGAGCTCTGTTCGCTCTTGCCCCGCTCTGTTCCCCGCTCGGGGCTAAAAAAGAAAAACGCCTAATGTCTGTTCAATGGTTGCATCAAACTGGGATACTTTCCTAAAGAATGGAAATCAGCAAAAGTTATCCCAATTTTAAAGCCGGGCAAAAGTGCTACCACAGCTTCTAGCTATAGACCGATAAGCTTGCTTTTTGCAAATACTTTGAAAAAATTATAAAATGTCAATTGCCAGCTCATGTATATTCCCGTAATATCCTTCCACCAGAACAGTTTGGTTTTAGGACTCACCACAACACGAGTCAGCAGGTTCATCGGATTACGAGTCTCATTAAAAGTAACTTGGACTCGGGAAGAAGTACAGGTATGGTTTTACTTGATGTTGAGAAAGCCTTTGACACCGTATGGCACATTAAAACTTATGAGTTTTAATTTCCCGATTCACCTTCGAGTCCTTTTTAACTGGGCTTACTTTTAAGTGTCAGTTAACAATGGGTTTTCAGAAAACCACTCCATTGTTGCTGGCGTACCCCAAGGCTCGGTGATTGGTCCCATATTGTTTATCATCTACACCGCTGACTTTCCACAACTTAGAAATTGTGATATCGCTATGTTTGCAGACGATACGTGTATTCTGTCATCAGATGCAATCGGTTCCAACATTTAAACCAATTTGCAATCTGCCTTGAATGCAATTGAAATATATTTCAGTAATTGGAAAATAAAAATAAATGCTATAAAGACTCAGGCTGTCTTTTTTACCAGAAAAAGAAAAACCTGTTTATTACCAAGCAACAGACTTCAAATGCGTGGTATTCAGACAGAATGGAAGCAGAGTGCAAAGTACCTAGGGGTACATCTCGATAAAACTTTGACTTTCGGGCCACATATACAGCAAATAAAAGCGAAGGTAAACATAGCAATAAAGACGCTTTATCCGTTCATTAGTCGTAAGTCACAATTGAGCCTTGAAAACAAATTAATCATATTCAAGGTTATCTACCAGGCGATAATGTTTTATGGATCCCCTGTTTGGGGGAAGTGTGCAAAAAGCCATATTCGTCAGTTGCAAATAACCCAAAACAAACTTCTAAAAATGATTTTTGATCTTCCCTGGCATTTTTCCACCGACGAGCTGCATGCATTGGCAAATATTGAAAAAGTATCAGAAAGAATTTTAAAATTACATGATCGATACAATGTTGCATGTATTACTTCCGACAACATCCTGGTTTCAAATCTAGCTTTTTGATTAAGAAAATGTGATAATTTATTTGCTTATTTATTTATTTATTATTTATTTATTTATTTATTTATTTATTTATTTTATTTTATTTATTTATTAAATTATTTATTTATTTATTTATATATTATTTATTTATTTGTTAACCAAATTCTTTACTTACTTATTTTTGTTTACATATTTATCTATTCATTTGTTAATTTATTTATCTGTTGATCGGTTCATTTGTTTACTGTTTAGTCCTTAAATTTTGTTAAATTATTAATCAATTGTTACTTTAATTGTTGTCGCAATAGTTTGCAAACATTTTCTTATGAAATCAAGATGTCCTTGCGTTATTCACCGCCTCTCCTTCTCTCTAGCCTACGTTCCTAGGATCTTAAATTGATAAGAAGGTTTTTATAGTAGCTTTTCCTTCTTATATAGTTTAAATAAAAATTCTTTAAAACATTTATAATTAATATTTCAGTAGTAAGGTAGAGTATACCACATCTCTGTAAATTGTGCAATATAGTCTTAAGAACAATGTAATATTTCCGCTAAAATAAAAATACAAAAAATACAAAATATAATACAGTACAGTAAAGTTAAGTACATAAAACTGTTTCGAGATTATACATACGAGTACAATGTGGTTAAAACAAAAATATAATACTCGTAAAAGCTTTCTTTTACATTATGTACATGCGATCGTAAAAAGGGTTGCCAGATGCTTCATTTAATTACTTAAGAGATATAATCTCTTACAGTATTGAATCACAGATTGTTTGTACACATGCAATTCAGAGGTTTATACCTCAGCCATATTTTACAACTTTATAAATGGTATTTCATTAGCGACTTGACAACTTCAAAGTGTGAACGCACCCTTAAACCGATTACCGAACTGTTAATGTCAAATTATTCAGTAAAATTAATATTTTTATCTAGGTGAAGTACACGAAGGAACAACGTTTATATATAATTGAAATTTATTACCGAAATTCCAAGGCGGTGGTCGCAACTTTAAGAGCGTTAACACCAATTTTCCGCAGTAATTCTCGTCCCAGTGGAAAAGCAATTGATAGACTGGTGAAAAAATTTGAGTCAAAATATTCGCCCCTTGATGTTGTCGTACCAGTGAGACTACCTTTTTGGTGAAGTGTAGATAATATTGCTGCCGTAGAGGCATCCGTCGCAAACCAGCCAAATCAGTCCATTTCACGGCGTTCTCAAGAGTTGGGCCTTTCCCAGACCACATTATGACGAATATTGCGTAAGGATCTTGGCATACACCCTTACAAAATCAAGCTGACTCAACAACTAATGCCGCTTGATCATATGAAGCGACGTACGTTCTCGAATTGGGCTCTGGACATGATGGAAGAATGAAGCGCATTTTTGGTTAAAGGGCTTCGTCAATAAGCAAAATATGCGTTACTGGACGGGTGAGAACCCTCATGTGCTTCATGATACAGCATTTCATCCGCAAAAAGTCATTGTTTGGTGCGGTTCTCATGCCGGTGGCGTCATTGGGCCGTTTTTTTTCGTCGATGAAAATCACCGTCACGTTACGGTAAATGGTATTCGCTACAGAGACATATTGGAACGTCATTTCCTTGAGCAATTGCACGAATTGGACATCTGTGATATGTGGTTCCAACAAGACGGTGCCACAAGCCACACAGCGGTTGCAACAATCAAACTATTGAAGTCTTAATTCGGTGAACTTGTTATCGCGGAAACGGGGTAACTGTTCAAAATGTCAAATTAAAAAATTACAAGTACCTATCACAAAACAAACTGTTAAATATGATGCTTAATTTATAGAACGCTGTAGTTTCGCTGAAAATCCCCTCATCACAGGCTTAAATTCTGTATTAACTAAAAGCTAACATTTTTCTTTTTTTATTTATTTATTTATTTAATGTTTTGTTATTTGTTACATACACAACTGTTTTTTGTTCAATTCTGCATTTACTTCGATTTGTTATTTATAGATTATTTCGACTTATTTATTTACTATTATTTATTCATAAATTCACATCTATTCATTTTATTTTATTTATTTATTTGTTTCAAATTTGTTATTATCTAGTCTTTTTTTTATTTATTAATTTATTGTTATTATTAATGAGTTTATTTATTTATATATTTCCTTTTTTTTGTATAATCTAATCAATTTCTAATAATTCAATTATTGTTATTATTGATCTATATTAGATATACTCATACTCACTGAAACGTGGCTGAATGACAATTTCTCTGTTGCTGAAATTTTTGATGGATATTATACTGTTCATCGTATTGATCGTAGCAGTTCGACTGGCATGAAACGTGGCGGGGGAGTAGTCATTGCTGTACGATCAACTTTGAAAATGAAACCCGTGTCCCTCCTGAATGATGACTTCATGATTGAACAGCTGTGTGTTTCTATTGTTCTCCGTGAAGGTACTGTAAATTGCCAAGAACACTTTTTCATCGCAAGCTACATACCTCCAAGAAGTCAACTATGTGTATATGAAGGTCATCTTGTCAACATTGAATTCATCTCTAACCAGCTGAGTGAAGATCAAAATTTATTCGTATTAGGTGATTTTAATTTAGGAGACATAAATTGGTCTTATTCCAACGATGATAATTGTTTAATTCCATTTAATATGAAATCTGTTTGTGAACATACTTTTGTTGATTCCATGTTTGCGTTAGGGTTATTTCAAAAAAATTACTGTCATAATTCTTTAAATAGACTACTTGATCTTGTGTTTGTAAACTATAATGTAAATTGCACTGTTGATAGAGTGTTATGCCCATTAATGAAAAATTCTATAAATCATGATGCTCTTTGTTTATATTTACAATTTAATTCTTTTGTGTCTACGGATTTAATCCACTGCAATAACAATGCTATTAAATACAATTATTCGAAAGCAAATTACACCGCCCTAAATCAATATCTTTCCTCATTTGATTGGTCAAGTATTTTTTCAGGATTGCAACTTGCTGATGTAAATCAAATATTTTTAAATATATTACAGAATGGTTTTGTTATGTATGTTCCCAAATGTAGGAATAGACAAACTTTTAAACTGCCATGGCAAAATCATCGTTTGACTAATTTGAAGACGGCTAAAAACAAGTCTTTTAAACAATTTAAAAAGTCAAACCTTGAAGTGGACAAAAAACGTTTCTCACAGCTACGCCGTGAATATGAATTTTTAAACAAATTTCTATACAAACAGTACATAATGAACATTGAGTCTAAAATAACTAAAGATCCAAGAGGTTTTTGGACATTTCTGAAAAGTAAAAAAAAAGAATATGTCACTCTCCATAACATGGAATTTGATGGTGAAGTTTCTAGTAGCATCGATTCAACATGTGAGCTCTTTGCAAAGTTTTTCCAATCGGTATATGTCGATCACTCTAATGTTTGTTGGTCTCAAGTAGATCCTACTTATGGATTTAACTCTTGTTTAGGATCATTAAACTTTTCCACTGATGATGTTTTGCAGGGCATACAATCATTAGACTCTTGTCAAAGTGCTGGTCCTGACAGAATTCCTTTTGAGGTACTAAAGAGCTGCAAATCGTCGTTATCCTTCCCATTAAAACTTCTTTATAATTTATCTCTATCTACTGGCACATTCTTGGATGAATGGAAAACGTCATTCATAACCCCCATATTCAAAGCTGGCTCAAAGCAAAAAGTAAAAAATTATCGTGGTATATCAAAACTTTCTGCCATTCCAAAACTTTTTGAGTCCATTGTGACAACCAAACTCAATTTCTCATTCAAAGAACAAATCACTCCACACCAGCACGGCTTTGTATCTGGTAGATCTACAGTGACTAACCTAATGCTTTTCAGTAAATACCTCTTCGATTCCGTAGAATTAGGTTATCAGGTTGATGTTGTATTTACAGATTTTGTGAAAGCCTTCGACACTGTTTGTCACAATGTTCTCATCGAAAAATTAAGATCATTTGGTATTCATTCGAGCCTCCTTAAATGGATCTATAGTTACCTTACAAAAAGGAAGCAAATTGTTAAAATTGGTTCTTCTCAATCGAGGCCTATTGACGTTTTATCGGGTGTTCCTCAAGGCAGTCACTTAGGACCTCTACTGTTTAATATTTTTATCAACGATATTCCAACTACACTTCAGCATGCTCATTGCCTTATGTATGCTGACGATTTAAAAATATTTTTGCGTGTTAAAAGCATTTCCGATTGCAATAGGCTTCAATCCGATTTGAACTCAATTGTCAATTGGTGCAAGCTAAACCAGCTGTCCCTGAATATTACAAAATGTCATTCCTTATCTGTTTATCGTATTTCGTCTCCAGTTATTTATCAATATAACATTTCAGAAATTTCACTTTCTAACGTAACTGAAGTTAAAGATCTTGGGGTGATTTTTGACACTAAAATTTCATTTTCACTTCACATTGACTATGTTGTTGCTAAAGCTAACTCTATGCTTGGATTCCTCAAACGATCATGTGCCGTATTCTCTAGTCCTTATGCTCTTAAATCTGTTTATATGTCCCTTGTTCGTCCTTTTCTTGAATATTGTTCCATTATTTGGTGCCCAAACTATTTGACTTCCATAAATCGGTTGGAAAGAGTGCAAAAGTCATTTACAAGATTTGTAATTGCTCAATTGAAATGGAACCTTGATGAAAGACCCTCTTATTCTACTAGATGTGCATTAATAGGGTTAGATACCCTTGAGAAAAGACGTAATGTTCAATGTATACTGTTTGTTCATGATGTGTTTTCTTATCGTATAAAGTGTCCTGATATTTTAAAGAATTTTTTGTTTTACGCACCTGAAAGAATACTCAGATCTAGAAAGTTATTATTTAATCCTAGGCATATTTACAATTATGGTCTTAATGAGCCTACTACTAAATGTATTAATTTATTCAATTCAGTTTGTACAGAAATTGATTTATGTGATGATAGAGAGAAAGTTAAATCACTAATTTTAAATACTCATGTATCATAATATAATTTTGCTACTAGTTAATTTTATTAATTCCTATAGTTACTTAAAATTTATTGTACCATATCTACTATATACTTTTAATTATTATATCACCATATATTATATCTGAAATCTGTTAGAGTTAAGCTCGGTAGATGAATAAAGCAAACAAACTATATAATATATTATATATTTATTTATTTATATAAATATTTATTTACTTATTTATTTATTTATTTATATATTTATTATTTTTGTATTTATTTATATTTTTTTTTTTACACTGGAGGTTTTTCTTGTATTTCCCCCCAAATTATGAAATTATAAAATCAAAAAAAAAAAATTATAGTCACTAGGGAAAAACTTATTATACAAAATACACAATGTTTTAGAAGAAAGATAAAAGCTATCACATCTCTAAATTGTAAAATGTGCGGTAACAATACTTATGTAAACACTATTATAAATACAAAATAAAATATCTATCGATCTATCTATCTATCATCTTCAGCGATGAAGCGCATTTTTGGTTAAACGGCATCGTCTATAAGCAAAATATGCATTACTGCACAGGTGAGAAACCTCATGTGCTTCATGAAACAGCACCTCATCGGCAAAAAGTCACTGTTTGGTGCGGTTTTCATACCGGTGGCATCATGGCGCAAGGACATAAGTCCCAAATAAGTCCCACACCATCGGGACATTAGTTCCAAAATATTTAGTTGAAGATGGGACGTAAGTCGCAAATTTTCGAAGAGATCTCTAATGTCAGCAGCAGCATTGGTTTATTGAATTCCATTTCGAAGGCTCTGTTCGAAATCTGTTGTAAAGAAAGCGGGACGAAAATGGAACATATTTGATTCAATAAATTGAAACATGTGTACATATATTTCCTCCGACTTACTGCTCATTAGCTGTGCCGTGAGATTCATTTACCCAAAGTGCAGGGGGTTGCAGGCGGCAGCACGGCCCCCCATAGGCATTGCACTGTTTATGGAATCTACTTGCGATTTCGCATCAAAACCCATAAACAGTGCAATGCATATAGGGGGCATGCTGCCCCTCTGCAACCCCCTGCTTCTGGTCACTGTTTGATTTGGAGTAGATGCAAGGGCAAATTGTTGAAAACCGCACCAATGGAACGCCAAATTGGCCTTATTTCACTTTCACATCATTTGGTGAGACATAAGTCCCATCTTTTACACTTTCACAACCACGCTGCATGTTTTAGAACCAATGCTTTTCCAATGCAACTTCGACTTCAATTGTGTACCTTATTCCTAAGTTCAAAGTTGAAGTGCAAATTCCACCAACCTTGCGGCGATGTTTCCAGTTTCTCCAACATGCATGTGCTTATATTTTGAGCGAATTTTCTCACTTGGCTTGACATAATTTTCTCTTTTGTTTCGCTATCGAAGTCGCATGTGTTTGAACCGACTTCAAACGCTAAAGTTTACGCTCCTGTCAAAGTCAAAGTCGGAGTTGAAGTGTTGATCTGTTTCTCTTTCGAAGATGAGTCAAACTAGGTTTACATATAGCATGCTTCAATACGACCTTGAAGAGACAAATTATTTTCGCGACTGGAATAGTTTGAACATAATATCAACGATTTTTAAAATTAAAATGCCAACTTTTGCAGATAAAATACATGCCGTATAGAACAGACCAAAATTAAGAGTGCACACTGTGCAATCTACGAGCGAAAGAAGATGTACTGCACTTTATCAGAATGTATCCAGTCAACGCAATAAGAAGAAGCCATTGGGTGAAAAATGCGATATCGACCGAGGTAGTAACCGCGGAATTAAATGGGCAAAATCGGAGGTTATTAAAAAAATATTCTTTTCTATTTTAATGAACGTTGATTGACAATGTTTTATTGACGGGGTTTGTAGGATCCCACCTTTGGACATGAAAATTCCAACTGAGTCGGCCGCGCTCCATTTTCTTTGAGATAGGTCCTTTGACATGAATACTTCCTCTAATCTAGGAACCTCTTATTCGACCAAGCTATCATTTTTTAACTACTATCCAAAAAATTACATCGGTATCAATTGACTCAAATCCTTGACCTTGGCAAACACACACTTAACTCCAACATGCCTGCAGTCGTTCATCGATTAGATAATATCTTTAAACCATTTTATTTCCAACTTTCAATTGTTCTGCAATTATGTTTGTAGAATGTACAATTTACCTAACTGCACAAAACAATATCCTTTTTTCAGATAAATTCAAATTAAATCAATAAGGATAACGTCAATGACGATAAGGTGATGACGATAGGTGGGAGCTGACGTCAAGAGGGCATTCCAGGGTTCTCGTCGTTGTCGATGCGCATTCATTGAACTCCTAATGAGATGAAACGGCTGGGTGCCCAAAGTTGTTAACATGTGCAAAAAAACAAAAATGTGTTCCATCATTAATTCGAATGATTTTGATTTCAATCGTCACGATTGACAGATGATTCGTGTAATGAGCATACTATCTCCAATATGAGAGGACAGAATCTGCACAGAAAACTTATCGACGGCTTTGGAATAAAGTTTGTACCTTCTTTCAAAGTAATGACACCACTCCCAAGCTGTGGGAAGAAGGAAAAAAAGTGCAAGAAAACAGTTTATTCATTCTGTTGTTTGGTTTTCCTTGACTCTTGGGAAAACGAAGGAAGATTGTCTTCTTTTTTCAACCGTCTTTGGTAATTTTTGAAGTTTTCCCAGCACCACTGGTGATAGAAGTGCAAAATTAAAAGTTTGAACTACGTAATTAAAAGCTCACCTCGAGAATAAAAGTTTTATTTTAATTGCGTGAAAGTTAAAAAAATTAAAAAAACAAAAAGATAATATTAAAAGACAAATAATGGTAGTAGCTAAGGTGTGTCTAAACTGCAATTGTAATTCGTGTGTGTTTGTGAAAGTTGGTTTTCCTGAGAAGATAATTTTTCATCAAACTTTAGCATTATGACGTGATAAGTATGGATATCATGCTTCTGCTGTATTAAAGGAAAGACAAATTACTCTTCGGTGTTTAATTCAATGTCACTATGGGGTGCCACAATCAATTTCCGTATTGGCATTTTTGAACAATATCAAATTCGAAATATGCTTAAGTATCCAGAATTTGAAGTTTTGAACAGAAATTGAATAACAAAAAGTATTCTCAAGTGGATTTGGTGTGATAACACACACGCATTTACGCTGTAAAACTTTTTGACAATTCACATTGGCCTAGCCTCCGTCGGTACAGTGCAATAACTCCCGCCGAATTAACGTCCGTGGGTCTTATTTCCAAAAGAAAATGAAATAACAACCCATTGGCTTTATTTCTTCTTTGAAATGGCTATAAGGCCCCCCACAAAATAGCATTGACGGCCACAGTTTTTATTAACCATGACGTGTATAAAATATAAACCTTTGTTATATAGCATCGACATTTTTGCAAATGTATTATTATATTTCTTACTTATTCATTTGATTTATGTTATTATCACTTCTTTGTTAATTATTCTTATTTTGTTTGTAATTTATTTTTTTGTACAATTTGTCGACCTCGAACGAACGAAAAACCGAACAACTTTTAGAGCATTTATGAACAGAAAATTACGCATTTTACTATTTCAAGAGCAGGATAATTAATTGGTTTAGGAATCTGCGACAATAATTTCAGGTTTTGGTGCGACAAAGTGGGTTCAGCTAAAAAATGTTTCGAATTTAAGGATGTAGCTTAAGTGACAAGATGTCTTAACAAATAAATATTGATTACATTTGAAGCTTTGGCCATTTTAACATTTAGAACAATATTCAATTCAACATAACTTTAAAACAGCTTAAGTTGGCTGACGGGTAGAATACAATCACGCTTTGAAGTGTCGTTTTTAAAGACAAAAGTTGGACCATAGGAAATCAGTGAAACAAGCAACAAAATATGTTTTAGTAAATTTTTTAGGAGATTTTATCAACATCAGAACGAGAATAATTCAATAGAACATAATTTTAAAACAACTTGTGTTGAACCACAATCACACTGGACTGTCGGGTTGAAAGACGCATCAAGTTGAACCATAGTAATTCAGTGTGAAACCTATCACAAAGCTGCCTTCTGCGTCAACTTCAAAATGGTATTTGTAAAACAAGAACGTACTGTTTTGTAACGATGCTGTAAGGCGTCGTCTGTCAACGGAAAGGTAGAGGTAGGTATTGACTGTCAAATTATTTCTTGGATTAGGACTTGTGTGTTTGAATAAAGGGTCTTTCATTAAGGTCTTAACAACTTCTTTTTTGAATAAAATGCAAACTACTTGAGATATCTCAAACAAAATCTGATTGGCATGAATTAATATCAAAACATTTATGAATGCAATTCGACTTCGTTCATATGTCCACAACGGAAACGTATGCAGCGGTCAATACGTTGAACCCAATTTTCGATGACTCGGCCGCATTGTTGTGCCCTCAGCCTATAGTCTAGAGACCACACCTAATTCCCACGAACTGCCCATGCAATACGACGACTTAGTTCGATTATGCGCCCCACATGTTCTAAATGTATCATCGGCAACAAAGCCAATACCGGAATAAGAATGCGAAGCGAATCGAACTATGTCAATAAAGCAACACAACACACTGCGGTGTCACATAACAAACCTAAGCAGTACTGACCCACCGCAGCGTGGACTATGTCAAGTGCATATGTTTAGGGTTACAATGACCACATGTGTTCGCAATTGGGCAAGTGAGTAATGGGTCTGACATAGAGCTGTGTCAATCGTGATTGATTCGATCTTTTTGACCCGATCACAATAAAGTATTGGTGATTGCAATCACAATACCCGAAGTCAATCGTTCATCGAGTCAATACTTTTATTTTGTTCTGACTAACTCATTTCTTTATTACTGATTTCTTACCTACTGAACCAATAAATGTGTTAATATATCAAAATATTTTTATTTATTTCGGCTTATTTCGTTTTACCAACACATATTTGTTCTACAAAAATATCGCTTCTGTGCAATAACCTCCATTTCCTAATTATTCAAAGGCGTTTTGGTATCTATATATACAATCAGCAGTTTGTTGTTATTGAGTGTATTCACTCTTACAATCCATTCGAATGTATCTTTCTCTATCGAAACTAAATTGAACGAATGATGATTGGGGTTTTTGATTGTATTGAAATTGAATGGAGCAATACAATACTCCCATGTCCCATCTGTCATTGATTGATTGAATGATTGATTGAAATGACCGAATCATTTTTTCAACCAATACTTGAACGACTCGATCATTAAATTTGAACGATTGACACAGATTGCGTGGTTGACCTGGAATTGGTGACGATCGTAGGCAAGAAGGAAATGAATAGAAAATGAACATGGCACTCTGATTTAAACTCTCAAACTACTCGTTCGTTTTTTCTTTTCACGCGCACGATCTAACAGCATTATTGAATGTAGCCCCATAAAAAAAGTCTAGAGGCGTCAAACCACACGATCACGGCGGCCAATAGATGGGTCCGTTTCTCGAGATAACACGTTCACCGAACTTAGACTTCAATAGCTCGATTGTTGCACCCGTAGTGTGGCTTGTGGCACCATCTTGTTGGAACCACATATTACTGATATAAAATGCATGCTCAAAGAAATAACGTTTCAACATGTCTCTGAAGCGAATACCATTTACCGTAACGTGACGGACACTTTCACCGGCATGAAACCGCACCAAACAGCGACTTTTTGCGGATGAATTGCTGTTTCATGAAGCACATGAGGGTTCTCACCTGTCTAGTAACGCTTATTTTGCAATATTATCCACACTTCGGGCAAAACGTAGTCTCACTGCCACGGCAACATGAAGCAGCGAATATTTTGACTTAAATTTTTTCACTAGACTATGAATTGTTTGTCTACTAGGAAGAGAATTACGGCCGAAAATTGGCGTTAACGCTCTTAAAGTTGCGACCACCGACTCGGAATGTCGGTAGCAAATTTTAATTATTTGAGGACGTTATTCTTTCGTGTTCACAATGATTTTGCTGAATATTCTGACATTGACAGTTCGGTAATTGGTTTAAGGATGCGTTCACAATGAAAGTTTGAGGTTGTCAAGTCGCTATAATGAAAGACCCTTTAGTCGTCAGATTACTTTGATAGTTCTCTTTAAATTTTAAGTAATTATCAAGAAGAATAAACTTGATTACAACGATTTCTGAAATTGTCATCTTTTTTTATAATGGCTGATTAAGCATTTCTCTGGTGATATGGTGTGGTGAGCATGAACAAGGTCTAAGGGAGATAAGATGGTGCGATCCCCCAAGTAGAACCCAATACGACCATTGTCTTCAAGATTTGCATGCTCGAGACAATCAAGAAGCATGGCCACGGTAATGCAGCAGGGAGGGCCAGCCTGATGGTTTCTTTTCTTAGTGCACCATAATGTCATCAACATCTGATTTCTTCTTTCTATTCCTCTTTCTCTCACTTCCTCTCTTAAGCTTTTCTAATTTCTTCATTTTTTCCTTTCTCTTTCATCCGATAATGACTTGTCATCTGTTCAAGACACACAAGATCATATGGCAGGTAAACTTGCACCCAAGATATGTATGTCTGTAAGTGCATACCTACATTTTTTGTATCTATCTAAGACACACTTCCTCTTTGTGTAGGTTTGTAGCAGAAAGATACCCCCGATACAACAAATGTGCCACCACTGCTACCGGGAACATTAACACCCAAATACCCTCTTCCTACAAACACGATTCCTTCCTAAGGCACCAGTATTTTTTTTTCTACTTGCTGAGGCTAACATAGCCGCGTTTTATTATCCCAATGATCTTGATACGGATCCGATCTGATAATAAAACGATCTGAATCATCAGTGGCAAGTTGTGGCAACAGTTGTTTTTAACACATAACAGACGATACCAGGTATTTCAAGTTTCGATTGGCACTCAGCCATATTGCAAATATAGGGTACAATGTGACGTCACAATATGATCGCTTGTTGTGTAATTTACAGGGACACCAACATTAAGAATGAAATAAGCAACGCCACGAAAAAACAGGTAGTGAGTTTTGTAATTAAATTTTGGATCACGATTAATGATCCCGATAAATAGCAAGATCCTGTGTTGTTTTTGTTTTACGTATTAAATTGATCCAGATCCAGATCCGTATGGATAAGAAAACACAGCTAATGTCTGGCATTCATTTATTAACTTACTCCATTCAACTACTCGTTATGCTTAGCTTGGTGAAATGCTCAAATCAGGGTTGTGACAGAAAGAGAAAACATGTGTATTTGACAAACAAATGCAGTCCTTGATGAGAACGCTGTTTCAGTCAATAAAGACATTAAACCGTAGACATCGGTAGAAAACCTCACAAAAGCAATGGTTATCACATAACTCTGTGTAAGAAACGTTTTTAGTACACATCATACGAGTCTGTACGGCAGGACACAATGCTCTTCCGGTGACTGATAATTCATTGGAGTTATCTTCGTAGTTGAATTAACGTTTAACCAATATTTTGAGCCACTTTAAACCAATATTTTGAGTCAGTGTGTAGTGTATCGGACTACTAATCGAAAGGTCCCCGGTTCAATTCCCGCAGGGTTCAAGTAACATCTAGAGTTTTTTTTCCACTGACCCACCTCTTGCGAACGTCTGACAAACATCCAAGAGTATCAATTGTCATGCGAAGCTTCTCAAATTTGCCGCTCGGATTCGGCTTAAAATTGTAGGTGAAGCGTGGTATCCTGCTTATGGGTGGTGGTGGGAAAAATGGTTTCCCGTCGAGCGGCGAAAGTGTCCCGTAGAATAATGTCCAAAGTCAGGCGACCAATTTCTTGTTCAGCATGTCTAGGGTAGAGCGAGGGCGTTTTTTTTTTAAAATACGGCGAGTACCGATGAGGAAAAGAGCCAGGCGACCAATTTCTTGTTCAGCCTGTCTACCGAAATCCAACAGAATGTTTTTAAAAATTAAAAAAGGTGGCTCCAACTTGGTTGTGTGCTCACAAACTTTATTTAACAGACTGCAACAATTCAGAATTCACGCTGCCCTCTTATACCCAGAATTGCAACGGTGCAGTGTGAATCTTAAAAACAACAATAATTCTTTATTTCTCCGTTTGCTGAATTCTGTGTATGCGAAGACTTACAGTTGCGTGTTTTAATAACATTTTTTTAAGTTTACATTGGATATGTGCTTTATAAGTTTTAAAAGTGCTTAAAAATAAAAATATGCCTTCTAATATGGCAAAATATAAATGTTATTGCAAGTAATAACAATAATAATTAAATAAGAATAATAATTGAAAAAAAGACAATAATAATTGAAAAAGCAAATAGTGAGTTTAATAATGGCAGTTCTTGTATTAAACATGGCTGCTACATACGTCCATTTCCAATAAGCACAAGAAAGTGGTTGGAGAATGTAGATTTTAAGCCCTGTATGGGCCGTTAATGCCTAATATTTATTATACCCTATTCTAAGGGTATATTAATTTTGACGCATAGTTTGTAACATACCTTAATATTGCCCGTAGACCCCTAAAAGTTACTATATTTATGATCAGCATCGATAGTAATGTCGATCTAGCCATGTCCGTCCGTCCGTCCGTCGGCAAAAATTAGGCCTTTAAACTGGGCCTAGAGAGCTGAAATTTTAACCATATACTCTCTAGGGTAACGAAATAATCAAGTTTACGAATTTTTGAAATCCGCCCACAAACTCAAAAAAACAAAATTTTGGAAAAAATCGAATTTTGAGCTAGAAAGCTGATTTTTTTTTGTATGATGACGTTGACTGTAATGTTCTTAACTCGCAGTTTGTGTCAGTTTCCGAACCGTCAACGCAATATTACAATTATTTGCGGACTACGAATCAGTGTAGCCAAGCTAGTGATAATACAAATAACTTTAATTTTAATCGCTTAACGGATGAAGATGTTGTCGAAGCACTGCTATCGGTTAAATCAAATGCAATAGGTTTGGATGAAATAAATCCCATATTTTTAAAGCTCCTCCTTCCTTTCCTCCTTAAATACTCGTATATCACTCATATTTTTAATGAAATACTTATGACCTGTGATTACCCCTTCTCGTGGAAAAGGGCTAAGATAATTCCTATACCTAAATCGACACATCGGATTAACCCTGAATATAGATCAATCGCAATACTACCGTTTTTATCCAAAGCATTTGAAAAGGCGGTTCTAAAGCAGATGCAAGCACACCTTAGTCACAACAACCTGTTGAGTTCCGCCCAATCTGGCTTCCGTGCAAAAATAAGTTGTAAGACTGCACTGTTACTAGTTGCCGACGACATTCGCAAAGGGCTGGACTCCAACTGCCCTACGTTTTTGACGTTGTTGGACTTCTCAAAAGCATTCGATACGGTGGACCATTCTCTTCTCTGTAAGAAACTGTTGCATAGTTTTCGATTTTCTCATCTGTCAGTCAAACTCTTACATTCCTACTTAACGGGTCGTCAGCAATGTGTGGCTGTAGGAAATCTAGTGTCATCATTCCTCGGGGTACCTGCCGGTGTCCCACAGGGTTCCATTCTCGGTCCCTTATTATTTACATTTTATGTAAACGAGCTCCCCCAACTCATAAAACATTGTACTGCCCACATGTTCGCTGACGATGTTCAATTATTTAAGTGCTGTCCGTTGGATATGATAAGTAGTACCATTGAGTTAATCAACGAAGATCTAGAAGTCATTCAGCAGTGGGCTCTAAAACATAACTTATCGCTTAATCCCTCAAAATCAAAGACCCTTTGTATCTATAAGCGTCAATTAGATGCATCCACTTTTCCGCCAATTTTGTTAGGACAGTCACCCATTGAATATGTTCATAGGACCAAAAATCTGGCGATAGTCTTCAATGATACACTCACTTGAACCGATCATGTTGCAGCTACAATTGGAAAGGTGTATAGTGGTCTCCGACTTCTGTGGTCCACACAAAGTTCTCTACCCACTAAAACTAAGATGTTACTCGCTAAATCCCTGTTATTACCTATCCTAATGTATGGTTGCGAGGTTTTTTGCTATGTTGACTACAACACTAGGCGCAAGTTGAATGTCATTTACAATAACCTAGCAAGATACGTCTTTAAAAAACGATATAACGACCACATATCTAGTTACTCTCTGCAGATAATGGGCCTTACTCTCGACAACCTGATTAAGTTTAGAACACTTATCCTCTTGCACGGTATTATGCAGACCCAACAGCCGGAGTACTTGCATAGCAGACTAAGTTTCGCTAGCTCACATAGAACAGCTATATTGATAAGGCCCAGATTCAATTGCCTTCAATCTGAGCGCACATTCTTTGTCCATGCCACTCTCCTATGGAACTCATTACCCATTGCATTAAGGAGAACTACAAACACAAGCATATTCAAAAATGAACTTTTAAAACACTTGGCCAGTGATGTGTGAAAATAATAATAGATTTATAAATATAATATGTATATAATATTAGATTTATAAATATAATATACATATATGTATGTCACTAATTGCTATTAACTTATGTAATCAATGTATCTATATTTATGTTTTCCATTTAATGTATGTAATTAGTTCTAATCTACTTACCGCTAAAGCTATTAAAGCTATATTTGTAAAGCCCTCACTAATTATGAGATTTAATCTCACTGTGAAACTATTATCTTGATAAATAAATATGAAATAAATAAATATGAAAATATGATCTATGACTCCTAAAACTGCTCGGGATATACAATTTTCAAAATCCGCCCACTGACACACCCACAAATAAAAAAAAACAATTTTATTGAAAAACCAAAATTTGAGCTAGGGAGCTGAAATTTATAATATATACTCGCTAGGGGCCCTTTAAGCTCATGTGTAAATATTTTCAAAATCCGTCTAGTGACACGCCCACAATTTAAATTTTTTTTTTCGAAAATCCAAAGTTTCAGCTAGGGAGCTGAAATTTATAATATATACTCTCTAGGGGGCCCTTTATGCTCATGTGTAAATATTTTCATAATCCGCCTACTGACACGCCCAAAATTTAAAATTTTTTTTTTGAAAATCCAAAGTTTGAGCTAGGGAGCGTTTTTTTTACAAAAGCTTCGTTTTTTTCGATAAAATCCTTTAAATATTATATAACAAAATATGTAGAGCGTTCTTAACAATTCAACCATACTTAGACTTTTGTCACGCCCACTTATGAGGGATAGGAATAAGAATAGGGTATTCAACAGTTCGCCCAAGCGGACTGTAGCCCGTCCCTATGTTTTTTTATTTATTTTGAATGTTTTGAAGTAAGTAGGCAGGCATCGATTTGTGCAACTTGAATGTCATACTTCTTCCTTTACCGCGAAGTCACGAAAAGGATTAAAAGGATAATAACCCTGCCACTTTCCGGGTCCGCCTGTGGAGTTAGCCTCCCTCAATAAATATTGCAGGAGACCAAGTTTAGGATCACTTCATTACTGAGGCCAATCAAATGCTAGTATTATATCATTTGTGTGATCCAAGAGTGGACTGTCCCTTGTTAACGATTTCGATACGTGCATGCTCCCACTATTGGCCATCGTTTGATCGACCCTTTACGGCACCGGTGCTCTCCAGTCGTGTCAACCCACGGATTTGCATGCACGCAGCTTCAAGATGTGGAATTTGGCGCTAGGCTCACCTGAATGTTAAAACCGTCTAGATGTGATGTCTCCCATTAGTCGCATTTAACGACAAGCGCTGTTTTTTGGGGGCGCTGCAGTGATTTTCTAAGACCGCCCCTGTAACTTTAACGTCCTTAGCTTTTTAATTGCTCCATCACTCATTATTCTCTGGATGACAATATGACAAATTACAAAGTAACAAATGAGAAATCTGTATCTAGACTCCACATAACAAAATTGTTATTAATTATTCCAATTATCGTTTGCAATTGTTCCTAACGGGTGTGTTACATTTTTGCTTGATTAGAAACTCTGTTTGCTTGTTAAGAGTATCATATCCCAAATGTTTTCCCTTGATTAATTTAATCACGAATATTTGCCAGAACTTCACAGGCGATAGTTTTTTTTTGCTTTTGTCTAGTAATGAAAGATTCAACACACCACTTAGCTGTCCAATTCACTAACCGTTAAGTCCACGATGCCAATCAAGAATGCCCAATTACCAGTTTCCCAAAATTGTGTATCTCTACGAACTCGCAAATACATATACGAGTATATACGATTTTAAACACGCAACACATTATGTGTAGCTTACATGAGCACAACTTTAGGCAGGCAAAGAAATATAATAAATGGAATACATTTTATGTTGCCATGTACCTAGACCTACCACTAATTACTGATATCTCACCAAAATAAACAATGAATCATTTAGCGTAATTACTACCCCTCCCAATGAATGAACCAGTTTGTCCTTTAGATTTCAGCTTTTAAATGTGTTTACTCCTTAAGTAGCGTAGCTTTTGAAACATGTAGCGGGTGGGCAATAATGTATGACCTTATTTTTCTATACTATATTTTTGGAATAGAGTAAGAAAAAATTAATGTGATTTTTTATATGTTTATTCGGCCATTAAAGATTTTCTAAATCATGTTTTTGAAAATTATATCCCTTGAGTGACCGCCGGCCGCCATTGATGATTACTATATCTGCCCTTCTTGTTATGGCATTTTCCAAGGTTTTCCTTAGAACTTCTCGATATCCCGCGAGTTCGTTGGGAGTGTCTGGCAATGGAATGCTTATTCACACAAATTCTAATTCAGTTTGCTTAACAAGTGTCAAAATCAAATTGATTGGACGACAATGTAAAATTGATGACTTTTTTCGGGGTGCGAGACTTTCTACACTGGAGCACTCAGACCCAATACTGGGCCATTGTACTACCAGGAAGAGACACCACAGATTACTGTGAAAATTTACCCGTTTTCCTAAGAAAGACATCAATTGTGCAATTGTGTTCATATGAAACCGAACCGTCTATGGAAGCCCTTACCGAGGACACTGGCAGACATAGTCCTGAGTTCAAGTCCTGAGAAGTCCTCCTCTGAGCCTTGTCTAGCAAGTTCATCGGAGATGTCATTTCCCGTGATCCCGTTATGACCTGGAACCCAGACAAGTCTAAGTGAATTCAGCCTACCGACCGAATTCAGAGAGATCTTGCATTCACGAACCATTTTGGAGGTGGTTAGGTAAGCGGTTAAGCAAGGCCTTAAGCGCAGCCTGACTGTCGCTATAGACGCAGATACTTCGCCCCCTCCACCTGTTCCTCGCAACATAGTCCATGGCCATTAGGATAGCATAAGTCTCTGTTTGGAAGACTGACGCATGTTTGCCTATCGAGAAGAAAAGTCTAATGTTGTCGATCTCCATGAAAACACCAGCACCAGATCTCTGATCGTTTTTGGAGCCATCCGTGAAGATTCGAGTCTGGCCACAGCCAGTCCTGAACACGGGGAAAGTCGACTTCGTAGTTGGGCTTCAGCCGATGTTCCGTTGCGCAAGTTCATCAAAACCCCAGTGCGAGTTATACCAAAAACCATCTCTTTTCTTAAACGTGAGATAGCTTTTATTGTGCACCCCATGATGTAGACATCAAGGTGCGGGAGGTTCAATAATGCATCTCGCATTGCAGGTGGCAATAGTGCGATGGTAGTGTATTCACTAAAGTGATTGGCAGGTCGTGCGTTCGAATCCCGACCAGGGCCATGATTTTTATAAATTGAATACACACAACAAAAACTGATCTCCCTAAAGCAATTTAGGCGCCACCTGTTGAGAAAAAAAAAAAATCCCATCGCACCAAACTTCTTTCCTATCCTTCTATTCTTTCAGTAAGTAGCACCCAAAAATAGGCAATGAATTGCTGGGAGCTACTTGCGCAACAACTAAATGCCTGCGCTGTGGCTTTACCATTATAAGGGTACTGTGTACAGAAAAGAGAAATCCCTTTAGCGCACGCAAATTATATAAAAACATAGGGGCGGGCTACAGTCCGCTTGGGCGAACTGTTGGATACCCTATTCTTATTCCTATATCTCATAAGTGGGCGTGACAAAAATTTAAAGGATTTTATCGAAAAAACTAAGCTTTTGTAAATAAAAACGCTCCCTAGCTCAAACTTTGGTTTTTCAATAAAATTGTTTTATTTAATTGTGGGCGTGTCAGTAGGCGGATTTAAAAAAAATTTAAGTATGAGCATAAAGGGCACCTAGAGAGTATATACTATAAATTTCAGCTCCCTAGCTCAAACTTTGGACTTTCAAAAAAAAAAAAAAAATAATTGTGGGCGTGTCAGTAGGCGGATTTTGAAAATATTTACACATGAGCATAAAGGGCCCCTAGAGAGTATATATTAAAAATTTCAGCTCCCTAGCTCAAATTTTGGTTTTTCAAAAAAAATATTTTATTTTATTGTGGGCGTGTCAGTGGGCGGATTTTGAAAATTTTATGTCCCAAGCAGTTTTATGGGCCAAAGATCATATATAAAAAATTTCAGCTTTCTAGCTCAAAATTCAATTTTTCCCAAAATTTGTTTTATTTAATTGTGGGCGTGTCAGTGGGCGGATTTTGAAAATTTTATGTCCCAATCAGTTTTATGGGCCATAGATCATATATAAAAAATTTCAGCTCTCTAGCTCAAAATTCGATTTTTTCCAAAATTTTGTTTTTTTGAGTTTGTGGGCGTGTCTGTGGGCGGATTTCAAAAATTCTTAAACTTGATTATTTCGGGACCCTAGAGAGTATATGGTTAAAATTTCAGCTCTCTAGGTCCAGTTTAAAGGCCTAATTTTTGCCGACGGACGGACGGACGGACGGACGGACGGACGGACGGACATGGCTAGATCGACATTACTATCGATGCTGATCATAAATATAGTAACTTTTAGGGGTCTACGGGCAATATTAAGGTATGTTACAAACTATGCGTCAAAATTAATATACCCCTAGAATAGGGTATAAAAAAAAAAATCTAGGCCGGAGCCAGGCGTACTGGGGAAGTTCCCCATGCAGCCGAGACATATCTTCCTTTGGAGTTTGGCGAAAGCAACGGTAACATATTTACGTGAAAGCTTATTCCACCAAACAACCGATGCGTATGCTAAAAATGGTCTAATCATAGCCGTATAAATCCATATGACTCCTTTCGGTGATAAGCCCCATGTCTTGCGAAAATGCCCTTGCACTGCCGGAAAACCGACAGCACCTTGGCAGTCTTCAGCTCAACATGCTTGGATCAAGGAAGTTTGCTGTCCAGGATGAGTCCCAGATATTTGGCTTCATTGGAGAGTTGGATTGTGACGATTTTTACCACCGGCTGAGTCAACCCGATCAGCTTCCTCCTTCTCGTAAAGAGAACAGGCTCAGTTTTGAGAATATTGGCCGAGAGCCCATTCCTATGCACCATTCGTCGATCACGTCTACTCACGCCTACGCCCTGGCGCAGACAGTCGCTAGGCATGATCCAACAGAAAACACGGCAACATAATCCGCGTACGCCTGAGCGAATACGTTAGAACTGTTGAGTGCGTTCAAGGTTCAACAGAGAGTCGACCAGCATGCACCACAGCAGTGGAGACAAAACGCCGCCTTGCGGGCAGCCTCTGTTTACCCGCGCCATAACATAATGGCCACAATCTGCATCCGCAACCAACGTTCTACTCATCAGCATTGATTTAATCCACAGCACCAATGATTCTTCTACGCCGGCCGTGTTGTCTGGCAGAGCTGCATATGCTATCAGAAGTCGCATTGTCTAAAGCACCCTCAATATCGATGAAAATGCCCATCGCGTATTCTTTCATGTCAAGTGCGCCCTCAATTACCAATCAAATCGATCACACTTTTCGATAGGGGTATACTTGTTGCCCCCACTATAAAAAAAAACCTCGTGTACTCATCTTTTTCAGATACACTTAAGGTTATTGGATAGAGTTGAGATAGTTAACTTTCAAATTCCTCAGACCTGCATGGCGGTGCCTAATAATCTTTCGACTGCGATATGCCAGTAGCAGCAGGTATCCGTAAAGCTCTAGGCTAAGATCATACAAACTGTGTATTGTTGCTAAGGAACACAGATGAAACCTACACGAAGGACGGCACGGATACACTTAAAACCTTACTTCAGGTTCATTTCCCAGGTTCGTGGCCGACTTCCTGGTTTCTGGTAGAGTAAATAGTTTATCTGGGAAAATATTTAGTCTAGATAGAGTTAAGAAGGCTAGTACAAACCATTTAAGGCCCCCCGCGAAGATTATTTGTTTCCAGTTCAAATTCAAAGGGTATTTCACGTAATCCTGTCGGTAGCTGTTGCTTTGTTTATGGCAAATTACCCTGGAGATATATTCTGATGACTTTGGGGAAAGGTTAATGTGATCTATATCCCAAAGCCTGGAAACGAGCCAAGTAAACTGGCTTAACCATATAGACCTATCATATATATCTAACATCGTTTGTTCTTTAAACCACGGAAGGACTTATTGATATTCATATAAGAGACCGGGTAGAAGCAAGCATTCCTCTATACTCGAGTAAGTATGCATACGAAAAGCGAAAGTCCACGGAGGAAGCCTTCCCACTGTCGCTCTTCAATACAAGGACATTGCCCTTTTTGGACTTCCCAGACATCGAGGTTGCTTTCGCTAATACCGGATACAACTCGATTGAAAGGCAATCGGTTATACAGGTAGGTGGATTTGACAAACCACTGTAAGCGGTGTAATAATGAAGGACTCTCACCAATCCTTGCAAAACCGTTATTTTTGCCATTACAAGAAGGTGACTTATTCATTTTGAACCTATCACCATCAAAGGAATCACCTTAAGCTCCACCTTACTCCATTGAGGTCAAATACCTTGGCGTCATCCTCGATAAAAGACTAAATTAACTGGAATGCGCACATCAAGTCTGCCACAGAGTGTGCCATTAGTGCCATGTAGGCCAGCAGACGTCTATATGTCAAAACTTAGCATCTGTGTCTCAAATTTATATACTTGCTATATATCATGATGATCAGGACTATTATTACTATCGTCAGGTAACCGAAATTAATTGAAAGGACAATGGCAACTTAGCTTAAGAAGGAATTGCCAGTCGTGCAATACGCACCTGCCCAACGGCAGCACAAGAAGCTATAGTTGGGTTTCCACGATCTTCTTCATTGGTTGCTAGATGCAGCTAGAATACAAGTTTAAACCCCTCGTGGGACACCTGAAAATTTATTTCAATACAGTTCCATCCCGGACACATTGGTTAGGGAATATTGTTTTGGCAGACTTTTCGAGGTAAAAATATTAAACTGGATCACAGAAAACTCGTCCGGTTCACCGACGGATAAAAATGGATTCCGAAGTCACAGCTGATGTCATTGGACTCAATACCAAAGCCTCGGTAACCATGGCAATGTGTTGCACTCTGTTCCAGGCTAAAGTTCATGCCATTTAGTTCAGTGCCAGGATAAATCCACGAAAGTGCATAAAAGGCGATAGAAAACACATATTCCCAGACATTTAAGTGGCACTTCTATCGCTGTCGTCTTGTTCAATTGACTCTTTGACAGTCCTGTGTTGTTACGTTGCACTGCAGTCCCTAGCCTAACACAACAAGGTCAAACTTGGCTGCATGGCAGGGGCAGTGCGATCAAAGAGTATCGAATGTGCGATTTTTTGGGACCAGTACCTTATTGCAGTGTCAACTGGATTACTGCTCTGGGACTGATGCATGACTGGGATCAAATACTTGGTTTTTCGTTTTGGGAAAATATTTCGGGGCTCAAATAATCCAAAAGGTTAATCGAGCCTTACTCATATAAGGAAGTTCCTATTTGATAAGTCAAACATAAGGAGGTTTGCAATCTTTCTGTCGGGCCATTGCGGCTTGATTTATGAACTTAACAAATTATATTTGTGTTCGGAGATAGAATGTAAGTTCTGTCTAGAGGAGGATGAATCCTCCAAACACATTCTCGGTGAATGGCCGGTACTACATTAGTAAGGAAGACGTATTTTCCACAGAGAGATACAAATGTACGTTGGGAACTCCGCCACCAGGGACATACTGACCTTCATAAAGGAGGTGGCTTGGATTAATAAACTTATAAGTACAGTACCCTTATAGTGTTTGTACACACCGCAAGCATTTGTTTGTTTGGTTGAACAGTAAGCAGCACCTAGCTATGATCTATTCCATTGCATGATTTTAGGTGCTACTTACTGTTCGAACGAATAAGAGGATAGAAATGAAGTTTTGTGCTTTTGTAGCGTTTTTTCTCCACGGGTAGCGCCTAATTTGCTTAAGGAGATTTAAAAGAAAAACATATGGACGGGCTACAGTCCGCTTGGGCGAACTGTTGGATACCATATTCTTATTCCTATCCCTCATAAGTGGGCGTGACAAAAGTCTAAGTATGGTTGAATTTTTAAGAACGCTCTACATATTTTGTTATATAACATTTAGAGGATTTTATCAAAAAAAAAGAAGCTTTTGTAAAAAAAACGCTCCCTAGCTCAAACTTTGGTTTTTCAATAAAATTATTTTATTTAATTGTGGGCGTGTCAGTGGGCGGATTTTGAAAATTTTATATCCCGAACAGTTTTAGGAGTCATAGATCATATATACAAAATTTCAGCTTTCTAGCTCAAAATTCGATTTTTTCCAAAATTTTGTTTTTTTGAGTTTGTGGGCGTGTCTGTGGGCGGATTTCAAAAATTCGTAAAATTGATTATTTCGGGACTCTAGAGAGTATATGGTTAAAATTTCAGCTCTCTAGGCCCAGTTTAAAGGCCTAATTTTTGCCGACGGACGGATGGACGGACGGACATGGCTAGATCGATTTTACTATCGATGTTGATCATAAATATAGTAACTTTTAGGGGTCTACGGGCAATATTAACGTATGTTACAAACTATGTGTCAAAATTAATATACCCTTAGAATAGGGTGTAAAAATCGGCTCTCGAAATTGCCTACCGGCGAATTTATATGAAACATTGAAATGGCATTGCCTGAAAAGCCAATTATTTGGGGAACGAAAAATGTATTTATTATTTATTACATCTGCTATGGATTCTTTTTGTCTCGTCTATGTTCTTTGTATTCGGAACTTTCTATGGCACTAGACCATATTTTTGACATATCTTGTTGTGTCAGCACTGTCTTACTTATAGGCGACATCAATCTGCCACATATTGGATAGGCAACTTCTGAGGATGATTCTTATTTCATTCCATCCTTTGACTCTGCCCAACAAGAGCTCGCTTTAGTAGACAACATTTTGTCTTTTGACTTACAGCAAACAAGCTGTATAAAAAATTTAAAAAATTGAACTCTTGATCTTGTTTTCTCTTCTGACTCTGTTAGTACTGTGGTTCCGGAATCCCACTTCAGTATAACTAACATAGATAAAAATCACCCACCCTTGGATGTATTTATTGAACTAGGCGCACATTTGTACGAAAACAGTAATTCGTATGACCGTTCGCAATCTTTTGACTTTCGGAAAGCAAATTTTCAAAGGCTTTCTGATGAAATTCACAGCTTTAATTTTAATGTTACTGATGCGTTATCTCATATTGAAGATGCAGTTGGTTCTTTTTATTCTTTAATGGATAACTGCATGAAAAAAGTGATTTCTGTGAAATCCTCTAGAAATCTAAAAACATCCCATAACTGGTACACTAAAGAGCTCAAATCGATACGAAACAGACGTAATAGGGCTTGGAAGAACTATTTAAAAAGTCTCTGCCATTCAGATCATGAACTCTATTTCACATTGTTCAATGAATTCAAATCTTTATCCTGCAACTTATATATTGACTATATAAGTAAAATGGATTGCTCTTTAAAATTGAACCCCAAACTTTTCTGGGGTTTTGTTAAATCTAAGAAAAAAACCGATGGTTATCGATCGAGGCTTACTTACAATAGTTCTACAACTGCTGATTAGCTAGACGCAAGCAATATGTTTGCAGATCATTTCAGTAAGTCATTTAGGGAGACCCTCTTCACATTGATGATCAATATTTTAGTTATCTAACTAGCTGTTCCCAAATAAGTTTTAGTAGTATCTCATTCGATTTGGAAACAATTTTAAAATGTATTTCTTCTCTGAAGAATGACTATTCATCAGGTCCCGATGGCATTGCACCGATTGTTCTTAAAAAATGCAGCCATGCAATTGCTCCATATCTTAAGTATCTGTTTGAATTATCCATTAGTACAGGTAAATTTACTAATCTATGGAAAAGTGCTTTTATCACACCTGTATTTAAAAAAGGCGAACGTGGTGATATCACTAATTATAGGCCTATTTCAAAGCTTTCGTGTATCCCTAAGCTTTTTGAACAAATTGTTTGTCAAAAGTTAATATTTCTTTGTCGCAATATAATTTGTAATGAACAGCATGGATTTGTAAGAAACAGATCCACTGTCACTAATCTATTAAGTTTCTTGCATGATTGTTCTAAAGCCTTAGAGAATAAGGTCGAAATGGATTGCATATACACTGACTTCTCTAAGGCTTTCGACCAGCTGTCCCATGAAATAATCGAATTTAAGTTCAGGGCTTCTGGTTTCCCACCATGTTCCATAAAATGTGTTAATTCATACCTTAGATCAATGGTTTTTCAAGTGAAATTTAGAGGATCGCTATCTGTATCTTTCACAGCTCAGTCTGGAGTTCCCCAAGGAAGTCACCTCGCACCAATTCTATTTATACTTGCCATTAATGATGTTAAGGCATGTATAAATCACAGTAATATCCTGATCTACGCTGATGATATGAAAATATATAAATCTATCACTAGTCAGCAAGACAGAATTTTTCTTCAATCTGACATAAATAGCTTCGCCAATTGTTGTGATAAAAACGGTTTATCCCTGAACCCTACTAAATGTCAACATACGACATTCTCTAAAAAGAATATCCCGTCCACCTTTCAATTATCTCTTTCTCAACATATTCTTTGTAATGTTGATAATTTTAAGCATCTTGGAGTTTATTTCGACCGTAAACTGGTTTTTGCTAAGCATATTAATTCTATTAACTTTTCATGGGAAATCATAATGGACAAACTAGACCTGGCTAAATCGTTTAATATATTTAAGACGCGATTAGAGCAGGCTTCTAACATGTTTATTCCGAAAAGAACGTTTAAACAAAATTCTAACCCACCATGGTTCAATAAAAGGTTGTCTAATCTCAAAAATAAAAAAAACAAAGCCTATAAACGACTCAAACCGGATAAAAGCAATTTGATTAACCGTCTGAATTATATTAAACTTCAGAAAAGCTTTGAAGTCCTAAATAAATTTTTGTATAGCAAATTTGTATTGACAGCTGAATCGCAAGTCAAAGAGAATAGTAAAAACTTTTGGAATTTTATTAACTCGAAAAGAAAATTAACTGGATTACCGAACTGTATGGAGTATTCTGGATCCACATCCAGCGATGTATCTACTATATGCAATCTCTTCGCCGATTATTTTGAGTCGGTCTTCATGCTTGCGTCTTCTAGCGAGCTCCCTGACTTTGCGCCTACAAAAGTAGTTGATATAGGGAACCTTGAGATCAGCATGTCGGAAATATTCGAAGCCTTGAATGGGATTGATGCAAATAAAGGTCCTGGTCCTGATTGCATATCTCCCAAAGTAATAAACAAATGTGCTATATCCCTCGCGCTACCTCTGTGGTTGATTTTCAACTTATCTTTGAAAACAGGACAATTTTTAGATGAGTGGAAAACATCTTTCATATCTCCGATTTTTAAATCCGGTGCGATACAAAAAGTGAGTAATTATCGGTCAATTTGTAAATTATCTGTTGTTCCGAAAGTATTTGGGAAAATAGTTTGCGATAAGCTTAGTTTTCTCACGAAACAACTCATCTCTGATTCTCAACATGGTTTTGTTTCGGGGAGATCTACAGCTACTAATCTCACCATTTTGTGTGATTCAGTTATCAATGGGTTGGAAGCTGGTTATCAGACTGATATTATTTTTACTGATTTTGCCAAGGCGTTCGATAGAGTAAATCATGAAATATTGATATACAAATTATCCAAACTCGGGCTACACTCTAATTTCTTAAATTGGATATGTGCTTATCTGACTGATCGGACTCAATAGGTTTGTTTCGAAATGTATAAAAGTAACATCTGGCGTCCCTCAAGGAAGTCGCATTGGTCCTTTATTCTTTAACTTTTTTATAAATGATATTCCTGATATTTTCCAGTTCTCAAGATACCTATTATACGCCGATGATGTAAAAATATTTAGAACTATTAAATCGTCCAATGACTGTCTCTTGTTGCAAGAAGATTTAGGACAACTGGCTTTATGGTGCAGCCATAATCAACTTTTTTTTAATGTTTCAAAATGTCAAAGTTTTACATGCTGCAGAAAAAAGTTCCCATTAATATTTGATTACTCAGTCAATAATATCATATTAGATAAAGTGGATAAAAAAAAGACCTAGGCGTCGTGTTAGACCGGCAGCTTTCGTTTACTTCGCACATTGATTTCATAGTTAACAAGGCCTACAAGATGCTAGGTTTTCTAAGAAGGAATACAAGAGATTTCTCAGATTCTTACGCTCTAAAATCGCTTTATATGGCCTTTGTGAGATTTACCCTTGAGTACTGTTGTGTTGTATGGAATCCTTACTATAATATACATTCATTAAGGATAGAAAGAATTCAAAAAAGTTTTACAAGATACTGTTTTAATAAACTGAATTGGTCTATTGATAGGCCTTCATATAATGTCAGATGTCTACTGTTCGGTATGCAAACGCTTGAGCTCAGGAGGAAGTATTATTCTATAATACTGGTGAAGGATATCATTAGTAGCCACATTATATGTCCGTGTTTGCTTGAGAGAATTAACTTTTATTTCTCATGCAGGAGTCTCCGTGAAGGTTTTCACCTACGGGAAACTTTCTCCAGAAATAACTATGGTAGAAATGAACCAATAGCTCGTTGCATCAGAGAGACTAACGCCGTTCTCAGTAAGTTAGATGTTTGTACGCACTGCTCTAGGATACTTAAAAAAAAATGTTATGTTAATACTAATGGGACATTAGGTTTTTGCAAAGAAAATGTTTTATTCACTCTGTACATACTTTATAATTTTATCATATATTTATAATTATTGTAATCTAAAAGAGAATACAAATCTCGCATTGATGAAATAAAAATTAAATTAAATTAAATTAAATTAAATTATTAATAAATCTAATTCTATGCTGGGCTTCGTAAAAAGGTGGACCAAAGAATTTAATGACCCTTACGTTTCTATGTCATTGTTCAATTATTTTGTCCGTCCGATTCTAAAGTATGCCTCTCAAGTTTGGACACCGTTCTACAACATTCATTCAAATCGAATAGAGGCCATTCAAAGTAAATTTATTCGATTTGCACTTAGAGGACTCGCATGGGATGTTCCATTTAACCTGCCTCCTAACAGTCAACGTATCAAGCTTCTTCAAATGTTACCCCTTTCTCAACGAAGGCTTAATAGCGATATCATTTTCTTACAGCAGCTTATATCCGGTCAAATAGATGCACCTGACTTGCTGTCGTCTATTGGCTTTAATTTTCGTGGTGGTGCCCATAATTTACGCAGTGTTGAATTATTGTTCAGCCCCCATCATAGAACGAATTATGGGAGGCATGAGCCTATTAGTCTCATGAGTAGAATCTATAATCTAACTGACCATGTGATGTATGTAAAATTAAGCTTAAACATATTTTGCGTAATAAAGCTTTAATGTCTTAAATTGTTTGCATGATTTGTGTTGTGTTATTGGGATTGTCTGAAATGCCAATAATTTGGGGAACGAAAAATGTATTTATTATTTTTTACATCTGCTATGGATTCTGGTAGTTATGTGAGGTAGATTACCCTGCCATCTTTGGTATTAAATCTGAAAAAAAACTGTTGCTCCTGACTTCACACTTAAGAAAATGGGTGCGCTCATGTTCAACCCATTAAGCATTCAACCTGTGCTGGAATTCGCCATTTGATTTATATTTATATTTTACCTATCTATCAGGAGTTATGGTTTCTTACAGTTTTTTTTTTTTTGTTTGGGGGCAAATGAGAGACTCACGAAGTCGACTTTCTCTTATAGCTTATCTGTGGTTGGGAGACTCCTCAATTTATTGTAGTTGGGACACAAACTTTTTTTATGCAAAAATGTGAATAGAAAAAATGAAACTCACCTTGAAATTCCTTTCGCGCCGCGCTGACCGATGTCACTATATTCGCCACATGACCCAATACTGTGGCAAACAACATCAAACCGAAAAGTAGCTGCAATATCACAAACACATATTCACCCTTCGATCGGGGCTTCGGCAGATCACCGATCGTCGTTAAAGCTAACGTACACCAATAATAACTCTGTAAATACTGTTTAACTACATCGGCCGATTCCGAGTCATGGTACACCCAGTTCCGCGAGCCGAAACCATTGTTCTTATGTATAATATGATATAAACATCCATTCCAATGGAATATCACAAGTAGATAATGTATGAGCGCTGTCGATCGGAATAAATTCGGATAATTCGTGTGGCGTTCGGTGCGATCCATGAACGCCCAAAATCGATAGATCTTCACCAGCCGAAAGGAGCGCAGTATCGAATTGAATCCGATCGATAAGTATAAAAAATCTAATGGCAGTAGACACAGGCAATCAATGTAGAATGTCGTTGAGTTCATGTAGTGTTGGCGGAGTTTTGAAGAGTCGGTCTGCAAAACGCCGTCCTCCAGGTAGCCCGTTCGAAAGTGGAATAGTATATCTACAAGATACAGAAAATCCGAGAGGTAGTCCAGGCAAAACCACACGATAATCGTTTTGCCGTTGATCTCTTGAAAGGCGAATCGGTAGATTATCACCCAGAAATTGTACAAAAACGCTAAACTAACAACCATTGACCAGTAATAGCAGAGCCGACCCGCCGGATCGAATACAAATGTAAATTTGGCCGCAGTTCCAGCGGTCACCGTTGAGCTTGTACTGTTGCGAAATCGTAGATTTGAAGTGTTGCCACTACTTGGATTACCACCGCCAGCTATTGTTGGACAGCCAGAACGTCGGTTTAGTCTGAAAGTAAAAAAAAAAAAAATATTTAATTTTATTAATAATTTAATAATTTGTCGGGGGCGTTATTCAGCTTAATACAAGCTATATGTCTTTGAACTACAAAACTAAGACTTATAGCTAGGCTTAAAGCTAAAACTTACAAGCTAGAGAAAAACGTATAATACTAAAACTAAAGACGAAGACTTATAACTAGGAAATAATGTTAGTGTTTCTGGAGAAGGAGGCTAAGTTTAATGGCGGGAGTTTAATGGAAATGTTAGAGATAGAAGAGACGGGGATGTCTTAAATAACGAGGGTTAGTATTAAAGAAGATGGAGTTGTAAAAAGACGGGCAATCGATAGAGCCTGAGAGGAATCGATGAATAAAAAGAATGTCTGCTGCATCCCTGCGGTCTTCAAAGCTGTTCTTACCTTCCAAATTCTCCTGACTCAGCACCAACCCAAGGTACGCCTCACCCCATGGTAATCTCAAAGTGACCTAAGCCTCCACGTAATCGCGTATCATTTATCTTAACTCCAGACGCTAGTAATCATCCGCTAGCCCCAGCTAACACTACATCCACTTCTAATTACAAAAACTTCATACACTCCCATGTTCTTAATCCTGCCCCGTCTACCTCTGCTGCCTCCAATACTGCTTTTCCCACTATCTCTCTTCATAAAGAGACACCTACCCCAATCCCTAAGGCCTCTGCAATTTTTGATACTCTACTTCCCCCAGCTGTTAAACTTACTTAAAAGTTCTTAAACCATATATCCTCCCCCAACGGCACGACTGAGAGACCACAAGCTTTTTGAAAATGTCTGTCTTTACCCTGCCTACTTATTTGATGAACCTGAATCTATATCTACATGCATTGACGGGAAAATCAAAACAAACGATCAGGTATCTGTTCAAAAAGAAGGCCTCCCTACTGATCCTGTTGCACTGCGACAAATCTACAACCGCTATCACGAGAGCTTTAACATTTCGTCGGCCACCGTAGACAAAGAACTATCTGCATTTTTACTTCATATCAGTTCTAAACGCATCTCACACCTTCAACGGAACCGTGCTGACCATAACAAATTGTTTCGTCCCTAACTGGATACAAGGGCTACAGCGAACCCTCCATTATAGCGTTCCTCTAACATTTTACTAACAGAAAGTAAGAGGCCTGCGTTCAAAACCCCAAGCTGTTCTACGTTAATCTCATGCTCTTCCATTCGATATCTACGCTATAACTGAAACCAATCTGATTCCCGATATTAAGAACCCGAAATTATTCCCACCCATATTTAATGTCTTTCGGGACGATATCAGCCGCCCAACGGATGAATCCCCCTGTCGAGGTGTTCTTCTGGCTATTCACAACGACCTTGATTCTTCTCCGATTGCTACTTCCTCGTCTTCAAAACTCGACTTTGCTGCAATTAAAATAACACTCACCCACAAGTCCCTATACGTAATGTGTTTCCACATCCTGCCGGCCCAACCTTTCGAATCCTACCAACTTGCTGTTAACGCGATCGATCAAGTTAAAGAGTTATCTGATTCTTCTGACGACATCATCATTTTCGGCGACTTTAACCTGCCCCAAGTGCACTGGGCTTTATCCGATGATGAATTGTTTTTCATTACTTCAAATCCCAACTCAATTAAAGAATGTCTCTTCATCGATCGACTAACCGACTCAAGTCTATGCCAAGTAAGCGGCATCTCTAATTATATAGGTAGACAGTCAGACCTAATCTTCATTACTGACCCACTTAACTCTTCTGTCTCGCTTTCCCCTCTTCTTCTTTCGACTATTGACAACCCTCGCCCCCCCCCCCTCTTCTTCTTTCTTTTTTCACGGCCCTTCTACAGTCCACACGCCCGCAGCCCCCCCCCCCCCCCCTGCTGATTCGGCCACCCTATCAAGACCGCCTCAAACTCATTAACTTGAATAGCCTTGAAGACCGCAGGGATGCAGCAGACATTCACTTCATTCATAGCCTCCTCTCAAGCTCTATCGATTGCCCGTTCCTTTACAACTCCATCTCCTTTAATACTAACCCTCGTAATTTAAGGCATCCCCGTCTCTTCTATCTACCAACCCACCGCACGTTCTACGGCTCCACCGAACAAATTTCCCGTATGCTACGGAAGGTAAATTGAAACATTTCCATTTTTGATTTCAACCGCAGCACTTCCTCCATTAAACTCAGCCTCCTTCTCCATAAACCCTAACTTTATTTCCTAGTTAAAAGTCTTAGTCTTTAGTTTTATTATTATACGCTTTTCTCTTGCTTGTAAGTAATAGTTTTAAGTCTAGCTATAGTCTTAGTTTTGTAGTTTAAAGACATATAGCTTATCGCGCTCTGCGCAATCAAGTAGTTATGAAAATCAGAGCAGCGAAATCCCAATTCTATGAAATCAAATTTATTTCATTCACTCCTGGTAAAAAACTTTGGAGCAATCTTAAAAAACTAGGAATTGGGAAAGACCCTTTAAAGACGCCAGATGACATCGACTGTAATACCCTCCATGAAAAGTTCGTTTCTTCGACTACTTTAAGTAATTATCCTGAGTTCGAAAGACTTCCTCCCGCTTCTTACCTACCTCTTCCTAGCTCCAATTATACTTTTATGTTCGAAAGACTTTATGAAGAGGACCTTGTTGAGGCTTTATTGTCAATCAAGTCAAACGCCACCGGCCTCGATCTTATAAACCCCAAGTTCATTAAAATCTTACTTCCATATGTCCTACCTTATATTACCTACATTTTTAACACTATTCTTACTACCTGAGAATTTCCACTAGAGTGGAAGAAGACGCGTATTATTCCTATCCCTAAAAAGAAAGCAGGCAATACTATGGAGTTTCGACCTATTGCTATTCTTCCATTTCTCTCGAAAGTTTTTGAAAAAGCTGTATTAAAACAAATACAAAAACATAGGGACAGGCTACAGTCCGCTTGGGCGAACTGTTGGATACCCTATTCTTATTCCTATCCCTCATAAGTGGGCGTGACAAAAGTCTAAGTATGGTTAAATTGTTAAGAACGCACTACATATTTTGTTATATAATATTTAAAGGATTTTATCAAAAAAAACGCTCCCTAGCTCAAACTTGGGTGTTTCAATAAAATTGTTTTATTTAATTGTGGGCGTGTCAGTAGGCGGATTTAAAAAAAAATTAACACATGAGCATAAAGGACCCCTAGAGAGTATATATTATAAATTTCAGCTCCCTAGCTCAAACTTTGGATTTTCAAAAAAATTGTTTTATTTATTTGTGGGCGTGTCAGTGGGCGGATTTTGAAAATATTTATACATGAGCTTAAAGGGCCCCTAGAGAGTATATATTAAAAATTTCAGCTCCCTAGCTCAAATTTTGGTTTTTCAATAAAATTGTTTTATTTTTTTGTGGGCGTGGCAGTGGGCGGATTTTGAAAATTTTATATCCCGAGCAGTTTTAGGAGTCATAGATCATATATAAAAAATTTCAGCTTCCTAGCTCAAAATTCGATTTTTTCCAAAATTTTGTTTTTTTTTGAGTTTGTGGGCGTGTCTGTGGGCGGATTTCAAAAATTCGTAAACTTGATTATTTCGGGACCCTAGAGAGTATATGGTTAAAATTTCAGCTCTCTAGGTCCAGTTTAAAGGCCTAATTTTTGCCGACGGACGGACGGACGGACATGGCTAGATCGACATTACTATCGATGCTGATCATAAATATAGTAACTTTTAGGGGTCTACGGGCAATATTAAGGTATGTTACAAACTTTGCGTCAAAATTAATATACCTTTAGAATAGGGTATAAACATTTGTCGACGCACGACCTGCTTAGTTCGTTTCAGTCAGGTTTTCGCCCACAGCGTAGTTGCGTATCAGCCTTGCTTTGTGTCACAGATAATATCAGAGTATCGATGGATAATGGAAATGTTTCAGTTTTGACGCTTTTGGATTTTTCCAAAGCGTTTGATACGGTCAATCACTCCAAGCTGCAACTAAAACTCAAAAATAACTTTGGGTACTCTGTTGATTCATCTAAACTGATATACTCCTATCTTAACCAAAGTCAGCAATGTGTGTCAATCAATTGAAATTCGTCCAACTTCCTTTACAATCTAACAGGTGTACCACAGGGTTTAATCCTAGGTCCTGTTCTATTTACGCTTTACATAAACGAACTTCCTCAAATTATCAAACATTGCTCTATTCATTTATATTCCGATGACGTTCAACTTCCAATAAGCCGGCCCTTTTGTGATAAGGAAGAGGCAATAGATCTAATGAATTTAGACTTGTCAACTATCCTGCGGTGGTCTCAGAATAATTGCCTCGTTTTGAACCCGCTCAAGTCAAAATCTTCTACAAGTTATTTGAGTTTTCAACTCTACCACCTCTAAAACTAGGTGATAATAAAATAGAATATGTTCACACTGCAAAGAACCTTGGGCTACTGTTCAATAGTACCTTAACCTGGAACGACCATATAAATAGCGCTGTTGGTAAGATACTCGTATATGGAAGTTTACGTGGTCTCCGAGTTACCCAAAGCTTCATTCCTAAACGCATAAAACTATTGCTCGCTAACACTCTCTTACTACCAGCTCTAATACAGGGTGTCCCTTAATTCGTTGGCAATATTTTAGGGCATGATTTATGGGTATATTCTAAGGAAAAAATTGTTCTACAGTAAGGGCCTATCTCTAATTTTTATATCATTTATTGAGGATTTAAGAAATGGGTTACTTGGGTGTACCCTGACCCATGTTAACGGTAATTGCGCTGTTAGTACTAATGATAGAAATTACGTTTAGGCCTCTATTTTTAGAAGAAATATTAGCCTTTGTAATTGCATTTAAATAAATTTTATATCTTAACTCAGTCTTAAGGTATCCAATTTTTAACCTGTTGCATTTTTCCTGCCCATGCTAATTTATTGACTTTCGGTTCAATTTTCTCCAGAAAATGCGTAATAAACATAACGTTTTAATATTTTTTTTTGAATGAAGGTAATAATAATAAAAATAAAAGCTTACGACAAGTTTGTAGAAAAACCAATAGATTTTATGATACTTGGGAAAACATGGAACAGGTAAAATTTAAAAAAGGAATTTTTTGCACAATTACAGATTTTCTCCATGCAAATTTTATGTCTGGAAACATTAAATTGCAAAGCTAAGCGTCTGATGCTGATTGATGGCTCATTTGTAACAGCTTCCAGTATTCTCTGGTCAATCGAAGTTCTGCTTACTTGTGGAGCTCCCGCGTTTGGTCGTGTATTTGAAACTGATCCCGTTTCTCGAAGCCTTCGATATGTATTTGCAAATACATTTCTACTAGGAAGTCGTCGGTTTGGATAAAGTTCATGATATCTTTGTTGCGCACTATTTGAATTTCCATTGAACAGCCCATAAACGTAAATAATGTCTGCGTATTCTTCGTTTGTAAATGAAGACATTTTCAAAAATCCTTTCGTATCAACTAACGACTTGCCTTGGCGTTTAAGATTAAACTGATGAATTATTTTTGAATTTAAATCTTTTATACCATTTTTACACACATTAAAACAAAAATTACCTATACCGGAAAAAAATCGTTTTCATTCATAACTTTTGCAACTTCAAGCAATAAAACCTTTTTTCCCATTTTTACCTGTTCCATGTTTTCCCAAGTATCATAAAATCTATGGGGTTTTCTACAAACTTGTCGTAAGCTTTTATTTTTATTATTATTACCTTCATTCAAAAAAAATATTAAAACGTTATGTTTATTACGCATTTTCTGGAGAAAATTGAACCGAAAGTCAAAAAATTAGAATGGGCAGGAAAAATGCAACAGGTTAAAAATTGGATACCTTAAGACTGAGTTAATATATAAAATTTATTTAAATGCAATTACAAAGGCTAATATTTCTTCTAAAAATAGAGGCCTACACGAAATTTCTATCATTGGTACTAACAGCGAAATTACCGTTCACATGGGTCAGGGTACACCCAAGTAATCCTTTTCTTAAATCCTCAATAAATGATATAAAAATTAGAGATAGGCCCTTACTGTAGAACAATTTTTTCCTTATAATATACCCATAAATCATGCCCTAAAATATTGCCAACGAATTGTATATGGATGTGAAGTTTTTTGTCACACCGATTTTGCAACCAATCGAAAATTGAATGTGACCTATAATAATATGGCTCGCTATGTTTACAGTTTGCGTTTTTACGATCATGTCTCAGTGTTTTCTAAAAGTATATGTGGCTGCAGCCTCAATAGTCTTCTGAAATTTCGGTCTTAATGCTTTTTGCATAAGGTCATTCAAACTAAACAACCTGATTACTTGCACAACAGAATTATTTTCCCTCAATCAACACGATCTTTGTTCTAACCCCATCTCGGTATCGGTACCTTACAACGGGAAGACAATTTTTGGTCCACGTTATCCGCCTCTGGAACTCCCTATATATTGCGCTGAGAAGAATCGAAGATGCAACTCTTTTTAAAACTAATGTTTTTATATATTTGGCAAATACTTACAACTAATTTTCTACTATCTTCAACTGAAACTCTTCTATTAAATTTTCTCTTTTTTTTAATCTGTAGGTACTTTTAATTGTTATTTAAATAATTAGTTTAATGCTTTCGACTCTATTGCTTCTATTGTTTAAATTTTGTAATTGATCAGTAAAGTAATACATTTAAAGGCTTACCATAAATTATAAGACTCTTGTCTTACTTGTAAGTGATTTTTCAATAAATAAATAAATAAAAAAAAAATAGCTTGTATTTACCTGAATAAATGGGGGCGCAAGCCCCCACCAAATAAGAAATTAATTAGAAATCAAGTTAATGAGTTTGAGGCGGTCTTGATAGGGAGGCAGAATTAGGGGATCGTTCCAAGAAAGTCCGCGGAGGGCATATCGAAGAAAACGTCGTCGTATGAAAGGGTGACCACGTTTGGCTGGAGTATTCGAGGACGGGCGGCCAAAGTAATGTAGAGAGATCTGGTCACGAAGGGAGGAATCAGAGAATTCCTTTGACCACCGTTTAATGAACCCAAGGGATGAATTGGCTTTTCGAATTATCTCGCCAATGTGCGAACGGAAATTAAGCTCGCGGTCGTACAATATGCCAAGGTCACGAAGAGACTGTACGATAATTATAGGTTGATCATTAAGAAGGTAAAGAGAAGAAGGGTCTTGTTGTCTTTACGTGATAAGGTTATGGAACCAAATAGAAAAAACTATCTAGATCTTGTTGTAGCAAGCAGGAGTCTTGTGATGAAGATATTTGTTTTAAACAATTTGGTGTCATCGGCATAGAGAGAGATAGAGGAGTGTTTAATAACCCTTTCCAGATCGTTTATAGTTAAGATGAAGAGAAGGAGACCTAGGTGACTGCTTTGTGGTACACCAGAGGTTGCCGGGAATGGGGCAGATAGGACGGACCTGAAGCGAACACTATATAAAAGATTTTCCAGATAAGATGATATCCATTTCAGGAGTATTGGTTTGGTTCGAGACCAATGGTGGACAATTTGAAAAGAATTAATTTATGGGATAACTTATCAAAAGCGTTACTAAAGTCAGTTGCAATAACATCGACCTCTTTACCACTTTCTAAGGCCGACAGCGCAGAGGGCGCGAATTCAACGAGGTTAGTGGTGGTTGATCTACCTTTTAGAAAGCCATGTTGGTTTTGGGAAATTAAAGACTTGCATTGAAAGCTTAAGGATCGGGCGATAATCAGTAACTTCACTCTTTAATCCCTTATTATGAATCGGGGTTATGAAGGAGGACTTCCATATCTGAGGAAAGTCGCCTTGAGATAGCGAGAGCTTAAAGAGGTGCGAAAGGAGGTAGGAGAGTACGAGCTTAAGAAAAACGGCGGAAATACCATCTGGGCCAGGTGAATATTTATCATTAAGTTTTTGCAACTTATTTTCAATTACAGAAGGTTCAAAAGTGTGAGAGAGAAAGGGACCAGTGGAGTACTCGAGTAGGTATTTGAAATAAGAGGGATCTGGTACAAAGGAGTTGTCGGCAAAAGATTGTTTAAAAAAGGTGGCAACAAAATTAGCAATGGTTTGTGGATCACTTGAAGATATGTTTTCGTAAGATAGGGATGGGGGGTAACCGTCGGATTTTTTCTTGTAGTTAACGAATCGGAAAAAAGATTTAGGGTCGCTTATAAGATTGACTTGCGCATTGTTTACTTATCGTTGATAGAGGGAGTTAAAAGCCTGGGTGAATTGAAGGTATGAGATAGTTAGAATAGTCAGAACAAGACTTGTTTCGAAGGAAAACTGACCCTAATTCGTTTCTCTTGTTGCATAACGATCGTAGTCTTAGATTATACCAAGGGGGTAGTGTAGAGAAGGGTTTTGGCGGAGAAATAGGGACAACAAAGGAGATAGAAATGAATAATTTTTTGTAAAACAAGGAGAGTGCATCATTTACAGGGAGATTGGCAAACTCGAATGAGACTTTGCTGAGGTGTTCATTTATTTTACGGAAATTGGCTTTATGAAAATCATAGCAAAGGGGGCCAGCGGGCGGTGTGGACTGTAGAGGAGGGTCGTGAAAAAAAGAAAGAAGAAGTGGGGGTGTAGGTTGTCAATAGTCGAAGAAAGACGAGGGGAAAGCGATACAGAGGCGTTAAGTGCGTCAGTAGTGAAAATTAGGTCTAACTGCCTACCCATATAATTAGAGATGCCGCATACTTGGCATAGACTTGAGTCGGTTAGTCGATCGATTAAGAGACATTCTTTAGTTGAGTTCGGATTTGAAGCAATGAAAAACGATTCATCATCGGATAAAACCCAGTGCAGTTGGGGCAGGTTAAAGTCGCCGAAAATGATGTCGTCAGAGGAATCAGATAACTCTATAAATTGATCGATCGCGTTAACAGCAAGTTGGTAGGATTCGATATTACTATTGGATAGAAAAAAAATATCGAGTCACTGAATTCCAAGCAAATTTAATATGATTCCAGTTTATCCTTCCACTACATGCTCAGATGCTCCAAAGAAATGCAAAGTAAGTAGGTTAGGTACTTAGATTGAAAGATACTCTTGAAAATGATTTTAATTTCTGTTGCATACCCATCCCACCTATCCTTCTATTCTCATTGAAAAAACACTCATTAGAGGTGATGCAACATTCCCGATGGCTCACTTTTTTAACTTAAAGCTTAACATCCTTCAAACAGTAGAAAGAAAGACTTTTGCAACCGTGCTAATACTGCAAACGATTGTTTTTTTTAATCTGAATCCTGATGCAGACACTCTGCACTTGATAGTTATGCGAATGATGATGATGAAACAAGTAGACGAAGAAGCCTTTAGGCAATCCGCTGAAATTACTAACAATCTTGCGTTGAAAATAGAGGAAAACATAATTTCATTTCTGCTCGTCAAAGTGGTGCAGCTTCACCATGTGCAATTAAAATCCAATTTGCCTGACTCAAAGGACTCGCCATAGAAAATAGGCCCCACTAGGGGACTGCTGACTGTATATGTAAATAATATTCAGTCTCTTGGTTGCGTTTGTGATTTTAATATTCATTTTTATACCCTATTCTAGGGGTATATTAATTTTGACGCATAGTTTGTAACATACCTTAATATTGCCCGTAGACCCCTAAAAGTTACTATATTTATGATCAGCATCGATAGTAATGTCGATCTAGCCATGTCCGTCCGTCCGTCCGTCCGTCCGTCCGTCCGTCCGTCCGTCCGTCCGTCCGTCGGCAAAAATTAGGCCTTTAAACTGGACCTAGAGAGCTGAAATTTTAACCATATACTCTCTAGGGTCCCGAAATAATCAAGTTTACGAATTTTTGAAATCCGCCCACAGACACGCCCACAAACTCAAAAAAACAAAATTTTGGAAAAAATCGAATTTTGAGCTAGGAAGCTGAAATTTTTTATATATGATCTATGACCCCTAAAACTGCTCGGGATATAAAATTTTCAAAATCCGCCCACTGCCACGCTCACAAAAAAATAAAACAATTTTATTGAAAAACCAAAGTTTGAGCTAGGGAGCTGAAATTTTTAATATATACTCTCTAGGGGCCCTTTAAGCTCATGTGTAAATATTTTCAAAATCCGCCCACTGGCACGCCCACAATTATTATTTTTTTTTTTTTTGAAAATTCAAAGTGAGCTAGGGAGCTGAAATTTATAATATATATTCTCTAGGGGCCCTTTATGCGCATGTGTTAATTTTTTTTAATCCGCCTACCGACACGCCCACAATTAAATAAAACAATTTTATTGAAACACCCAAGTTTGAGCTAGGGAGCGTTTTTTTGATAAAATCCTTTAAATGTTGTATAACAAAATATGTAGAGCGTTCTTAACAATTCAACCATACTTAGACTTTTGTCACGCCCACTTATGAGGGATAGGAATAAGAATAGGGTATCCAACAGTTCGCCTAAGCGGACTGTAGCCCGTCCCTATGTTTTAAAATAATTTTCATTTCATTAGAGTTTTTTTTTTATTTTACCAAAGGAAATAATTTGAAATCTTTGTGCCGAATCATTCTCGTGCTCTGAATTAATTTTGTTCCATCAAAGTCAGTTGTATAGATTTTCTTTTCCAATGATGCATAAATATATATATATATATGAGCGTAATGAAATATTTGAAATATTAAGTGCAGACCTTTTTATGGACTTTGTTTTTGTATATTATAAATAGCGTCTCTGAAATTAACTACCTAATTTGGGTATTTTTGGATCCTTACTCTTCGGCGCAGCAATGAACTTTTTGTACATGTATACAAATTTCAATGCCGTCCCGAACAGTATAGCATATCCTTTGAACAGATAGTTACTTATTACTTAAACCTCCCATTGTGTGCAACTTTTGAGCATTGGATAGACAAGAGACTTTATTTAGTTCTTGTTTTTTCTATAGGAAATCAGGCCTTTAGAATTGTATGAAACATTTCCTGCAGTTTTTGCTGTAAGCCTTATAAATATAATGAAAGTACCTTGTTGGTGCATTTGTTTGGATTGTTAATCCTTGAAATTGAGGCTCTTATCTATGTGGTAGGAGAAATGAGGTTAAACTGATAACCTGATTCAAAAAGTATTTTCATCTGAAGGAGGAATATTTGAGCGAGCTTGTAATGTCGAATTGTTGTCATGGTGAAAAGAAAAGAATATTATTAGTTTTTGGTTCCTCACATAATGCTCCAACATTGTGGTAGAATATGAAAAAATGATAAATGTCACGTGAAGGGAAATTGTGTTGAGCGGGTAGAAACAAGTTTGCATTTATTATGTTCTTATGGTCGGCCTTTGTGGATTTTCTTTGATTTTGCCTCTGGGACAAACATTTTAACACGAACATATTTCAGGTTAACAGCCGAGTTCATAACAGCACTTAATTGGTCATCAGGTACACATAGTTTAAAATAAATATAATTTACTAATTAACTTTTTATTCCCAATTCATGATGTCGCGTTGCGCGTTGACAGGTTTTGCCACGCTTTTTAGAAAACTTACGATATTTTATGTCAAGCGCGCAAGCAACAATTTTGCAAAACTAAATGTCGCTTCATGCTAATATATACAAATCCAGAGCAAAATGAATATTTTAAGTCTTTTTTTTTTTTTTTTTTTTTTTTTTTTTAATTTCTGGCTCCCCAAGGCGATTTATAAGGGGGGGTACTTCGACCTAAAAGATCTTTTGTACCGTATGGGCCAGAAAAGTTTAAACTAGTAGAATTTCCACTTTCCGTGTAAAGCGGACAATTTTACCAGTAGAAGAATTATTTATGTCCTCGGGGCTCAATTGTTCCCTGAGAAAGATCTTCTTTCTAATTCCATTAAGGGCTGGGCATTCATATAAAATGTGTTCAGCTGACTCGTCCTCTTCAAGACAGAGTCGGCACTCAGGAGAATCTGCTATTCTCATTTTGTGTAGATGATATCTTAAACCGTGGTGACCAGTAAGGTAACCTACTAGGTTTTTGATATCATGCCTGCTTAGGTTTAGACATTTGCTGGCATTATGATTGAAAGGCCGAATGGCTCGTTTGGCCTGTCTTAGACCTGGGATGTTATCCCAATGATAGATACATTTTCTATGTTCCCAGCTTTTAATTGCTGCGGTTGCTGCTGATCTAGGAGTGCAGCAGAAAGGTTCGGGACCTATGAAAGGTGTTTCTGAACCTTTTCTGGCCAGTTCGTCGGCCTTTTCGTTACCTTCTACCCCGACATGACCCGGAACTCACCATAATTTGGTCTTGTTTCTTATTCCGAGTGTTTGTAGGGTATTGAAGCAGTGCATGACTGATTTGGAGTCAATGGTATACGAGCTAAGGGCGTTTATAGCTGCTTGACTATCCGTGAAAATATGGATGGTTGCACCTTTTATGCCAGACAAAATAATATGGCTGGCGCATTCTTGAATGGCGTGGAGCTCTGCTTGAAATACGCTGGGACTTTTTCCCATGGGTATCGTAAAGCGTTTGTGTGGTCCGTATATTCCCGCTCCTACCCCCGTTTCCATTTTAGAACCATCCGTATACCACTTTATGCCGTTGTGGCTGTTTGGTGGGTTATTGCTAACCCATACTCTTCTCTTGGGGATCTCCGTGGAGAACCGTTTGTTGAAGCATAGTGTTTTTTGAATGCGGTCTGTGACCACGCAGTTCATGTTAAGTTCTGGTAGTTCATCGAGAAGGGTCTTTAGATCCGGGTGATCATTAAGACTTATCTCGTTTAACTGTATTAGACTTATTGCACTGCGGATCGCCACTTTTTGAATGTATATGTGGAGAGGTGTGATTCCTGTTATTGCCTCTATGGCAGCTGTTGGACAGGTTCGCATGGCTCCGGAGATACCAAGGCACGCAAGCCGTTGTACCTTTTTGAGCTTCTCTATTGCGACCTTTTGTGTGGATTTTGTCCACCATACTGTGGAGGCGTATGTTATAATGGGTCTTATCATCACTGTGTAGATCCAGTGGACGATCTTTGGTGATATTCCCCAGGTTCTGCCATATGTGCGACAACAGGCCCATAAAGCTCGATTAGCTTTAGTGATTTTGTTATTTATGTGAGAGTTCCAGTTAAGTCTCTTGTCTAGGATTACTCCAAGATACTTGACTTCGTCGGAGTACTCTACGACCGTGTCGTTTATTGTGATTAGGCCTAGGTCTAATTTCCTCCTTTTAGTGAAAGGAACGATGACGGCTTTACTGGGATTTATGGAAAGATTTTCCTTAATGCACCAGTCTATGGCTGTCTTTAAAGCATTTTTCATTTTTAATGTGACTCCAATTGAGTCTTTGCCCCTGACTATGATGACAATATCATCGGCGTACCCAATTGTAGTGTAGCCCAAATTGCCCATCTTGTGTAGCAGGTCATCGATGGCCAATGACCACAGAAGGGGTGAGAGTACTCCCCCTTGTGGGCAGCCCCTTACGGCTGTTACTGATACTGAGGTCGTTCCTGACGAGGCAGTTATTTTGCGACTTTCCAGCATCGCTTTGATCCATTTAATAGTTGGTTTGTCTATGTTTCTATGGTACAAAGCATTTGATATGGATTCATATCCAGTATTGTCAAACGCACCCTCTATGTCCAGAAAGGCACAAAGTGCGATCTCTTTGCAACGGTAGGCGTTTTTTATCTCTGTAGTTAGTCTTAACAGAGCGCCTTCCGTGGATTTACCCTTTTGGTACGCATATTGGTGAGGGTGCAGAGGCATGCTTTTTGATATGCATTCTCTAATGTGGACGTCAATAATCCTTTCCATTGTTTTCAGGAAAAACGATGTCAAGCTTATCGGACGATATGATTTATGTAATTCGCTCGGCTTGTTTCCCGGTTTGGGTATAAATACTACGTTTACCTCCCTCCAGGTAACTGGTATATACCCCCAGTTGAAGCTAAACCTAAATAAGGCAATCATGGATGGTAATAAAAATTCTATTCCATTTTGAATGAGGGCTGGAAAAATACCGTCTGTTCCTGATGCCTTGAATGGTTTAAATGAGTTAATTGCCCATTTAACCTTATCCGGAGTAAAAAGTGTTCCGGATAAACTATTAATTCTGCTGAGGTTTCTTGGAATTGAGACCTCCGCTATATGGTCATCTCTAATGACCATCGTGTGAGAACCTGGGAAGTGAGCCTGAAGCAAAGTTTTCAGCGTTTCTTCCCGGTCGCGTATGATTGAACCATCTGATTTGATTAACAATCCCATGCCTTTTTCTTGATCCGTTGACAGGGCCCTTTGGAGGCGTGCCACCTCTGGAAGTTTTTCTATCTTCTAACAGTTTGCACGCCATGAGGCTCTTTTGGATCTGCGCAACTCTAAGTTGTATATGGTCAGCATGGATTTATATTGTTCCCATGTGCCGGTGCGTTTGGCTTTGTTAAAAGGCTTTCTCACCCTCTTTCGAATAGACTCAAGGTTATCGTTCCACCATGGTACCACCTTTTAACCACGGTTTTTTTAACCTTGCAACTATTTTTGAATGAGGTAAGAATAATATCATTTATTTGACATTGCGCAGCATCTGCATCAATTGTATTTGATGGTGCTTCTGGCAGCATGTCAGATCTGACCGCAAGATTTTCGCGGTAAGTTCTCCAATTAGTCAGTCTGTTGTCATAACGGACTGACGCGTGTTCGGCATTGCATCTTATCTCGAATCGGATGTGCATATGATCCGATAGAGATGCCTCGCCAGACACATGCCACCCCTCTATGATATCTTTCATAAAAGGAGATGAGATAGTAAGGTCTAGGACCTCTTCTCTTATAGAATTTCTAAAAGTGGGACTATTTCCCTTATTTAGAAAAACGAGGTTGTTGCTACTCGTATATAAAAATTCTAATAACAATAGAGGTGTTGTTAGTATCTCGGCTGCCCCAAATCGTGTTATGTGCGTTTGCATCGCAGCCATATTTTAAGTCTACTCTCTTTTTTCTTATAAATGTTATTATACCCTATTCTAAGGGTATATTAATTTTGACGCATAGTTTGTAACATACCTTAATATTGCCCGTAGACCCCCAAAAGTTACTATATTTATGATCAGCATCGATAGTAATGTCGATCTAGCCATGTAGGCCTTTAAACTGGGCCTAGAGAGCTGAAATTTTAACCATATACTCTCTAGGGTCCCGAAGTAATCAAGTTTACGAATTTTGAAATCCGCCAAATTTTTCGAAAAAATCGAATTTTGAGCTAGAAAGCTGAAATTTTTTATATTGATCTATGACACCTAAAACTGCTCGGGAGATAAAATTTTCAAAATCCGCAAACTATTAAATAAAACAATTTTATTGAAAAACCAAAATTTGAGCTAGGGAGCTGAAATTTATAATATATGCTCTCTAAGGGCCCTTTAAGCTCATGTGTAAATATTTTCAAAATCCGCCTACTGACACGCTCACATTAAATTTTTTATTTTTGAAAATCCAAAGCTTGAGCTAGGGAGCTGAAATGTATATATACATGCAGGTGGCAATGGTGCGATGGTAGTGTATTCGCAAAGTGATTGGCAGGTCGTGTGTTTGAATCCCGACCAGAGCCATACTTTGTAAAATTGAATACACACAACAAATCAAATCTCCCTTAAGCAATTAAGGCGCCACCTGTAGAAATAAAAAAAAAACAAATACTTCTTTCCTATCCTCTTATTCTTTCAGTAGTAAGCAGCATACAAAAACAGGCAATGAATCTGGGTGCTGCTTGCAGCAACGAAAATGCCTGCGCTGTTCGCCCAAGCGGACCGTAGCCCATCCATGTTTTTTAATTTGTTTGAAGAAGAAATTAACAGTAAACCATTTATATAAGACAACCTCAAAACGGAAACAATACCATTTGATTGTACTACCGGAGGATGCTATAATTTTTGAAAATGGCGGCAAATGTCAGTTCTACTTTGTCATTTGTGAAGTAAACAGATACAAAATAGACGGGTGTTGAACGATAAGCGCATGTAACCTACACTCAAGCAATCCTGAATTTCGTCAACGAAGGAGACAACTTTTCATAGAAAATCATAATGAGCGACGGGGCCCATTTCCATATCTGTGGATATGTGAATAAGGAACATTATCGCTTCTGCGGCACCAAAAACCCGGGTGTAACATACGAAGAGCCATTACACCCACTTAAAGTGGCTGCATGGTGTGCTGTTGGAGGCGTTATCGGGGCCAATTTTTTCGAAATTGCCTCGGGCTAAAAAATTATTGTGGACTGCAAGTGCTACAGAGCCATGTTCAACGACTTTCTACTTATTCAATTGGATGAATTGGGATTGAAGAATATGTGGTTCGTTGACTAAAGGTCAATGACAGATAACGAATTAACATGACCATTGGAAATAGCTGAGTTGTCAAACAAAATGTCTTTGTCTTTAATTGAAAATGAAACTTGATTGTCATCGTGTTCAATTGTTTGTCAATCAATAGACACATTTGAAAAGACAGGAAAATGAATTTATCTCTTCTCATACGGAAAAAATTAAATAAATAATTTGGGTCGGTGTCAGAATCCCGAATCCAAAAATGTCAGCCTTTTTTGAATTTTTGAATACTATCGAGTGAAGTGGGCGCTGAAGTGGGATTTCGGATTTTGGGATTTTGTCCGAGTCCCAAACAATTTCCAACTCTAATAAAATAATAAAATAATCATTTTTTTCGACCAACTGAAATTAAGTCAATTTTATTTGGTTCATTCTTTTTTATACGTACTTACATTTTCACTCCCAAAACGTAATGCTACATAAATAAATCTCGCACAACGTCAGACAGTGAGTGACATTCATTGACAATGAGATGACCGTTCCAAATTGGCAGCGCAAGTGAAAAAAGCTTTTAGTGAACTTACAAAAGCATCTAACAAAATTTAACTGTCAATAAACTGTCAAAAAATGTTTGGTCAGTAATTGTTATATTAGTGTAAATGAACTGGCAATGGTATCGCTCAATGACGAAAGCAAGAGCTGTCAAACTGTGCCCATTAAATGACAAGTGGAAACTCAGCATTACTTTTTACTTTTTTATCGGTCGGTAACAGCGAAATTACTTGCCAAAGAAATTAAAGAAAGCCTAAATAAAAAAAGGATCCAGGGTTTGATTTGATTACAGGAGAAATTTTGAAACAATTTCCACGAAAATGTTTAAGAAAACTAGCGCAGATTATAAATGCTGCATTTAAATTAAGATATGTGCCAAGCGTATGGAAAGTCGCGGAGGTAATAATGATACCTAAACCAGGCAAACCACCTAACGAAGTTACCTCATATCGCCCAATATCTATTCTACCAATTCACTAAGTGATTGGCAGGTCGTGCGTTCGAATTCCGACCAGGGCCATGATTTTTATAAATTGAATACACACAACAAAAACCTAAAGCCACCTGTGGAGAAAAATCCCATCGCACCAAACTTCTTTCCTATCCTTCTATTCTTTCATACAGTAAGTAGCACCCAAAAGCAGTCAATTAATCATTTGCTGTGAGCTACATGCAGCAACATACAAAATGCCTGCGCTGTGGTTTTACCGTTATAAGAGTACTGTGTCACTACAGCAAAAAGAAATCCCTTTAGCGCACGCAAATTATACAAAAAAAAAACAATGTTGTCCAAGTTATTCGAAAAAGTATTGGTAAAACGTCTACAAAAAATAATAGAACAAAAATCGCTAGTCCCAATTCACCAATTTGGATTTAGAAATAAGCACTTTAGAAGGTGCATAGAATCACAGATAAAATTTGAAGAGGAAAATGTGTGCTCTTATAATGATATTGCACAAGATTTCGATAAAGTCTGGCACAAAGGACAGATACACAAATTACAAAAGCAACTGCCGAAGCAGCATGCGACCATTATTTAGTCTTATATATCAGATAGATTCTTCAAAATTAAACAAGATACAGAGTAGTCAACATTAAGAGAGGTTAAAGCTGGCGTACCGCAAGGCAGTGTGCTAGGTCCAGTTCTATACCTACTTTTCACTACCAATCTGGCTGAAAGTTAAGAAACCACCATAGCTACTTTTGCAGATGACACAGCTGTCCTTGCTGTGGGAGCAACTGTCGAAATACGAGTAGCAACAAAAAAGTTTCAAACAGCAATAAACAATGTACTCAAAATCGCTTATAACGACATCGCTTATAACGACATATCGCTTACAACGACCGATTTTACCTTTTTTTTTTAATTTAATATCGGTTATAACGACTAAAATCGACGCAGCTGTTGGCGCAACTGATTTTTTTTCTAGAACGGTAAACTGATTCTCTGTAGATGCGATGTATCTAAGTTCGTAGAATCTGGGATATGTTGCAGATACCGTTTGTAGACGTTATTTTTTGCTTTTGCGTGTATTGAGTTTGTTCTACGTTGGGGAAGTTTTACTCAATGCAAATTTTTCAGTGTGACAAGTGGTTGTAGAAGTTTAATTTAATTTTGTGAAGCGAAAAGTTGTACCTTCTTGTCGGAAAATGAGTCAAAAAAGAAAAATCTGTACTAAGCAATTAGATATTTCCACTTTTGTTTAATAAACAGTAAACGTATATTTGTAAATGTGTATTCTTATTATTTTATGGCACAAAATCAAAGAAAAATTAAGAAAAAAAAGTAAGTAGTATATACATAGCTTGATATCGGTTATAGCGACCTATCGCTTATAACGACCAAATTCGTCAGCCCCTTGAAAGTCGTTATAACCGATTTTGATTGTATTTCAGAATGGACTAAGAAATGGCAGATTAGATTAAATGACCTTAAGTCAGTCCATATTAATTTTACGTATAAAAACGTATCACACATTCCAGTCTACATTAACAACAATGTAGTGGAATATTTGAACACAGCCAAATATCTAGGCATGACTCTAGACGCTAAACTGCGTTGGAAAGCTCACGTAAAGAAAAAAAAGATGAATTGAATATGCGATACAGTAAAATATATTGGCTTATTGGGAGATACTCATCCCTGTCTAACTACAATAAGTTATTGCTATACACGCAAGTTCTGAAACCAGGTTGGACCTACGGGCTCCAGTTGTGGGCGTGCACATGCACAGCACATGCCTACCAAATTTACAAAAAATTCAAGATCTAAATGTTGAAATGGTTGAAGATGAAGTTAAGAAAGTTGCTCAAATGCATAAAAGTAGGCTTCTCAGGCACGTAAACACAGAAATAACAGAACTTTTAAATAATGACAATGTAATCAGGAGAATGAGACGGGTAAATCCTTTTGATCTATAAGAGTTAGCTAGGGCTGAGAGATCTGGTATTGTTTTCAAACAAAAAAAGTTTAGAAATCCGACAAATGGCGGATTTCGCTTAAATTCATCAAATAATTCAAAAACGAATAAGTGCAATCTCATTAGGGATGGCGAATGTCAGTCCCCCGGAAGTTATTTTTAGATGAGTTAATGTCCATCACTATTGCAGAATTCTCCCTTGCGTACCAGCTCTGCAATGTCTTTCGATGATTTTTTACTTCCAGCGAATTCCCAAAACAAAAAAAAAAAAACTTTCTACTTTTCTGTCAGTTGACGTATTCACACATTGAAGTTCGCACATTTTCTCATTAAATTTCACACTTTACGCATTTCAAAACTGAGAGAAGCGCATTCATTGGTCGAGGCATTCTCAACTGTCATTGTCGATTGACAGATAGTTTTATGACCACATTCTTTACTGCAGCTCGAACGCTGATTGGTTGAATTGGCTTAAAATTGTAGGGCTGCTCTTGACATTTTGGCTAGGGAGTTAGGTGAGAAACGTCAAATCGTACTGAACTTACATTTCTTAAGATTTTAGGCGGTGATATTTAGGTTATTATCGGTTGGGCTATAGGCATACGAAATGCGGACAATGGGAGCGTTCACTTTGCAAGGTAACGGAGAGTCCCTTCTAGGTAAACCTCTGTGATTGAATATCAGCTGTTCACCGAAAATGTCCCCTCCGAGCAACTGAAAGAAATCAACCCCTTATTCCTCACTGAGGTACAGATGTCAAAAACATCTGATTCATTTTGCTTCAGAGTTCATATAGTATTCTAAGGGTTCGTGCACACGGGCGTCTCGTCGTCGTTGTATGGAAGGCACACGCTTGTATTAAAAAAATTCAGTAGATATTTACGAATAAATTAAATGTATACTCCAGAAAAGATTCATTTCTGCATTATTAGGCAGAGAGGAGTCTGCGATGTATGAGGAATCTTCTATGCGTCTGATGGGCCCCTCCATCTGCAAAAGGCATACGTTTTCACTACATCTGTGAGCTTGACAGCAATAACAGATGCTGGGCAACGCGTTCAAATAACTATTCGTAACTTAACTTGCAGACGATCAACGGATTGTGGGGGTAAGGCCCCTAAGAAGCGGTTCAAGCACTTAATAAATTAATATGAGCCCAAGTGTTAAATTGCCATGAAAAACTGGAGTTCGTCGTTGCATTTAGCGCGGGTTTTAGACATTTTGAATAAATTTTCCTGGAAGGAAAAGGAAACCGTCTTTAGAATAACGAACCGTATCACAGAGTATACAGATACAGATTAATTAATGATATATACAAATGTATGCCATGTCATTAATTTTCATATGAATAATTAAGCAAATCCTCAAGCTCACCTCGAGAATCCTTTAAACTTAGGTAGGTAATTTGTTCACTTTAACCACAATCGAAATTGGGCACACTGGTAAAGTCAAATTGATTTATGGCAAGGAATTAACATTTCTGCGGTCTGCGGAACCACGAGCTGACCAACATCTACGTTTGAAGGTTTTCAGTAGAAATGTACTAAATCAAAATCCTATTTAATTTATTATTATGCAGATGAATGGGAATATTCTTACTCACCTATCAGTTCCATTGCAATAAGTTCCACTATTTATTTGAATACTGGAAGCTAAGGGGCCACCGCCCAATGTATTATCTTGCGATCCTCTCATTCCAGATCGATTCCATGAGCCGAGTAATGGCTGCTCGCCAGCTTTCAGACGTCCACGCGATTTTCGTCGTTGTGGCTTTCGTGTCAAATCCATTTCGGAGGCAGTGCTGGCTACATGCGGATTTGAGGCACGCGTCACACATGGTGCTGTTAGGCTGTCGTGTGATGAGAAGAAACCTTGCTGTGAAACGCTCTGACCAAATTGTGGTCGCGACATACCAAATTTCGATCCAAGATCTAAAAAAAAAAGTTTAAAGAAAAGGAAAACGTTTAATGTTGATCCTTGCTCAAGAGGGATTTCGATTAAAAAGATAAATCCTTATTGCCAGATCCCATACAGAAAACCCTAGCCAATAGTTTTATCTATCAGATATTGCTTACCATTAAAACTTTGACGATCTATAGAAAAGCGCCTTAAACTGCCCAAATCAATGTATTGTTCATCACCAGTGACAGATGGTGTGATTGACAGTTCTGTCGTATGCATGGCACCGCCGCCGCCGCCGCCGCTACCCGTCACTGTGCTTGTGTAGCTCTCTATGAAAGGCTGAATTGAGCGTGAACTCTGTTCTCGAAATAAGGGCCGTGGGGAGGGCATTAAGTGCATGTGCCCCGTAACGGCTCCATTCAACGATAGTCGCGGCTGAAGCAGTTCCGGGTAACTGCTGCGAGGTTTTTGCCCCTGTCCCAACATCGAAGGTATGGGACTCTTTGAAGATGATAGATAGCGGCTGGTACTACCACTGCCACACGCCGATGGAGATGTTGCCGCAATATTGCCACTCGCTCTGTGCGGAGACAAGGTGCCATTGGAAGCACTAAATTGTTGTTGAATATTTGGCATTGGGATTAAGTTGCTGTGTGAGGTTGAAAAATCAGCCAATTGTTGATCACATTCATTGCCACCTGATTGAAAAGAAAAACATTGAAAGAGAAATATCGCAGAAATTTGATGATTTGGACAATCAAAGCGTGCAATTCGTGCATTTGTACCGTTTGATTTAAAGGATTCACTGAGGGGGGTCGTGGTGGTGGATTGCTATGAGGTCTACGATTCTTCTAGCTTTTATTGTGAATATTCACGGATATCTAGTGCAGCGATGACATTCTTTTTTTATATGGTATGCCAAACAAGATAGGTATAAACAACACAGGTAGCAAGCAGGCACATGCAGCACACTATTTTCTGGAGGGATTGGGTTGTGGTTGCTTTGTTCTTTGCTTTGGGGTCAGAGCGCAAATATGGGAACACAAAATATACTCGTGAAACACAACGAATGGATGCATTTTCGCACTACAAATGAACAGTAAGGGCGGAGTTTATAGTTGGTCGCACTACATCTAACCATTACAATGCCGCAACAGCATGTGGTACAACATACTCGACAGCGCAATGCATATCAACTGGAGCCTTGTGATTTCAATATTCCAACGCAAGGTGTGGGCAATATGCTCGCTCAATATGCGGTACCATAATGCGGCTGTAAATAAGCTTAATGTGTATTTTACACATTGTAAGTTCTGTGGGCAGATTTGTATGTTTTCGATATGATAATTATTGCTTATGATGGCCGTAGAGCCGGCGGGAGTTGCTGCCGGGCATGGGAGGAAGGATATTCGAACGACATTTACACAGGTTTGGGTAAACTACATGTTGAAAATGATATTAAAACCATGATGGCTATCCCTAGAAACGGTGTTCAAATTCACTTACTAGGAAGTATCGTGCTAAGAGGAATTCAACTCAGTTAGGGATGATTTAAGGGGTCGCAGGAAAAATATATAATGAAAATCTACATCGCACTAATAATTTTCCATAGGCATTCAGGACCTATTTTAAATTACAATACATGTGAAACTTAATTAAAACTTGGTAAATAAAAACCCAACTGTTCGATGCAAAACGATGGAAGCTATGTACAAGCAATCTACTTAAGAAACCCCACTTATTTAATTAAGTCCGATACGGGCATCTATAAAGCTTTTGATCTAAGATGAAACAGAAAGTTTTTGAGTTCGATAACCGACTGGGTGCAAATTTATTGTATATTTATTATGCAATACCAATAATATATACAATGTGGAGCCAAAATAAGTGGTCCCGTTAATTTAAAGTTCCTTTTATGTTGGTACCGACCTTTGAGTTAAGAAATCCCGACGCTAATTTTCAATCCCGGGATTCTGGGATTTAGAAAAATGAATCCCGGGATTGGACAGAATATTTTTATTTATTTTTTTAAAGAAATCAAACCAAAATTGATGTCATCTTTTTAACAAAAAAATGAACTTCCGATAATTGCTCACAAAAATTGAGAAATTAATTATGAGTGAACTATCTTTTTGAATAAAAAACAGCGTAACGTGATGTTATCTGTTTTTTTTTATCGTAGCTTGACTAGGTGACAACAATACTTCACCAGAATATTGTGTTGATGGATTTTGGAAATAGTTTAGCAAACCAGTTAATTGCGTGCGACCAGTTAATTCTTGGCGGCAGATTGCTTCAACATCTAGTTTTATTGGAGTAAGAACTTCGACGATTTCACCTGCTATATCACAATCAGCATCTTTCAGCTGAACAAAATAGTTGAGATCAATTAAGGCCTTTTGAATGCTAGTTTTCAGAAGGACGAATTGTTCTACCATAATCAAAAGGCTATTCCACCTAGTCTTGCAATCTAAAAGTAATGACAGCTCTTTTCCATGTTCAGCCTTAACATATTTTTGGAGAATCTCATCGTTTTTTGTCGGCGACCTCTTGAAGTACACAACAATTCTGCGAATTTTTTTAATGACTTCATTTATATTTTTCTCGTTTGTGAAATCTGTAACATGTTCGATTGCATAATGGATTGTTCACAACTAAATCCTCGATATCATGGCCGTTATTGTCAACATCTTCAGTATCCATTGTATCGATTGTTGATCCATCCAAAATTGATTCTAGTTCGTTTTCAACTAATCCTTTTTTGTTGTAAAGGACTTCAGAAACAGCCAAATCTATACCGTGCGCAAAGCTAATTTGATGTTCAGTGTCAAGCTGGTTTCCCACACTTATCATAACATTTGGTCCATCAGTGACAATTGCGACTATGTATATCTTTTTCAAGACCAAGGTTTTGAATGGCGAGACGATGATTAAGCAGCTTTATTCATATTTTCGCGTTTAGTGGTAAAGAAACACGAGTTATTCCCAGACTCCAGATTTTATTACGCGAGTGCACATTAATATTCATGTATCTCTTATTGGCATGGGAGGTCCATTCATCGAATGTCAAGCTAAATCTTTCATCCATCTGCTTTAATTTTTAATTTCTGTGGTAATCTGGTGCCTTATTAGAAGGCTATAGTCAACCACACGTTTCCGAATTGTCGCTGCCGTTTTAGGTAAGTCTGTATAATAGGCCGGAGTGAACTTAAACATTTTTTTATTATTATTTTTTCTTTTAATGCCTATAGTTCTGAAAGTTGAATTTGATTATTCCTTAAAGCTACAACCGGTTTTTAGCAAAAACAAAAAAGGTCCTGTGGTTCCTATATTCAAAAACAAAATATCCCTAAATATTTTTTTTCTTTTTTTTTTCTTTTAATGCCTTTATTTCTTAGAGTTGAACTTGATTATTCCTTAAAGCTACAACCTGTTTTTAGCAAAAACAAAAAAAGTCCTGTGGTTCCTATATTCAAAAACAAAATATCCTTGACAATTTTTATTTGTATTTTTTTTTATGTACTGGAAATAAATTATCAATTACCTAACGAAACTACAATTATAATACAAAAGATCTAATAATAAGATTAAATTTATTTGATAAAGTAAATTCATTTTCATTTCATTTCATTTATTAAATTCAAGTTGACATTTACAAGTAGGTATAATAGAACTTCTAGATAAGTGCAAGAGCTAGTGCCCATTCAGCTTTTATATTAATTATATTGATATTATCAGAAAATGTGAACGTAAATAATATTACATATTTGGGAAAACTTAAGTATCTGAAAACTCAATGATTTTTTTTTCTATAAATAATAACAACTACTAACTTACTCTAACTTACTAACTAATTTGGCAATAGTTGCGTAACATATGGATTTACTGACAATGAACATTTTTCAAAAAACTGGCATGCCAGGGTGTTAATTTTATCCACCACAAAGTCGATTAAAGTAAATTATTTAAATTTTTTATTAATGTTGTGAAAAAATTAGTTCTGTGTTCGTTCAAAATCGATTCGCTGAAAATGAGAATTTATTAAAATCTTATCATTGGTTGGAAGGCTGAATTCATCTTACACATTGGTTTATTGCATTATATTCCATCAAGCTGTATTAACGAAATATTTCATGTTTTGAGGGTCTTAACGAATTCTTTCTTTGTTTCAAATCGCGGCAACAGTTTTGAGATAAGATCCTAGCTTTGATAAATCCATCTCTTGATTCTCGGCCACACACTGAAACAGAAGCTTCTGTCGGCAGCTTAACACATCTTTCGACTGCTTGAGTGTGACAGGGATATTTTGAAAGCTCTTTGTCTATAGCTGAATCCATATTATCGGGTAAATTTTCAACCATTGCTCGTAAGTACTCATCTGATATATTTTTCGTTAAAGGAGGTTCGGTGACGTCCGCCGTAGCCCATTTTATCAGATCAATATAATCGTTGGCTTCAAAATTAATTTTTGAGATTATAAAACGGCGGATTCCATTAGTTTTTTTTTATCTCCGTTCTGCATTTTAAAATCCTTCTCAAACCTAATTCCCGAACATGGCTTCGGCTATCTGGTAACATAGCAAGTAAAATGTTTTCTGGATGGCAAAAAAATGAGTTGCGCTCTATAACCGGATGAACTACTGCCTTAAGTTTTTTTGGCAGGTATATGCAAGCTTTTATAATTTTTAAAATATGCTTTGGTCCATCCAAACAAGAAGGTTTAGTTTTTATTTTGAAACCAAGCAAACGCATATACTTTCATTGTGTACGTGGACAGAATCACTAATTCCGTTGAAGGACTCGCAGTTGCTACATAAAGGCGTAGAATCCTATTAGCTGTTGTAAGCCACCTTGAATGGGACATTTTACCTGGCTGTCGTTGTGCTAAATCGAAAGATACTTTGCCATGAGAAACTGCCATGAGAAACTGCCATACACATTTCATACAGGTATTTCTGATCCGTGCTTAGATTTTCGATACTTATTTCAGGCAGCTTCACTGGTATCTTTTCAAGTGACTGTATTTGTATTGGCAAATTATCACAACTTTCAAGAGCTTTTCCCAGGACTCCAAAAAAGCCTTTGGGATCATTGGTCTTGCCATCAATATGTGCCATTAAGTGCCGAAGTGGAAGTTCATTGAAATGAAGCAAACAAACAAACCAATGGACTGGCCCACCTATGGCCGCTTCAAGCTGACAAACGATACCATTTTTAGAACCAGTGTTGACAGCAGTTCCATCGCATCCAACTGTTTTAATTTTTTGCATGTCAATACAAAGGATGTTTTTTATGAAGTCAACTATGCTGGGTGATATTGTTTTGGCATTACCTACTCAAAATATAATGTTAATTTCATTCATTATATTAAGTTCAATGTTATTTTAGTGTAGTTTCAATATTTTTGTTACAAAAGTTAAGTATAATACAAAGATAACCAAATTTTTTATTTATTTATTTTTCTCAAATTTGCATACAAAAAAGTTCAATGACTGACTGACAGATGACGCACAGACCAAACCGCTGGACCCAAAGAGCTCAAATTTTGACAGTGCTTTCTTATAATGACGTAGATGTCACCAAGCCCGGAAAGCACGGTACAGCTATTTAAATTAGACAAAAAATGAAAACTTTGACGTCATACAGGAACCTTAAGATGACATCATAAATTATTCAAATTTTTCACACATCTTTTGGGTTCCCAAATTCAACTTTTCCGCATATAGGCTTAAAAGATTTTCAAAAAAAAAAAATCGCTCCACCCTACTGTATAGACCTTTGGAAATCAGCAGTTTTCTCAAGTGTGCTGATTTAAAAAAAAGTGACAAACGCCAGTCCGTCCAAAGCCGTCATACGTGACAAAACTTTATCCAGGGTATCATTATCAGTTTTTAAACATAGGTGCGGGCTACAGTCCGCTTGGGCGAACTGTTGGATACCCTATTCTTATTCCTATATCTCATAAGTGGGCGTGACAAAAATTTAAAGGATTTTATCGAAAAAACTAAGCTTTTGTAAATAAAAACGCTCCCTTGCTCAAACTTTGGTTTTTCAATAAAATTGTTTTATTTAATTGTGGGCGTGTCAGTAAGCGGATTTAAAAAAAATTTAAGTATGAGCATAAAGGGCACCTAGAGAGTATATACTATAAATTTCAGCTCCCTAGCTCAAACTTTGGACTTTCAAAAATAAAAAATAAAAAATTGTGGGCGTGTCAGTAGGCGGATTTTGAAAATATTTACACATGAGCATAAAGGGCCCCTAGAGAGTATATATTAAAAATTTCAGCTCCCTAGCTCAAATTTTGGTTTTTCAAAAAAAATATTTTATTTAATTGTGGGCGTGTTAGTGGGCGGATTTTGAAAATTTTATGTCCCAAGCAGTTTTATGGGCCAAAGATCATATATAAAAAATTTCAGCTTTCTAGCTCAAAATTCAATTTTTCCCAAAATTTGTTTTATTTAATTGTGGGCGTGTCAGTGGGCGGATTTTGAAAATTTTATGTCCCAATCAGTTTTATGGGCCATAGATCATATATAAAAAATTTCAGCTCTCTAGCTCAAAATTCGATTTTTTCCTAAATTTTGTTTTTTTGAGTTTGTGGGCGTGTCTGTGGGCGGATTTCAAAAATTCTTAAACTTGATTATTTCGGGACCCTAGAGAGTATATGGTTAAAATTTCAGCTCTCTAGGTCCAGTTTAAAGGCCTAATTTTTGCCGACGGACGGACGGACGGACGGACGGACGGACATGGCTAGATCGACATTACTATCGATGCTGATCATAAATATAGTAACTTTTAGGGGTCTACGGGCAATATTAAGGTATGTTACAAACTATGCGTCAAAATTAATATACCCCTAGAATAGGGTATAAAAAGTAATCATCCATTTTGCGTTTTACCGGTGGTCCTGCCGTTTGATTTTCTCTTGATTGTAGACTAGTCGAAGCATTACTTAGTTCACCTCCCACTTTGGATTTATGGATGGCTAATAAGTGAGTGTGTAAGCCTTTAGTTGAACCTCCCAAAGTCTTCAGCACAGCCTTACATTTTTTTTACACTGTGCACTTTTTCCATCTTTTGATGTGTAAAAATGATGCCAAACTGTTTGTGACGGTTCAGATTCGCAATCTTTTTTATGCTTGATGCTAAAATGAGTTTCACTTGCCATTTTTCCAATCACACAATTATATAAAAACACAATAGAAACCAAACTGATATCTAAACTTGTTTCTCTTTCTTCTTTAACCAGGCGAGAGTGTGGCTGGGTATGATATACCCACCCTGTTATTAACATAACCGTATTTTTTTAACTGATCACACAAACGCATTGTCTGGCGTTAAAGACAAGCGGGAGGGGATAGTGGTGTCGAGTCGGCGAGTGCAGCGCGGCGATAAGTTGAGAGTGGATAGTGAAGTCCCGATTTCAGGCCGACTCCCGAACCATGGGTTAGGAGCAGGGTGAGGTGATAGCTGCAATTGAACCTTGGACTAATCCCATTTCACTGCTCCTTTTGAGATGTCTGTTTCAAGTGAACCTCAAACTGTTCCTTATTGTCTTTGCAGGTAATTCCGAGTCGGGTTACTGATACAATCGAATCCCGATCATATTATTGGATATGGATACCATCGAGGGGGGGATTAGGGTGAATCTGGTGCACAGTCGAGTAGTTGGTTAAAGACTATGCTTGAGGGAGTAAAGCAGGCGAACCGCTGAATAATCCGCGCATCGCGGAGATAGTGTAACTGTGAGTGACTATTTCAATACGATCCACAAATTACACTGGTACGTGGAAAGAAAGCAGGGAGGGGTGGCTTACATTGTCTAGTTGGAGGCCCATCCTCAAGTTTGCTAAAGGCCCTTTTAGATTTAAGGGTGATACTTAAAGTGAAAGAATTCGGGAGGCATGTAAAGCAGGTGTTAAGACACACATCAACCTCAAAGAACAGATTAAGGTGACTGTAACAATCGAACTGCCTGAGAAACCTTATATATTTAAAACGAATAAATGGTGCCTACAATTTAACGCCGATTACGAATGGCAAATTTGAGAAACGTTCTATGACAGTTTATACTCTTGTAAGTTTGTCAGACTTTCGCAAGAGTGGAGCAGTAGAACTTTGAACCTTTCGCTCAGTTGTCTAACGCACTTTTCTTTTAAATTGCTACGCAAACCTATCACGTGATACCAGTGGAATACTTAATACTTAATACTCAGCGGACGGGTAAGGGACATCACTACCAAACATGCAAAGACGTGTGACACGCTTTTTGGTCAGCAATGTTGTTTTGCGTGATAGAAACTATAGGATATATGAATGTGTTCATATTTTTACAGCGATTGGTCGCACAATTTGGTGCTCCTATAACATAAAAAGGACACTGCTACCATGTCGAATACTGCCACAATACCAATTCTTGATTCTAATGAATGATGAGTGAAATAATATCACCCATTACTTATTATGCTCTATTCCAAGGGTATATTCACTTTGACTCATAGTTTGAAACGTGCCTTAAAATTGTTCCCCTTAAAGTTAGGAACTATATGTGATCAGCATCGATAGTAATGTCCTAAAGTTGAGAACGCCATATCTGAAATTAGTATCAGTCACCCTCACCTCCCTCTGTGCTCGTTTTCGAGGGTTCAACAAGCGGCCTTGGGTTTTGAGTAATTTGAGGTTCGATTTTACCAGTCACCTTGTGGTACTCTCCCATGGATTCTTGGTCGGTTTGGGTGCGAGTGCTTAGGTAGACTCAGCTGTATGCTCTCCTGAATCAACCGCCCTTGATGGGAGCAAACACCGACTGCAGCAGCCAGTATCCTACAGTAAGCAGCAGGTTAGCCACCTACTGGCCTGAGGCATGGTAAACCTTACCTCGGGACAGTTGATAGACCTCTAAGCAAGCCCAAATGTTAAGTAGAATTTTGAAATAAATCTGGCTTCATACGTTAAGAACGAAGACGTCACAAAAGATTTAAACGTGGCTGCAGTAGTGAGGATACTCACCTCACAGTCAATGAAATATATTGTCTAAAGGAGTTAAGTGGATCATCACTTTATTTGATTGACAGGAGCAGCCATTCAAATGACACAAATTGTCCATTTATATAGTTTTTTAGATTGCAATACAAAAATCACTTCTAAGTCCCGATAAAGACCGAAACTTTTCAAGTTTGTAGATTTATCTAGCAACTTTTTTGCAGCTATAATTTCCAATTTTCAGGCGAGACTTTGACCCGGACACTGCATACCAAAAGAATATTATATCTTCGGCTATGTCGCCACTTAAGGGGAAACCTCCCAACTTTGCTTCCGTTCACATTCCATTTTGGTAATAAACGTCGCCTACAGTAGGTACTCTTCCCAGCTCGTATTCGCATACAAAAATGTCCTCATATCTCCCCCGCTTAGTGTTACAAAATAAAAGTTAAAAACAAGTGGAGAACTTTTAACCTCTTTAATGGATGTTAGTGGAATAGTAAGCTGCAGCTGATGAACCCGTAATACCCACATTTCTTTGTTCCACGAGTGGGTGTGGCTCTTATGGGGTCAGTTCTATCTCTTCATACAGTTTGAGTGTGAAATATAAGCAACAGACTTCCACTTAAACATACACAAAGTATAGAGAGCAAAAATAAACTGTAAAAATCCTTGCCAGGATGATGCATTTGCAAATTCAGTCTGTGTTAGTGCGTACGAGTATGAGATAGTAAATTATTGTTTGTCCATTTTTACCGACACTTTTGCTGTCAGTTGAAGTGTTGTTTCGTTTCGAAAAGAAGGAGAAAGATTGTAAATTGCACCACTATTCTCCCGTCACATGTATACTGTAATCCTGTCCTAATGTTAGAAGTAAATACATTTTGACAATCATTAGAATTGCAAAAAGGCATTGACCGCGCCATGTGCACAGTATCCTTCGTTCGACGAAGGGCGATGAGATGTCTCCTTGTGGCAAATATCACGGAAAGTTATGGCGAGTCAAGCGAATGAATGAAGATAATTGAAGATAAGTTTTAAATGAAAAATGGGTTAATTGAGTTTGGACAGATTTAACATTAACGATCAAGGGCGACGAGTTGCTTAATCGTTAAAGAAAAATAAACATTTGGTGGAATTTATTGTTATGTTTGGGGCTATTGATTGCTCTTGTCATTCATTAATGCAAATAAAAATTTCAGGGTATGAATGCCGAATATTTATTGCTTGGAATCCGCTGAATAAGCGCGGATGACGATAAGGAACTGTTCTTAGCGTTGACGAGTTGATTGCTTTATGAATAACTAGGTGTCCCGTGCTCGCCTTGCTTCGCCGGTCCGCAACTTCTCAAATTTAAAACAAAATACTTGCTTATAAGAACTTATAAAGAAAACGTCGAGAGTGTCCCTACTCATTATATGGATATACTCTGAGTGTGACTCCCTCTCAATCTCATTTACATTGCATACCCTATCTTTCTCAATCCCATTGGCATGCGCCATAAAAAAACAACACAAACTGCAAAAGGTGCATACAAAAAAGAAAGAAGAAGCCCATTGCACAAAAGGTACAGGTAGAGAAACAGATTAGTGCCGCACACACACACAAATTTTCCTCCACTGAACGCTGGGAAAATCCAACGATCTACCTTCAATCGAACATTTTACTTTTTTGAATTGTATAAAATTTATAGTTTAATGCTTATTGTTAAACTTCAGGATAACCTACAAAGATGATTTATATCTTAGAATCTTTGTACATAATTGAACTTTATATTATATACAATCCTATTTCAATGAGTCATTCCAAAGCTAGGAGCTAGAAAGCATTCGAGATCTACTACTTTTCTTAGATATCAGCTTATATCTCCGCTTCTGGACATCGGATGAAGAGGTGAAGCAGGTGCAACTGCTACGGACAAACGGAATCGTTTAACGACGAAACACCTGTCAGAACTTCTGGTTATACCCTATTCTAAGGGTATATTAATTTTGACCTTTGTAACATACCTTAATATTGCCCGAAGACCACTAAAAGCTATATTTATGATCAGCATCGATAGTAATGTCGATCTAGCCATGTCCGTCCGTCCGTCCGTCCGTCGGCAAAAATTAGGCCTTTAAACTGGGCCTAGAGAGCTGAAATTTTAACCATATACTCTCGAAATAATCAAGTTTACGAATTTTTGAAATCCGCCCACTGACACGCCCACAAATAAATAAAACAATTTTATTGAAAAACCAAAATTTTAGCTAGGGAGCTGAAATTTATAATATATACTCTCTAGGGGCCCTTTAAGCTCATGTGTAAATATTTTCAAAATCCGCCTACTGACACGCCCAAAATTTTTTTTTTTTTTTTTTTTGAAAATCCAAAGTTTGAGCTAGGGAGCTGAAATTTATAATATATACTCTCTAGGGGGCCCTTTATGCTCATGTGTAAATATTTTCAAAATCCGCCCACTGACACGCCCACAATTTAAAAAAAAAACTTTTTTCGAAAATTCAAAGTTTGAACTAGGGAACGGAAATTTATAATATATACTCTCTATGGGCCCTTACCTATGCTCATGTGTTAATTTTTTTTAAATCCGGCTACTGACACGCGCACAATTAAATAAAACAATTTCATTGAAACACCCAAGTTTGAGCTAGGGAGCGTTTCTTTTGATAAAATCCTTTAAATGTTATATAACAAAATATGTAGAGCGTTCTTAACAATTGAACAATACTTAGACTTTTGTCACGCCCACTTATGAGGCATAGGAATAAGAATAGGGTATCCAACAGTTCGCCCAAGCGAACTGTAGCCCGTCCCTATGTTTTTGAATTCAGTTTTTAACAAATAATGTAATTTTTTTTCTTTATGTATAAAAAATAAATTAAATTAAGTGAATTAAACTTAATAAATTATTTTCATACTCAGCAAACAATTTATTTTTGAAATTATTTTCTTTTTCATGACAATATCAAATTTTAACCGAAAATTTAACCGAAAAACCGATTAATCGGTTAATTTTGTTGCAATTAATCGCGATTAATAATCGCGGAATTGCCCAAAACGACTTTAAGTACACACTTCGCGAAGAATAGGAATTTCATTTACAATGATTTCTTTAATAAGACTTTTTTTTTAAATAGTTGGCGTGTCAGTGGAAGGGTTTAAAAAATTCTTACACTTGATTATTTCGGGCCCCTAAGTGTGTCTATATGGTTCAAATGTCTAGCTGGCTAATTTTGGCCGTCTGACGAACGGACTGACACGGCGAGATCGACATAACTCTCCATCCTGATCACGAATATGGTAACTTTTAGGAGTCTCCGGTAATATGTGATAATCTATGCGTCAAAATTAATATACCCCTAGAACAGGGTATAATGAATGTCCCGAGATTTAGATTATGCTTTTGGAAAAATGTCTCACGGAAGCAACCTGCAAAGTTTGCTTGTTCTAAAGGGTGTTAAAATTTGAGGTATCATTTTATATTTTGAATGAAGTAAGACATAAATTGTGTGAAATCTGTATTTATTTTTATTGGAAATTTATGAACATTGGTTCCGGTTTTGAATCATTTTTTCGTATAATGATGGTTCAATAAGTGATATTTGCTCGATTATGTTGTCTTTGAGGTGTTGAGCGGTTTGAGGATTGTCGGCATAAACTTTATTCTTCAAGAATAAGAAAAAATCCAGTGGTGTTAATTCGCATGATCTTGGTGGCGATTGTTAAACTTCTCTTTCAAAAGACCGATTGAGTTCGTTGCTGTGTGGAATGTTGCACCATCCTGTGGAAACCACATATTCTGTACATTAATATCTTCCAATTGACTCCACAAAAAGTTTCTAATCATCGCTTGATATCGGGCTCCATCCAAAGCTACTGCATTGCCATTTTGATCTTCGAAGAAAAATGTTCTAATTACGCCACCACACCAAAATCCACACTATACAGTATCTTATGTTGGTTTCATTGTCCTTTCAAACAATCATCCAGGATTTTCTTTAGCCCAAATGCGACAGTTTTGTTTATTGACATAACCGCCAATTTCAAAATGAGCCTCATCAGTGAAGATAATTTGCTTGAAAAAATTGTCATTTTGTTGTTGCTTCTATGGCCCAATTAACGTGGTCAGTTGGCTTTAATTCTTGTGTTAACTGTATTTTGTAAGCCTTTTCATAAAGATCTTTGTGCCAACTGTTATTGGTTTGAGGTTTAATTGCTGTGAACGATGACGAATTGACGTCCTTGGCTCTTCAGCAACACCTCTGCTAACAGCTGCAATATTTCCACTCGAACGACCACTACGACGATAGGCTTTACTTCTCCGATCTTGATCCCAACTAGTTTCTTTAAATTTATAAACGATCAGTTTAATAGCACGGTTTAACGGAGCATTTTCTCAACCGTATTTTGAACGAAATTTTCTTTCAACTTCTGTAAAACTTTCTATGCACTATGCAAAAGTAAAGCTGTAAAAAAAGTAGCGGCCAATTTAAAATGATACGTCAAATTTGAACACCAATTATATAAAGAAAGGCAGAAAGATGTCTTGTTGTCTTCTTTGACGACGAACCTGATCAGGACTAGGGGGATCATAAGCCTCTACTTCATTGCGTCTCCCGTGGGATTCAGCCGATTGACATCAAAGAGAATCGGCAGGCCTCCCCGTTTCAAATCACTTCATCACTGAGGACAAACAAATGCTGGTAGTGCATTTGTGTGATCCAGGAGTTTTAAGGCCTGAATGTCTTTCGTGATTGTATAGACACGATGGTTGATATTGCCTTTGTATCTTAAATCTCGCCTTTAAAGATGACTGTAGGTACCAATTGAGCCCGTCGCGCTTCATTTTGTAGCGGATAGCTTCTTTGCGTGAACGCTCTCGGATCTCCGAAATTCTTATATGAAAAAGCTTTTTTACTCCTGCTGTCTTTTGGAGTTGCTTTACCCTCACTCTTTTTTGTACTCTGCCCAACATTGTGAACCGTATGTGACCACCAAGCGTACAGGTGCGGTATTAGCCTGTCGTTCAGCTAAGGAAACATTTTTCGGTCGCAGAAGATGACTGTATTTTTCGTCACTCAATTCACCCTACGCTTACGCAATGTTAAATTCATTCTTATTTATGTGTTAACTTATATTACCCTATATATTCTAGATATTGATTACTGTTCCTTATGCGGACGTTCTTAACTTAACTACACCCTACCATTTATTGCCTTGCAGCCTAAAACTGTATTACGAACTTATCTTACTTTATATAGGTATTCATCAAAAAACTTTTTTTTAAATAATTTTATAAATATAAAGAATTATTCCAAACCTGCACCAGAGAACAAAATGCGTGCTCTATGGAAGTTAATACTGCCAGTCCTGCTTTATGGTGCCGAGTGGTGGACGATAAGTGGGAAAGGGGAGCTAATATTGGGTTCCTTTGAAATAAAAACTAAATAAAAATAAATATTAGGCACTAACGGCCCATACAGAGCCTAAGACCTAACTTCTCCAACCACTTTCTTGTGCGAAGTGGAAGTGACTAAAACTGTATTAAAAGGATGGGGCCTACAATTTTAAGCCGAATCCGAACGGCAAATTTGAGAAGCTTTTCATGACAACTGATACTCTTGGATGTCAGACGTTCGCCAGAGGTGGGACAGTAGAAAAAACTCCATGAGCATTGAGGGAATGGACAATAATGCTCCAGCCAAGAGGATCTTCGACTCCCAGCCCCCAGGTTCGAGAAGTCAGGGAAGACCGAACCTCTGTTTTAAGGACCAAGATATCGCGGACGCCAGAGCGCTTGGTCGCGGAGGATGGCAGTCTCAGGCAGAGACTCTTCACTGGTAGGGAGCACGTTAACTAAAGTAGTTGTTAATAATTCGCTCTACCTCTTTTATTGAGTAGGCAATAACAGAAGTGGGGAGATTTTTTTAGCAATCAAGATAATAACAACTGATTGTAGTTGATATAAGAACTGAATTTCACGTTCTTAGTTCATTTAGAAAGGAAATATCTCAAATAAACCACAAGTAAGTTTGCTTTTACTTTTAGATGTTACTTGGCCCTGGCGGGATTTGAACCTGATACCTTAAGATTAGTAGTCCAACACACTAACCTCTGGCGACTGCGCCCATGGTTGTACAAATAGTTAAAGTCGACTATCCTGAAAGATTCAGAATTTGTTTGTAGCTCTATTCGAACCCAAACAATTTTCCAAAAAATTTGTTTTGTTATTTTATTTGTTGTGGTAATTAATTGCTTTAACCCACTTCCTCCTACCGATACATTATGTAACAGCAAAATAAATCAAATCGCAAACGTCCATAGCAGGCTTTGTTTTTTTTTTCAAATTGCTGTCACATGACTCTATTTGTCCATCTTTCAGAATTAAGTCTTTTTCGTGTAATCGTGCGATCGTATCTGTATATTTTCCCATCGAAATTTTAAATTTTTAAAAAAGTTCAGAATGTGCAGTAAAAGGTAAGTAATATATTATTTACTTATTGATGTGGAGATAATTTCTTGCATTATTTATATTTACAATAAATGCAGCTTTAAATTAGAAAAGTAATTTTTCCAATGCAGTTAATATTTCTTATATTATTGCGCTTGAAAAATTACTGTGACACAATGTATCTGTAGGAGTACTACTATTCTTTTGTGTTTTTATATTTTAAGATTTTTAACCGTTAACGAAATTCAGGATGTTCTAGAAGAGGACAATGAACTAGAAAATTAAAATTTTTACATTTTGCCACCCAATAATGCAAATGATTTCATGACAGATGAAGACTCCGGTGATGACGATAATGTGATTGTTAATAACTTGCCAAGACAACGCCTCGAAGCCCCGGCGCTATTTGTACAGATGAGAGATGACGACAGTGAGAGTGAATGGGAATCAGAAGATGAAATACCACTCGCTATTCTCAAGACGTCCATGCCTAGAATCCAGAATCCCTATCAGAAGCAAACTTACAAATGGAATTCACAAGTTGACTTGAAGAGTGGAGTAAAAATTCATGATGTAGATATGGCTTTGGCAAAAAATCAGCTACTTCCAATCGACGAATTTTCGCAATTTTTTGACGCAGAAGTGTGGCATCTGATAACCCATCATACCAATGTAGACGCTGCGAAGAAGAATTTAATTGGAAATGTAACTCTTGCGGAAATGAAGACCTTTGTAGGGATTCTTTTGCTTAGCGGTTACAATGGATTTTCCAGGCGATCAATGTATTGGGAGAAAGCTTTGGATACTTACTCAAAAGGAGCTGCAGAATGTTTGTCCCGCGATCGATTTAATTTTATCATGTCAGCATTACATGTTTGTGATAACAATAAGCTCGAAAGCAGTGCTAAGTTCGCCAAAGTAAGACCTTTATTTGAAGTACTGAACAATAACTTCCTTAAGTTTGCACCACCAAAACCTGCATATAGTGTCGACGAAGCCATGGTGCCGTACTTTGGTCACCATAGCACAAAACAGTTTATGCAGAAGAAACCTATAAGATGGGGATACAAAATTTGGATAGGCGCAACTGTGAATGGCTATATAGTATGGTTTGATCCCTATCAAGGAAAACAGTCTACTGTGGATGATTTGTACAATGGTTACCCCCTTGGCTCGAAGGTAGTTTTGAAATTTTGTGACTGTCTGTTGAAGGATATACCATTCAATCTTGATTGTCGAATTTCTTTCGACAACTTTTTTACCTGAATTAAGATCGAGAAATATTGGGGCCATTTGAACCATAAGAAAGAATAGGATTAGAAATTATCCCTTCCAAAAAATTAATACAAAAACTAAAAGGGGCTTCTATGATTATGCTACAATCGAAAATGGAACAGTTGTACTCATTCAATGGAATGATAACAGTGAAGTCCATATTGCCTCCAACATAGTGCCGGCTCTACCTACACAAATGGCCAAACGATTCAGCAAATCGGACAAAAGGTACATTAGCATAGAACAGCCGAAAGCTAGAAGCACTTACAATAAGGAAATGGGAGGTGTAGATCGGTCAGACCAAAACATAAGCCTTTACAGGTGAGAGATTCGAGGAAAAAAGTGGTATTTCCCTTTAATAACCTATTGCATAGAAATGGCAGCTACTAATGCATGGCAGCTACATAAGTTTAATGGGGGAAAACTTGACCAGCTAGGTTTTCGCCGTCGCATTGTTCTATGTCTTATAGAAGAAAATAGAAACCCTTTCAAGAAGATGTCATCCCGCCCATCTACTGTAGAAAATCTTGCTGGGAGATATGATCGAATGAATCACATCATAATAAGGCGAGATAAGCGGACAAGATGCCGGGTGTGCCATCAAAATGCACTATCAAAATGTAATAAATGCGATGTTGCATTGCACTATTATTGCTTTTATACATATCATACAAAAGAATAATTTATTTTCAAATATAAAATATATTTAAATAATTTTGACTTCTGTCATTGGTCTTGAAATTTTTTTTTTAGACATGTTTTAAAACATAGTATTCCTAGTGTGACATAAACTTAATATAAAATAAAATATTCGCTGACTAGATCAACTCAATGGAGCAAATATTAAGAAAATGAAAAACAAATATTACCCGGAGTATTTGGGTTAAAAACAAAACATGTTTAAGACAAAACGCTTTATAACAAACTGCATTAACAGTAGTGTCAAATTTCTCCATACATATCTCTATGCAAAAGTTAAGCTCTTTACGATGACTTATGATCATCTACGATCTATGCCCTTTTTCTCCATTTTCCAAACTACTAACTTCCTTTTTTGTAACAAACCCTCCTCGAGGCTCGAGGTAAGACTCTGTTCCTAAATTAAGGATAGTTGAACAAAACTTTATTTTTTTTTTCATTTTGTATATTTATCGTTGCTCGTAAAACAATTTAAGGATCGCTCCGCATACCAACAAAAAAACTAAGTGACATTCAAGGAAAATAAAAATGTTCGTGATATTTGCCATAAATGCAAAAGAGAAAATCAAGAAGTTCGATTTTTTTTTTATTGTTTACTTTAAAACAAAATTAACCAACTTTAAAGTGCTCTATAAATCAAACAAGTTATCAGAAAACTATTTTGTTTACTGTTTTTGAAGCTCTGTTTATATTTCTATTAGAAATCTAAAAAAACGATCGAATTTTTGATTTTTGCCACGACTTTTGGCATTTCGGACCACAGTGCGAAGCGGCAGCTCGGCGGTAGGAACGCCGAAACGGGCTTTTCGAAAAAAATATGTATCATTGCACATTATGTCGATATCGTAGATTCAAAACCGATTCAGACCGAAACCTAACCAAATTTGTAACATTATGTAATTAAGAAATTGTTGCCACTAATTTTCGATGCATCTCTGTAGTATTTTAACGCAATAAATCTTTTTTTTTATATTTATATCGGACGTGCTTTATTATTTTCGGCATCACGATACTAATATCTAAGTCATGCGAAATTCGTTCGGCATTCCGATTGAAACGTTTCACTTTTTGAATTGGACTTAGTGCCCCACAACTAAGTAGTATAAATTGTCGATTTCAAAAGTGCCAAAGGTAAGAAGTAAAAACAACGAAAGTCGGAGCCTGAGACTTTAATCGCACCGGAAATATACTCGTATATATATATAAAAAAAAAACAAATAGCAGCAGGAACATCAACAGTTTAGGCTTCCATTGAAATAAAATTTTGAAGTTTTTGCCATCGGAAGTTTTGTAATCTTCCATTAAGTACCTTAAGAGTCTGGGGAAAGGACTTTTTTGGTGGGAGTTTGGTTGTTGTTTTAAGAGAACAGTTGACATACGCTTGTATATTGTTTTTGGGTCGTAGTGCCAAAAATAAATAACAGCTGAAAAATATTGGATTCACATGGTGACTAAATGTACCCATCTTCTCAACTTCTATTGTATCTTACCCACGTCTCGTTGTTACTTCTACCGCGTCTCTTGTTCTGACCGGAGGTAACTGATATTTCGATAGAAACTAGTTCAATATTCTGTCACCGGTCGGTGTGACATATAATTATCATCAGTTAATATCGATACGTAAAAGTGCGGCAAAAATCAATTTTAGATAGGATAAAAAAACAATTTATTAGCCTTGTAAAAGATCTTTCATTAGCAACTTGACAATTTCAGACTTTCAGTGTGAACGGACCCTTAAACCGATTACGAAACCGTCAATTTCAAAATATTCAGTGAAATCAACATCGTGGTTAAGGACACGAAGGAAGAACGTTTATAAATAATTAAAATTTACTACCTAAATTCTGACTCGGTGGTCGCAGCTCCAAGAGCGTTAACGCCAATTTTCGACCGTAATTCTCTTCTCAGTAGACAAGCAATCCATAGTCTAGTGAACAAATTTGAGTCAGAATATTTACTGCTTGATGTTGCCGTGCCAGTGCGACTACGTTTTGACCGAGGTGTGAAGAATATTGCTGCCGTAGAGGCGTCCGTCGCAAACCAGCCAAATCAGTCAATTTCACGGCGTTCTCACGAATTGGGCCTCTCCCAGACCACATTATGCATAAGGATCTTGGCCTACACCATTACAAGATCAAGCTGACTCAAGAACTTAAAATACTTGATCATAAGAAGCGACGAATATTTTAGAATTGGGCTCTGGACATGATGGAAGGAAATGAAGAATTTCATCGCAAAATTATCTTCAGCGATAAAGCATTTTTGGTTAAACGGCTTCGTCAATAAGCAAAATATGCGTTACTGGACATATGAGAGCCGACATGTGCTTCATGAAACAGTGCTTCATCCGCAGAAAGTCATTGTTTGGTGCGGTTTTTTATGCCGGTGGCGTCATTGGGTTGTTTTTTTCGTCAATGAAAATGACCGTCACGTTAAGGTAAATGGTATTCGCTACAGAGGCATATTGGAACGTTATTTCAGTTCGGTAAACGTGTTATCTGGAGAAACGGACCCGTCTATCGGCCGCCGAGATCGTGCGATTTAACACCTGTGGACTTTATTTTATGGGGCAACATTAAATCATTGGTCTATGCCAACAAGCCGGCGACGTTAGAGGAGCTAAGAGCCAATATTGAACGAGAAATAGCGGCCGTATCGGTCAAAATGTGAGGCAGAGTCATCGAAAATTGGGTTCAACGTATCGACCGCTTCATACGTTCCCGTGGTGGACATATGAACGAAGTCGAATTCCATTTATTAATGTTTTGATAATGATTCAAGCTAATACATTTTTTTGAGGTATATCAAGTAATTTGCATTTTATTTCAAAAAGAAGTTGTCAAGTCCTTAATGAAAGACCTTTTATACACCCTTTTCTATGAATATTCTAATGTTGACTCAATTAGTAACATACCTTAATATTGCTCATAGACCCTTAAAATTACTTTACTTGTGATCAGCACCGAAAGTTATGTCGATCTAGCTATGTCCGTCTGTTGTCAATTCTGAGACCCTGAAATTCGAGCTAAAATTTGGAACATATCCTCTCTAGGTGAGAGAAACGATCAAATGTTAAGATTTTTCAAATCCATCTACTGACACGCTCACAATAGTTTTATCGGTGCAAAGTATGTAGAGTCAGTCGCTCTTTACAATTCCTAAACACAAAGTTTCCTGCCATGCCCACGTTTTGGCACTTTATTTGGAAGAATAATGTTTTTTCGATGAAACCCTTTAAAAAAAACTTAAAACAAATAGTTTTGTAGGATATGAGTAGGGTAGGGGAAGGTAGTGTACCTTGGTCCGGATTTCAGATTTTTGCCAATATTTTATGTGTCGTTTTTTCATTAGTTTTTTCTTTTTTTTTTGTTACTTCCTGAAGTCTTTTCTATGATATTGCGAAACTACCAAAAGGATATTGCTAACCATTCCTTAGAAAACTTTCCTTTTATATGCTAACCTCAAACGGTCCAAGGTACAAGACGTGATTGTACCTTGGTCCACGGAGTATTGTACCTTGGACCGAAAATATTATTGAAAGTTTTCCTATAGTTTAAAGGTAGAAACTTTAATTTATTTCAATAAAAAGTAAAAATGGTACCATTCTTTATTTATGTAAAAAAAAGCAGCAAAAAAACAAACCATTACGTTAAAATGTTTGTACTTGATTAAAAAAAAATATTTCAAATAATAGTATTAAATAAAAAAAACTCTTTTACTAAAAAAAACTTAACAAAGAACTGCAATATTATTTAAAAACTTAGTTTAAAGGAACAACATAAAAGAAAAACAAATTTATCACTTCAATCGTATTTAAAAACTTACATTAAAGGACAAACCAAAGGTCTTAGGTACACGCGCTATGATAGGTCCAAGGTACGCTAACACCACTTTAGCCAAACAAGTTAGATTTTAACGTAGTATTCAAACCACATACGAACGACAATGTGCTCAAAGATTATTAATACACTTACCGAAATCGATTAAAGTAGCGGAATAGAGACAGAAAACTAAGCACTACATAACTTCAGAAAATAAATAAAAAAAATCCTTTTTTCAGTGAAAACTATGTTTATTTTATTTTTCTGCCGACTCGTGCAGCTGTGCCTTCAAAAAGAAACTGAGAATACAAATAAACAGAATATCAACATTTCACAGAAGGACCCGTTTTTGCGTGCTTTGTATTTTTCTGAAAATTGGCACTCGGACCAAGGTATAATCGGACCAAGGTACACTACCTTCCCCTATCTAAGCGAAATGTATTCTTTCCTTATGTTTCCTTCACAACGCAACACACTGAAACTCGCACACATACTTCACATTTACTTTTTTTTGTTTACTACATAAATTTGAAAACAAGTAAAGCACCAGCAAGCGCAAGCACATACTCCTAGCAGATAGAGGAAGTCATTTGGGATTTATGGAATATATCCTTCCGAATGTCATAACATTGACAAAGGCCACTCACTTCCATGGCACGGCAAAGCTATGTAGGCAAAGCTATGAAGGTCCGCTTATTTATTTTCTTTTTTCTCACTTTCTTATGTCTTCTTGTGCAGTCTTATGCAATCTGGTTTTCTTTCTTTGTACTGCACCCATCAATCTATAGATAAAAAAAGGAAACACTCACCTAAAGTGATACGTTATGTGCGGATCATTAATGTTCTTCATTGGATCTAATTAAGAGAGGCAACAACCAAGGGATTTATGTTTACCAGCGGCAGAAAGAGGCAATGTACATCAACTTCATTAACCATAAGTAGTGTGTTACAACACGTATGTACAAGACGTGCAGAGGGTAAGAATACATCTCCTCAAGTAGGCGATTGCTTTCAGCAACAACGACGATGCAATCACTTAAGTCAATTGATGCTTTTCCTGTGCACTTACATTCAAGCTTGCTGGAAAATCGGGAACACTAACACCGGAGATGTACATATACACAGTGAAATCTCTCTTAAGCGGACAGCTCCGGGACTGTAGTTTTTTTCCGCTCTATAGGAGCTATGACAATAAATGTCGCTGAAATACATAAGCCTTAAAGTGAAAAAACAGGTGGCCTGGATGGTATCAGGAATATGTATTTAAAAAATTTACCAAATATTGGGCTTAAATATCTTACATTTATCGTAAATGCTTGTCTTAAAATAAAATATTTTCCCAAAGTTTGGAAAGTAGCTAAGATTGTGCCTATACTCAAGAGTGGTAAGTCGGCATATAACCCCCAGTGCTACAGGCCGGTAAGTTTACTTAGCAAAATATATGAAAAAGTACTTAAAGAAAAAATTTTAAGATGTGTATCTGAACATAAAATTTACCCTAATGAACAATTTGGTTTTAGGCGATCTCACAGCACATCGCACCAAGTTCTTAGAATCTGTAAGCACGTAAAGCAAAATAGAATTTTAGGGAAATCCACAGGTATACTATTACTTGATATAGAAAAAGCATTTGATTCAGTTTGGCATGATGGCCTCATTTACAAAATGCTACGTTTTAATTTTCCAGATTTTCTTTGTAAAATCGTTCAAAGTTTTTTGTCTAATCGTTCTTTTCGTGTGTCTGTTAACAGTAGTGCTTCCGACATTCCACTCAGGCGTTCCTTAAGGATCAGTACTTGGGCCAATCTTGTACAATTTGTTTATAGCGGATTTCCCGGAAATACCGTCATGTCACGTAGCTATCTATGCGGGTGATACTGCAATTTTTTCTTCGCATGAGTTCGCTCTCTGTATTGAGACGAATTTAAACAATGCGATAGACATCTTATATAGATACTACAACAAATGGAAAATCAAGCTTAACTCGTATACGATACAAGCATAGAAAAAGAAAATCTTGTTTTCTTCCATCCAATCAGCTTAGGGTGAATGGTGCTGACATAAATTGGCAGCCTTGCGTCAGATATTTAGGGGTTTATTTGGATACCGGATTGACATTTAATCCACATATTACAAATACACTTAAAAAAATTAGTATTGCAATAAAGACTTTGTATTCGTTTATTAATAGGAAATCGTGTTTGTCTGTAGAAAACAAAATAGTTATTCACAAGGCAATATTTCAAGCTATTTTATTATATGGGTGCCAAGTATGGGGAAAATGTGCAAAGTGCCACATTATAAAATTGCAAACTTCTCAGAATAAAATCTTAAAAATGATGTTAAACACAGTTAAATAGAAGAGGAAATGTTGAACTGATTTCTGATAGAATTCGAAAACTAGAACATACATTTTTAATGAGGTATGATTACTCTGATCAGTGGCGACGCCTCATATTGTTCAAGTCATTCATGAACGACTAACGTCCACACGAAGTTATCCCAATTTTTGCGTTCTCTAAACTATATACAACATATTTTATATTTATACTCTTCCTATTGCTGTAATTTTTCATATTTCAACTCGTGCATTTCCTATTTGACCATTTCCACACAGAAGTGAATCACCTGCCAACCAACCGTAGCTTTTTTCCAACTCTACTTTCCAACTCGTTCAGAGGATTCGGCAACGAAATGATACCATGGAAAGTATAGGCACAAAGAAAAACATAGGGACGGGCTACAGTCCGCTTGGGCGAACTGTTGGATACCCTATTCTTATTCCTATCCCTCATAAGTGGGCGTGACAAAAGTCTAAGTATGGTTGAATTGTTAAGAACGCTCTACATATTTTGTTATATAACATTTAAAGGATTTTATCAAAAAAAAACGCTCTCTAGCTCAAACTTGGGTGTTTCAATAAAATTGTTTTACTTAATTGTGGGCGTGTCAGTAGGCGGATTTAAAAAAAATTAACACATGAGCATAAAGGGCCCCTAGAGAGTATATATTATAAATTTCAGCTCTCTAGCTCACTTTGAATTTTCAAAAAAAAATTGTGGGCGTGCCAGTAGGCGGATTTTGAAAATATTTACACATGAGCATAAAGGGCCCATAGAGAGTATATATTATAAATTTCAGCTCCCTAGCACAAACTTTGGATTTTCAAAAAAATTGTTTTATTTAATTGTGGGCGTGTCAGTGGGCAAATTTTGAAAATTTTATATCCCGAACAGTTTTAGGAGTCATAGATCATATTTAGATCAGCTTTCTAGCTCAAAATTCGATTTTTTCCAAAATGTTGTTTTTTTGAGTTTGTGGGCGTGTCTGTGGGCGGATTTCAAAGATTCGTAAACTTGATTATTTCGGGACCCTAGAGAGTATATGGTTAAAATTTCAGCTCTCTAGGTCCAGTTTAAAGGCCTAATTTTTGCCGACAAACGGACGGACATGGCTAGATCGACATTACCATCGATGCTGATCATAAATATAGCAACTTTTAGGGGTCTACGGGCATTATTAAGGTATGTTACAAACTATGCGTCAAAATTAATATACCCCTAGAATAGGGTATAAAAAGAATTTCACTTGTTGTATGGACGATTTCGTTCAAGTCGCTTTTGAACGAGACGAGCTTAGTATGATGTGTGAAACGAATACAGAAACAAGGCAAAACATTGATCGCGCGCTGTAACAACCATTTTGTTCAAACCATCTGATCTTGTGTATACATCAATCTATCCAACTCGTGCAAACGATTCTGCATCGAAATGATACAATTGAAAGTCAGGAACGCACAAGCAAAAAAAATTTTGTTTTGTATCGATCATTTCGTTCAAATCCCTTTTGAACGAGATGGTTTTGCGCTTGAAGTTTGTCGCGTGCAAAGTATATCCATATAATGAGTAGGGACACTCCCATAATTTTCTTTATCGGTTCTTATCAGAAAATACGTCTGTATAGATATATTAAGTACTGTGTAAGATAGAGATAAAAGAGGAAGACTGTTTTTTCGCAAAAGGATACGGGGTGCTCCGTTAAATAAAGACAAACATTAATTTGTCTTACATTTTTATTCAAAATTAAATAAGAAGTATTTACCAGGTATGTATCAGACAATCTTGATTGAGGTTTCCTTTCTTAACCTTTCCTTTGACAACTTTATCCGTTGAAAGATCATTTTCCACCCTTAAGAGAATCATGATCTTAGAACAACAATGGGGCAAAACAGGTTGACAAATCTTTCTTTTAATTTATATATTTAATTTAATTTATATATCTTATTATATTATAATATAATAAAATAAATAATATTTTTTTCTTTTTGTTTAAGTGTTTTTTTGTTGAATAAAAAAATTGACTGAAGACACGTTTATTTATGAAAATGTAAGCAGAATATTTTTAAAAAAGTCGAGAAGAATTAGTCTTGAATTTAAGTAAAATAATGAAGCTACGTACTGTCTTACTTATCAATTGCTTGTTTACTAAAAAGTTTTAAGTTATGAAGAATTGGTTTTTGTTTTAGAAATAAAATCTTAATGTAAAAAACATTTTGTTATTTTAGCCTGAAAAATTCGTATTGTTAAAAAAACTTGCTTAAAACGATTTAAACGTTATTTCTTATTTAATTTCAAAATTTCTTTTTACTGGTAAAAATGATCTTAACAGCTACAGCAATTAAAACTTCACTGAACGACTACACATTTTTGGCACGCGTCGCTACTGACTCTGATAATAATATTATAAACCAATTATGTACCTGAAAATGTTTGTTTCTGATTCGCCTGGTAAAATATTTATATTTATTTATTTAATTCTAAGTTATTTTACATATTTAGGTGTTTATTTTATACTTAATCTATATATTTATTTTCTTGTTACCTAACCTATATGTCTATTTATTTAATTGTTAGTTATTCTATATATTTATTTATTTATTTGTTAGTTAATTTATATATTTATTTACTTATTACTTAAACTATATGTCTATTTATTTGTTTATTTATTTAATTAATATATTTATTTAATTTATTTCATTTATTTGTTTATTTGATTTATTTAATTTATCTATTTATTTATTTATTCATTTAATCTACTTACCTATTTATTTGTTTCTTAATAAATTATATATACCTATATACTTATTTTTTTCATTCTGTTGATAGTGATATATACGTCTTAATATATATGTATTTATTTTTCTGTTATTTGTTTAATTTTACTCTGTTTTTAACTGTATACACATGTTTTCAGAATTAAGAACAATTACTGTTAAATATTTATTTATTTCTTATTTTTTCTTACATTGAAGGTTTTTTTGTATGTTTCCTTCAAAATATCAATTGAACTTATTAAAAATTTATCTTTTGTGATCTTATTATTATTTTTTCAGTAGAAAGGTATGCAAATAAGCAAATCTCTGTGTTGTAAAATGTGCGGTAATGAACCTATGTATAATTTTTCATGCAAAATAAAAATATCTATCTATCTAATATACATGTCTAAGAAACACTTCACGGTAAAAATTTATAAAAAATTGTTTTGAGTTGATTTAACGGCTGACAATCCGATATTGAGTTTGCTGGGAAAAAAATTACTCTCAAAGCGTTTTCTCTTTTTCTATTCTATTCCTATTCTACGAGTATTTCCTCTTTCTAACTATCTGTTTCCTATGACTTTTCCGTGTTCCTCTTCGGCTGTTCAAGGAATGTTAAAAATTTTAAAATTTAGTTCTGGTGTGAGCAATAATACTGTGCGCACTATACGGATTCTATCTAGGATTCGTTCGGGTTTTTTAGTGTGTCACTTGAATTCCCGTAGTCTTAACAACTCAAAGTTGTTGTGATCATATTTTCGACATCTTTGGCTATAAGTTGTTCCGAAATGATAGAATAACTAACACAATAGGGTTGGGTTGCAATTTATTGCAAATCAACCTTAAAATGCAAGGTAGTTGGTAGATCCGCTGGCAACGGAATTGAATATTCAATATAAGAGGTGACCGATGGTTGTGTAAAATGTATTGTATATCCTGTGTGTATAATCCAAGTCGAAATTTCTTACCAGAGCCGTTTTTCGCTGAGGTAACTAATTATGCAGAAATATTTTATTGTCTGTGGAGATTTCAACACCGATTTGGGAAGGCGTGATATTTTATCGCGCCGACTCAGTAGTGACTTAGTGCTTTCAAATAGTCTCGTTATAAGTAACTCTTATTCAACTCGATATGCTGCAAACTCTAAACCAAGTTTGTTAGACCTGGTTTTAGTCTCTGATGCTTCAAACGTTCTTCTTTTGGATCAACTTGCTCTTGAAGGGATATCTGACCATGACTTGTTATTTTGTTCTTATAATATTGATTTTTCTCATGATCCCATTCCTCATACTTTCTCTTACAGAGATTTTAAGTCTGTTGATGTAAACTCAATACATAGAGAAGCAATTGAAAATGTCAATAACAAGCTGAACTTTCTTCAGTCGCAGACTGAGGAGCTCTTTAACAAACATGTCCCTCTGTGGACTGTACAAATAAGAAATTTGAAATGCCCGTGGTTCACCCGAGAAGTATTAGAAGCAATAAATAAGCGCAGAAAGTACTATAATAAATGGAGACGTAGCCCTACTTCAAGGAATTGGGAAGCTTTCTGTGTAGCGCGTAATCAGTCCACCTTTGTTACGCGCCGCGCTAAATATAACTATTTCTAAGCACATTAAAGTATTCACTTCCTTCCAAACAGCTATGGACTAATTTACGAAAGATAGGTGTTGGCAACAGAGTAGAAACAGTCTGTCGCTTAGATCCCAATATCAATAATTGCGCGTTCCTTTCAAGTACCGGTACAAGAAATCCTCAGTTCTTCCTGCAGGAAGAACTTCTATGCGAGCTTGATTATGATTTTAAATCAGTAAATGAGAATGATGTCATTGAAAGCGTTGCTGATCTTAAATCGAATGCAATCTGTGGAGATAAAAAAAAAAACCCTATCGCACCTAAAACTTCTTTCCTATCCTCCTATTCTTTCAGTAGTAAGCAGCACCCAAAAACAGGCAATGAATCTGGGTGCTGCTTGCAGCAACGAAAATGCCTGCGCTGTGGCAATACTATAAGGGTACTGTATCAATTACAGACAAAATAAAAATAAAAAAATCATTGCCTTGCTTCTTCTACTTTCCCTGATAACTGGAAAGCTGCCAAAATAATTCCTGTTGCAAAGAAACCGCAACCCTCGCTTCATAATGACTTTCGCCCAATAAGTATTCTTCCGACCCTGTCAAAAGTATTTGAGAAGATACTGGCAAAGCAAATAGTAGGTCATATAAATGAGAATGCTTTACTTTCTCCTTTTCAGTCGGGTTTTAGATCCGGGCACAGCTGTGCCACTGCAATGGTGAAAGTTCTTGACGATATAAGGCAACAATATGACCGAAGTTATCTAACGGTCTTAGGTTTGTTAGACTTCTCTAAGGCTTTTGATAAGGTCAACCATCAGATCTTATGTACAAAGCTTCGCTATTATTTTGGTTTCAGTTATAGGGCAGTCAGGGTTAATAAGTAGCTATTTAAGCAATCGTTCCCAAAGAGTTCTGGTTGGTGACCATTTGTCGAATGTCAAATTCCTTCGGGAGGGTGTACCACAAGGGTCTATTTTAGGCCCCATTCTTTTTTGTATGTTCATAAATGATATTGCTCGTGTATGTAATAGTTCATCTTTTCACCTTTATGCCGATGATGTCCAAATTTACCTCTCAAGACCTATCGGATTAATTGAGGATCTTTTCCATCGGATAAATCTTGACAGCTGGTCTGTTGAAAATGCACTTACTTTAAATCCATCTAAGACTCAGGCAATTTTAATCTGCAAAAAGTTTTATACACCAGATATGTTCCCTCCTCTCTTTCTGTCCGATGTAGAAATAAAGTTTGTTGAAAAAGTTACCACCTTAGGTTTTAAAATAAATAGTAGTCTTTCTTGCAATGACCATGTCAATTATGTCATCAGCCGTATCTATGGTTGCTTTCGTAAGTTATGGACTTGTGCCAATTTTATCCCTCGCGATACGAAATTAAAATTAATGAAAACTGGTTCCCATTATAACTTATGCAGCAGTTGTCTACTGTATGCCTGATTCCTTATCACAAAATAAGCTTCAAGTTGCATTTAACGGAATGATTCGTTATATCTTTGGACTAAGAAGATATGACCATGTATCAGCTTACCAAAATAGTATCTTAGGATGTTCATTAAGGCAATTTCTTGATGCTAGAAACTGTATTTTTCCGCATAAAATAATATACTCAAAATCTCCACGATATCTTTATGAGAAATTGCAATTCACACAGTCGGATAGAAATTTTAACTTAATAATTCAGCCTTATAATTATAATAACTCGTCGCATCTTTTCTTTACTTACGCCGTTAAGCTATGGAACTCCTTGCCTGAACACATCAAGCGAGCATCGGGAACTCTTAAATTCAAGACAGCTATATTTAAATATTTTTCTGAACAGCAGTAGAGGTTTCTTCCTTCTTTCCTTCTTTATTCTTCTCTTCTTTTCTTTTCACCACTAAATTTTACTCTTCTGTTAAATTAAATTGTTAATCTTCTTTCTGGGAATATTATAACTGTAATACGCATACCTACCTACTTATGTGAAAAACGAATGTAAAATTAATTAATTTTGTTAGTGCTCTATAAAGACTATGTCTTACTACTTAATGGTAAAATAAATTGAAAAAAATTGAAAAAAAAAAATATTTTGCCTTGCAATTGGTTGTTTGATATGTTCTCAAAACATCAAGGATTTTTCGATCTTACGATGTTACATATCTGTACAGCTCAAAGAGTTCGCGGTTGTATCTTCTACTTCATCCGACGGAGTATTTTTCTTTCAAAAGAACCCAATATCAGCTCCCCTTTTCTACCTCCCGTCCAGCACCCGGGACCATAAAGCAGGACTGGTAGGATTAAGGTTCGATAGAGCATGCATTTTGTCCTTCGACTGAGGAGTTTTGAATTTGTTTCGCTAAACCGAAGTAGCAGCGGTTTCCCAAGGTAATTCTCCGCCGGGTCTCCACTAAGATGTCATTCGTGGAGTTGATGTCTCCTAGGTAGATGAACTCCTTAACTATCTCGAAGTTATTGCCATCAACAGTGACGTTTTGTCCTAGGCGGTGGACAGATGTTCGTTTGTTTGTTGATAGCATGTACTTTGTATTGTCCTCATTTACTTCAAGACCAATCAATGTTGCCTGTTCTTCAATCGCCGTGAAAGCTTCTAACACGCCACGCTGGGACCGGGCGATGATGTCGATATCGTCCGCATACCCCAGTAGCTGGACAGATCTATTGAAGATACTGCTTTCCGTGTTGACAACTGCCCTTCGCACTATTTGCTCCAGAGCAAGTTTGAAGAAGTCACATGACAGTGCATCTCCTTGCCGAAATCTGGTACAAGTTTGGAATAATTCGGAAGAGCTGCTTCGAAACTGCACAGATTTTTAGTGCCCAAAAAAAGAAGTTAACTTTTACTTAAAACCGTTTCCGCATGGTGGAAATGCGCGCGCACACGCACATGAGGATCTTCAATGGAAAATCGCCTTTATCGGCGTTGGCGCAATTTATTGTCTTTGTGTATTCTGCTTCTGTTCACGTACTTCACACCGTATCGCGGCGACATTGAGATACAATTTGCAAAACTGAAAGCGTCTGTCTTTTGCACTAACTTGCAAAAATATTTAGGTATTCCATTGTTAAATTATTCAAATACAAAAACATTAATGTTCCGCTGTTGTGCAATATTTGTTAGTTACTTTTATGTTATGACGTCGTAAAACTTATACATAAACGAATGCTTCACAGATTGGATGTCAAATATATATTTCTACAAAATTTAATTATTATCACATAATTACTCACTCGGGGGTAATGCATCCGCCTCTTAACATGCGCTGAAATCTTTCAACATCGCTCGTCCTTTCCTTATTTACGAAACGCGTTTTAAGGAATTGATGTTCTGAATAATTTAATTGCAGTGGAACTAGCATCTACTTGCCGCACTGGTAGCACTACTCGTCAGCTATAGCTGAAGGTACCGCAATCAGTACAACATCCTCCCCTTCTTCTAGGCAAGCTCCTGTGTAGCCATATTTAATGCCACAGTGAAGCTTGTAGAATGTAGATATCCGTTGTTTTGTTGCTCATTTTCACGCGGCGTACAGCGACGAGATGTGAAAATCAGAAAAATCACCCAAATGGGGATAATAAACAATCGTTTTACTAATTTAGATCCACAGAGAGCATGGAAGCAAACATAGAAGTGCCCTCCGCTAGCATCAGACAGCGCCAGCATTCGCACAGTTACATTCGGCAATGTTTGCTGGCTCATAATAAATTAAAATGTTCACCTGGTTCACTGTTTTATTTAATTTGTTTCTTTCCTACTTTTTCTCTTATAAAAGGGAAGGGATGCTAAGGAAAATACGTATAAGAAATTGCCACTTCGAGTGGAAGATTTATTTGTAAAAGCTTTCCTTTATTTTTCTGCCTGAGCACGATGTAATCTGAAATTGCTGCTACGTATGCAGCTAATTTCATGGCGAATCGGAATCACTTTAAGAAATGGTTCTGGATTTCAAAACCGATTAGTGAAAAAGATTTAAGAACAAAGAAATACACACTGCATTGGTCTTGTCATCCCTTGGTGGGTATGGGGCCTCAAATCGCGCCATTTTATGCAAACTCGTTATCTCGTTTCGCCTTCTTGGACGTTGAGGGTGCCTTCGCCTAATTGCACACACACCGATTTTGGACGGCCGATTTTATACCGGTCGTCCAAATTCCAATAGTGAACCACATGTGGGAACGGGACCTGGTACACACGCCGACCGCTAATCGGTGCCGGCAAAATGCCGGTGAGCAGCCGTCCACTGCCACTGTATCGCCGACAGTATCGGAAAGTAGTAGCCTACGTGATTAAATACACGCTTACACACGCACCGATTTTTTGCCGACCATTCCATTCGAAATTCAATTTTAAAACTAGTTTTGGTAGTGCGTTTTATACGCTTAATACGGCGATGCAATAACCACATAGCAACAACTCGTTTAGGATTCATTATAATTAAACAACCTCGTGCCACGATCACGACAACAAATCAACTGATTGTTAGACCGGTAAAAATCCGGTGAGTGTGCTAGCACCCTGCTACCGGTAAAATTTCGGCCGATTTTATATTGGCCGTCCAAAATCGGTGTGTGTGCAAGTAGGCTTCGATAATACCGGATACGACTCGATTGCCAGGGCGATCAGTAATAAAGGTATCGAAGTATCGACGAACCAATGGATCAGAGCCATGTTGGAAAGTCGAATTATTACCTCCTCCTCTCGAGGTAAATTGGTGTCTGTGACGGCAGCCAAAGGCTGTCCCCAAGTAGGAGTACTCTCTCCCCTCTTATGGTCACTAGTCATCGATAGCCTACTGGTCAGTCTACATAGACTAGCCTTTAACGTCATTAGTTATGCTGATGACCTGGCGTTAATATTAATGGTAAGCGTAGCGCAACCATTACTGATAGCATACAAAAATCGTTGCTACATGTCTCAGAATGGTGTATTAAGGAAGGACTTTCCATCAACCCTCTTAAAACCATCCTGGTGCCTTTCACGAGAAAAAGATTGGTTAACTTTGAACCTATCACCGTAAGAGGTATCTACACCCTTGAGTTACTCCAATGAGGTCAAATATCTGGGAGTCATCCTGGATAGGAAACTAAATTGGAACTATGTGGGCCTATAGACGCCTATACGGCAGAACTTGGGGTCTTAACCCCAGAATGATGCACTGGCTGTACACCATGATGGTAAGACCCATCATCAAGTACGCCTCCATCGCTTGGTGGCCAAAAGTACTTCAACGTACTATGGGTAACAGGCTCCAAAAGCTGCAACGGGTTGCCTGTTTGGGAATAACTGTTGCCATGCGCACGTGTCCTACGGTAGCACTTGAAGCCATTATTGGACTGTCACCGTTACAAGTATTCATTCGGAAGACGGCTGCTAGTGCTAGATGCGCTATCAAGCTTCGGCTTGAATGCAAGTATAACTGAAATGACCATGTGGGTCACCTGAAAATACTTAACTCAATCCAAAATTTGGACATGTTTTACACCATCCCTGACTTAATGGTAAGGGAATATAGTTTCGATAAAGTATTTGAGGTAGAAATATTGGACCGTTCTAAATGGGTCTCGGGGTTCCAGTTGTGAACCCGAAAAGTCTGGTATGGTACACTGGCGGCTCAAAAATGGAGTCTGGAGTTCGTGCTGGTGTCTTTGGGCCCAACACCAGAGTCTCGATACCTATGGGGATGTGCCCCACAGTGTTCCAGGCGGAAATCCATGCCATTGAGATCTGCGCTATCTTAAACTCCAACAAAGGAATAAAAGGCGCAAAGATTGTCAAGCGGCACTACAGGCACTGTCGGCCAACACAATAGACTCTCTGGCTGTTAGACACTGCTGCAGCGCGTTACAAAGGCTAGCCAAAAACAATAAAGTTAAACTCGGATGGGTGCCTGGCCACCGAGATTTTGCAGGAAATGAATCCGCAGATGAGCTTGCCAGGGCTGGATCTGAAGCCGTTTTCGTCGGTCCCGAACCGTACTGCAGTGTCAACTGGACTACTGCTCTAGGGCTAATTAAAGAATGGGAGCAACAGATTCGCCTCAAACATTGGGAAAACGCCCCTGGTCTGAGAAAATCCAAACGCTTAACTAAGCCCTATTCCTATAAGGAAAACCTCACACTAAATAAGGAAAACATTAGAAGGCTGGTAGGCTTTCTCATTGGCCACTGCGGTCTGAGATATCATCTCAACAAAATAATTCTTAGTCCAACGTCAGAATGCAGATTCTGCATGGAGGAAGAGGAAACCTCAGAACACATACTCTGTGAATGCCCGGCTCTGCATTGGTTGAGACGACGCCTTCTCCACAGAGAGCTGTTATCACTGGTGGAGCTTCGCAACTCTACCACTAAAGACGTGCTGAGTTTCATTAGGGAAGTCAGTCGCCTTTTGGATTAAGTCAACCTTGTCACACAAAAGATCTTTTAGGTCGCAGTGTCGGCCCTTGGGCAAGGGTTAATAAAAAAAAAAAAAATCTCGTTTCAAGGTCTGCGCTACCATTGCCCAAAATCGTATACATTTTGCTGGTATGACCTAGGTTAAGTAAGGTTTGGTTGAGGTTGTTGTCAGCTTTAGCCAACACACTTAGAACATGTAAGGTCCATTGTGATACCACGCGGATCTAGACATTTTCTAGACTACTCGTTTAACCAGTTGGAACTTTTTATGAAGCGCGATAGACTTCTTACGTCAGTGTTAGCCAAGTCTCTTAGATCATTAACCCATTAGAAGTCACTGTACTCAAGTGAGTACAGCCATATTCTAAGGCATTAATTAAAGATCCCGTAATGTTCACTTGGGTTACTTTCTTAGTTAACGTCATGAAAACACTCTTCAAGTTTTTCAATAAATTTTACGTGCTTATGTGCCTTTCTTTGAAAAAAAGTGTCAGTTGAAATTGTGTTACCGAAATGCTGTGAAAGTAACAGAGTGATTTTAGATTTGCTATAATAATTACCACTTATAAGTTGTTGTTTTTTAATTTAATTAGTATAAGATACATGTCAGAGTAAGTAATAAGGAAAAATATAGTTAATTATTTATAACTCAAATAAAACTACGGTCATATAAATATGACTGTACTCGGTTGAGTACAGTGACAACATACGTAAACAAAAACAGTTTTTTTTGTAGAATATTGCAATGAAGAAACACCATTTTACAGCTCAAAACAGCTCAAAACAGCTATAGGGGGCTTGAAGAAGCTATTGAATCCATTTCAGAAGAAAGCGATGATGAAGAATTTGACTTGGCTATCATACCACCTGATCCATGTGCGTTGACTGATGAAGAGGAAGGTGCCGATGAGGATATGGCGACGGGTTTCATACCGCAGTGCGTACCTGGTTCTATTGAGGTTTTTTTAAAAACCGAGAGGATAGGGGTACCAAAGACAGTCAGTTCGACGACAGTGATGATGAAGCCCTGGAGTCAAAAAGAATAAGACAAGATGCTAACCGCCAAACCAATCCGAACCCAAACTGGCGGAAATGTAGGCCCTCATACTTTTCAACTGCTGGAAGTACCAACAAAGTCTGTGACAGAAGAAATGATATTTATGAAGAGCTGAAGGGTCTCAACCCCGTACGAATTTTTGAAAAATTTATTCACAATTATGTTATTGATATGATCGTATCCAATAGCAATCTATACGCAAATCAAAACAATAGACATGAGTTCCAACTGGATTCCTTTGGATTTAAAAAAGTTCTTAGGAGTTTTAATACTTTCTGGGTAACATAAGCTACTTCGAGAACCAATGTATACTGGTCACTAGACGAAGATATAGGAGTCGAATTGGTAGGCAAAGCCATGCCGAGACATAAGTTTCGAGATATGAAAAGAAACCTTCATCTTGTAGACAACGACTTGGCAGCAACGTCGACTGACAAAATGTTTAAAATAAGACCACTTGCAGATAAACTTATGCAGAAGTTTTTACAGTGGGGAGTTTTTCATGACAGTATCTCTGTCGACGAATCAATGGTGAAATACTATGGTCACCATCCCGCCAAACAATTCATTCGTGGAAAACCGGTTCGTTTTGGATATAAGAATTGGGTAGCGGCCAGTTCAACAGGATACTGTTACTCATTCGATTTTTACTGTGGAAAATCGCAAACACCGACTTCTGATCCTTTAGGTTCCCGCATAGTCAAAAATTTATTGGAGAAACTGAATTGTATCCCAGCAAATCATGAATTTTTTTTGATAACTCTTTCACAAGCTACGATCTTTTACTGGAATTGAGAAGCATAGGCCACCGTGCTACGGGAACAGTGCGAGAAAATATGTCTAAGAAATGTCCACTGACTAGTACAAAGGAAATGAAAAAGGAAGAACGTGCAACTTATGACCATAGCTTTGACAGGAAATGTGAACTTTTGTTCGTAAGGTGGAAAGATAACAGTGTGTGCACCATGGCAACCAACTACGACATATTGAACCGCTAGGGACAGTCAAACAATGGTGTCCAATAAAAAAAGGTGAAGACGGATGTAGCGATTCCTCGTTCATTCCAAACGTACAATAAAAATATGGGAGGTGTGGATGAACTCGACCAGTCTGTCTCCTTATATAGGATTGCTGTACTTGGTAAAAAGTGGTGGTGGGTGTTATTTACTTACTTGTTAGACGTGGCAATTGCAAATGCCTGGCGCTTACATGTGATGACTAATGATAACCCTATGGATCAACTGATGTTCCGCCGCCATATCGCACGATATTATTTGCGTCAAATTGAACAAAGAAAATCGCGTCAGGCTTCATCAATAGTCGATAACCTTCCTCAAGATGGAGTTGGACATTACCCTGCCAAGATGGAAAAACAATTGCGGTGTGTCCTTTGTCATTCAAGGGTGCGCTGGCACTGCAAAAAGTGCCTAAAGACACTATGCGTCGAAAAGGCGTGTTTTGAAATGTTTCATACCTAGGCGGTCAGTGTACTCAGTTGAGTACATCCCTATAATTTCATGACAACAACAATTTTTGATTGTTTTTTTATATTTTTTGGTTTCTTGTGCTCATTTCAATATAAAAATAAAGATAATTTAAAAAAATTTACTTTTTATTTGGCCTCTAATGGGTTAAGCAAAAAGGCTTCTAGAAAGATGTTTCTTTTAAGGAAGAGAGCAGGACATGTGCAAAAAGGGTGAGGTGTAGTCTCCTCCTCTTCGTCCATGCAGCTTCTGTCGTTTGAATAAACGACCCTGCTTGACTATTAGACAGTGCCCTGTAATGGCACCTATAGAGCAGCTAATATGAAGTCGGTTTAGTGAGATTAGACACTTAGCTTCGGCCAGATATACTTGGTCGAAAGACGTGTATTACTACTTGCCCACCTAAGGTTTGAATGGTATGACCAATCCGTTGCCACTTTCATTTAGAATTTAAAAGAAATTACTGAAACTCTGCGAAAACTGACAGCATGCTAAATGCTGCTTCTGATCTCAAGTCCGGTGGCAACGTGTCGGGAAAAGCACTGAAATTTTTTTATATCAAACGGCGCACTAATTTAAAATTGCTGCAACGAATCCTTATCAATATTTGTTATGTATTGAAAGCAAATTTTTAATGGGGTGCCAAACTCAAACTCATTAAGTAACATTTTCTTGTCTCAAGTATGACAGCGGTTCACATTAAAAATAATATGCAAATGTAATAGTATGCAAAAAATGATTTTATTAAAGGAAACATTTAATTTTGTTTTACGCCTAAATATTATTTTGAGGATCCAGAACCATGACTTCTTTTACGCTCGATGTTTGGTGTCAACGATGTTGTATTGAATTTTAAAATTGACTGAAGCTGTTCATCAGTAAGTCTTGGACGGTATTTAAATTTATTAGTCCACATTGTTGAAAACATCTATTCACACACATTATGAACTTCTAAACATGCATACAATGCGAGCAGCATGGTTCCTTAAGTTGGGATAGCTATTTTGATTTCTGAAGCAATTTGTATAAAATGTCAAAGTGTCAATTTCATTGAATTTGATTTTCAAATCAATATCATACTGCAAATATATTAGTTATATTTGCAAGTAAGTCGGTGCTTTACCAACGCCAAACGTAAACGCCATATGTAACTGAGCTCCCGAAAATCTGCAAAACGACTGCCAAATTCAGCAATAAGATCAAGCAAACGATTTGAAAAATCTACTAATTTATCTGCATTGTAAGGGGTCTTTCATTAGTGACTTGACAACTTCAAACTTTCAGTTTGAACGCGCCCTTAAACCGATTACCAAACCGTCAATTTCAAAATATTCAGTAAAATCAACATTTTCATCGTGCTGTAGGACACGAAGGAACAACGTTAATAAATAATTAAAATTTACTACCGAAATTCCGAGTCGGTGGTCGCAACATTAAGTGCGATAACACCAACTTTCGGCCGTAATTCTCGTCCCAGTAGACAAGCAATTCATAGTCTACTGAACGAATTTGAGTCCGAATATTTGCTGTTTGATGTTGCCGTGCCAGTGAGACTACGTTTTGCCCGAAGTGTGGAAAATATTTTAGTGCCGTAGAGGCGTCCGTCGCAAACCAGCCAAATCAGTCAATTTCACGGCGTTCTCAAGAATTGGGCTTCTCCCAGACCACATTATGCCGAATTTTGCTTAAGGATCTTATCTAACACCCTTACAAGATCAACCTAACTCAAGAACTAAAGCTAATTGATAATATGAAGCAACGTACGCTCTCGAATTGGGCTGTGGATATGATGGAAGAAAATGAAGAATTTCATCGCAAAATCATCTTCAGCGATGAAGCGTATTTTTTTTTTTTTTTTTTATAATTTGCGTGCGCTAAAGGGATTTCTTTTTGCTGTAGTACACAGCACCGTTATAGTGGAAACCACAGCGCAGGCATTTTGTTTGTTGCTGTAAGTAGCTCCCAGCAAATGATTCATTGCCTATTTCTGGGTGCTACTTACTGTATGAAAGAATAGAAGGATAGGAAAGTAGTTTGGTAAGATGGGATTTTTTTTCTCAACAGGTGGCGCCTAAATTGCTTTAGGGAGATCTGTTTTTGTTGTATGTATTCCATTTATAAAAATCATGGCACTGGTCGGGATTCGAACGCACGACCAGCCAATCACTTAGTGAATACACTACCATCGCACCATAGCCACCTGCAAACGGCTTCGTCAATAAGTAAAATATGCATTACTGGACAGGTGAGAACCCTCATGTGCTTCATGAAACAGCACTTCATCTGCAAAAAGTCACTGTTTGGTGCGGTTTTCATTCCGGTGGCGTCATTGGGCCGTTTTTTTTCGTCGATGAAAAAGACCGTCATGTTACGGTATATGGTATTCGCTACAGAGACGTATTGGAACGTTATGTCTTTGAGCAATTGCATGAATTGGACATCAGTGATACGCCGTTCCAACGAGACGGTGCCAGAAACCACACAGCGGGTGAAAAAATCGAGCTATTGAAGTCTCAGTTCGGTGAACGTGTTATCTCGAGAAACGGACCCGTCTATTGGCCGCCGAGATCGTGTGATTTAACCCCTCTAGACTTTTGTTTATGGGGCTACATTGAATCTTTGGTCTATGCCAACATATATGCTATCGAAATGTGCGGCCGAGTCATCGAAAATTGGGTTCAACGTATCGACCGCTGCATACGTTCCCGTGGTGGACATATGAACGAAGTCGAATTCCATTTTTAAATGTTTTGATAGTAATTCAAGCCAATACCTTTTTTTGAGATATCTCAAGTAAATAGTTTGCATGACAACGTCAGCGCAAGTTACTTGGTTGCCATACAACCATTCTGAAATCTGATCTGTGATATTTTCAATAGTGATGTCGTTTATGTTATTTATTTTTACTTATTTATTGAAATTGTGTTTTGTGCTGTTACAATATCATATTGCATTTTATTTAAAAAAGAATTTGTCAAGTCCTAGTAATAAAAGACCCGTTAGTTGACATTACATACATACATATTAGGCCTTAACGGCCCATACAGGGCCTGAACTTAGCGTCTCCAACCACTTTCATGCTAAGTGGAGGGGACCTACAATTTTACGCCGAATCCGAACGGCAAATTTGAGAAGCTTTCTCATGACAATTGATACTCTTGGATGTTTGTCAGACGTTCGCAAGTTGACATTGCAAAAGTTAACACTTTTGAGTAAACCGAACTCGCCACGAATAAGATAAACGAAACAAAGCCTTTCTAATCACGGATTAATAATGAAGCCAGTCAAACGACTTTATGCAGTAACTTGCACATTTTCGAGTAAACTAAAACTCCATACCTATAAAAAAAGTGTCGGGAACACACATTCAAGAAGCTGGTGTGGTTCCCCCTCCTAGGGAAAAACAAAACAAAATATGTTCATAAATACTTTGCGGCCAGCAAACTTTCAATTCTTATTTGCTTTGTTCTTTTCGGGATAGTGTGTATTTACAGATGGTCATATAAAATAGTTTACACAGGGTAACTCTATTCTTTTCTTCCACTCACCGTAAGAAAAGGATCAAATAATTGTTTACATAGGTATTTGTAGGGGACAGTATATATTTGAAAAATGGAGGTAAAAAGGAAACTAAAAATTCCACCAAAATAAAATTTAGTTCAAACTCCATTCAACTGGTCCCAGTTTCAAACATCATTCACGAATCCATCCGCACACCAGTGTGAACCGCCTGTTAAGTCAGGCATGCCAACAAAAACCGATCGAAAAAGTAAATATTTGCGGGCGGATGGAAAATTCCGCCATAAAGGAAACAGTTCGGACTTGTCTTTTTTCTCTTCCCAGTCTAGACATTAAACAATACATAAGCTTTTGGTTGAGATGCCGCTATCCCTGGTCTCTCCTGACATAATAGGTCTGTTCGCAAACTAATATGCAGTTAACTTTCGTGCAAAACTACACAAACGCGTTCGCGTACTGAGAAAACGGTAAAAAGATGAACAAAGGAAAAATGCACTTTCGTTCATTTTTCTTCACACCGAATTTCAGCTGTCAAAAAAATGAAAACTGTCAAATGATGAAATCTTATGAGTTTGCCAGCAAAACAAAAACAGCGGTTGCTTCTTTTCAAGCCAAACTTTGACGTTTTTCATCTTTTGACATAAAAGCGTTCGCGTACTTTTCTTTGAAATGAGAGGACTCTCGATTTTGGAGATTTGACAGTTTTCATTTTTCTGCACATAAAGTATGCGAACGGAACTAATGCGTTTTACTTGCATTAAATAAGAGTAAAATAGGCCAAAGTAAAGTAACTTTCAGCAATGTCGCGGAAGTTGAATGGCATGAGGGGAAGTGATTCTTGAAGGGCCTGTTGGTCAAAGTGTCCAAGGATTGATTTGATTTCTTTTGTTTAAGTAAAGGGTTCATTGCCAAAGACATGAGTAGGGTGATGGCCAAGGCGTCCCAATGCCCTTATGGCATGGTGACTGAGGGAGGGTACGATAACACTCAGGGGCTCGAATTACACTTATGTTCCCCAGCATTTCCTTTTTGCTTTAAGGGTCTCTCCTTTAACAAAATGAGAATTCATAGGGTAGTCACATCCCAACATGATATTAATAATAATAACATACAATAATAAGATTTGTTTAAGTTCGTAAGTTTTAGCATGTAACATACATGGTCGCTCATGTATGCCTACAGTACCTATTGACGAAGCACCCCTCGAATAACTCATTGATACATCCGTGGAGTCTGCGGCCAAGATGCTCCTATGAAACATCTTTTATTGATTTATTGATACACGGAATTGTCACCTTAGTCCTATAGATTATTTGGCCATGTGGAACAAGCTTCTGCGGTTTTCCTTGCTTTTGTCTCATTAAGAGTGGCTAAAAATATTATATCCCCGTCGATGTAGGGGAGGAGAGTCCTGTAGTAGTCTTCGAGTTGCCCATGAGCTGGAGATTGAATATCTATGTCCTGTGTAGTAGCAGCCGTCGGAGGCCTAGTGCTCCAGTAATACCAAAGTTCTACGAGTACGTCTCCTTTCATACCGTGATGTCAACGATAATCCTGACCTGGGATAAAAACAGATCTTTGCAGATAGCTAACGATCTCCTTTACTATTTCAGTAAACGTCAAACGAATTCACTAGTTTTCTCTTCAGGTAATAAAGTCAAGGAGGCCCAGCATAAATAATTCAATGACATGTTCGAGGGTAACATCTAAAGTCCATTACATATTTAAAAACACAAATTAGGCGCGTTCCAAAAGTAATTGAAACGAAACACACATAAAATTAAAGCATTATTGAATTGATGTCGCGGGTCGTAATTAATTATCTCGCGGCCGGCCATGGACCGCGGGCCGTATCTTTGACATGCCTGGTTTAAATGATTAACCCCTTTTTCGCATGGGTTAAACGCTCACGCACATTTGTTAGTCAGCTAAGGATAGGTGTACGTGTGAGTTGTCAGGCAGTCCAATGTTTGCATATTGTAAGTAGTGTACTGTCGCGCGCAAAATGTCACGATTTCTCTGTTGGCGAAAGGAACAAAATGCAAAACAAGCAGTTTGACGAAATAAACAAGTGCAAATGCAAAAGGATAAGTGCGAGTTAAAAGTTCAACGAAATGAGGGCAATACAAGTGAATAATTTGCTAATTAATTTCCACGCAAGGACCAAAATGTGTTTGCGAAATGAAATTCCATATAACAAACGAATATATATATTCACAAAAGCAAAGCACTTATGAAATTGTAGAGCCTTAGATTTATTCTTCAAGTCCTTAATAAGGGAAGGGAACACTGTTGAAAAACAGCTAATAGAAATTCTTAGTACATCCTCAAGAATGTGAGGTCAGTTAGAGTAATACCGAAAAATACTTCTGCAAGATGAGCCTTTTTAATGGTTTGGTGTCTCAATTTTCATTCTTAAGTCCACACTTTCCAAAGGTGAATGTATTTTCAGATACTTGGCTACTTTTTACTTAAAAATGAGTACGTTCAATAAAAGCACACTCTTAAAGTTAAAATGGTTCTCTGAAAAAGAGAAACAACAAATATATAAATATGACACCATTTCGATTGCCCTCCCCACGATGACAGCATTATCGACACTTAAATTTGCTAGCCTCAACAGCGTATGTCCTTTTTTACAGCTGCCATTAAATTTGGTGTTGAATATATTTAATGTACATTCGAACTTCGGAAATTGCAATGAGATGTACATTTTTTACTACACAAACAGGATAAGGGAACTTTTGCATTAAAAATCACAAAATGCGCAAATGAAACAATATTTACTCAAACTTAGCATTACCATTTCAATTCCACCTTGGTAGGCTTTTTCTTTGTGCTTTTTGTTGTCTTGTTTACATAAGTGATTATCTCACCCTTCGGTCTATGTCCTTCACTGTCGACAACCTTGTGATTTTTTGTAGAGTGAATTTTGGTGAAACATTTCAAGAGATACTTCAGCAATGCAGGAAATGAAATTAGCCCTGTAGTGGCTGTAGTGGGTAGGGCGCCCCAGAAATGGTTTTCCTCTTCACCTTTTTATACGACGCGACGTTTGTTGTACATTACTTTAAATATTGCAATTGAATTTTTATCACAAAGCAAGAAACCCTACCTGTCGGTCACTCGAATGAAACTACATATATTTTTTTTTACGTTCTGAGAATTCTAGCGATTTTTTTATTCGCCATGAATGCGACACATTTGAAAATTAAGAAGAATGAAAAAAAAATCGAAGATACGAAAAAACAATAGCTGTGCATGTGCTCAAAAAACCAGATTTAAAAGGGTGCGCTGCAAAGAGTGTTAAATGCAAGATGAAGATGACTGGTTGACTGGTTTATGATTTCCTCGTGATACTTCGTTATTTTGAGAATGACTACGATGGGATTGCTGATGGAATTTGGGACGCTATATAAATTTTAAAATTTTATAAATTATTAAGGTTCTGATCCTTGATTTATTTATACAACCAACAATGTAAGTGTCATCCAAATAGCAGGCTTGGTTGTTCAGACGAATAGATTTTGCCTTTGTGGGAACGAAAATTATCCACGTTAACAGACAAAGCCAAATGGCAGAAACACATCATCACAGCAAAAGCGATTTTGACAGGCGCAGCAATAATTTTAGAACCAATTCCTTTTCACGCAACAGAATACATTGATCACAGCGACAGGAAAAACATTGCTTACTTTAGGAAAAATTCTAAATTCGCTGTTGTTGTTTGTGTTTTCCCAGCAATGCCTATAATTTGAGCGGATTTTCTCTCTCGATTGTATTTTGAGAGAAATCATCTCTTTTCGCTTTTCGTAAGATCATCAAATGCAGCTGTGATGAAGATGCTTCGGATGACAGGAGGACTAACAAAGATTGATCAAATGAGAAGTTCCAAGATCCGAAGAAGCCTTCACTTCAAGGAACCTATCACGGAAAAAATGAATCGGGTCAGTTGGTAGGTAGGTACTGTCATGTTCAAACAAGAGATCTTACGAGCCCTGGCAAAAAGGTAATATTCATCAACGTTACAATCGCGAAAAAGAGGCAGGCCTAGAAACACCTGGATCACACAAACGCAACAGCACCAGCATTTGAGTGGCCTCAGTGCCAAAGTTATTCAAAATCGGTTGTCCCAGCCATTATTTTCTCAGGTCGAGCCGTTGAACCCCACAGGCGGATCAGTAGGGATGAAGTTATATGGGAGGGTTATGACCCCATTCATTCCTTCATTCTGATCGTAACCTGACTGCCCACCGAATTTGGACTGATCCCATTTCACTGCGCAGCGGAGGGAGAGCGACTGCTTCCTGATCCACGGAAAGAGAGCCTTTACAGATGGCTGTTTCAATCGAACCTCAAACCACTCCTTATACTCTTTGCATGTAGTTCCGAGTCCGGTGACAATCCCGAAAACCGAAATCCCGAAAATCCAAAATCCCGAAAATCCAAAATCCCGAAAATCCAATATCCCGAAAATCCCGAAAAAAGTTTCCCGAAAACGAAATCCCGAAAAATTATATAAAATGAAAAATTTGCGCAAATCGTTCAATATGAACTTGTATTAGATATTGTTTTGTCATGGATCGTTTTTGATATGTTTTTGTTAATAAGACTTGAACTGTTTTTGTTTTGTTTTATTTATTTAAAGTTTTTTATTTTGTTTATTTCGTTAAATAAATTTGCCTAATTTTTTTGTTGCTACAATAAAACTTTTAGTTTCATATTCGGGATTTTCGAGATTTTGGGCTTTCGGGATTACGTTTTTGGGGATTCTGTCCGACTCCCGATACAATCAAGTCGCGAGCGTGTTATTAGATACCATTGAAGGATGGATCGGGGTGAGTCGGCTGCACGGCTGGGTTTCAAACAGTGCTTGAGAGATTGACTGAGCAAACGAATTCAGGGAGTGCAACGCGCCTCGCGGAGGGACTTGCGGTTCGCATTGAAAGAGAACCTTTAAGCTGCACTGGTCCACGGAAATGAAGCAGGTAGGGGTGGCTGTAATAGCCATGTTGGGGGAGGGGGTCCATACTTTTGAGTTCACTCCCCAAAAGATTAGAAGCACTCCTTTGGTACTCTCAAATTGCGCTATCTATTTAAATGCCTAAAGCTTGATAGCAAGCTAATTTGGAGGGAAAATGTAGTCGAACGAATTTCAAAAAGCAGTAGGATCCATGTGAGGCCAATAACTAAAGATTATCTCCTCTATGGAATGCTGGTCAGTTGACCCGCCTTGGAGAAGATGTCTAACTTAACCTAATTGGAACAAATGTAACGAGTTGCACGCCTCAGCATCCGCGGTGCACTGAGAACCTCTTACACTGCGGCGCTCTAAACCATGCTCCAGCTTCTCCCTATACTGAGATCATTAGCAAACAGTTGGCAGCCAGCTCAGCAATAAGACTGACAAGCTTCAAACAATGGAAAGAGCAACACACTGGACATGCCAATATACTATCAATGTATCGACATCTTCCTATGGTCACCGACCACCTGCCAACTGAACACAATTTCATCTTGGGCAACCAACATCTAATCCCACACAAAACCAAGTGGACACAACCTCTTGTAATATATCACGAATCGCTGTCAATTTAAACGGATGGGTCCAAAACCGAGGACAGTGTCGGTGCCGGAGTCAGACGTTCACCTCTGCTTTTACCTTCCAGACCACTGCAGCGTTTTTCAGGCCGAAGTCACCGCTTTCCGAGAAGCCGCTGACTGGCTGTCCGTTAATACGGATCGAAATCGGATACTGTAATATGCATTGATATTCCCTCGGCCACCAAGGCCCTCGCATCCAGCACAATGAGTTCGAAGTCAGCGAAAGAATGCCGCACATCTCTTAACGACATAGCTAGTCAGTATATTCTCACCATTGGCTGGGTACCGGGTTACTGCGACATACGAGGGAATTGTGAAGCTGACGAACTGGCTCGATGAGGCTCTTCTTGTTCAAACAGCACAACAGCCACCGACATCGAGACGCCAACGTCTTATTTTTAATACCTGATCGACAACAATGCGGTGAGTAAAGCCAAACGTCCTTGGCACCAACTCGACCAATGCATCACCGCAGGGCTACTCTGTCCGACATTAAATAAGTCCAGGTCCATCGCACGTCTGAGGCATAGGATAGGAGCCCTCTCCAAATTATTAAACATCCTCACCCGGCACTGTTATCTAGGATGACATGCCCAAAGGCTGAGCATTCCCTACAATGACTTCTTTAGAAGCTGTATTGACGAAGAGAAAGAGGAGACTATCATTCACCTCCTTTGCACGTGGCCTGCACTCGACGAAATTAGGAAGGCTACGCTGGGTGAATACCTTTTCACTGATCTAAATAATCTCAACAACGCCTGCACGGCAAATATTAGCTCCTTCATTCAGAGACATTTTCGCCGTCAGCCAACAATAAAAACCGACAATTTATGATACAGCGTCCAGCTTCTGAAAATGTTTGACAACGTTTTATTCAAACAAATTGTGCGAATGGCCTTGCTTGATTTTTCGTAAAATAAATCTTATTTCATTCACTTTATATCTTTGAATCTTTTTAAGTAGGTATTGCCTTCAAATGTGTAACAATTCCCTTAGAATAATTCTTTCCTTTCTTATTTCAAAAACTATTACAAAACCTCAAAAGTCAAAAGAGCACTTTTTTCTCTTAAAACCATTTCACGCCTCTTTTTTTTTGTTCGAAATCCGACTGTGGGAAATTCAGACAGTGGTTTGGTTTTAAAAAAAAAAATTCAGGACGGCCCATGTAAACAAAAAAAAATTAAGGAGTAAATAAATCGAAATAGTTTAATTTCAACCCCGTTTTAGCGCCCAATGCCGCCACACAATCAAGCATCATCCAAAATCCAGATTCAATTGGGGTCTCTTGGAGAGATGCAATAATTTCCCTTTTCTGTTTTTCATTTGCTTTTCTATTTCCATTTTCTATTTATATCGCTGAAGTAGTGGTAGTCAACTTTTCGATTTATGTCCGTTTTTGCTGCGCCTGATCCTGTTGGTGCTTTCTTACAGCGCATTTATTGTGTCCTTGGTTGTTTCGATTGGAAAATGTGTGTGGTTGTGCGGCCAGTAAAAATGCCACACAGGACAAAAGGGGAGCTTGAGCGTGCATTGAATCAACAGTAAAACAAAGGGAATTCGGTTGAATATTTCTTTTGTCATGATTTCGTTTCCGTTTTGTTTTTGTTTGTAATTTAAATTTTCTAAAGGCCTTTTTTTAACAGAATATGCTTTTGCAACGTCAGCACATGACAAAGCTCCTTCACCGCGTAGTTAGCGGATGGTGTTTCCCAATAGTCATTGTGTCTTGCGGAGAAGTAAAAAGGATTTTATGTGAATGCCAGTGGAACTTAAATCGTCCAATGAATTAACCAGACATTTTAAAAACTAAAAAAAAAAATACTTTTCTTTTTTTTCGGTGGTGCGGGACTTTCTCTCTATATGTTGGTCTGAAAGGTCTTATGGCCATACCAGCATCCTACTTTCGCTTCCCGACGACATAGGTCGAATATCTACAGACTACATTGCACCCAAATTCAACTTCCATAAAAACTTGTCTAGATCAGAATGGGAGCAGAATGCGGTCGTAAATGAATTGGACGTACCTATCTTCACAGATGGTTCGAAAATGAACTTTGGAGTTGAAGCTGGGATTTTCTAAACAGAGCTAGATATCTCCAAAACTCATCGCCTTTCCAATGCAGCTAGTGTCTTTCAAGCAGAAGTACTTACAATTAGGGAGGCGTGTAGACTGCTCCTCAACATAGTGATACCCAGAAAAAAATAGGCATCTTCGTCGACAGTCAGGCCGCGATTAAGGCTGTCGGTTCAACTAAGTCAATGTCCAAGCTTGTTGTGGAATGCAGGGAGACACTGAACAGGGCTTGTCATCGGTTTGATATCACTCCCTGGGTTCCCGGCCATAGGAACATTGGAGGAGGAAGTCTTCCCTCCGCTGGGATATCTAAAGAGAGAAATCCTCCTGCACTTCACCTCAAGGGCAAGGTCATCCCTTTTACGATGACCTTTCGGCCATCCAAAGCATCCATTTCGACAATATCATTAAATTTATCAACTCCACAGGTTGGCTTTGAGCTCCATCAACATCCTTCTCTTCCCTTAATTTCAGGTTCCGTTAGTTGTGGCACCAAAACGGCGCTCAATGCGTTATTTGTGTTTTTCACTCGTCAGGTAATGGGGAATACAGCCACTTAAACCAACCAACCAACCAGCGAGACTTTCTACACTTTAGCACTCAGATTCAATACTGACCCATTGTACTGCCAGGAAGGCACACCACTTTTACTGAAATTTTCTCGTTTGTCGAAGAAAAATGAGTAGGCGCTTCACTGATGAAGTGAGCCTAGGTTTACAGAACTAACCACATCAGCACCAAATACCTGCCACCTTATACGAGCAAAAGCAGGATAATCACAAAGGAAATGTTCCGCAGTTTCATCGCTTTTTCCACAGTCTTCGCAGTTGGTGGTATCGGTTGACACCACCACCTTAAGATGCTTGCCAAAAGCGTAATGGACCGTAAGAGCGACAGTAATTTGTCTGCGGTCTTTTCTGTTGAGAAACAAGAATGCCACAGAGTTTTTACAGACAGCGGGAAGGATTCGTTTAGTCTGTCTGCACCCTGGAGAGTCATGACATCTGCGATTGTGATCATTTGAAACCCAACCGTCAATGGAAGCCCTGACCGAAGACGCAGGCAGACATAACGCTGGTTCAGGTCCTGAGTAGTCTTTCTCTGCGCCCTGTCTAGCAAGTTCCTCGGAGATATCATTTCCTGTGTTCCCGTTATGACCCGGGACCCTGACAGGACTAAGTGAATTCAGCATTCCGACCAAAGTCAGAGAGATCTTGCATTTACGAACCATTTTGGAGGTGGTGAAAGGGTTGAGCAAGGTCTTAAGCGAGTCTTGACTGTCACTACAGACGCCGATACTCCGCCCCCTCCACCTGTTCCTCACAACATAGTCCGTAGCCAAAAGGATAGCATAAGTCTCCGTTAGAAAGTCTGGCGCATGTTTGCCTTACGAGAAGAAATATAAAGTTGTCGCTCTCCATCCGTGAAGATTCGGCTGAATTCCTTTCGAGGCTCAGAGTCTGGCCAGTGCCAGAGTCCTTTTAACGAGGAAATCCGACTATCCAATTGCGCATCAGTCGAAGTTCCGGTGTTGCATCGGGCGGCATATCCCGAAGACAGGAGTCGAAGGGCAACCGTCGCGCAAGTTCATGACAGCTCCAGTACGAGTTATACCAAAAGCCACCTCTCCTTAAACATGATATAGCTTTGATTGTGCAACCCATAATGTAAACATCAAGTGGCGGGAGGTTCAATAATGCATCTAGGGCGGAGCCAGGCGAGTTGGGGAAGGCCCCGTGCAGCCGAGACATGACTTCCTTTGGAGTTTGGCAAAAGCAGGTGTAACGTATTTACTTGAAAGCTTATTCCACGAATCAACCGATGCATATGTTAGAAATGGTCTTATCATAGCCGTGTAAATTCATAGGACTCTTTTCGGTGATTAGCCCCATGTCTTGCCGAAAATGACCTTGCACTGTCAGAAAACCGACAGCGCCTTGGCAGTCTTCAGCGCTTGGACCAAAGAAGTTTGTTAACTAAAAAACTTACTTTTAATTTAAAGATCCAAGCCTTTAATTCGCATTCAAAACTACCAATTAGGTTAGTGTCAAAATGTGTTGATGGTTGAAAGGCTTTCACCTTTGAAAACAAACGTAAAAACATAGGGACGGGCTACAGTCCGCTTGGGCGAACTGTTGGATACCCTATTCTTATTCATATCCCTTATAAGTGGGTGTGACAAAAGTCTTAGTATGGTTGAATTGTTAAGAACGCTCTACATATTTTGTTATATAACATTTAAAGGATTTTATGAAAAAAAACGAAGCTTTTGTAAAAAAAACGCTCCCTAGCTCAAACTTTGGTTTTTCAATAAAATGTTTTATTTAATTGTGGGCGTGTCAGTAAGCGGATTTAAAAAAAAAATAACACATGAGCATAAAGGGCCCCTAGAGAGTATATATTATAAATTTCAGCTCCCTAGCTAAAACTTTGAATTAAAAAAAAAATAATAATAATAAATTGTGGGCGTGTCAGTAGGCGGATTTTGAAAATATTAACACGAGCATAAAGGGCCGCCTAGAGAGTATATATTATAAATTTCAGCTCCCTAGCTCAAACTATGGATTTGCAAAAATTTTAAATTGTGGGCGTGTCAGTGGGCGGATTTTGAAAATATTTACACATGAGCTTAAATGGCCCCTAGAGAGTATGTACTATAAATTTCAGCTCCCTAGCTCAAATTTTAGTTTTTCAAGAAAATTGTTTTATTTAATTATGGGCGTGTCAGTGGGCGGATTTTGAAAATTTTATATCCCGAGTAGTTTTAGGAGTCTAAGATCATATACAAAAAATTTCAGGTTTCTAGCTCAAAATTCGATTTTTTCCAAAATTTTGTTTTTTTTTTGAGTTTGTGGGCGTGTCTGTGGGCGGATTTCAAAAATTCGTAAACTTGATTATTTCGGGACCCTAGAGAGTATATGGTTAAAATTTCAGCTCTCTAGGCCCAGTTTAAAGGCCTAATTTTTGCCGACGGACGGACGGACGGACATGGCTAGATCGACATTACTATCGATGCTGATCATAAATATAGTAACTTTTAGGTGTCTACGGGCAATATTAAGGTATGTTACAAACTATGCGTCAAAATTAATATACCCTTAGAATAGGGTATAAATATATTCCGCTAACACCCTGTTTATAAAGGAGATCACAAAATACACACATCAACTTATCAAGTTATTATTATTAACCTTATTGACCATTTGAAATCGAACCACATATCGACCGTTGAACCGCATTTGTGTTTTTCCCCTGACATATTCTTGTCGATGGGTATGATATTTTATTATCACTTTGTCGCACTGGCACAATCGACAAATAATGTGATGCCATTTCGCTCAGATATTTTATCCCTTAGCACGCATAAAGAACATAAAAAAAACGATACTAATTTCGTTGCTCTTTTGAGACCAAAATACGCACGTCTGTGCCCAACCATCGAAGATATGAATCGAATTGTATTTCTCTAGCAGTAACCTCCAATAGGACCCACTGGATGTGCGAGAAGTCCCTAAACACCGAATCGTTCATATGGGACGCGTTGTACCTAATGCATTCAAAAGGATTTTATGTAACGAAAAATTTTTATGCGGAACATCTTTATTTCATAGCTCCCTCTCTCTGCAGTCAATGGCCAGATGGGCGTCAAAACACAAAGAAAATATTTGCTATTCGAGTGAAATATAGAAACGAAAGAGAAAAAAAAAAACAAAAACAGGACTGTCTGCCGGAGGACAAATATAACGCAACAATACTAGCCAGCCGCCTTTGAGTAGCCATTTCATAGTCATTTACAATACAAAGACAATCTGAAAATGGAATCTGAAGTGGGTGGAAGACATTAACTGCGTTTAATGGTTCAGAAAATTATTTTTAGACAAAAGCGATTGTCGTGGCCGGCACTGTTGTTTCAAAGACACCACCACATTGGAATATTGTAACATTGTTCTTGAGAGGATCTCAGTTCAGTTGTCCAATAATACTCGTAATTAGGTGCTTACTTAGAATCGCCGGCATACTATTTGAGAGTATTTGTATCTTATCGTTGAATTGAGCATCCAAAAGCAAAATTTATAGATTAGATTTTAAAATAAAAGCGAGACAAATTAACGGTCTTATTAAGCAGATGACTTAGACCCCGGGGGCACTTCCTTTTGTCCAATTGGGGATAAAATGGAATATCGTCTTGCCTTATGCTTTTGCATAGAATTATGGGTGGAATAGTTGTTTTTAATATACTTGATGAAGGGAGACGTCGGTCGTATTTGAATTTCTTTTCAAGGAATGTTCTTTCACCTCTTGGTGGATCTATATAAATTAAAACGGAACTTTTATCATACTTATGCACTGCCTTTGATGAACGAAATGAGTTTCCTTCACTATCAATTATGGATGATTGGCATAAACAGTGGGGTTCGACGAATGTTTGTCAAACCGTTTCTTACTCGTTTGGGTGTCAGGTTTATGATCTGAGGATGCCTTTCTGAAAATGAGAAATGTAATCTTTCTAGAATCGAATGACATTCCACAGCAGTTATTCTACAGCTCTTAAGAAGTGAATTAAAGCTCTGTTCGCTACAGTTTTTGGTGACACTTGCAGATTCGTTTTAAACCAGGACAATGATCTATTATACAAACAGCCAAAATAGTGTAAATCAACTTAATTATTTTTAAGTAAAATATTAAACTTTGATGGCTAAACATTATTAAGGGTCTTTAATTAGCGACTTGACAACTTCAAAATTTCAGTGTAAACTCACCCTTAAGCCGACTACAAGTAAAATCAATATTTTCATAATGGTGAATAACACAAAGGAAAAACGTTTATAAATAATTAAAATTTGCTACCGGAGTTGGTGGGAGTAACTTTAAGAGTTTTAACTCCAATTTTCGGCCGTCATTCTCGTCTCAGGTAGATAGATAGATAGATTTATTTCGCATAATAACCGATTTTCATTCAGTACACGACCACACATTTTATATAAGTATAGAGATATGATATTTTTGTATCTTACTACTGAAACAATATATTTAACAAATCTGAAGAAAAGCCAATAACAAAGTTCGAGAAAAACCTCCAATTTAACAAAAAATAAATAAATAAATAATTAAATAAATAAATAATAAATAAATAGAAAATAAATAAATTAATTAATAATAAACAAACAAATAAATAAACAGATAAACGAATAAACAAAAAAATAAATAAATTAATAAATAATTTAATAAATAAATAAATAAACAAATAAATAGATATATATATATTATTTAACTCGTTTAATCGAATTTCAAATTGTACGTTCTTACTCAAATCTAAAAGTCAGACGACAGCTGTCAAAAGAGTATGCAAAGTCCTAAAAATTGTTGTTGAGGGTGCGATAACATTTTATAGGGTAACAGCTCGGCCTTCCTGAATTTAAGAGTCGTCCTCGACCTCGGTATCATCGGTATTGTCAGCGAAACTATCATCATCCAAGTTTTGACACCAAGCCTTCATGTTGTCTGATGAGTAGACCGATTTAAATTTTCGCTGTGTCCTCTGAGCGCCCGGAATATCTTCTACGACGTATCTGTTATGATCCAATACTGCCGTCACCATGTAAGGACCTTTATATTTTGGGTCCAATTTGCGAGATTCTCCAGTTGATATAGATGGTCGATCAATTAGGACTAGGTCACCATGCTTGTAAACACACGGAGACTTATGATGCATGTCATATGTTTGTTTCTACTTTGCTTGAGATTTGGTAATAGCCGCCACCGCCTCCTGACGTATCGTTTCCAAGTCCAAACGCTGCTCCTCTTGATTTAAGAAGTCTCTTCCGACCAACAGCGGTTCGTTCAATGTCTCATCGTCCACCACATATAGGAAGATAAAAGCCGCAACTTCATCGACTTTTAAGTTAACTCTTATGCGTCCGCGAGTTCTGGAAAGTCCGTTTCCGAAACCATGGAGTGTTATATTATGTGGGTCTAATTGAATATTTAATTCCCTAGCCAGAGAAGACTTAATCAAACTGACATCACTTCCCGTATCGACAAATGCAGTTGTATAAATCATGCCATTGATAACAGCTGCCTTGTTGAACGTATTTGAGCTTATTAGTGACACTTGACGACGATTTTTCCCTTGATAGCAGTCTTCCTTAGCATGACCCGTTTTTTGGCATATGTCGCATCGAGCTTTTCGTTGGGGTTTCGGACACTCTCGTGAGAAGTGTCCAAACTCATTACAATTAAAACATTTTCTCCTATCATTCGGTTGCTGTTGTTGTTCAACTGATTGATGTTGTTGTTTAACTGCATACGTTGTTGTGGTTGCCAAACACTCTCGTTGCCTCGGTTGGTGATGGTCCGACGTAGTGAATTCTTGCATTTCTTCGTACCATTTGAAGTGTTCAAGTAATTCCTCCGGTTCAGTGAAATGGTGAAGTGACAGCGTTCGTTTTAAATCGTTATTATCTACCCCATTTATAATGTATTTCAAGATGGATTGACTGCTAAATGTTGCGCAACTAGCTATAGACAACATTTCGTAGAAATACTGTTCGAAACTTTCGTTAACCTGTTTTCGCCGTTTCAAAAGTCTCATGTGGACATCAGACTCATCCGCGTAAGAAGGGAATGCTTTTAAAAGGCCTTCCTTTAGCTGAACCCAATTTGTGATACGAAATTGTTGAGTAGAAAACCAGCCTTTTGCTGCCCCTTGGAGTTTCGATGAAGCGATCAATAAGGTCATTTGGTCCGTTACGTGATAAATATCACGAAGATTATCGACTGTTTGCGTCCACTTCTGCCATGAAAGAATTGATTTTTGACTTGGATCGAAAAAGGGGACAAGTGAGTTTAGCTCTGCGTAGCTGTACGTTTGTGAATTATTTAAGCATGAGCTGCCGTTGGGATTCCTCGTTGACTGGCGCTGTAAAATAGAAAGTTCACGTTTAGTTAATTCTAGTTCCTGCCTCAGTACCACTCTTTATCGACGTAATAATTCAAGCTCTCGTTGATCAAGCACGTTTGTTCTTCCTTGTGGTGTCTGCAACAGATGACTTGCGTGCAGGTTAGGGCTGTCACCGCCTGATGTTAAAACTGCGCCAGGATTCGTAACGCCTCGCATTCCAAAATTCGTTGCTTCGCTTCCATTGACAAACATTGTCGATTCTGCTAATGGTACCATCGTATTATCCGATCGTGATTCTTCGTTGATCATCGTGGTAAGTCTTAGCAAATCGAGAATTTGGTTAGAGATCGAATTTCGCGCAATTTTCAATTGTTCTTAAAAATATTGTATTTGGGCAAATATCCGACTTCTGAACTATTATTTAACTCGTTTAATCGAATTTCAAATTGTACCTTCTTACTCAAATCTAAAAGTCAGACGACAGCTGTCAAAAGAGTATGCAAAGTTCTAAACATTGTTGTTGAGGGTGCGATAACATTTTATAGGGTAACATATATATATATATACAAGCATATAAGTAAGTGTATATACTGGAACAACATAAGATGGAATTTAAAGACTGATTTGATTGATAAGGAGATTTTCTGAAAAGTTATTTTTATTCTCGTCCCAGTAGACAAGCAATTTATTGATAGTCTAGTGAAAAATTTAGAGTCCGAATGCTTGATGTTGTCGTGCCAGTGAGACTACGTTTTGCCCGAAGTGTGGAGAATATCGGTGCCATAGAGGCGTCCGTAGCAAACCAGCCAAAACAGTCAATTTCACGGCCTTCCCAAGGATTGGGCCTCTCCCAGACCACATTATGACGAATTTTGCGTAAGGATCTTCGCCTACACTCTTACAAGATCAACCTGACCCATAACTAAAGTCACTTGATCATATGAAGCGACCTAAGTTCTCGGAAGGGGCTCTGGAAATGATGGAAGAAAATGAACAATTTCATCGCAAAATCATCTTTAGCGATGAAGCGCATTTTTGGTTGAACGGCTCCGTCAATAAGCAAAATATGCGTTACGGTGCGGTTTTCATTCATTCATTCCGGTGGCGTCATGGGCCTTTGTTTTTTGTCGATGAAAATGACCGTCAAGTCACGGTAAGTGGTATTCGCTACAGAGACATATTGAAACGTTATTTCTTTGAGCAATTGCATGAATTAGACATCAGTGAAATGTGGTTCCAAGAACACGGTGCCACACGCCACACAGCGGGTGCATCAATCGAGTTATTGAAGTCACAATTCGGTTAACGTGTTATGTCGAGAAACGGACCCATCTATTGAACGCCGAGATCGTGTGATTTAACGCCTCCAGGCTTTTTTTTTATGGAGCTACATTGAATCATTGGTATCGGTTGAAATGTGCGGCCGAGTCATCGAAAATTGGGTTCAACGTATCAACCGCTGCATACGTTCCGGTGGAGGACATATGAACGAAGTCGAATTCCATTCATAAATGTTTTAATAGTAATTCAAGCCAAAAAAAGGTTTTTGTTGAGATATCTCAAGTAGTTTGCATTTTATTTAAAAAAAGAAGTTGTCAAATCCTTAATGCAAGACCCTTTACATCTAGCGTTGTGGATGATGAAGATGAAGGATGATGTGGTGCTTGACTCACGTTCACAAAATTTACCCACCAGACACCGCAAAATTAAAGAATGTGAAACTCAAAATTTGTTGAAAGAGGAGGCAAAAAAAGTAGAAATGCGAGTCGAAATTTGTGTTGCCCAACAGATGGCCAGCATAATTCGCCTTTTAAGCAACAGATAAGATTAACTGTTTTCATAAAAATGTTATAAGAATTTCCACGTCCAACATTAAACCGATCAGAAAGGATTCGAAAACTAATCCTGCTGTTGCCCAATTTCTATATTGGTATGTACATGTACAAGCATTTCTTTAAGAAATATCCAACGCGACCTGTATAGAAAGGTGTCCAAAAAGGATCGAAAGATATTCGCAAGCCGTCGAAGATTGGTTTTGTTTTCATTGAGAAAAGATAAATCAGTGGTGATAACAGAAACTCATATAAAAGGTGGAGCACGTTCGAAAATGATTTTGAAATATATCATCTGGATATTTTTCTATTACTTTGAAGTAGTCTTAAATTTTTGGAATTTTTCTGCTCTTGGATCTGCTTTTTAAGTAAAAGCCTATTATCCTTACGATTATTGTTGTCCACTAAAATTTTCATTAGCAAAACCTCGATCTTGATGTAAGAAATGTTAAATGTAATCATTGCGTTCCAAAACACCAACAAAATCTCGATCAACAACGCATCAGCATCAGTTGTGCAATGTGCATCTCATCAGTATCGTAAATAATGTTGCACACATGTTTGTCGGGTCTGAATTAACACATTGTGTATTAATGTCTATCAATTTCCTACTTATCGAAAGAGCTTTCCTGCTTCTAGTTTGGATAACATCCTTGGTGGCAGTCGTTCTAATTCTATATAATGGTATCATTGTGTAAACTCACGTAAAGCCACTTTTCCGTTAAGTAACCACTAAACATGTGATGTAATCTTTTCATAATCGCGTAAAAACCCTCCCACGTGTTGCATGGCTCCTGTATAAGCAAACCACATGAATAACCTATACACATTGTTTGCAATAGTTGATGACTCAAACCCTCTCTCAATCTGGTTCGGGACAAAATGCTAATTTCTGTCTATTACGTCAAGGTCCGCTGGATATGTAAACCCTGATAACGTTCGCCTTATGGCGAAATTTGGATCCGTAGAATTAAAACATGTTCATCTGCCGGGTTGGTGTAGATGTGGGATTTGTGGCTGGACCCACCAACATCATTGTGCTAGTATCCAATTTTCTCTCGCACTTGTTTCGTGCCCTCATTATGATTTGTTGTAACCACCAGCGAACAGATGGGTATCGGGACACAATTGCGGTTTCCTTTTAATAGTAGTAGCCAACAGTTGAGCCTTTCCTTTCATTATTTTAACGATACATTTTACAAATATCAAATGTGTTTGCACACGTCTATGTTATTTATGAAAGGAAGTAGTTGAAGAAATACGAAAAGGTTATGTTTTTTTGCTTGACCAGTTTTGGAATAAGTATTTGGTAATACAAACGAAGACATTTTGCTTAACCCTAGAAAGATAATCTACGTCTGCGAGACGTATGACGCGCGGAAAAAATGTTATATCCTTTTAACTATAAACCGCATTGGGTTGGTTGCTTAAACTAACTCAGTCGGTCGTCGGAGCTAAGTACCTGCGGTAACAAGTTATATCTATGCCGGACTTCTGGGGGCGTGTGTGACCTGTGCCATTCTTACATTTAGATAGACAGATAGATCATTTATTCGTTATAAAATTTACATAGGTTATCGCCCAATTTGCAAATAAAAGCACAGAGATTTGATATAGTACTTATTTTATCTATCTACTGAAGCATTGTCTTTTATACATTTTACGTGTTTACAATTTTTCTTGAAACTTTATTTTAAAGGAAACCAACGAGAAAAACCTTTACGAAAAAAAAATAAAAAAGGTAATAAATAATTATAAATAAAATAAATAACAATAAGTAAAAAACTAATAATTATAAGTAAAAATAAATAATAACAATTAATAATAATAAATAATAACAAAAAATAATAAATAACATGTAGAATAGGATAATAAATAATTAAAAATAAAATAAATAATTTTAAGTAAAAATAAACAATAACAATTAATAAAAATAAATAATAATAAATATTAACAAATAATAATAAATAATAATAAGCAATAATAAATAATAACAAACAATAATAAATACTAACAAAAAGTAATAAATAATAACATATAATAATAAATAACTTTGTAGAATATAATATATAGTAAAAAATAAATAACATATAGATACATAGATACGTACATTGATTATAGTTACACCTTTAGTTGGTTAATTAGTGGATTATCTGGTATATCACAGTTATTCAAAAAACGTTCTTTTAGTTTGTACAGCCTATCAAAAATCAATTCAACATCCGCCTGAAGGTGCAAGTTTATTGTGGAGTGGTATCGAGGAAGATTAAGCATCATCTTGAGCAATTTGTTTTGCGTTACTTGCAGCTTTTTCTTGTGACACATTGCACAATCATCCCATACTTGGCAACCATACAATAGTATTGCTTGAAATATCACTTTATATAATATTAATTTATTCCCAAGGCTCAGCTCGGACCGTCTATTGATATACGGATAGAGTATTTTGATTGCAATTTGAATTTTTTGATTTGTTTTCGCAAAGTGCTCTTTATAAGTAAGCCGTTGGTCCAGATAAATTCCAAGATATTTGACATATGACTGCCAAATTATGGAGTCTCCCCTGACGTTGAGTGGATTACTAGGTAAATAGCAAGCTTTTCTTTTTCTGGTGAAAAAAATTGCTTGCATTTTACTAGTATTAACTTTAATTTTCCACTTGTTGTAATAATTGAGTAATATCTCGATTGCATTTTGCAGATTTGTCTCAATTGTGAGACCAAATTCATGGGACGAGAATAAACCTGTGTCATAAGCAAAAATTGCTGACTCACAGGAGGGAAGCTTGCTTTGGAAAATCGGACGTGAATATGTTGTATAAAATTGGGCCCAAAACTGAGCCTTGGGGAACATTAGCAGTAGCGTATTTCATTTCAGAGCAATACTTGTTAATGTACACGCAAAAACGTCTATTTGACAAAAAACTTCGAACGATTTTAACTATGTACAACGGAAAGCCAAAAGACAATAGTTTATGGACAAGACCATCATGCCACACAGAGTCAAACGCCTTTTCAATGTCTAGAAGCACCAAAACAGTTGACTTATGTTCTGACCTTTTACTTTTTACATATTTGTTAATTCTATAGACTTGATGAATGGCACTATGATGGCTTCTGAATCCAAATTGTTCATTGGGGAACAGTTTCTTGTCCTCAATTAACACTAGTATTTTTTTTTTCAGAATCTTTTCAAAGATTTTGCTGAAACTGCTAAGAACACTTATCGGTCTGTAGCTACTAGGGTCTTCAGATGGTTTGCCCGGCTTGGGAATTGGTATCACTTTGGCAATCTTCCAGCGATCTGGGAAGTATTGCATTTTTATACAGGAATTAAATATATATGTTAAAAAATTCTTTCCCGATCTCGGTAAATTCTTCAAGTAGACATTTTTTATACCATCTATCCCTTCCGTTTTCTTCACTTGCAGACTTTTAATTATATCCTCTACTTCTTGTTGTGATATGTATTTTGTCGTAGACATCATAGCTTCTTCATTCATAACTCTTGAGGACGATTCACTCACTAAGCGATTAGTAACCGCATCGCCTAGGTTAACAGAAACTTCGTGGTTTAACACAAATGAAGAGGCAAATGCATCTGCTTTTTCATTGGCTGTGTGAAAGGCCTTGTCCGAAACACGAAGGCTGGGAATTTGTCCGTTTCTATTTTTGACGGTTCTAAGAATATTCCAAAAAGGTTTCGAATTTTTATCTATATGCTTAATGTTTTATTCCACTCCTTGTTGCGATAATATAAAATTTCAGTGGCTATGATTTTATTGAAGTATTTCATAAGATCGTAGTGCATAGGTTGGCGATACCTCTGCCACTGCCGTCTATGCTCTATGGGAATTCCTAATGCGGATATAATTGAGAATATAATCCAGAATTTTCATGTATGCATTATTATTTTGCTTTGGGACTTTGGGTATGATGGATTCAGCCGCACTTAAAACGTCCTCAGTAAATTTGTCTAAGCTGTCATTAACATTTTCAACTGATGTTATATTTTCCAAGTTGCATGGAACGTTGCTTAGTTTGTTATTTAACTGTGATTTAAAAAGACCCCAATCAGCCTTCCTTAAATCAAAAACAAACAATTCCCTTCTTTCACAAGAGCGCAATATTTTACAGCAGACAGGACTGTGATCTGAACTAAGTTGTGCTAACGCAACAAGATGCGAAAGCAAATTGGCTTTGTTTGTTAAGAATAAATCTAAAACAGACGGAATACCACGGGACCCACATGGAAAATAGGTAGGACTTGACGGAAATACGACGAGAAACGGGAAAAAATTTGACAAGTTTGAAAGGATGTTTTCCCATACATTCTCTCTAATGCAACACCAGTTTCTGTGTCTACAGTTAAGATCACCTCCAAAGATATAGTCGTTATTTCTCGAAAAAAGCTTTCTTAGATCATTCGAAAGGCATTTCTTCTTAAAGCGGACGAGTTTTTTCCAGGAAAGTATACACAATAAACACAGACTGATCTTTGATCACTTAATCTAATCTCTACTTTAATATTTTCTATTAGACTAGTAGGAATTACTGGCAACAGTCTATGCTGAATTGATTTCTTAATCATAATGGCAACTCCTCCACCCCTTGCGATATTAGCATTATTATCCACACGATAGCACTTGTACTCGGAGCTGGGGAGCTTTTTATTTGCTTTTAGCCAAGTTTCCGTGATCAATGCAACATCAATTTTTTTGCTATTTAAAACATTTAAGAATTCTATATATTTATTTTGAATACTTTTAGCATTCCAAGTTACAATATTAATTGGACTATCTACCATATTACTTGACATTACTATACAGAAACTTAGAAGCTAATTGGGCGACAACATTGAACTGGTCAAATTTAGTTTTACATGTACTTCTTCCAGGCATTCGAAGTGGTAGCATTGTTGACAATCGGATGAGTTGAGACATCGCTCTGGGGTAACGCGGGAAAGTCATTCATTGATTGGAAGGTGGGCGGGTTGTTGTTGTTGTGAGAATGCGAGTGTGCATTGTGTACTGCTACTGACGTGTACTTGTGTGCTGTTTTCACTCGCATCTCCAAGTATTTTGTTCTGTTCTCAGAGACGGTATCGGTGGAATTGTGATTACCACCACAATTCACACACTTAAAGTGCTGTTTTCCGTTGCATGTCTCAGTCTTGTGCGGACCAGCACAGTAGGCACAATATGTATTGACGTTGCAATTCTTCTCTCCATGCCCGAACATTGAACAATTACGGCATTGAGTGATTTTGTTTTTATGTCGCATTGGAACTTGGAAGCTCCACTTTATTTGCGTGTGCAGAACGGATCGAATATTTTTTTTCAGTCGATTAGCTTAACCGAACCACTTTCAAAAGAGATGTATCGGTGTATTGTTCGTATGTTTTGGTTATTGGTTTTATATCAATACATTTAAGACCACGCTGGATAAGTTCATCTTTTAACATGTTAGTACTCGTATCGACCGTTCCTAATCCATAGAGAACTGCTTTGAAAGCTTTTGCACCTCTTAGTTCGTGTGAAAAAAAATTACATTTTTCTTGTTTTAATTTAAGAATAATACTCTCATATGAATCTAAAGACTCGCACATAATTTTTATGCCAATATACGTTTTTTTTATTGAATAGTCGGAAATGTTAATTTCGTTTATTAATTTATGAACATATTCGCACGATTTTTTCAAGAGTTTAATAGGAGGAATTTTTACTTTTGGAGATGCGCCTGAAACAATTTCATCCATAACTTCACTGTCCTCATTGTCACTATTAGGCAAAGTTTGTAAGGGACTCCAGTAGTTTGCTCTGGAGTCCCTGTTTTTGACACTCATATTAAGGGTTTCAAGTTTTTTTTCGGAGGGCATTTGGTTGCCCCCGGGGAATAATAGGTGATCTAGCGCGCTTAGAAATTTTGAAAACACAAAATAACGAGAAACACACTGAATAAATGTAAATATGTAGTTCAGGGAGACACTTCTATCGCAACACGTCATGTGCTTTCGAGAGAATAACTCGATTCTTACATTTAATTTAATCGCATATAATTTAAAATTACTATGACTTATTAGTATTCTTATTTTAAGCCGAAAAATGAAAATTTGCCAAACAATTATGACTTAATGTCAATTTTAAGGTTCCTTTAAAATATAAGTTGTTTTTTGTTGATTTGTAATGGGGATTAAGTTTTTTGTTTTTATTGTTTAAATTAATATTTATTTATACTAAATCACTGATTTATTTTACTTAATATGAACTACATAAAAAAATAAAACGTTAATATTTTTTTAAAAAGTTCATGGGTTTCTACCAAAATTCCATACGTCTCTGAGACGTATGAATATCTTTTACGTCATAAAAAATATGATTATCTTTCTAGGGTTAATGAAAAGGACTCCTATTTTTATTTGGTAGTGTTTGTGTCCATATGACCATATATGATCGCTTAAGGCAATCTATAACGCGATTAGGCCCGAGTTCATTCAATATATTTTGCAACTTAATTGGAAGAGTATAGCCATTCACTTCCTCAAATGTAAGTCCAACTTAAAAATTTGTCGAGTTGGTTGCAATGGTGCAGTGTAATAAGGAAAACAGGTCCGTGGGTCTTCGTGAGCTTTAGATTACGAAAGAGCAAATACTTGGTTCCGCCTTGACATTGTCTAGGAATGGATCCAAAGATGTTCAACATTTATTAGATCTGAAACAGTGCTATTGACTGGACTTTGAAACAGCGATTGGACAAGAATCTTTAGACTATTTTACACAGATACATAGAGGAAAGTTTAGGGTAATCGTCTCGCAAAGCAGGCCCTAGTGCCAAACTGAATAAAAAGCCTTCGCAATGTGTAGTAAGACCATACCTGTAGATTTATCTTGAGTTCGGTTTCTTTTAATACAGTTGCATAAATTCTAAGTGCTTATTGGGAAGTACGGTGATGACGCCTCATCCCAAATTGTTCGTTCGGGTTAATTTGCTGATGATCAATGAATTTCACGATATTTTGCTTAGATTGCTTAGTAGGCTGATAGGTCTATAACTTGCCCGCCTTTCTAAAGACTTGTCCGCTTTAATATTGCAAGTTTCTAAATGTCAGGAAACTATTGCATTCTTAGATGGCGCAGGGTTATAAGTCCCGAACACATAAGTCCCGAATTCATTTTTCGGGACTTATAACATACCTAAGTGGGACTTATGTCTTCGGGACTTATTTCCCTGCGCCGTCTTAGACATACATTTACAATAACTGTAACGATTTGCGGAAGTTTTGTTTTCTAATATTATTTTTAAACGGTTGATGAGACTGTGCGAGAGTTGGAATTTGTTTACCCTTAGTTTTAAAGGAGCAAAATGTGAATAAAGAAGAAATGCTATGTAAGTACGGTTTTTATTATTCTTAAGCGTCCTGGTTTTTCTCAGACATCCTTTTGCTTTTAATATCGCAGCATACCTGCGAATCGTTGACTCTTATAGGGCTATTGGGGCTGAAGGTTTGGTTTTTAGGTCCTTTTTAGTAAGAAATTACTAGCTTGAATTGACTCTGGACACAATTCATGATTGGCCCGATATTCTGAATTGGACTGAGGTCTTGGCTGTAGGGCTAGCACATTCACCCTTCTGATCAATATCAATGAAATTTCCATTCCTTCCGCGTTTGAATATTCGGCAGGGTCTTTTCGCATTCGTTCTACTTCGGCGTAGTCTATGGGTGTGCTCAGAAACGGTTGGAATTAAAAAAGGACGCTTTTTGACATTTTTTTTCTTCCACTTTGAGTTACTGAAATTAAATCCGCAACTTAAAATGTTTGTTTTAGCCGAATAAATATATTAATAATTTCGAACTAATTCAGGAGAAAACATACAAAAGCAAATCCAACTGAAGTGGTTGTGGAGTCTATGATTAATAATAACCATTCCCTGGAAAAGGGTTTCACTGAAACAACAAATCGAACGGTGGATATCGATGTTCTCTGAACAATATTGGCAGACAATTAAAATAGTCCATGACCACCTGGCAGACACGTGACTGGACGGAAGAGCAGGAATATTTCTTAAAAGAAGTTCCAAACTGATCGACTTTTTGTTCTTCGGCGTACCTTCTAACACAAGAAAACTAAATAAAATAACGTGTCTTTCATTAAGGACTTGACAACTTCTTTTTAACATACTCGTAAAATGCAAACTACTTGAGATATCTCAAAAAATTTATTACTTTGAATTACTATCAAAATATTTATAAATGGAATTCGATTTCGTTCATATGTCCACCACGGGATCGTATGCAGAACCCAATTTTCGATGACTCGGCCGCACATTTCGACCGATACGCCCGCTTTTTCTCGTTCAATATTGGCTTGTTGGCATTGACCAATGATTTAATGTGCCCCATAAAAAAAATCTAGAGGCGTTAAATCACAATGATCTCTGGGGCCAATAGACAGGTCCATTTCTCGAGATAACACTTTCACCGAAATGAGACTTCAATAACTCGATTATTGCACCCGCTATGTGGCTTGTGGTACCGTGTTGTTGGAACCACATTTCACAGATGTCCAAATCATGCAATTGCTCAAAGAAATAACGTTCCAATATATCTCTGTAGCGAATACCACTTACCGTAACGTGACGGTCATTTTCATCGACGAAAAAAAACGGCCCATGACGCTACCGGCATGAAAACTGCACCAAACAGTGACTTTTCGCGGATGAAGTGCTGTTTGATGAAGCACATGAGGGTTCTCACCTGTCCAGTAATGCATATTTTGCTTATTGACGAAGCTGTTTAACCAAAAATGTGCTTCATCCCTGAAGATGATTTTGCGATGAAATTCTTCATTTTCTTCCATCATGTCCAGACCCCAATTCGAGAACGTACGTCGCTTCATATGAATAAGTGGCATTAGTTCTTGAGTCAGCTTGATCTTGTAAGGATTTAGGCCAAGATCCTTACGCCAAATTCGTCCTTAATGTGGTCTGGGAGCGGCCCAATTCTTGAAAATGCCTTGAAATTGACTGATTTGGCTGGTTTGCTACGCCTCTGCGACAGCAATATTCTCCACACTTCGGGTAAAACGTAGTCTCAATGGTACTGCAGCATCAAGCAGCAAATATTCTAACTCAAAATTGTTCACTAGACATTGCCCGCCTTGTCTACTGGTATGAGAATTACGGCCGAAAATTGGCGTTAACGCTCTTAAAGTTGCGACCACCGACTACTCGGAATTTCGGTAATACATTTAAATTATTTGTAAACGTTGTTCCTTCGTGTACTACACCAAGAGGAAAATGTTGATTTTACTGAATATTTTGACATTGACAATTTGGTAATCGGTTTAAGGGTACGATCACACTTTAAGTTTGAAGTTGTCAAGTCACTAATGAAAGACCCTTTATGACATTAGTGTGGTGAGTAGAGATGCGTAACATTTTGTCCTGTAGATAATGTTTGACATTAATTGTCTATGTCCTTGAAGGAATTTGAGAGATTGGTTGATTGTTTTAAATGGAATTATGCTAAAAAATCAAATTAAATATTTTTTTAATAGACAAAGTAATTTATAATGGCAAATAAATTGAAAATTAAATATATTAGAGTTTTGAAATATGATTGGTTTTTTGAAATTGTATCTTTGCATTTTTCCCGCTGCCTATTGGATAGAAGTTTTAACGCAATTGACTTACAGCCTAAGCCCTAAGGCATGTTACAAACTATGAGCCAAATGTTAATACATTTAGGCTAGGGTATACACACAATAGACATATCTTCGTCTCACGATCTAGAAGGAGTAACCAGGCCCTGCTGCTTTCATTCAATACTAATTGTTGTTGGGATTTAATGGCATTTTAGATTTCAATTTTATTGCATTTTCGAATGTGAAGTAACGACCAAACTGGGACTTGTGAAAATGCAATAAATTCCAAAGTCTTTATTTTATTGGCACCTAAAATTCAATGTCAGACTTTGAGATAAATGAATGTGCTCCTGATGGGGTTTTCTGCTAGCATTAACCACAGCAACTGCATTTATGCAATGACCCGAATACAAAGGCAAGTATTGCACCCAGCTCCTTTGGGCTTTTTTAGCTTACAGACATTTTTTCAAAAGAAGTTTTGCAATAGCAATTTGCTTTAGTTAGTAATTCGATATACGTGTAACAAATATTTCGGAACCTCTAACAGCAGTATCTATTTCAATTAAGGACACTGCTTGGGATACTGCGGTGGTTTGCATATTTATCGTGAGATTTTGAACGTGTGTAGAAGAAGTGCGCTACCTATGCCTATATCGAATACCATAAAATGTTATTGCATTTTTCGAAAACCTACCATAAAGCCTGTCTCCATTACATTATAAATCTTTTATTTGATGAATGCAGCTTGAAAGGATTCTTCCTTTGGTAAACACAGATAAATATTTTTCAATTGCCTTAAGCAATTGGCTTTTTTCCACATACTCCCACTGGTGCATCCTTCCCTGTTTGGATTTGCAAGAGTGTTAACATAAATAATCATTCCTTCCATCGATCAGGACGGATTTAAAGCGATTACTGTAAGGAAACTCTGTATTGCATCAGTATGGGGGGGATATTTGCGAAATCCGTTCAAGTCTTTATGTGCTCCTTGTGTACAGGAAATACGTATCTAACGAGCAAAAAAGTGATATGGTAAAATCAATTTCTGTTGCGGATTGATATTCGATATGGAACCAATGCTCCAACCGGATAGGATGCTAACGAGTACAGCATGAATGGAGGTTGGCGGTGTTTAAAAAAAACAAAACAACAATAAAAATATTCCAACAAGTAAAAAACTGAAATAAAGCACAAAAAACGCTTTGAAATATGTTCGTAGGTAACCGACCTTACCTATTGTTTTGACTCGAAGTTGAATTTTTGTTTCGCTGTCAGTTGTTTTTGAGGAGGCAGAAACAGACAGCGACAGGCAACCAGCAACATACAATGGGAGGAAATATCTCTTTTTTCGTTATCCTGTCGCCGTGATGTCCTTCTGGATGGATATCCACATTGGACAGGGTATCTTGCATTAAAATGTATTTATTGTAACCGTAACATGTGTCTGGAGCGGGAAGTTCTATCTTTTTTTTAATGTGTGGACATGTTTTCTTCTATTGCAGCTATGAGCTGCTGAATCATGGATTACAGTAACACAATAGATGTGTTCTCTGACTGTTTTTCTATATTTGTTTCTTTTTTTCTGTTATTGAATTCAATATTTGATTGGGGCTAACGCACACAACGAGCGAAAAACAAAATAATTCAACAACGGAAAATAAATTCCTTTGTTTGCGTGCTTTTGGAATGTTTATTGCTGTCTGGTTCGGGTGGACGTAGGCATGGGTCAGGTCGAAATTTGTATTTTCTGGAATTTCATTGGCATTGTCTAAGGTCGGAACTCAAACCGTTATACACAGTAGAAGGCTAAAACAAGCACAACGAGAGAGAGAGAAAGAGGAGAGAGTTAACAGACTATGCCCGCAGTCATTCTGCTGGACAATGGGATGCAACAATGTATTGTACAATTTGAGTGTGGAGGCAATAGGTCCTGCGAATTCAGTGAATTTCCTTGAATGCTGACACTTTCAGAAATATTTGTAAGCTGACGTTTTCGATAATGGAATTTTGTGGCAGTCGCAAATTAAATATTTGTGGTTATGACAATTGGCTTGGTAGGCAGATCTTAACACCAATTAAAGGTACACATGGAAGGTATTAGAAGATCATGTTTTCACGGCACCGGTGATCTCTAGTCGTGTCAACCCACAGACTTGCATGCAGATTTGCTGGACAGTTTCAAGATTTAAATGTGTCGCTAGGCTTTGAAATGAATGGTAAATTTGCCTTCATATAATTTGTCCCCTTACGACAAGCGCTGTTTGTTCTTAGCCTATACTGGCAAGGACAAACAAAGTGTAAACAATAATTTTGTACCTATACAAAATATACATGAGTTCTTTTTTTTTGTAGATAATGGATCTAAATTTTAGTGAACAAATTTTCAAACTGGCCTAAACTTTATACCTCTTTTACCTCTCATTTTTCAATCACACCTAGGTACCTCCTTTTTTGTTTCATCCTCCAACAAAGAAAAGACGAAACGTAAATCAACGTAAAACCTCCACGCCAGAGTAGGTACGCACACTCATCTTATCCTGCAGACCTTATTTCCAACTTCACTCGTTTCACTCAGATGTTAGGACCATCAGTGAATTACCACAAAACTTATCAAATCCTTATGAAATTTTTTGTCCAATGTTTACCAAGTCTAAAAAACAAGTGAGTGCGAATTATTTTTGTCCATTTTCACCCATCTGCAGCTGAAATTCTTGTCTTAGGACCTGTCTCCGGTTGTTCCGAATGTCTGAATCCAACTACATAAATTAAATACTTTCCCAACAGGGCCCTATACGATGGGGCTCAGTTGAAAAGGATTAAGGTGATTCGCAGGCACGTTGCAATTTCGATGTCCAGCGACAATAGTCTGATGTTTGGGGCAAACTACCTGAATGAATTGTACGAAGAGAGTACGCTCCGGTCTGGGTTTATACCCACGGGGTTATTTATACAAGGTGGCGCAAAAGTAATCCTCCTATCAGAAAATGCTATAAATTTTGCGATTGGCCCCTACTGTCAGTTCTGTTTTGACATTTGTGTAGTAAATATATGCGAAATACACGTTAATAAACAATGTTACGCTACACTGCTACAGAACGCGGAATATTGGTGACTATTTATTTGAGCAATAATCGGTCGGTGACCAAAAAACATCGGAAGGTTACTTTTGCGCCACCTTGTATATATTGATACACAATGTCTAGTTCAGACGAGATACGATGTCCCGGTATTGTAAGACCTTCTCAGTTTAAGTTAAGCAATATAGCAAAGAGAGATAGAATTTATACGGATAAACAATTCGCTGAATTTTGGTGGCTTTTTGAGTGGGAAAGGACCCTCCAGGACCGTGAGTTACCCTAAGTAGCAACTTCTTAGTTTTGAAGTATAAGGTCCATTTAGCTAGGACGTTTCTTGAAGAGACCGGGCTCACCAGCTTGTGGTGGGAAAGGCATCACTTTGCCCCCGGCGCGGCGCGCGTAGCCTCGCAATCCGAAAGAAATTGGGATTCGGACAACTTGCTGCGGAAGGCAACCAGTGCTTTATTTAGTTATATTTAATTTTGTCTAGTATTAAGTTTGCATTACCCTTCACGAAGGGTCAGTCACCTTGTCGAGCGCACCTTTCTAAATTGATTGGTGCCGGTGTGGAGGCTTAGGTTAGGTTAGGTTAGGTTTATGTGGCTGTCGGCAGAAGCCGACACACTTAGACCAATTTAGGTCCATTGTGATACCACGTATATTATGTACCTCAAATCTGTAGATGGGACTGGCCAACGACACGCGGTTGTTCTCAAACGGTCCCGCATTTACGTGCTAACCGCGCCCAACGTCGTTTAATTACGGTGATCTGACGAGAACCGATTAACTCGACGTGGTATGGTCGTTGGTTGGAGGCTTAAGGATGCTGATTCAACGGGCTATGCTGTCGACGACTTTCGTTGTCAGAAGGGTCACCCATGGCAGACAGGACGTTGATTGAGCATCTACTAAGTACTGCCCACAGGACACTCCGTCCTGATCCCACTCCCTCTTTATCCTTTCTCTCCCCTCACTTCCTCCATCTCCCGCTTCCTCTCATTCTCCTTTCCATAATCCCCTGGGCTGGACCTAAGGTGTCAGACGACCCGTGCCGATAGTCAACCTGACTGAGATCCCAGTTTAATAAATAGCTCAGTCGCATATGGTATCCGGATACCTGGCGACCTCTAGCTTAGCTAGCCTTATTTTTTTATAATTCAGTTTTTATACCAGTTTGGAGGTGGTTAAGGGTTTGAGCAAGGCCAATATTTCCCAACGTTTCTGTTTCAGGGTGAGCTGAAACTTGTGGTTTCAATGGCGAAATGCATAGTGTGCATTGCTGAGAAGACGCTGGTCTGGGTTAGAGTCGCAGTAGAGCAAAAAGATTTTTAAAAAATAATGAATGGAAAAAAGACTAGCACCACAGAAAAAAGGACTCTGATGATCGGTTGTGGCGAATCGTGAAACATCGCTGTAAGCTGTTACTCCAGCCATCCACTTCACGTGCTAGCAATTACAAAATACGACTGTTTATTCAAACAATTCAAATGAACCAAAGTACCGTTAATCGACTCTTTTTTGAAATAACTGAGTACGCCATTACACCCCAAGGATTAAACACATCAAAAATGATCGAAATCGTTGGGGCCGTTTTTGAGAAAAGTGAAATTTTCAAAAAAATTTAAAAAGACTTTTATGAATAACACCTATATGCAAGTTATATGCAACTTTGATTAAAATGGTAGTATTAGTTGTGCGTAAATTTTGTTTAGAAAGAACTTGACGTGTTATTGAGGTATTAGCATTTTTGTAAAGTACGGTTATTCGACTGTTTTCGCAAAAAACTGAATACTCAATTTTCTTAAGCTTACCCCAATTTTGTTATATTTGAAAAACAATTAAAATCGCAGGAGCCATTTTTGAGAAAATCGCTGTTTTAAAAACAATTTGCATGGTAGGTACCTTCGCTTAAAATAATAGAATAAAAAAATGACTGCGAGATAGACGGGCCGACGGACGAAAATGCGGGACACACTTTTTTGGACTTCTCTACAGTTTTAATATCATACCTCAAACTCAGTTTGAGTGCGAAATTTCACCACGGTTGCAATACCTTCTGCTTTAGTATACTGAAGTATGCGACAAAGTTTATCTAACATTTATTTTACTCCGATTCAACACGTTAATTCCTTATAATACCTTCTTAAAGTTATCTCCATAAATCGAATAATTACCCTTAAACTAATCGGATCCTGCTTTATATCCATGCACGAGTATCTATGTGCTTTGCTTATGAACGAATTTAATTCACAAAACATTGCAGCGCCAAATTTATAAATAATTAAAAATCTCCTTATTTCATTCGTTTCCTTGCAGGCCATATCACAACACAACCATGCCTGAACACAAAGTTCCATCAAAAAAAAACACCACCCTCCACTCAAACTCCAAGTCTGTTTCATAATGTTTTCTTAAACAGGAAGGGACCAATACACAAACAAACTTGTATAGAGATGTACTTTGTGCTTTCCGCAACTAAAGCCAATTAAGGACAACAATAACAACAAATGGAACACACGACTCAAGAACATTCACGCAACTCACATTTATATTTCATTGCAATTTACCATAAGGATGTTCACAGGTCCGCAGTGATATCAAGCACTCTCACCGCCATCTATAATGTTGGGACTCACTCGAATTACAAAATGGTTTGAGGGGCTTTTGCGGCTTATTTTTGAAAGAAAAATGACAATTTCACAAAGTATCCGGTTTCGATGGTAGCATCTGAAATCAAAAAAAAAAAAAATAGACACAAATACAGGAAAACATAAATCATGCAGAGATTCCTTGTCTGCTGTTGTTCCAAGGTCTGGCAGAATATTCAAGTAATGTGTCTCCCTGGGTCTTTGATTTTTCCGCATTTGCCAATGAAATAGAGACTTTCTATCTTCAACATACTGAGAGAATATTTATGAGTTAGGATTTTTATTTTGCGGATAGCTGAATGTGTGCAGGGAATCACAATGTGAAGATATTAGGCAAAAATTGAAAGTAAACACTTGACAAGGACTTCGGCACCGGTAGCAGTGATGCAATTATACATACACCAAATCAAAAGCAGGAGAACAGCAATGAACTGCGTTACATATTCCCAGAGGCATGTGTTTGGTATCGACTTACAATTTGTGCTATAAACAACCCAGCAAATTGTGCATGCAAGGAAACAATTTGTTAGACAATTCGCACGCTTTTGGGCGGTACAAGCTTCACTTTGAGCATCGAACATAATTAGAATATTACAAAAATGCGTGTATACGAGTATCTTTTGGCACGTCATGCAAATCTTTAGTCCGTACTGCAAAGGAGGAGGAACCTTTTTATTATGCAAGGGAATCTATGAATTTACAGTATCATAGCAAAGCCCGTGTTTCCTAGTTCTGTATAAGAATGCAGTGTTAATGGATTTCGTGAAGGAACGGAATATGGATAATGTATATCCTTTGATACAGAGGATAGTGAGAAGTAGAAAATATTCTTAAAGATTTACTAAAGGGTGTATAGGGTGGGCCAAACACAAGTTTATTTTTAAAAATGTAAAAAAAATAACAAATAATTTTTTTTTTTATTTTTATTTTTTTAATGTGTTATGGCTTTATTTGTAAGAGCAAACATTCCCGTTAATTAATCGTCGTTCAAGTGGCTGCCTCGGCTGGCTTCGCAGTAGCGCATTCTGTCACTGCATTTTTCCAAGACCTTTTTGATGGTTCGGGCTGTACCTCACGGATTGCTTGTATGATTTGGCCTTAAGCCCGAGTTCATTGCGGAGCCTAGGTAGACAAAGTCCTTCACCACCTCAAAGTTATATCTGTCTATAGTAACATTCTGTCCGAGACGTCGGTGTTGGGTGTCCTTTCTTGATGACAGCATATAGTTTGTCTTGCCCTCATTGATCGCCAAATCCATCTTCGCCGCCTCCGTCTCAATACTCACGAACGCGTCAGTGACACTCCGCTGAGTTCTGCCGATTATGTCGATGTCGCCGCCGTAGGCGAGTAGATGGACGGACTTTTGAAATATAGTGCCTCTGGTGTTAGCATTTGAGTTTTGCACTATTCTTTCAAGAACGATGTTGAAGAAGTTACATGACAGCGCATCGCCTTGTCTAAATCCTTTTTTGACATCGAAGGTTTCGGTGAGTTCTTTACCGACCTTGGGGAATGCATCCTGCACATCCTGGACGAGTATGGCAGGGATGCCAAAACTAGACATTGCTCTGTATAGCTCGTCTCTATAAATGATGTCCCAAGCGGCCTTAAAATCGATGAAAAGGTGGTGGATATCGATTTGGACTTCCTGGGTTTTCTCCAAGATCTGCCGCAGTGTGAATCGATGGTCGATGATAGTCTTTCCTAGGACTTCTAAACGAACAATGACCTCGGATGTATTTTCCGAGAGCCGTCCCTAACAATGAAGAAGTACACGACATTACTGTCGAAGAGGTATGACATCGTGCTTCCTTAGAGGATTTGCATATGGTTTCATTATGAAAAGGCCTTTGAAAGACAACCAAGGGATCTGTTATGGCTGGCGCTAAGGCAAAGAAGAGTTCCAGAAACATATGTTCAGGACCATAGAGGGAGTAATGAAAAGAGTAAGCTGCCCCATTGCAATCAAAGTCGGTGTAACCCAGGGAAACGTCTTTAGTCCCCTGATATTTGTTACAGTTCTTGATTTTCTGCTTGAAACAAAAGAGACGGACTCCAAAGTGCATCAGTTATTCTCTGCTGATGGCAGAGCCATCATTAGCAAGGATCAATCTTCCCTTCAACGTGTACTTTATGTATGGGTGGAAGTTTTGGAGGGGAATGGGTATCGTATAAGTTCGAAAAACAGAATAGTTGTGTTGCCCATTCTCTGATCCACTCCGACCTATCGCAGACGTTTAAATGAATATAAGAGTGATTCCCAAGTGCGAAATATTCAAATGTCTGGGATCTATGATCAATAGCGAAGCAAGCTGTAATGACAACATTAAACGTCGTGTGAGGTGGATGAAGTGGTGGGAAAACTCAGCCATCTTCTGTGATCGAAAAATGCCTCCAAAGCTGAAAAGAACGCTCGACACCGCAGTTGTGTGCCCGGCGCTCATCTACGGTTTACAATCTTGGACAGAGTGCAAAAAGTATGAGTGCAAATAAACGGAAGCGGAGATGAAGATGCATCGCATGACAGCAGGAGTAACAAAGATTGATTGAATAAAAAGTTCCGAGATCTGAGGAAGCCTTCACGTCAGAGAACATATCTCGAAAAAATGGAGTGCGACCGGCTGAGTTGGTACTGTCATGTTCGAAGGAGGGAGAATCCTGTCAAAAAAGTAAGGTCAATCAACGCGAATGTGAGGAAGGCCTGAAAACTCCTGGATCACACCTTTGCAGAAAAAACAGCATTTGATTGGGCTCAGTGACGAAGTGATATCACATTAATCGTGTCAAATTCTACTATGACCAAAAGTTGATGCAAAAATTACTACAAAGTCCCACGGGTAATAAAAACTTTTGGTCATTTGTTAAAAACATCAAGAATTCGGCCTCATCATCTATCCCGACACTCATTTACAATGACATTCCAGCCGTCGGCTCTATAGATAAGGCCAATCTGCTTGCCATTTTGCAGTCAGCTCAAAGCTCCCAGATTGTGCTTTGTCTCCCCCTGTACTCGAGCCGTAGAATACTCCAGGGGGGCAATCTACTTCCGCACTCGTATAGTGGCTAGAGTACTTCAAGTTCTTGACATACACAAATCCGCTGGTTCAGATGGTATTTCCCCTATCGTTCTGCAGGCAAAACCACTGCGAAAGCTTTACCATCTGTCCTATTATTCAGGACTATTCCCGGGAAGATGGAAAACAGCATTTGTCCAGTCTGTACCAAAAAAATGCGAATCTTCTTCTTCCTCCTCCTACTGACCAATTGCACTTACGTCCCTTCTTTCTAAGGTCATGGAAACGCTGATAAACCATCAGCTAATGAAATATCTTGAATCGCGAAAACGTCTTAATGACCGGCAGTATGGTTTTCGCAGCAAACAGATCCACCGGTGATTTGATGATATATCTAAAAGTGGAACCAATCTCTTCACCAAGGTGGTAAAAGTAAGATTGTTGCGCTTGATATTTCAAAGGCAATTGACATAGTTTGGCATCAAGCACTCTGGTCAAAAATGCGTGCATTTGGAATCGATGATACTTTTCTTCAGTGGATTAGAAATTACCTTTCGGACCGTTCAATTCAGGTTGTTTTGGACAGTTTCAAGTCTGCAACACACCAAATAAATGCTGGTGTCCCCCAAGGCTCTGTTCTGTTCCCGACTCTCTTTCTCATTTTTATAAATGATCTCCTGTCTGTTACTTCTAATCCAAATCCATTCCTTTGCTGATGACAGAACCCTCAGCTTCTCATATTCGTTTCTTGGTTTACACCCCTCATCTTCGGGTGTGGAACTGGAACCGCAACGTATGTTAAGCTCATTAAATTCCGATCTTAACAACATAACTCAGTGGGGTAAAACCAATAGAGTGGAATTTAATGCTTCCAAAACAAAATGCTGCCTCCTGTCATTAAAGCAAAGGATTTTCCATTCTCGGTATGTGTGTTAATGACAACCTTCGTTGGAATGACCACATATTCGATTTCGCCAAGAACGCAGCGAAATGTCTAGGCTTCCTTAAGCGATACAAAAACTATTTCTCCCCTTCTGATCGGGCTACAATTTATAAGGCGTTTAATCGTCCGAAACTCGAGTACAACGCTCATATCTGGTCCGGTGCACCAATATCTTATTCGGAGCTACTTGACAGGATCCAAAAACGTCGTAATGTCTCCTGCCTTGTGTTATTTTATCGTTATTTCCACCATAATTGCTCAAACGAAATAGCCAGTTGCATTCCTCCCCTTGAACATTTCAACCGCAATACCCGCCATGCTCCTCAGTTCACCCTCAAACCTGTGTTCGGACGTACAGTGAAGTTCAAAGAATCTTTCCTCAGCCGTACAACACGAATGTGGAATACTCTGGCACGCATTGTTTTTCCTTCGCACTATAACCTACAAACATTCAAAACCAACGTGCATCGGCATCTCTCCTTTTCTTCTCACCCTAATTTCCTTAACGCCCGCGCTGTGTAGCTATAACATTATAAGGGTCCCGAAAAATCCCTTTAGTGCGTGCAGATTATACAAAAAAAAAAAATAGGGAGGCCTGCCATAATTTTCTGACGTCGCACCGACGAACTCCACAGGCGACCCAGTAGGGACCCACTTAAGTGGGAGGGTTATAATCCCTTTAATCCTGATCGTAGCCTCACCGCCTTTAAGGGAGGATGCAATGTAAATTCAAACCTCCCTTAAAACTTATCAAAATTTATTATTCGATTAAAAATTTAAATTGACAACACGCAATCATTCAAACAAGCAGCTTTTCGACAAAAAAAAAGCAAATCAAATATGATAATTCCTGTTTGTAAAAATAAAGTCATCATTATAAAGAAAGCTGCACATAGGCTTGCCTGTCACAATAATAAATTGAACAATTAGGTATACGTATATAAATCGGTTAAATTGCCTTCATAAATTGCGAAATTAATATTCATTAAATAATGAAAATAAAAGAATAATATTGGCACATAAATATTTTTGTATGAATTGCCGATTCGTAAATTGCAGCAATTGCGTGGAGGTTTTAATTTTGAAATTTATTTAGCATTACCAACATGACCGCAGGCAGATGAATATTTGTTAATTGATTAACTGACTAACGAATTCTAATGAAATGAAATATAGTTTGATGTATTTAGCAGGCCGAAGCCGGTGGGCAAATTACGGTTTCATGGACCGATAACAGTAAAACTGAAAACAGCCTGACGACCAAATGCACCTGCTAGTTGATATTAAAATCGGAATAAATGATAATGATAGCGATTGCGTTTTACCATTCAATTTTGGTTTAGAAATTTATCCCGGTATTAGGGCGTATAATTAGTAAATTGGACCATTAGGGATGGGCCTGAGTTAAGCTAACATTGTGTTTGGTTTCTCGTTTTGTATTTACAACGTTCTATTTTCTAATGCCTGCTAAGAGACCCTAAAATTAAATTTAATGCGAAAATGTATAAATTCATGTTCATTTAATGGTGAATTTGGAGACATAGATACTCATACAATCATAAACATAAGCAAAACGGTCATTATTTTCATTTTTATTTGAGTTTAATAAACAACCATTTAAATACACTTAGTATCTTGGAGTGATTAAAAGAGGTATAGCATATTGAAGGCACGTTCTACAATTCGTTAAGTTATCCCTAAACAGTTGTATAGTTAGACAGTGCTTATGCAGCCTTCACACATCATTGCATAGGTTCTTACTCATAAAACAGCTTCCTGTTCATATAAGTTTGATTTGAATTGGGGTTCAATTAATACAGTTACCCCCGGTTTGCTATCCTCCTGCTGAACAGATAAAACGGATCAGAACTAGGGTTTGATTGCAACAGTCACCCCACTCTACTTCTCTCCCTTGGTTCTGTTATCGGTGCGTGTTCCGCTCTGCACTCCCGACTATTCTTTTTTCTTGGATCCTTCACAAAGCAATGACGTGTTGGCTAATTTTTTTTTTTTTTTCAAATTTCGCTTAGCGTTTTCGAAGCAAATGCGATTTTCTTTCCACTCTGTCAGGATAAATGTGAGAAATCACTGCTCGAATGCCACGTGAAGAGGCATCTGTGGCAAATGCGGGTGATAAATCGATTTAAAAATGCACCAACCGCGAGACCTTCATAATTCAATCCAAAGGTTAGGTTAGGTTATAGTGGCAGTCGACAGAAGCCGACATACTAAGGCCAATAAATAAGTTCCATTGTGATACCACACGGATCTATCTTCTTCCTACACATTGAACCAGTTGGAGCTTCTGGTAAAGCTTGAAAGACTTTTAAAGTCGATGTTTATGAGATCGTTGAGATCATTGTAAAAGAAAGATCCTAAATGGAGTTTTCGTCTTTGAGAGAGAGCAGGGCATGTGTAGAGAAGGTGGAGAATAGTTCCCTTCTTATCCTCGTCCAAGCAGCTGTTGCAGAAGTTATTTGTATAGACCAAGCCTTGTTGCATGCTTGCCTATGAGACAGGGTCCGGTGACTACACCAATTGTAGCACCAATGTGCAGTCTGTTCAGAGAGATCAAGCGTTTCAGATCCAGCTTTGGCCAAATCTGTTTTGTCGGTAGACAAGTGTTGCCATTTGACTACCTAAGGTTAGTTCTCTCAATGACCTCCCTCATAAACATGAGTTCGCATGTAGCAACTGAAATGCCTAAGGGACCTTTATCAGGTAGAAGGGGCAGTATGGTTCCTTTTCTGGCGAGTTCATCCACCCTACAGTTCCCTGGAATGTCTCTGTGTCCTGGCACCTAGATGAGATGATCGGCAGTCACGAACTACGATGGAATTTGTGGAGACAGAATCCTGCGCTAGCTTGGCTATCTGAGAAGATCCGGATGTCCATAGCGGATATCACGTTCCTCTTTAGCCACGATAGGACTCCTTTAATCGCCATGATTTCCGCCTGGAACACGCAGCAGTGATTAGGGAGACGAAAAGAGAGGCTGAGGTTCAGCCTGTCAGAGAACACACCTCCACCTACGCCCTCGTCGGTTTTGGACCCATCGGTGTAGAAGTGGATCGATTCATCTTCGACAGGGGGGCCTTACTCCCAGAATATTGTGGGAAGGATGTTGACTTTGAAGTTTTTGTCTAAACGGAGCTGCGGGGTGGTGCAGCCTATGTTGCTGGGGACTACACCACCCCGCAGCTCCGTTTTGACAAAAACTTCAAAGTCAACATCCCTCCCAGAACATACTGGGAGGAAGACCCCAATCTCGAAGATGAATCGATCCACTTTTACACCGATGGATTTAGATAACAATAAAAAACCGTATAAATAAATAAATGAGAAGACTAATCAAATAATATTGATTTCATTCAGTTTTCGCGTACTGTCTTTTGTTATCTTCTTCTATATATATAAAAATCAATGCATATTTGTGTTTGTTGCCGGTGTTTGGCCAAACGCGTTAACCGATTCCGATGATTTCCATGAAAGGTGACGTCCATACGAAGGATGTTATGTATGTGCGATGTCTGTATCTGCATCGGTGTGTAAATTATGGGCATTTGAGTGCGTATGCGTGTAAATTCCGATGCAGATACAGAGACCGCACATATAAAAAGCCATCGTACAGACGTCACCTATTTTGTTATCCGAACGCGCATATGAAAAAGGGAGACCACACGAACGTTTCAAGCCTATTGTGGTGTTTGTGTTCACTTTCATTCTTGAGATATAGTGTGTTCAATGTTTTATTCAAATAACTCTTATTGAATTTTTTTCATCCATTTTTTGTTTTGTGAATCGGACATTGGAAAGTTGCTTTTCCCACATTGATAACAATCGGTGTGAAAGTGAATGAAAAGTGATTCTATCTATTCTATTTCACCTGTTGAGCTCAAATCAGGCAATCTTCGGTATTGGCCTGAGAGTGTTTCTGTGAAGTTTGGTCAAAATCGGTCTTCTTTTTTTAGGCGCAGCAACATACGCTGGATACCCGCTATAGACAATAATAAGGAAGTCTGCTCGAAAATATTGGCCAATATAATTCTCTGGCACGGGCAAAGCCGGGCGAGTACAGCTAGTTATTTATAAAAATAATGTTACTACCAGACCCGGTAAAAAATACATGCATTATTTTTTTTAAACCATTTCATTAATTTTTTTATTGATTATCCTTTTCACATCACGCTGCGAAGCTGATCGTGTGGACCTTCTGTGTCGCACTCAGCCCACTTGTTATAAGATGTTGGTGGGAAAAGGCAAACGGCACCCTTAAGAGACTGCAACATTACTACATCAGCAAGTATATCACACCGTGTACATTGTGTTGCATTGTCATTTCCACTGCAGCAAGTCAATGAAGTACGAGGTGTAGGGCCAATCTAATCCCGAAACTTTTAACAGTTCCCAGAACAACTTTTCGACTTGAGAGTGAAGTAGCAACAACATGATTGCGACTGCAAATGATGGCTCTAGCACTGGCAATATCCTTTAACTCTCCTGGCGAAAAGATACATGTATTTGTGCTTGCAACATATTTCTTGCAAAACCAATTTCTGCAACAAAATAATTTTTGAAATGAACCACACCGAACAAATGCGAAACTTCTGTAGCTGCTCGTCCTTTGCTCCTTTTATATTGTGCTCCCACCGCCCACATACCTAAGTTATAGTAATTTAATGAAAAGCATCGCATCTGCAAGTGAAAAGGATACACATACGAATGTAAGAATACACTACTGTTGCTTTCATTGTTTTTATGGCGACTACAACGACTGTGGTTATTATTACGACAATTGGTGTCCCTTTTGTTCTGCTATTCATGTCATTGTTGCTGTTTTGTTTTTACTTTGTTTTATTACTTTTGTTCTTCTGGATGCACTTGTACCACTGAAAACAACCTCGGATAGCAACCTGGCATCTACCTATACCTAGCTAAACCTTTTCGGTGCATGAACTTTTATATGCAATATGAACAAGAACAATTGGCTGGTGCAACTTGTGTATATAGGTTAGAATCGCAGGGTTAAAGATATTCGGCTTAGCCCCTTGCAATTAGATGTGTATGCTTCTGAGTTGCATGGTGATACACAAGGTAATACTTTGTCTCTATCCAAACTGTGGGTATACCTCCTGCATGGATACTTGCGTACCAAATTCAATTATTAAATCATTTCCTTGAAAACAGAATAAGAACACGATGAAGGCTGTGCGAAAGCTACTAAATTGAAAATGAAAATGTTGCAATCTTAAGTAGATTATTTTGGAAAATGTAAACTGATAAAGACAAGAAGCGGTAGGGAATAAACTTTATTCGGAGCGCTGCAAGCAAAAGTAATTTACTGCACATACTGGGGTAGGCAATGACATAAATTGGGGTAGCACACAGACGAGTGTGGAAACTAAATACCAACGGTCTTTTGCAAAGGTGTGAAACATGCAATGGATATTTTCTAATCTTCCTCATTGCATTGGATTGCAGTTAAAGCCATTTCGATAGTTTTATTTCAATTAAAATGTTAAATCAATTGCACTGAACTTAATAGACTTAAACATTAGTTGAATTAGATAGGGCATCAATTTGCAGTTTAAGTTCATTAAATAAATATGTCCAAGATGATAACTCAGGACTGTGACGAGATATTCCTCTGATGCAAGTTTCAACGGTTTTGATCATTTCCAATAAAAATCATCATGAGCGAATAGGCGCATTTCCCCCCATATGCATAAGTAAATAACAAAAAATGTTGCTTCTGGTGCACTGAAAATGAACAACTATACCATCTTAAGGGCACTGATATCCTCTTAACCGCACTGCAGAGGAATAGTGACTGCCAATATAACAGCGGAAGTGTACAGTCACTGGCAAAATATTTGTTCACATTGCTTTGCTCGCACTTTAACCAACCTATAAAGCTGGATAACTTTTAAAATAAGAACAAATTGTTTAATAACTTTTCTTATTTTCAATGTTTGCAGTTTTATTTAAACAGTAAATAAAAAAAATAATCAAATTCCAACAAGTAACTGTTAAAATCACACAAATCTAATAGACCGAGAGCCCACAGCAAATTTTGGGCGTGAAAGTATAACCAAAAAGCTGATACATGAACAGAAAGGTCTCCAAAAAGTAAACTCAAATGTCGAAGTCTGGCAGCGCTTATTTGCAGCTGAGGTTAGTAATAGTAGGTTGAAAACGTGTTTTTTTCCAAAATCTGGATTTTTTATATAACCACTTGAATATAGTACGAGTATTAAACGAAAGAACAGACTGCCCTGATCACAGAAATATAGGTGCCAGACGTCTTACGCGCAGCCATACCCTTGCCAGACGTACTAATAGTATGTTAAAAATCACATTTTGAAATAATTGGTATAACCAAATAATGGTTACATCAAAAAATTTGTGAAAACGCCCAGATCACAAAAATGATGGTCCCAGACGTTTTACGTGCAGCCAAAACCTTGCCAGACGTCCTCAAAGTATGCTAAAAGGACATTTTTTAACAATTCTGATAACCATATTGTCATAGCAGAAACGAACCATTGGTTACAAATGTTGCACTAAAGTGCAAGTGATTGACGTAGATCATGCAAAACAAGAAACCGTTTCTAAGAAGTAGATAGTACATGTGTTCTTCATTCCGATATTCCGAAACAATGCATAAATATAATTTTGTTTGATGACAAAACATTGGAAAAATGTACCCAATTTTTGACTTGTCGGAAAATTCGAAATTTTAAATACCTACACGGATATAGATCTTCCAATGAAAGTTGATAGTGTAAATGGTTACCATAGCAAGTGCTATCGGCTATTTACAGCTGGTTCTAAAAAGGTTTTGTCTTCGATGCAGGGAAATGAACGTAAGTTATATTTAATTATTAAATAATCTACATAGTTCCATTAACGTAACGTAATCTCGGCCTTTTGTGTACACAGTGCCTGAAAGCAATGAAATATCCAGTGCAAACATCGTACCTGAAAATACAACAATGCATAACAATACAGCAGCCGTGTTTCTTTGCACGCGGATATGGGGATAATTTGAAATTTGCATGTAAAATATAACAACAACTTATCCTATATACGCTAACTTTAGCGGGGATAGCTATCGCCGCTAAGTCCTTAGCGGGGATAAACAGTGCTTCCAAAATCCATTTTCTTCGTTTCTGATGAATTGTTGCGATGAATTTTTTAAGAAAATTCAAAGTTTGACATCCCGCCGACCACTGACACATCCCGCCGAATATTTTATTCGTGATTTTATTATTATTATTATTCAAACATCATTATAAGGGTAATTGAATTTAGCAAATCTGTTAATGTGAAATTGTTTTTCATAATTTTAGAATATGGTTGGCATCAATTTCAATTGGCGGAAGTAAATATTTTTCACGGTTTCACGGTGTCACGGTGCATGTCATAGGTGCATGTGTGCTGCCAAGTTTTTTTTTTTGATGAATTCTTAACCGGCGATGGTCGTTTTTTAATGCCATGCCTATGTCGCGTATGGAAGAATGCTGTAGAAAATGAACCAATTCTGTTATCACCATCAGAGAGTAGTTAGGTATTAGATGACAACAAGTATAAAGTCAAATAGTTCGACGGAAATGTTGCCCCTGATAGACTGGAGGATATATTAATTAATGACGTGGATGTTTCCGATGATGAAGATAATTTTATAAACGATTCATCGGATGAATCTGATAATGAATAACTTTTAGAACGTATTATATACAAGTATATATTATTTTTCAGTTATGTACATAAATACATATCATATAATAAACATTGAAGTTCTTAATTTACAAATAATGGTGTATAAATACTTGTATATTATCTTTAAGATAATTACACTTTTAGGGCAAGTTTACTAGACATAAGTGAAGTATTTAACAGTTATCTTTTATGACCATTGACTAGTAGCTCTGACAAATTCGTTTCTGTTGTCACAATATGATTATCAGAATTGTTAAAAAAATGTTCTTTTAGCATACTTTGAGGACGTCTGGCAAGGTTTTGGCTGCACGTAAAACGTCTGGGACCATCATTTTTGTGATCTGGGCGTTTTCAGAAATTTTTTGGTGTAACCATTATTTGGTTATACCAATTATTTCAAAATGTGATTTTTAACATACTACTCGTATTAGTACGTCTGGCAAGGGTATGGCTGCGCGTAAGACGTCTGGCACCTATATTCTGTGATCAGAGCAGTCTGTTCTTTCATTTAATACTATATTCAAGTGGTTATATAAAAAATCTAGATTTTGGAAAAAAACATGTTTTGAACCTACTATTACTAACCTCAGCTGCAACTAAGCGCTGCCAGACTTCGACATTTGAGTTTACTTTTTGGAGACCTTTCTGTTCATGTATCAGCTTTTTGGTTATACTTTCACGCCCAAAATTTGCTGTGGGCTCTTAGACTATAAGTGGCACAATTATTTACACATCCATCAAACACATGCAAAATTATTTACACAAGTGCAAATAACTGCATTGAGAAAGTAACGGTTCTAAATTTCTTTAGTTAAATGATATTTTGCGTTGCGTCCAAATATTGCGGTCAGTTTTGCCAGCTGCTAGGACTATTCTAGAGAAAATTTGTACGAGATGGCAAAAACTATTGAGCTTTAACTTGAAAAAAAGAGCGGCCATTATTGCAAAATTCCAGGGGGGTGTTTCTTCGATAGAACTCTTTTAAAAAATATGGTTGCAGACAGAAAATAGTTTATAATATAAATTCTAAGTTTAACGAATGTGGAAGTATAACAAATAAAATTGGTAGAGGCAGAAAAAAAATAACATCAAAAAGGCAAGATGCTAAAATTGATCGCTCTTTAAAAGTAACCCACGTGAAAGTGTTAAAAGTGTACTCAACTCATGGACATAAACAAGGATCGCGAAAATAATATTATAAGTGAGAGAACATTGCAATGAAGATTAAAAGAAAACGGAATAAATGCCCACGTTATCCAAAAAAAGCCGCATCTAACGCCCAAAAACAAGCAAGTTAGGTTACAATTTGCAAGGGACCACAACAACAAGCCACCAGAGTTTTGGAGAAGCATTCTTTGGACTTGTTTCCTTGGACGGTACCTATTGGCTTAAATTTTATTATTTCAACTTAATAATGAAGGCGAATCAACCCGTCACTCAACCCACACGACATTCCAAAGGAGACAAGATAATGATAGGGGGAATGGTGGAGTGGGTCCGCTTGTAAGGTGCTCCGATAACATGAAACAGTCACAATTTTTAAAAATTTTAAATGATGTTGTACTGGTTGCTGGTTCAAGATATATCGGGAACGATTTTATCCTTCAACATGACAATGCGCCGATACACACAGCCTGGAACATCAAAAACTATTTGGCAGAAGTGGGTCAAGAAGTTTTAAAATTGCCTCTGCAAAGTCCTAACCTTAATGTTGTAGAAAATCTTTGGCACATAGTAAAATCTAAAACTCCTGAAAACATTGGCAGAACTGCAAATCAAACTTAGAAGCTCTTTATAACGGCTTGGAGTACCATTCCAGTAGAGCCACTTCAAGGCTTAATAGACTCAATGCCCAGACACCTTGCAGAAGTTATTGCGGCAAAAGGAGGAAACACAACCTATAAAGTAAAACTTTAAATAACCGTTAACTTCAAACTTAAAGACTATTTTCTTTTTCGCTCCAGATGTAGGGAAAACGAAAAAAACTGGATTTGTGTAAATAATTTTGCCTGTGTTCGATGGGTGTGTAAATAATTGTGCCACTTAGTTTTGTATGATTTTAACAGTAACTTGTTGGAATTTGATTAACTTTTTTTATGAACTTTTTGAATAAAACTGCAAACATCAAAAATGAGAAAAGTCAATAAACAATTTGTTCTTATTTCAAAAGTTCTCCAGCTTTATAGGTTGGTTAAAGTGCGAGCAATGCAATGTGTAAATAATTTTGCCAATGACTGTATGTCGTGTACTTCATTTTCTTTAGAAGTTAAGCTGGAAATTACAATTTTCTTTGCAATGAACCACTTTTGTAACCACACCTTGTACGTAAGTTTCTTTTTCTTCTTCCTTACTCGCCAGGCAGGTGCAGGTGGCAATGGTACGATGGTAGTGTATTCACTAAGTGATTGGCAGGTCGTGCGTTCGAATCCCGACCAGTGCCATGATTTTTATAAATTGAATACATACAACAAAAACAGATCTCCCTAAAGCAATTTAGGCGCCACCTGTTGAGAAAAAAAATCCCATCGCACCAAACTTCTTTCCTATCCTTCTATTCTTTCATACAGTAAGTAGCACCCAAAAATAGGCAATGAATCATTTGCTGGTAGCTACTTACAGCAACAAAACAAAAAATGCCTGCGCTGTGGTTTCCACTATAAGGGTACTGTGTACTACAGAAAAAAGAAATCCCTTTAGCGCACGCAAATTATAAAAAAAGGCTATGATCTCAGGATTAAAGGGATCATAACAATCATAATATTGTATTAGGAGATTTTAATGCCAACTTATTAAATAACGATTCCCGGTCGCGCCAATTGGTGGATCATGCCTCTTCGAGTGGTCTTTATGTTGTAAACATGTCCTATCCAACTTGTTTTCGTACAGATGCACCACTGAGTCTTCTTGATATTAGACTTGTTTCAGATCAATCAGCATTTCTTCTATTTAATCAAATTTGCCTGGGTGGTGTTTCTAACCATGATATGTTGCTTTGCACGTACGATGTTAATTTTTCTCATATCAATAGGTCTACGACCTTTGAATTTAAAGATTTTAAATCTATTGACATCAAAGCTCTGCAAGTTGCAACGCAAACAACAACTCCCTGGTTTCTTTGTAGACAGAGTCCGTATCCAAATGAACAAATTAATCGTTTTCAGTTATGTGTTGACCAACTCTATGAAGATTTCGTGCCTGTTAAAATTGTTTTTGTTCGCAATAAGACTTTCCCTTGGTTTACTGAGGATGTTTTAAACGTCCTAAAAATCTGGAATAAGCTTTACAGCAAATCGTAATACAGCCAATAGCATTGTGCGTGATTCGAAACGATATTACTATTCCTCTAAACTCATTTCGTCCTTGCCCCCAAAGGAACTGTGGAAGAACTTTCGGCAAACTGGTGTTAGCAAAGGAGGGAATGATAACTGCACCAGTGCAAAGGTAAGCCGATTTTGAGGTAACAACTGAGACTGATGTCTTTCCAATCATTGCCTCCATTAAGTCAAATGCAATCGGTGAACATGGTATACCAGCCAAATTTCTAAAAATAATTTTAACCAGTATTGTAAGCCATATAACCCACATAATCAATTCGTGTATTATGACATCCACCTTTCCCCAGGCTTGGAAATATGCACGGGTTATTCCGATTGCCAAAAAATTGAACGCAAGTTATGTTAACTATTTTAGGCCAATAAGCATTCTTCCATGCCTATCAAAAGTATTTGAGAGCGTCTTATGAACTCTCTATTGACTTCTTATCACTCAGGCTTTCGAGAAGGGCATAGTCGTCAGTCTGCAATGGTGAAGATTTTAGATGATGTAAGGCATGAATATGACAAAGGACTCGTTACATTACTATGCTTTCTCGATTTTTCGCAAGCTTTTGACAAAGTAAATCACAAAATTCTTTTATGGAAGCTTAAACACTTTTTCGGGTTTGGCGAAAGAGCTGCAAAGCTACTTGTCGAACCGATTTCAAAGGGTCGTTGTTGGTGGAAGGATTTCGTCTGTCTTTTTACAAGGTGTTCCTCAAGGTTCTATACTTGGACCGATTTCATTTTCCATGTTTGTCAACGATTTTTCATTGATATGTGTGCACAATCGTATATGTACGCAGATGACGTTCAATTGTACATGTCTAGCTATACCTATGAATCGACTTGACGAATTAGTTTTTTGTTTGAGCAGTTTGTCAGCGATTAATGACTTGGCAAACAAAAACGGGCTGCTGCTAAATCCTTCCAAGTGTCAGGTTCTACCCATATCAAAAAGCAATTTCGAACTGAGTCTGGTGGCAAATATATGCGATTCGGATTGGAATTTGGCGATAATGGAGTCGGCTTCTAGCCTTGGGTTCGTAATAAGCCGCAATCTGTTCTGCAAGAACCACATAAACTACGTCATTGGTCCTTGCGTAGACTGTGGTTGGCTGCAAACTTCACACCCTTTGAAACGGAACGACGGAAGCTTGTCCAAGCGCTTATACTTCCCATAATTACATTATGCCGATGTTGCTTTTAGTAGCATGGATTCGTTGTCACGTAATAAGTTACAGATTGCCTTCAATGATGCAGTTAGATACATTCATAAAAAAGGTTTTTTGGGTTTGTATATTCTTACAAAAGCTTATAATGACAAAAACGCCAAATTATCTGTTTTGCAAGCTTGAGTTTTCTTCTTCTCGCAGAACACTTAATAATAATAATAAATAATAAATTTACCAAAATTTAAATATCTCAACTCGTCAAGGTCCTTTTGATTCACGCCGTGAGGTTATGGAACTCTCTGCCCTTGAATATCAAGGGTATTAGTAATACCGCAAGCTTCAAAACTGCAATATTAGATAGATAGATAGATTTATCTCGCATATAAATTTACAAAGGTGTGGTTACCACACATTTTACAGTATACAGAGATATGATAATTTGTATCTTTCTTCTGAAATATTATCTACATAACATTTGTGATTTAAATTGGAAAAACGAAAAATTGTACAATACTGAAGGAAAATACGAAAAAACCTCCAATTAAAAAAAAAGAAAAAAAAGCGTAATACATAATAGATATTGATATGTGATAAATTTATGAAGCAATATTTGACTAAGGAAAGGCCAAATCAGGTACTAATTAAAAACTTATTATTAAAATGATCACAGATATAAACAAATTAAATAGATAAATAAATAAATAAGTAAATCAATATACTAATAATTGAAAAAATAAATATGTAAATAAATAATCAATTAGGTTAATAAATAATGAAGAAAATTATCACAGATATAAATAAATTAAAATAAACAAATAGATGAATAAATCAATATTATAAATAAATAAATAAAAAGAAAAAACAATAAATAAATAATCTGGTAAATAAATAAATAAATAGGTAAATAAATAGGTAAATTAAAAAACAAATAGTTAAACAAATAAATAAATCAATAATTAATGATTTATTATACAAATAAGTTAATATAGTGTTATACAAGCAACGAATAAACACAAAATGGAAGAAATAATAGCGTACATCTCCACTATAAGGTATTTAAATTATTTACAAGAGGATTGTCAGCAAATTCACAGCGGTCTAGGAAACGTAAGTTAAGTCTTTGAATTCTATCTAATATCAATGCAACATTCGCTTTATCCTGAATGTCCAATATTGAGTGGTGCCACGATAAATTAAGCATCATTTTTAACAACTTATTGTGAGATGTCTGTAGTTTTTTAATATGGCACATTGCACAATTTCCCCATGCTTGGCATTTATATAACAGAATTGCCTGAAAAATTACCTTATGGATAATTATTTTATTTTCATTTGAGAGCAGTGACTTTCTTTTGATAAGAGGGTACAACATTTTAGTCCCAATCGCAATTTTTATGATGATATTTGTAATATGAGTACTAAATGTCAACTTGGTATCTAAATATACTCCTAAATATTTTACAGCAGTCTCCCAACTAATGTCTTTCCCATTTACTTGTAAGCGGCCACTGGGGAGAAAGCAAGCTTTTCTCTTTCTAGTGAAAAGGATAGCTTTTATTTTCTCCTCATTTAATTTTACTTTTCATTTATTGTAATACCCTTCTAGTATTTCCATCGCATTGTTTAGATTCCTCTCAATGTCAAGAGCGAATTCATGAGATGAGAATATTGCAGTATCATCAGCGAAAATAGCCGCCTCACAATGTGGAAGACGCGGAAAGTCCGATGTATACAGGTTATATAAAATATTCCCAAGAACTGAGCCTTGGGGAACTCCTGAATAAAAGTACACTAGGTTGGAGACACCACTATTGACGTGGACTTTAAAACAACGATTTGACAAGAAACTGCGGAAATTTTACAGATATAAGCGGGAGATTTAAAATTTATCATTTTGGATATAAGTCCGTCATGCCAAACGGTATCAAAAGCTTTTTCGATATCGAGTAGTATCATTCCAGTAGATTTGCCTACTGAACGATGACTTTTGATATGGTTGCAAATCCTAAGCACTTGATGAGTTGTGCTATGAGAAGATCTAAAGCCAATATTAATTCATTTTTCTCTTCAGCAGCAATAAAGATTAATAATAAAGATTAATGTTTATACTTAACTTCTCTTTCCCTTTCTTTTTACTTCTCTTCTTTTTTTTGCAAACCGTAAATACCAATTATATTTTTAAAAATGTTAACCTCGCCAATTTTAGTCATCTCATGAATTGTTTTATTTTTGAAATATTACATATCTTGTTAATTTAAACATATATAATGAAATGAAATTAAGTTCTTATTTTAAATATCAAGCCTAAGTACTATAAGAGACCTATGTCTTAATGTACAGTACATACAATGTTATTTAATAAATAAACTTAAACTTAAACTTACAAGACATTTTCTAGATGCTAAATGTATCGCAATCATATGAGCCTTGAATGATAAAATTGCCTCTATGTCATTTCTCCCCTTAGGCTGAGAACAAATTGAAGCTGCGTGGAGATTGGCTATGCGAGAACCGTGGAGAGAGGCGAAAACAAACATACGTTTCCTCATCCGTGATCGTATACTGAGGCGTGTTGCAGGGAACAGGACTGTTACATACAAGGATAACGGCGCGTGCAAGCAAACTTATATCCTCTGCTCTCGATATAAAAGTTTCGTAAAGAAAACGAAAGAATTAATGAGTTGTGTTTCTCAGGAGTTATTTTCTCTTCTTTTGGCGCATTCAACAAAAATTTGCATTGTTACAGAAGTTGTGCTACCAATAAAAGATCATTAAAACTTCGAAACCGAAAGTTTTTCTGTGTTCAAGGTTATTTTGCCAAAAAGTCCTTCAAATCCCAAAAAAGGTAATTTCACTAAACTGAAGTTTTAATCATATTATTTTATTTTTTTGCATATCCTTTTATTCTATTGGTATACATTTTCAACAAGTATGTAACTGTTAATTACCTACCACAATAGCGCAATTTTTAATAATGACATCATTAGTATAGCTTTGTTCATAGATATGATAAAAGCTTTTGATGGTCAATCACAGCATACTTTTGAACAAATTGTACAAACCCGGATTGAGGGACACGAGTAATATGCAATTCGCAACATGCTGAGACCCAAGACGCTCATGGATTTAGAAGCGCTCAAGTGTAATAATTTAAACTATTATAATCAAATCATTGAAAACTTCTCCCAGTTAGCGGCTCGCTGAATGAACTAGATCGTGTGGGGTAGATCGTTGTGGGTTAGGTGTTAACCCCCACAAAACCGAACTTGTTCTATTCACTAGGAAATATAAAATTCCACACATTGATCCAGTCTCAATCAGGGGCACTAGCCTAGTATTCTCTGGTGAAACTAAATAAATGGGGCCATAAACCCCGCATTACCAACTGGCAATACATCTCGGGATGGTCGTTTGGTGGACTGCCTTAGACAAAGAGATAAATCGCGATAAGCTAAGCAAAGTCCAACGATCAGCGTGTTTCTGTATGAATGGACATTCTGTTTCACCTGACACCCCTTAGCATCTTTAGTAAGCAAGCGGCTGAAAAAAACAACGTTCCAGTGGTCCAAGAATGAAATCGGGCCCCCTTCTTATCTAAGAAAAATTAGAATCCTCCCTGTCAACATAGACACCACCCCTCAGCTAGTTTGACAAAAATTTAAAAACTCAACATCCCTTCTAGAACATTCTGGGAGGAAGGCCCCCTCCTGTGTTTAGGTAAATACGCTTCGTTTAAGAGCAGGTCGGAGTAGATAACATTTTTAAATTTTTAATAAACGAAATAGGTACAATAAAAGGAACAAAATTTCATCAACGTGTCCGTCCAATATCAAGAGACACAAAGCTCTATAAGAAAACCATTTATTTTTGTTTACATAGAACGCTGTGTCTCTTGATATTGGACAGACTATACTTAAGAAAGTGTTTACGCAGCATTTCCAGCTGCTGTTCAATGGGCATCATGTAAAGAGAGTGATAGGGCAAGAAAAGAGCCCACGTCCGATCGACGAAGACAAGGTTCACCACCCAAGGAGCATACCATAGCTGTAAAAAAGTTAAGGAACATCAAGGCTGTCGACTCTGTAATAACTCGATTGTTGCACCCGCTGTGTGGCTTGTGGCACCGTCCTGTTGGAACCACGTATCACTGATGTCCAATTCATGCAATTGCTCAAAGAAATAACGCTCCCACGTATCTCTGTAGCGAATACCAATTACCGTAACGTGACGGTAATTTTCATCAACGAAAAAAAACGGCGAAATGACGCCACCGGCACGAAAACCGCATCAAACAGAGACTTTTTGCGGATGAAGTGCTATTTCATGAAGCACATGAGGGTTCTCACCTGTCCAGCGACGCATATTTTGCTTATTGACGAAGCCGTTTAACCAAAAATGTGCTTCGTCGCTGAAGATGATTTTGCGATGAAATTCTTCATTTTCTTCCATCATGTCCAGAGCCCAATTCGAGAACGTACGTCGCTTCATATGATCAAGTGGCATTAGTTCTTGAGTCTGCATCATTTTGTAAGGGTGTAGGGTAAGATTGGTACCCTAAATTCGATATAATGTGGTCTGGAAGAGGCTCAATTCTTGAGAACGCCGTGAAATTGACTGATTTCGCAGGTTTGCGACGGACGCCTCTATGGCAGCAATATTCTCCACACTTCGGGCAAAACGTAGTCTCACTGGCACGGCAACTTCAAACAGCAAATATTCGGACTCAAATTCGTTCAGTAGACTATGAATTGCTTGTCTACTGGGACGAGAATTACGGCCGAAATTTGGCGTTATCGCACTTAATGTTGCGACCACCGACTCGGAATTTCGGTAGTAAATTTTATTTATTTGTAAACGTTGTTCCTTCGAGTCCTACACCATGATGAAAATGTTGATTTAACTCAATATTTTGACATTGACAGTTCCGTAATCGGTTGAAGTTCATGCGTTCACACTGCATGTTTGAAGTTGTCAAGTGGCTAATGAAAGACCCTTTACAAAGCTAAACTTCCAAATAGTCTTCGATAATAAAGTCCGATTGAGAGAACGTTGCAAACATCTTACAGATTTAAGAGAGATAGCTACTTATCTTTCCGGAATACATCATATTCGATATAATCGTAACCGATTTTCTTCTTACATTGCAGAACAGATGCTCCTTGTACCCAGCATTTTGCCCAACCATTTGACAAGCACTTTTGTTGTTTCCGATTTTCAAAACTATTTCAATCTGCAGTTGATTGTTGTGACAGGACCATCAGTATGAACACCAACTTTTAGAATATCACTCTCCATATTCATCGCATTTGTAGTTAACAAGAAAATTGCAGGTGCCAGCCCTTCAACACACTGACTGCGATTACATATATACATTATAGTAGTAGTAATTGTGATTTTATTTATTCATATTTAATTCTTACATAATTCAAAATAATGTGCATTGGCAAATGCCGTCAGCCGGAAAAAGAGAGAAATTTTAACATATTATTATTAACAAAAGTTCAAACATTTTTAAAATTAAATTCTACTGATATTTTTATAAAAGTTTACACAAATATTATTCTTTTTAAAAAGCTTCATCTACAATTTGTTGTCGATATTATGTGGCTGCTTTTACATAACTTGAAAGTACATTCCAATCCTGACCATTCAAGCACAGAACAACTTCGTCTTCCGTAAGTGTAGATTTACCCCAATGTGCTCTTCTGATACTTCTATGTCCTAGTAGAAGTTCCCCTCTGACCTTAAAAATTTACGAAATCATATCTATACTATTTCGATCATGGAAATAGTTTTGCTCCATAAGATCATGGTTAAGTATACGATACGTACATCTGCTTTCACTCTGCTGTGCTTTGGACCTATACTCCGCACGGTAGGTTAGGTTAGGTTGTAGTGGCAGTCGGCTGAGGCCGGCACACTTAGGCTAGTGACAGGCCCATTGTGATACCACACGGATGTATCATCCTCCTACTCGTTGAACCAGTTGGAGCTTCTGATGAAGCTTGACAGACTTTTTATGTCGGTGTTAATGAGATCGTTAAGATCATTGTAAAAGAAGGATCCTAAATGGAGTTTACGCCTTTGAGAAAGAGCAGGGCACGTGCATAGAAGGTGGAAAACTGTCTCCTCCTCCTCCTCCTCCATACAGCTTCTGCAGAAGTCATTTGCGTGGACGCCAAGCCTTGTTGCATGTCTGCCTATGAGACAGTGTCCGGTGATCACACCAATTATAGCACCAATGTGAAGTCTGTTTAGAGATATCAAACACTTAGAGCGTTTCAGATCCAGCTTTGGCCAAATCTGCTTTGTCGCTACACTGAGGGAAAATCCACATCCCGAATTTAAGTACTTTTTAGATTAACTTAAGAAAACACGCATTATTATTACAAAATGATTACATTAATATTGATTTCCTTTAATTCAATCAAAACCCTTTTAATTTAAAAAAGTGCGAAGTTAAAGTAACGCAGTAATTCTAACTCTAAGCACGTATAGGTTTAAAGTAAGGAATAAAAGTGTAACAAACAGATCAACTTTTCGTTATGTATTTCATATTCGATTTAAGGATTTCGGAGTTAATATTACTGCTACACTCTTTCATGCTAACTCAGTCTAAGAATGCGCAGAGTAAAAAATAAATCTGGAGTAAGGACTTAAAGAGTTACATTAAGGAAACGTGCACTCAATACAAGGAATTTATTTCTTGCCCATAAATTACAGTTACTGCGATCGAGTTTTCTACTGATTCTCGTGTATGAGCAGATGCGTAGTAAATATAATTTTGTTTACTCGATTGGTTCTCCTTATTACAACCACGTTCTTATCTTATGAATGTAGAGAATAGAAATAACATTGTGTGTCATCAAAGTTTCTCCGTTTAAGTGTAAGTTAAGAGTGTGTTGAATTGAATCAAGTATGCAATTTTAACAATAAAGGATGAAACAAGTTAATTGTTGTACTTCAATTGTATTCGATCTCTACAGCTCATTCTGCCTTTGTTTGTGTAGCATTCGTGTCTTGTCGGTCTTTGTCCTTGTATAAAAATGGCTATTAATGATTTCTCCGAGTCCAGTGATTTACTGTATGTTCTCGAACATTGTGGGGACAAAAATGATGAAGAAGACAATGCAAAACTTTTAGATCTTCTAAAAGAGTTAGATATTGTAGATATCTATAAATATTTACTGTGTAAGTTAATTTCTGATCTTTTTTTGTATATACGTTCGAATGAGTGAGTTTTTCTGGTTTTGATCCTGAATTGGAATCCCTCTCTCGATTTTCACAAAAATTTATATTTGCAACCCTTGACATAGTAAGTTGTCTAGACGCACTGCCTTTACTACGACGAGTCTATGCATATTGCGTATAGTGTTTTGATATTCTATTCGAATAATACATCTACGAGTATTTCGATTGTCGCAAAGGATTAGTGGCAGAAATCAAGAGCCCACAAAGTATCATAGAAAAATGCATGTATGCTGCATATGCAATTAATATATATAACTTTAGCTGGAAATATCACATACCGAAGTCTTCCTTCGACGACCTGTTTGTTATTCCTCACGTGGGATTAAGGGCTGAATTTCGGCAAAAGCTTTTTTTGTGGAAGAAAAATATCGTAAGTACCTGCATTTTTCTAAGCAGATAAAGAAATAATTTTACTCCTTTTTAGCACAATATTGACGACGAAACAATTTCAAATTCATCAAAGGTGAGTGCCTGGTTGAATAAAAAAGGAAAAAATAAAGATTCTGATAAAAAGCAGGAGTGTAGTTCCAACTTCCAGTGTCAGTCAAGCAGCCCTTCCTGTTGTTTTTTGGTAAGTTCTTGCAAATCTTACAATTCAAGATAGTCTTGGTCTTTTCTAATGACTATTATTACACAATCCATAGTAGTCCATACTAATATTATAAATACAAAAGTAACTTAACCAATTTTTATGAATCGGCGGCGAAACAAAGTAAAATATATTTGTTAAAGACTCATAAAAGAAAAATAATAAAGTGTAATCACTGAATCTTTATAAAATTGAATGAAATATTTTGACAAATATATTTCACTGAGTACTGCCTATTACTATGTATTTCGATTATTATAAAGTATTTCCTCTTTCTAAGGATGTACTAAATTTGCTGCAAAACAACGTAAAGGGTAAAGGCCTGCTAGAATGTTATAAAGTACAACAAAATCTTAAAAACAACCAAAGAGATGATATCATTTCTATTATTTTGGAAACAGTATTTTGCAGTAAGCTGCAATTGAATCCTTCGAATTTTGAAGATTTGGTGCAACAGGTGGTTCGAATTTTTCCATCTGAGGCTGGTTGTGAGGTTGAATATATTGTTGAATAATGTTAATTATTTAAAAATGTATGAAATATGTTTCTGTTTTTAAACAACTTTTTTTCAGCGTTTTGTATATTTTTTTTATGAATTGTTGTGTTAAAAAAAATATATGTGAATTAAAAAAATAAATTTGTTTATAAAACTAACTGTCGTTTTTTTTAACATTCTCATAGAACGTTCATTTATGACAGGTCAGTTTTAAGAACGTGCTTCTTCAATCAATAATGCTCACTAACCATAATAAGGAATATAATTACTAACTTGAGAATGACAGATTGACCAATCTAACTTTGTTTAGACTTAAACTGAGAAAAAGCGTTATAAAATCAATAGTTAATATTCATAATAATAATCAGAATCAGAGTCAACTTAAGAGCGCCTAGTTAATTAGTGCAACAATGTATATACTTAAATTAATCACAGCGTTCTTAATTCAGTAATACTGCACTTTAATAATAAGCATTTTTTTTATCAATTTAAGAACGTGGTGCTACTTAAAAAAAATGCTTAAATTAACCATGTGAATTCTTGAAGTAAAAACGGCGAATTACTAGTTTCAGACCGACGTGCTTGATTTAAGCACAGATCGGATAGCGATGAATATGAGTTGAAATATGGTTAATTTAAGCGTGTTTTTGCTTACTATTACTCTATTTTTCTCTGAGTCTAGACAAGTGTTGCCACTTGTCCACCTAAGGTTACAGTTCTCAATGGTCTGTCTCATAAACATGAGTTTGCTTGTAGCGATTGGGATGCCTAGTGAACCTTTATCAGGTAAAAGGGGCAGTGTGGTTCCTTTCCTGGCGAGTTCATCCGCCCTACAGTTCCCTGGAATGTCTGTATGTCCTGGCACCCAGCATAGGTGGATGTTAAAATGCTTCGCCATCTTCACTAGGGATGATCGGCAGTCACGGACTACGATAGAGTTTATGGACCCAGAATCCAGCGATTTTAATGTAGCTTGACTATCTGAGAAGATCCAGATATCCGTAACGGATATCACGTTCTCCTTCAGCCACGACAGGACTTCTTTAATAGCCAAGATTTCTGCCTGGAACACACTGCAGTGATCAGGGAGTCGAAAGGAGAGGCTGAGCTTCAGCCTGTCAGAGAACACACCACCTCCTACCCCCGCGTCAGTTTTGGATCCATCGGTATAAAAATGGATCGATTTATTTTCGACGGGTGGCCCTTCCCAGAATGTTCTGGGAGGGATCTTAACCTTGAAGTTTTTGTCAAAAAGGCTCTGAGGGGTGGTGTAGTCTATGTTACTGGGGAGGATCCTAAATTTTTTCAGAATAGATGCGTGGCCGATTTGATTCTCGGACCATTGGAACGTTGTTTTGAGGCGGATAGCCGCACTAGCAGCCACTTGCTTGCTAAAGATGTCCAGGGGTGTCAGGTGAAACAGAATGTCCATTGCAGCAGAGGGGGTAGTGCGCAGTGCACCACTCATGCAGAGACAAGCTGTTCGTTGGACTTTGCCTAGCTTATCGCGATTTATCGCTTTAACTGGGGCAGTCCACCAAACTACCACCCCGTATATAAGTATCGGTCTTATTACCGAGATGTATAGCCAGTTGGTAATGCGGGCTAGAGCCCCCATTTATTACCAATGGCTTTTTTGCAGGAGAAGAGTGCTGCTGTAGCTTTACGAACTCTTTCCTGAATGTTAGGTTTCCAGCTAAGCTTTCTATCCAGAATGAGACCCAAGTATTTTGCCTCGTCCGAAAAGACTAGACTTGTTCCCCTGATAGAGGGGGGATCAATGTATGGAATTTTGTGTTTCCTAGTGAATAGAACAAGTTCGGTTTTGTGGGGGTTAACACCCAACCCACAACGATCTGCCCATGTGGTTAGCTTATTAACAGCGTTTTGGAGAAGTTCTTTCAGGGTGTTCAGGTGCTTCCCTGAGGCGGCAATTGCAACGTCATCTGCATAGGCAATCACCCTGCAGCCCTCCTTTTCTAGGCACATCAGCAGCTTGTTCACCACTAAGTTCCAAAGGAGGGGAGATAGGACTCCACCTTGTGTCGTACCTCTACTGACAGATCTACTCCGCACGGTAAGCTTCATCAATGTTCCTCAACAGCTCCTGTACATATCCTTTCCACAATTCTGCATTATACTCTGTTATCGGGACATTATGTTCTGCACTCAATCTGGACCATTCTTCGAAAAATTGAAGCTGTCCACGCACTGCATGTGTTACCACTATATGCGGCTGGGAAGCGCCATTGCTTTCAATATGTACTCCATATGCAACCGAATTGTAAAGATGTATAGAGGTGGCAGTCCTGTTTCTAAATGCAACATATAATTTGCGGTGACGTGAAATAAAATCAAACGAAATAAGGCCGAATTCCCAAAATTTGGCTTTATTTCGTTTTCCAAAGTGAAATTAAACCAAATTTTTAGTTTGGCTTTATTTCGTTACTGGAAACGAAACAACACCAATTTGGCATTATTTCGTTTACATTATTTAACAAAACTGTGACCCCAAATTCGGAAAGTATTGAACATTTTCTTTACGAAGTTGTATTGTTCATGAAAAGCTATGCTGAGAATTTTGTCACTTTCACTGTCACTGTCACTGTATTATGTCACTTTCACAAAGCGTCATAAGGCCAAATCCGGAAAGTGACATAAAGCCAAATTTTCGAAACCGTACCTCGCACCTACTCCAAATCAAACAGTGACCCCAAGCAGGGGGGTTGCAGGGGGGCAGCATGCCCCCTCCCATAGACATTGTACTGTTCATGCAATCTACTTTCGATTTCGCAACTAATCCCATAAACAGTGCAATGTATTTGGGGTAGGTGCGAGGGCAAATTGTTGAAAGCAGCACCAAGCGAAAGTGTCATAAAGCCAAATTGGCCTTGTGACGCTTTTCCAATGTGTCATAATACCAAATACTAAAATTTGGGCTTATGACGCTTGGGGTTATGTCACGGCACCGTTTTACCGTTAAGTCTCATAACATAATTGTAAGCAAACAAAAAGATAATAGTTGCGCATTTGCGCACAACAAAGTGGTTTGGTCTTATTTCCATCAGTTTTTTGGTATTATTTCGTTTTGCATGACGAAATAAAGCCAAATTGGCTGTATTTCGCTTTCGAAAGCGAAATGATGCCAAATTTGGAATTTGGCCTTATTTCGTTTGGCTTTATTTCACGTCACCATAATTTGCAGTGTTTTCTGGAAGCCTAAAGATTTTCTTTATAAAGTATTTTAACAACTTTTTTACTTCGTCATACCGATAGATACCCCAAACTTGTGCAGCATAACACATAATAGATCGAACTGCAGCCTCAAAAACTTTAAATTTCATGCTCGATGGGATGTTTTTTTTTTCCAAGTATCCCCTTCCAATTGCAGTTGATTGCTCTCTTCGCTTCTTTTAATTTTTCGTTGAGGTGGTACTTGAAAGACATTGTGGGTGTTAAGGTTACCCCAAGATACTTATAGGTCTTAACAATCTCAACTTTCTCATTTTGCCAAAACCATTTTTCCTGTCTTGAGTACAGGTCCATTTCGAATATTCATTATTTTGGATTTATCAACGTTGACTTTGAGATTCCACATTGTACAGTATTGTTGCAGTTTATTCATCATCATTTGCATCATCATTTTGGTCTCCGTCAGAATAACTATATCATCCGCATAAAGTAGAAGCTTTATATGAATTACTTCAAATACTATGCCGCCCTGTAGATATGTTGTAAGGTCATCAAGGAAAATTGAAAAGAGGAGTGGGCTCAATGGGCAGCCTTGCTTAACCCCCATCTCTGATTCAAACCAGTTGGATATTTGTTTTCCATTCCATACCGCAGCCGTGTTGTATTTGTACAGGCCTTGTATAATGCTTAGAACTTTCGTCGATACTCCTAGATTACTTAACTTGTAAAATAAAGCCTTTCTATCGATAGTATCGAAAGCTGCCTTAAAATCAACAAAGAATGCATACAATTTTTTGCCCTTGTCAAGGTAGGTTCGTGCTATGCTTGTCAGAGAAAATATGTGATCTACTGTTGAGTACTCTTGTCTGCGCCTGGAAATCCCTCAGTAAGTCATTTACCCGTATCCAATCTGTTAAGCGTTGTAATATGTATACAATACATTATAAATTGTACACAGAACGTATAAATTCCGATCATAACGAAACTCATCAGAAGGCTTCATAAAGCCTTTAATGTTTCATTTTCAGTGAACACATTAAATGACGTTGTTCCACTTATTTAACAACAGATGTGGTAAAGCGGAAACTCACCAGGATTACACCATTTCCGAGCATCGCATTCAAATACTGTTTTAAGGTTGCTGCTGATTTATCCATGTGTAACGTGATAACAGCAATATGGTGAGCCGTACGTATACTAAATGGCTTGCACCAAATATCGTTATTGGAGTCTTACCTTTTGGAAAGTGGCAACCCAATTAGACACAAACCACACCTCCTCAAAATGCCGATATTTCGGTCCGTCAAACTTCCCCTTTTTTGCAGATAACAAAATTCAATATTCTACCGCGCACCTATAAGTGTCCATAATAGTAACCCGAGGTAACCATCGTCTACACTCACTTATGAATTATTTCCTCTATTTGTGACGCCAATTTCTAAAGACCTCAAATCCATCTAGTCAGCATAACCGAAGCCCAAACTCTTACACTTCAATGCACATGTTGATGACAACTTTTGTGGTTTAGCTAGGATATTCGGTTGCGCCTTGGTAATCGGTATTTTGGGTTTGTTTCGCATTTTCAACAAGGGGGCGATGTTATACCCACATAGATACTTACTAACTTTCATTATATGCCTTTTTGGGAACTGTAAATAATGAAATCTTCAATGGCGGGCTTGAACATTGAAAAAGTTACATTTTTAAGTTTGGTCTCTTGGGGGTTTCTAAACAAAAGTAAGTTTACTGTTTACCCGTCGGAATGTCCATGTCCGCCTTTACAGTAATTGCTTTTTGAGTCGGTATTTTCCTGATTCCACTCGTTGCTGAGGGGAAAATATGGATGGGAATTCAACCAACCGTTTAGCAGTCCTGTGTTAGGGATTTCCTTTCATATTTTGCAGGGGCTTTTTTTTAAATAAGGTCCGAGTCTGAGGTAATTTAATTTTTATCGAAGAAAAGTTTGCAACAGAGGGTACTCAGCGAGCGTGCCCTAAGGAGGGAAGCGGTGAATGTATGAGTGCTCGTAGTGCGTTCAAGAAGACACTAAATACTGAGACATGTTTACAAGGGCTTTTGTTTTCTTTTTCGTGTATTTTTAACGATGTTATTGAAATTCAAGAAGGGTTAGTGCGATTGGGAAAATAGAAGTTATGATGTTGGTAAAAGTATTGCAGTTATGGAGTTTCCATTTTTTTTTTTCCTTTTTAAAAGTTCTTATGTATTTATTACATCTGGGAAATGTTAGAGTTGGAAATATTATTTACACAGATTGGCATTCTTTCGAAGGATTGTGTTATGATTGTAAAATCGGGGCCCTGCCACTGACAGTTGATTGTTTGATAAAAATTGTTGAAGCTTAACCCACTTCACTTTTAAAACCCACAAAAAACCATTTCCCAACCACATTAAGTCTAATTTGACTTTGATCAACTCCAAAATTAGCCCTGCTTAAAGACCCCTTCCATTCACAGTTAGTTCACTGAACAGGAAAGGTCAATTAGATGAGCGATTGCTGTAATGAATTAATTTAACCTCTGCACAAAAATCCCTAAGCCAATCCGAGTACCAAACCACACTATGCTTGTATAACTACGTAACAAAGTACAAATACCGAAAAGCCATCAACTAAAGCCTTTAAAGGTTAATTAATTCATCCCCTTTCGCCCTTTCGGTATGTGCCATACAGAGCAAAATAAAAATATATAAAAAAAAACAAAAACATCCTTTTAGTTCATCACTTTGTTATCCTTTAATTGTCATAAATTGTCATAAATTATCCCATCAGATTTTTGTTCGGGACACAGTTGATGTTTCACCCTACTCGTCCTATAAATAAGTCCTTGGCTGGCTAGCTGATAGAGAGATGAAAACTCTTCCGCTAGTCACAAGGTTAATTGCTGAACATAGCCAAAAGGACATTGCTGGAAGAAAACATTCCGTCCTGAGAAAAAAATGGAATAAGTAAGTTTAAGATAATAAAATGATTGGCAAGAATTTAATCACTTATTCAAAGCAAATAACTTTTCTTCCTATTAACTGTGTATTCTTGTATAAAAGGTATGGGCAAGTTTTGGGGCGGCACTGCCAAACAGTTGTCAATCCTTGCTCGCACTGTTTCACGGTTTTTGTTTTGCATATTTGTAATTGTTTTATCAATAAAAAGAAGTCGGAAATGGAAGGCATTAATTTTATAATTACAGTGAGTAGCCAGTCACTCGCACTCATCTGAAGGCCAATAATTTGCACGATAATAGAGGTTAGGTTAGGTTAGGTTTAGGTGGCTGTCGGCAGGAGCCGACACACTTATACCAATTTAGGTGCATTGTGATACCACGTATTTATCTACCTCAACTCTGTTGATGGGACTGTCCAACGACACGCGGTTGTTCTCAAACGGCCCTACATCTACGTACTAACCGCGCCCAACGTCCCGAACCGATTAACTCGCCGGACGTTAGTTATGATAACAGAAGTCATATAACTTGTCATTATATTCTCTGCATGATTTCTCGAATGATCTATTAATTCATGACGCACCGTTAAGTCGTTTTATTATTTACACATCTTTGACTTTCCATTTGATTGGCTGTTTGATTTATCTATCAAAGACAATGAAGGATAGACGTGCGGAATGTTGTATCCCATGCACTGAGATCACTCTCCCTTATGGAACTCCATTGCTTTTATTTAGTTATCGTTACCTATAACTAAGAACAACAAGTTAAAAAAATAGCGAAGGTATGTTACGAGTAGGTAACCGGGTTGACGGTGCAAGAGAATCCTGCGCCCGTCCCACTTATGTCAATATAGACGCTTTGTGATACCATGTTGTTATGATTCCCATACTTAGGAACCAATGAAAAAGCTATGCAAACCCTAGGCTTAAAATCCACTCCGATGCAATTATGAACTTGTGCAAGTCGTTTACAGACTTGCCAGAGAGTTGTTCTAACTCCTGGAAAAAATATCTTCCGAGGACGTTATTTCTAATACTGCAGAGTGCAGGGCAGTGACAGAGGAAATGAGGGGTATCCTCGTTCACTTCCTCGTCCTTGCATCCTCTGCAGAGATCATCTGTGTTGAGCCTTAATTTCCTTGCATGGTAGGTCAGCATATTGTGTCCGTCGATAACACCCACGAGAGAGGACAAAGATTCTTGTTCATTTGCAGGATTCTCTCGATCTTTTGTTTGTTATATACTGGCCACATTTTACTGGTTATAACACAGGAATCGGGAGCACTCCATCTATCGTTAGCTGCCACCAGTGTTGTATCCCCAATCATCTGTTTAAAGTAACAGGGTGGGGTTTTTACTATAGTGTAAGACTGTCTTAAATCAAGGGATACTCGTACTACCGTGTACTTCGGAATAAAACCCACGCCGATGCCAGTATCCATCTTGAAGCCATCAGTATAGATGGGTATCGTTGATTCATGGACTGCCAATTGACCTTCATGCCAGTCTTTAACGCATGGAAAAGAGACAGCGAATGAAGAAATGGGTTAGGTACAAAACAAACAAAATAATTTTAAAATCCCAAAAAGTTATTTTATTAATAAAATGTCCATTAGTATGAATTGTGAACTCAATCGCCCAGCAACACCGCCTCGTCCTGACAGAAATTTCTATGGCGGCGGGGTGAACAAAGATAAACAAACAAAAGTGTCTGCAAAAATCAAATGGTGCAATCTGGACAGAGAACGGCTTGCTTGGATAGATCCAAATTACTTCTAGGGTCTTCAAAAGGACACTATCAACACTACAAAGGAACATGGTTGTGGACCGATGAAGCTAAAGCAGTGATAAGTGATAAGAAAGCGACATTCAAAGCTTGGCCAAAGTTCTCCATTCATAATGGAGATGAAAAAGCTCCCCTCGAATTGGAATACATACTTTGGAAGAGGCTAGCGTTTGGAGGGCCTGTATGGGGAGTTCGAAGAAATTTCTTCTGCGGCTGCTGATAGAAACCAGGCTGTTCAGGAACTCCATCAAACTAGCTTGAACAGGGAAACAACCATTTTCAAAATAGCCGCTCAGATAAGGAGAAATGCCCAGAAAGTTTGTCAAAAGTGCTCAATGGCTGCTTCTTGTGGATGACGAAAGAATACTACGCAGGTGGCAGCAGTATTGTAAAGGACTTCTAAATGAGCAATTTGTTCGGATATATTTTCCGAGAGCCGTTCCTACTGTCGAAGAAATTAGGAAGGCGTCATAGACTCCAAAAAAACGGAAAGAACTTGGGCCGGACAAGATACCTCCTGAGCTCTGGAAATATATGGGACACATATGGTCCAAATGGCTGATAACTCTCATCTCTAAACCGATGAGAGGCAATCCAATGCCTAACCAGTGTTCTTCGCGATACGCGAGACTGTGACAATTACCGTTCAATCAAGCTGATGTCACACACCATAAAGAGCGGGTATTAGATAGCCGAATGCGGAAAACAATGCGACTATCTGAAGAGAAGTGCGGGTTTGTCGCAGGTAAATCAACCACAATGCAACCCAAAGTATAAGGATCATGATGGAAAAACATCATGATTCCTTAAAGAACACCCTATCTTTCCTTATAATGGTGACGGAAGAGAGCGCAGATCACATTGAAAAGATCGGCTGCAAGCTCCGCTTTGGCATAAGGCATGCCAAAGTTAAAATATTCAGGTCCCCGTGTCAGGTCGACGACTTAGATGAAGTCGACGATGCCAACAAGCTGTTGGAGGACATGAGGATCGAGGCGAACCGTACTACAACCCTAACCGAACAAACACCCGAACCCAATCAATGCTGAAAGTCGTACAGATTAATCTGAAGCACTCAGTCTGTGCGTCACATAACCTGATGATTTTCCTCAAAGAGGAAAACATCGACATCGGCATTGTCCAAGAACCTTGGGTGAACGGGCCCAATATAAGAGGCCTAAATGACACCGGATATATCCTCTACTATAACCGCAGCAATAATAACCACGGTAAGCCAAGAACCTGCATTCTAGCTAAAAAGCATATTAAAGTTTTTCTATGCCCAAATTTTAGCTCAACCGATCTAACAGTTGTTAAGATGGAGAACGCAGGAGGCGACCTGCTAATCGCATCCGCATACATGGCACACGACCGGCAAGTACCGCCGGAAGAAGTCCAGGCAATGATAACCGCCATAACAACAACAAGGACCAACCTGCTGCTGTGCTGCGATGCTAACTCCAGGCATGTGCTATGGGGCAGCTCGGAGTCAAACGAACGCGGTGAGTCTCTTTTCGACCTTCATCTTTCCGAGTACGGACAGTTTTAACGGCTGGGAAGACGTTATAGATGTTACTCTCTGTAATTATAACAATATTATGAAGGTTGAAAATTGGAGGGTATCCAGTAAAAAATCCTTCTCAGACCACAACTGGATACTCTTCGACATAGATCTCGCTGAAGAGATCCCGAAAGCTTTCCGAAACCCCAAAAGAACCGATTGGGCAATCAAAAATTTATCTCCACTTCAGAACTCGACACAAAGGTTGAGACTTTTGAAAAAGCTTTCAACGTAGCGTACAAAGTCTCGTGTCCGATCAAATATAGCAAAAAATCATTCCCCCTTGGTGGAACAAGGAACTCTCTGCTCTCACAAAATTGACTAGCGAAACCTTTAACATCTGCCATAAATGCAACTACTGGCAACCCTACCGGGATTGCCTTAAAATCTACAAGAACTCTATCAGAACGGCTAAGACACAGTCGTGGATAGAGTACTGCCAATCCATCGAAACCCTTAAGGACTCCGCAAGACTCAGCAAAATATTGTCCATCTCTTCTGAGAAAGGAGGACGGAGAATGGGCTGAGTCAACTGCAGAATCCCTGGAACTATTAATAAACACCCATTTTCCCGGATGCAATGATTACGGTGCAGAGCCATCCAGCTCACAACGCACACAACCCGACGCCTGGGAAAATATAACATCCATTATTACCGAGGAAAAAAATTCCTGGGCAATAAACAGCTTCGCTCCCTTTAAATGCTCCCTGGAACTGGCAATTCCATGGCTCACATCGATTTACAGGAACTGTATACTCTACAATCATGTACCCTATTCATGGAGACGAGTGCGAGTTGTTTTCATTCCAAAAGCGGGTAGACGAGGTCATGAAACTGCGAAAGATTTCAGACCAATTAGTTTGACCTCCTTCGTACTGAAGACGCTCGAACGTCTCCTAGACAACCACCTGAGAGGGGCAATAGAAGCTTCACTTCTCTCCAAATCTCAACACGCCTACCTCAAGGGAAGATCTACAGAAACAGCTCTTCACGAGGTAGTGCATACGATAGAAAAATCCCTACACTACAAAGAATACACCTTGGCTACCTTCCTATTCCTAGACATAGAAGGAGCCTTCAACAATGTACACACTGAAGCAATTCTAGAGTCCCTGAGGGAGCTGGCAATAGCAATCCATCTAAGTCAATGGATTGTTTCCATGCTCAGCACTAGAATCATTCAAGCAGCTTTAGGAAATAGCAATATAACCAAATATGCCAGGAGGGGAACAGCTCAAGGAGGAGTCATCTCACCCCTACTCTGGCTCCTAGTAATGAACAAAATCCTCATAAGTTTAGACAGAGTAGGAATCAGAGTAGTCGGGTATGCGGACGATATGGTGATATTGGTGTCAGGAATGTTTCCCTCCGTGATTAGTGAAATCATGGAGAATGCTCTAAGCAAAGTTAGCACTTGGGCAAAAAAGTGCGGTCTGGGAGTCAACCCGGGGAAAACTGTGCTGATGCTCTTCACCACCAAAACCAACATACCTGACTTTACGCTTCCTCGCCTAAACGGCACACCCCTACCCCTTTCAAACAGTGCCAGGTATTTAGGAGTTATCCTAGATCCTAAACTCAACTGGAAAATAAACATAGAACAACGGGTAAAGAAGGCATGTATAGCCTTCTATGCCTGCAGCAGAACCTTCGGAAAAAAGTGGGACCTCCAACCAAAATTGACCCTGTGGATGTACACAGCCGTGGTACGACCAATCCTCACGTATGGGTCAATAGTATGGTGGCCGGCCCTAAAGAAAAATTACAATAATACCAAACTTAATAAGGTACAAAGAACGGCATGTATAGGAACAACGGGAGCTCTACGGTCAACACCGTCAGACGGACTCACAGTCTTACTGCATCTTTTACCTCTTGATCTACATATAACAAACATCACAGCACACAGCGCGATCAGGCTAAGAGAGTCTGGATGCTGGACTGCGAAACCCTACGGCCACAGTAGTATTCTAGATTCTCTACCTAGAAAACTAGTTCCGCCTTCAACAGACTACATCATTCCCAGAATGTCTTTCACAAAACATTTCGCCGTTCAAATCCCTACCAGATCAGAATGGCAAAATGGACAATTGACAAGGGATTTCGATCAAACAATCTACACCGACGGTTCAAAAATGGACTGCGGCGTGGGTGCGGGAGTTTTTTCGGAATCCTTAAACATCGCCAAATCGTACAGACTTCCGGATACTGCAAGCGTCTTCCAGGCGGAGCTACTGACTATCCGTGAAGCCTGTCGCCAGATAAAACCTCACTCCAATATAACACCGAGGCAAAGGATCGCCATAATTATTGACAGCCAGGCTGCCTTAAAGCGATCGCTTCGGTCACTATATCCTCTAAGTTAGGACTAGAATGCCGTAATGAGCTGGCCCTGCTTGATAAGTTCAAGGTTACCCTGATCTGGGTTCCACGGCACAGTAACGTTTATGAAAACGAACATGCCGACGAACTGGCCAGGCAAGGCTCAGCTCTCCACCGCTCTCCGGCGGAACTAGTCCACATTCCGCTCGGAGCAGTTAAGGCAAATATCACCGCAGAATACCTTAAGAAAGCCAACCTCAGATGGAGCAGGCTGACTGCATGCGTCATATCCAGGAAAACGTGGCCAAACTACAACAAGGCAAAAACAACCGACCTTCTAGGTAGAACCCGAAAAGACATCGCAAGACTCATAGTGATATTTACGGGACACTGGCCTATAGGTGACCATGCGGCCAAGCTGGGCATCCCATACAATACACACTGCCGCAGTTGCAAAGTGACAACTGAAAAAGAAACCCTAATTCACTTTCTATGTACCTGTCCGGCTTTAGCTAGGACCAGACTACGAACATTGGGAAGCCCCTTCTTCAATACACTTGAGGAAGTCTCCGAGAAAAGTATCAAGGAACTGATAACTTTCCTGAACTCCGCAGGTTGGATTTAGCCTCCCCCACCAATCGATAATACCCAGGTTTACGTGAGTTTGTGGTAACAAAACGGCACTCAGTGCTAATTGGATTTGTCTTATCAAACCGCCACACCTACCTACCTACCTACCTTAAAGAATTTGCATATAGTGTTGATTGATTTTGAAAAGGCCTTTGATAGACACCCAGTTATCTGTTATGGGTGCCGCTAAGACAACGAGGAGTTCCAGAAACCTACGTACAGTAGGGAGTAAGATGCCCCGTTCGTGTCAGCGAGGAGTTCGCAATCAAATTCGGTGTACACCAGGGAAGCGTCTTTAGTCCCTTGATATTTGTTACAGTCCTTGATTATCTGCTTGAAGGCAAAGTGACGGACTGCAAAGTGCATCAGAAAATCTTTGCTGACGATGGCGCCATCATTAGCGATGCTTAAACGTCCCTACAACGAGTACTTGATGTATAGGTTGAGTTTTGGAGGCGAGTGGGTATAGTATTAGTCCGGAAAAAAATGAATACTTGTGCTGCACGTTTGTTGACCCACTCCGACCTATTCCAGACATTTATATAAATGGAATAGTGGTTCCCAAGTGCATACATTTCAAATATCTGGAATGTGATGACGACGTAAAGCATCGCGTAAGCGTATGGTGGATGAAGTGGCGGGAAACATCAACTCGATTTAGGTTATATTTTAGTACGTTGAGTATGTTACATGGCCCACCAACCGTTTCGCGGGTTAAAAGGGTTTTAAAAGCTGGCAATCTTCTCGGCTCATACGCAAAAAGGCCTGTGGCTTTACATGTATGAGTAGGTGCGAAGGGCGGCAATATGCGGTGGTGTGCCCTTTACCCAACATTCTGTTTTTGATTGCTAAGGGTGAACTGATGCGCATTCCTGGCCTGACGGGAATTACGTTTCAAATGTTCTAGGAAAGGAATGCAGCTGGATATTTAGTTTGAGCATTTGTGGCGGAAATATCGATAAAACAACGATAGGCAGGAGACATTACGATGGTGGCTAAGAAAGTCAAGCGTTATCGTCAATATCTCGATCATCAATCAGTTTTATCGCGCGATTTTTAGTTCTGTCAAGTAGTTTCAAATATATGAACAGTTCATCTGGGATCTATGATAAATCACCAAGCAATATGTGATGACGATATCAATCATCGCGTAGGTGAAGACTGGATGAAAATGAAAAAAAAAACAGCCGGGGAAGTTATACACAAGGTTGCCAATTTGTGGGGAATTCCCCAAACTGCGGGGAACCTCAAATCGTTTGCGTATTTTAAGGGGATTGGCATTATGCGGGGAAAATGCGAGGATTTTAACATTTAAGTATTTAGCACTTTATCTAAGGACGATTAACGGTTTGATGATTTTAATAGAAAATATGGGTAGCTTTAGAGAAAATATATACCTATATATATTTGAAAAGAGACGAAAGGGTACATTTTTGTTCAGTTTTCAGCTTTTTCAAGTTTCTATAAAACATGCCAAGATTTTTACATTGAATTGACGTCGGACATTTAAAAAGAGATTAGATTTTATGGATACATTATTTTCTATTATATCTATTGGTAATCCATCAGAACTCAGCAGTTCAACACAAAATCAATGATGTATGTGCTGAAGCGATTTCCAGTGCTTGAAAAGTTTGTGACATTTCAAAAACTGGATGATAGTGGCGATCTCACGCTATGTTGGATTTTGTTCGACATAGGCTTGACGAAAAAGATAGTGCTGAAAACTGATGGGGTAAGGTTTAGACTTAAAAACAATGCGGAAAATGGAAAGTTTCTAAATTTAAAAATTGTCATCTGCCTTTCACTTGTATTGCCTTTTGCAAACGCACCAGTTGAAAGAAAATTCAGTGAACTAAAAAACAAAAACTGAAAACAGAAATCGCCTACATACTGATACTTAGTATCATTAATGGCCAGATAAGCAATTAAAAAATAGTGGGTATTTTAAAATTTGATCAAAGAAGATGTTAGGAGCAAGGATGGTAAAAAACAATGACTGAATAAAAAAAAAAAAAAAAAAATTATCGATTTTCTATTAAAACCTGTTTTTTTTTACTAGATAATTGTGTGGGGAATTGGATCTTTGTTCTTCCCCAATTCGGGTAATTTAACATCGAATTTTGGGGAATTTAGGAAAGTGTCATCGGCAAAAGTGACTTATGCATCCGGCGTTCACCACATTATTCACAATTTTAAGCAGCATGCAAACGCTCTAAGGGAAATTAAACGGCGACAGAGATGGAGATGCTTCGCTTGACAACTGCATCGAATAACAAGTTCCAATATCTGAGGAAGCCTTCACGTCAAGGAACCTTTCATTTACTCAGCGACCAAGGAGCACGACCGGCTCAGTTGGAACTGTCATGTTCAAATGCGAGATCTTATGAACCGAGTCGAAAAAGCGATATCAATCAACGTTCATTTACAATCGCGTAAGAGAGACTGGTATAAAAACTGCCCGATACTTTTACAGCACGAACCGGCGAACCAGTAGGGATCGGATATAATAATATATATGTACCTTTGATCCAGATCATAACCTGGCCGCTCATAAATAAGAAGGTGTTAATGTATTTTGGAAAAGTTTCGAGCCACAATGTGCCAGATATATATGAATATTTTCCCAAAGCTTTTCCAATGTCAGTCAACGTGAAGCTTATTATAAAAGGCCGACGAACTGGCCAGAAAAGGTTCAGAAACACCTTTCATCGGTCCCGAACCCTTCTGCTGCACTCCTAGATCAGCAGCAACGGCAGCAATAAAAAGCGGATAACATAGAAAATGTATCTATTATTGGGAAAGCATCCCAGGTCTAAGACAGTCCAAAGGAGCCATTCGGCCCTTTTTTATAATAAACACGCACTAAAGGGATTTGTTGCGACCCTTATAATGTATTAGCTACACAGCGCGTGCGTTAAGGAAATTAGGGCTAGAAGAAAAGGAGAGATGCCGATGCACGTTGTTTTTGAATGTTTGCAGGTTATAGTGTGAAGGAAAAACAATGCGTGAAAGAGTATTCCACATTCGTGTTGTGCTGAGGAAAGTTTCTTACAACTCCACTGTAAGTCCAAACACAGGGATCGAGGGCGAACTGATGATCGTTCCTTGCATGGCGGGTATTGTGGTTGAAATGTTCAAGGGAAGGATGCAACTGAGTATTTTGTTTGAGTACTTATGGAGGAAATAACGATAAAATAACGAAAGGCAGGAGCGATTACGACGATGACTAAGAGAGTCAATCATGGGTGGCGACGGTGTAGAGGTTAGTGTGTTGGCTTGTGACACGTGCGGTGCAGGTTCAATCCCCATGGGGAACAACAACATACGCCACCCAATCACATGCCTCTACACCAAAAAGGAGAATTTCTGCCTGGTAGTACAATGGAACGTTACCGAGTCTGAGTGCTCTGGGATTTGGATTTCCTTTTTTTTACAAAAAAAAAAAAAAAAAAAAGAGAGTCAATCGATCTCGCGATGTCTCGGTCGCCAATGAGTGTCATCGCGCGTTTTTGGATCCTGTCAAGTAGCTCCAAATAAGTTATTGGTGCACCGGACCAGATATAAGCGTTGTAATCGAGTTTGTAATCGAGGGGTGAAATATATCTTACAACGCTTAAGGAAGCCTAGACATTTCGCAGCGTTCTTGGCGACATCGAATGTGTGGTCATTCCAACGGAGGTTGTCATTAACATACATACCGAGAATGGAAAGTCTTTCAGTTTCAGCGATGCAAGTACCATTCATGGATAATGGCAGTATGTGTGGGTTTGGCTTTAATGACAGGAGGCAGCATTATGTTTTGAAAGCATTAAATTCCACTCTATTGGTTTTACCACACTGAATTATGCTGTTAAGATCGGAATTTAATGAGCTTAACATACGTTGCCGTTCCAGTTCCACACCCGAAGATGAGGGGCGTGAACCAAGAAACGAATATGAGAAGCTGAGGGTACTGTCATCAGCAAAGGAATGGATTGGATTAGAAGTAACAGGCAGGAGATCATTTATAAATATTAGAAAGAGAGTCGGGGACAGAACAGAGCCTTGAGGAACACCTGCATTTATTTGGTGAGTTGCAGACTTGAAACCGTCCAAAACAACTTGAATTAAACGGTCCGAAAGCTAATTTCCAATCCATTGAAGAAGAGTACGAGGGCGGGTCAATAAGTCCGTGACTTTTTGAATTTCTGACCTCTTTACTGAAACGGCAACACTGCTCCTGTCAACAGGCATCTGTCAGTTGACTCCTGTCAAAATTTAAACTTGCTGCGTCAGTTAGTTTGTGTTTGACAGCTATTTTTATCAGACTACTCACTAATTTGAGGAGAAAATGGAAAAAAGTGAATTTCGTGTGCTTATTAAGCATTATTTCTTGCGAAAAAAAAACCATTACCGAGACCAAGGCTAAGCTTGAAAAAGACTATGGGGACTCTGCACCATCGATTTCAATGGTAAAAAAGTGGTTTACTGAATTTCGTTGTGGCCGTACAAGCAGTGAAGATGCCGAACGTCCTGGACGCCCAGTTGAGGTCTCTACACCCGAAACAATCGAAAAAATTCACTATATGGTGTTGGCCGACCGAAGATTGAAAGTGCGAGAGATTGTGGAAGCCGTAGGGATCTCGCATGGCTCAGTGGTTTCAATTTTGAATGATCACTTGGGCATGGGAAAACTTTCCGCAAGATGGGTGCCGCGTTTGCTCACAGTCGACCACAAATGCAATCGTGTAACAACTTCACAGGAAGGTTTGGCGTTGTTTAATCGCAATATGGAGGAGTTTTTGCGCCGTTTTGTAACCGTGGACGAAACATGGATCCATCACAACACACCATAGACCAAACAACAGTCAAAACAGTGGGTTTCTAAGGTGAATCGGCGCCAAAGAAGGCCAAGGTGGGTTTGTCAGCCAATAAAGTTATGGCGACTGTTTTTTGGGATGCACGCGGGATAATCCACATTGACTACCTTCAAAATGGAAGAACAATCAATGGGGAATATTATGCCAACTTATTGGACCGATTCAATGACAATTTGAAAAAAAACCGACCTCATTTGGCCAAGAAAAAAGTTCTTTTCCACCAAGACAATGCAAGGGTGCACACATGTGCAGTTGCCATGGCAAAAAACCATGAATTGGGCTATGAATTGCTCCCTCATCCACCCTATTCTCCAGATTTGGCTCCGAGCGACTACTTCTTGTTCCCAAACCTGAAGAAATGGCTTGGTGGAAAAAGATTTGACTCCAATGATGAAGTCATCTCGCAAATAAAGGCCTATTTTGAGGACCTCGACAAATCATTTTTTTTGGAAGGGATAAAAAAATTGGAGAAGCGTTGGACAAAGTTTATAGAGCTCAAGGGAGACTACGTTGAAAAATAAAATTATTTTTTTAACAAAAAATCTGTGTTTTATTCCAAAAGTCACGGACTTATTGACCCGCCCTCGTATTATCGATTCCAATTTCAATTCAATTCAATTCATTTTTATTGAGGCCAAAGACAAAGTACATTATTTTTTGAATACTTAAGTTTTAAAAATAGCCGACTTAAAATTATATCAGGCTAGCTAGAAGGGAATAATCTATTGTAACTATTATTAACTAACAGCTTCATGAAATATATTTTATTTAAAATTTTAGACAAATATTTGTTGTATATATGCTTGCTCCCGGCATATATGCACTTTTTTTGGCTCTTGTAGGCCGACTTAAAACTAATGACTAGAGTAAAGGTAGAGAAAACAATAAAAACATTATATTTTTTTTTTTTTTTTTTTTTTTTTTTTTTTTTTTTTTTAACAGAACCACTTTGGACTTTTGCATGCAACTACTTTTTCTATATAGCAATACGTATATAAGAACAAGTTACATGGTAATCTTAGGCGCTAAACGTTGTTTATTATTTTCTTGACTAAGCTTTAAACTGAGTTCTATGAAACATGTGAGGTGAGTATTAATAGGGTTACTGTGACATTTAATATATTATCCTCTTAGATTAGGCAGTGAAGCTTTCTCGTAAAAAGGCAATGTTAATGAACTATGTGAGTTAAACTCTAAAACAGAGCTAGAGCGATCGTGCAATAGATTGAAGGGTGATATATAGTAATTGTCGTACACGCTATCATTTATGTTTTCATCCCAAAGCGCTTTAATGAGCGGATTGTCGTGAGACGCAAAACCTTGCAGTCTTTTCTGCAAGCTAATTATCATGTAGGCCATTAGGGGTGTAATGTTAGTTGCATTATAAAGTCTCCTGTTTGGGTACCATTTTCGATCAGGTCTTCTAAACAGTCCACTGCAGCATCTTAAGACGTATCTCTCAAAAATTTCAAGCTCTTTTGCCACTGTGGGAGAAATGGCAAACCAAGTGCTAAAATTGTAAGTTAAAACTGGTCTTATAAGTGTCTTATAGATCAACAGTTTTGTTTCCATGCTCACATGGCTTGATGAGAGCATAGGCTTTAGGACAGAGGCAGCACCCTTTGCTCTGTTTAAGGCCTTCCTAGCATGAGCGTTGAAACGGAACCGATTATGAAACCAGACACCTAAATATTTTGTCTCGTTTTTGAGTGGCACGGGATTTCCTTGAATGTGTAAGGACAGTGTTTTGCTTTCCTTAACCGCTAACCTATGGCCTTTTCCAAAGGAATTCCTAAAACATGTAAGCCCACATTTCTGAGAATTAATGCTTAGGCCCCAGGATTTATAATACGATAACAACGTTGGAATCGAGTTTCTAATTTTGTTTAGAGCAGTATGCGGTCGTTTGTCGCTTGCAAGGATCGAAGTGTCGTCAGCGAAGAATATTGCTCCCGGCTCATTCGTCGGATCGCCTAAGGGAAAGTCTTGTAGGAACACGTTAAACAACTTCGGTCCTAGAATCGATCCTTGGGGAACACCAGAGAGAACTGGGAATTCGTTCGAGTTATCTGAACCGATGACCAAACATGCATTTCTGTCTTTTAGAAAACTAATCATCATACGAATGAATGACGTTGGAAAATTAAGTAAAATAAGCTTAAAAACGAGTCCCTTGTGCCAAATCGAATCGAAAGCTGCTTTTAAATCAATATCCAGTACTACCGTACATTTCTTGGATCTCAAATTTTGAATAATTTTGTTACCTAAAAGTAATGAAGCATGTTCAGTTGAATGGCCTTTCTTAAACCCGAATTGGTTGGTCGGTATTAAGTTGAAGTCCTCGCAGAAAGTATCCATGGTTTCGGATAGCACTCTTTCAAACAATTTACCTACATTGGATAACATTGAAATAGGGCGAAAGTCTTTAATATTGCGGGTTCCTTTCTTCTTTGCAATGGGAATTAAAAATGACTTTTTCCATATTAATGGGAAGTAGCCATTATTAATGCAGTGATTAAAGACACAAGCAAGCGTTATATCCAAGGAATAAGGACATTTTCGAAGGATAAAATTTGAGATTTTATCTGGGCCCTGCGATTTCTTGTTGTTAAGACCAAGACGAGACTCGTTTAACTTAATTGGTGTTGTGAACGGTGCGCCCTGCGTGAGAACACTGTTTGCTTCAGAAAATGTTAGGAGGCAGCCATGGCATTGCTGATCCTTAAAATCGTTCACTGTTTGGTTGACTACCTCAGTCAAATTTGGATCAAAGTCTGGAGTTACTTCGGCGTAAGCATCGGCAAAAATGGCTTGGAATGAAGAAAGCTTTTCTGAGATGTTAGTCAGTTCTTGGTCATTGTAAATCAGGGTATCGGTGGCAACATCGGTTCCAAAGTATTTCCGGCCAGTTATTTTGTCAATCTCTTTAAAGGCCTGCGGAGACGGTTTTATTTTGCTTAAACGAGACCTAAGATCACTGTCCATATCTATTTTAACCTTTTCTTTTATGATTTTATTCAGGCATTGTATCTGTGAAAAAAGGTTCGTATATTCAGTAGTGGTCCTATTTAAGTGCCGGTGGTAAATTCTTTTAAGTTTTCTTTGCCAGATATTTCGTATTCTTAACAGATTTTTTGTAGCACTCGAAATGTTATTGTACTTCAAGTCCTTGGTGTTTTTAACAACTGAGTTGTTTTGAACACAGCGAATAATACAATCGTTAACTTTAACAATCAAGTCATCTATCTCCGCATTAGAAATATTGCTTTCTGTTGGTATATTGAGGTGACACAGCCTATTATGAAGTTGAGCTCTAAATACATCCCAGTTTGTGCTCTCAAAACTTCTGTAGCATGGAGGTGGGACAATAAGGGGTTTTACATTGAAAAATTCCAGTACAGCTTCGATTCCAAAGTGGTCAGAAAAGGTGGAAAAAGTTTTGCATAAAACACCATTTGCTGCAGCTTGAGCGCTTACCGACGTTGACTTTATAAAAAGGTCTAAGACAGACGAGGACCTAGGAAATGTCGGACTAGCGGGAGATACTACGTCGAGTTGGAGGAATGGTCCGTTCACGAACCAGGAGCTGACTAACCTGCCATTAGCGTTGCTTGTTGTATCGCCCCAACTTGGATGCCGCGCATTGAAGTCACCCCCAATAATGATTTCATCGAAAGTACTTGCAATACTATACAGTCGGTCAAGCTCCCTGTGAAGGGTTTGACCACTATTAGAAGGGATGTATATACTTCCCAGAAGAATACGCTTCTCAACACCAGCATTATTTTGACATATGAGAGCGCCTAAACAGACCGAAAACACATCAGATTTAAAAGGAACCTTGTTAACTTTAAATTTGTCTTGATAAGCAATAGCAGTACCTCTACCCTCATCGGTTCGAATTAGTTTATAGCCGTTAAATTTGGGCTTAAGTCTTTTTCTCAAACGTGTCTCAGAAAGGAAGCATACGTTTGGTTTCCGGCTTTTAAAAATATTTAACAGAGCTAATCGTCTTTCATGAGAAATTATAGAATTTACATTGATTGATGATATTTTAAGTGTAGTGACTTCCATCATATTGCAATTGAGGCAACGAATTCAAGATATGCAAACATCTTTTCTTCTTTGCTTTGAAGTTTCTGGTAATTTGGCCAGAATTGCCTTATCTTGCACAGAAGATCTGTAAAAGATAAGTTGAATAGATTTCTTGCTTCACTAAGAAACTCGTTGATGCTGTTCGAATCAGCGTTTATTGAGTTTATCGTATTACTCTTGGCTCGAGGAGGTGGTGGTGGAGGAATACGTTCTGTATTTATACCCCTTTTTGCCACATCGGCAAAAGAAACTTGGTTACTAAATGATTTCATTGAATTTAGTACTTGAAACTTTTGGTCACTTGCATGATTCTTAGCTTTTATGACTACCATGCTTTGTTTTTCTTTATATTTTTTGAAAGACGCACAACTAGAATCGCTAGCAGAGTGGCCTTCTAATTGACAGTTTGCACATTTAGGTATGGGAACCTGCTCATTTTTCTCCCTAAGTACTTTTACCGATTGAATACAAATATCTGAGTTATGGGATTCACTACAAAGAACGCAACGGCTTTCATAGGCACAACACTCACCCGTGTGTCCGAACCTTTGACATCTGTAACAACGAATGACAGACCTGCTATGTTTTTTTTCCCAATAAACGCGTTGCTGCAATAAGTACCTTATGTGAATCAGATCTTTTAAAGATTCCCCAACTTCTAGTTGAACCGTGAAAATGTTGAGTTTAAGACCTTGTTCTCTGGTCTTCTGTGTAATGAATGGGACTATTTTGCTAATTTTCACATTCGGTGCTGCCTCATTAAGAGCTCGTTTAATTGCGTCTACCGACGTGTCACCATCCACACCCTTCAACAAAATTGACGCGCGTTTAGTTTCTTTAGGAGAAAATGAGTACGCTCCAATGCCTGTTCCGCGGATTTTCTCAATTAACATTTTATGTACACTCGCATTGTTTACATAGACTTTAGTTTTCCTATAACCTAAATTAACAAATTTGTGGCTAAGATTTTGAATCTGACATTCAGAAGCTGCTAGTTTTACAACATCGCTGATCAAACTACAATTGGCCCCAAATATAAATATGGGTGGGCAAAAGGATTTATTATTCATCATGGCATTAGCATTGAGTTGCAAAGGTTCTTGAACTACTTCCGCATGCTGGTCATTATCGTGTTTGTCAGCTGTATTTTTTGCTCTCGTACCTTGTTTTTGTTTTTTACTCTCCTGAATTTCTGATGACGATGCATCGAGACCCGCTAGCACAGCGAATGGGTTGTTGGCTAGGCCAGAGTGCGCTGCTGCAGATGGTTCGATCTCTTCCACCTCTCTTCTTACTCGCTTTCTCCTCACACTCACAGTGGCCGCATGCTTAGTGGCCGCGTGTTTCAGATTGGATAGTACCGTCGTCCAATCACTATTGTTGTTGTTATTAATGCTTTCATTCGACGAATGTGACATGGTGCTATCGATTAAATCTGTGATTTTATTCGAATTTACACTTTTTATTGGCGTAGTGACTTGGTGTTTTTTGTAAAGGGATGAGATATTATGTGAACGAATATCTCTTTCTTCGGTAAATTCACTTGCACTTGTACACAATGGGCTAGTTGATTTTTGTATCGGACGCTCCAGAACACATTCTGGAGCGTTGAAATTTAGTGGTTCACTTGTATCCACTTTTATTTTAGAGTCACTGTCTCTTTAATCAAGAATAATGGGCAAACTAAGGCCCTTATAACACTTTCAGGGGTGGGTAGTATCTCAATAGTTTTCGTTAAGGTTTTCTGCGCTTACTGCATTCACCGACGATTGCGTGTGTTCACCGTGACGGTTAAGCTCGCACTCATTATCGATTCCAAAGGCACGCATTTTCGACAAGAGAGCTTGATGCCAAACTCTGTCAAATGCCTTTGAAATATCAAGCGCAACAATCTTACTTTCACCACTTTGATGAAGAGATTTATTCCACTTTTCGGTTAGATATGTCATCAAATCACCAGGGGACCTGTTGCTGCGAAAACCATACTATCGGTCATTAAGAAGTTTGCGCGATTCAAGATATTTTATTAGCTGACGGTTGATCAGCGTTTAAATGGCCTTAGAAAAAAGGGACGTTTGTGCAATTGGTCGGCAGGAGGAGGGAGAAGAAGATTCGCCTTTTTTTGGCACAGGCTGGACAGATGCTGTTTTCCATCTTTCCGGGAAGAGTCCTGAAGAATAGGACAGATGGAAAAGCTTACGCAGTGGTTTTGCCAGAGTAGAAGAACACCTCTTTAGAACGATAGGGGAAATACCATCTGGACCAGCGGATTTGTGTATCAGAATGTCTCGAAGTACTCTAGCCACTGTACGAGTGCCGAAGTGGATTGGTCCAATGGAGTATTCCACGCGCTCGAGTACAGGGGGAGACAACGCACAATCTGGGAGCGTTGAGCTAACTGCAAAGTGAACAGCAAGCAGATTGGCCGAGCTGACAGCTGGAATGTCCTTCAATAACAATGCCAGCAAATGCCTTAATCTAAGCAGCCATGATATCAAAAACTTAGTAGGTTACCTTACTGTTCACCATGGTTTAAGATATCACCTAAACAAAATGAAAATAGCAGACTCTCCTGAGTGCCGGCTTTGTCTTGAAGAGGACGAGTCAGCTCAACACATTTTATGTGAATGTCCAGCCCTTAATGGAATTAGAAAGAAGATCTTTTTCAATGAACCTATGAGCCCCGAAGACATAAACAAATCTTTTACTGGTAAAATTATCCGCTTTACACGAAAAGTAGAAATTCTACTTGTTTAAACTTTTTCTGGCCCATGTGGGACAAAAGATCGAAGTGCCCCCTTTTAAATCGCGAACTAGAAGTTTAATAAAAAAAAAATATTATATGAACATTTTCCCGAAGCTTTTCCAATGTCAGTCAACCCGAAGCCCTTCATATATAGGGTGGGTCAAAAGTGACTTCCTAATTTAAAGTTATATAGATTTAATTTTTTATTAATAATTTATTTTAGAATCACAAAGTATGATTTTTGGAGATTTTTTTCGGCTAAGTATGGAATATTATGTCCCTCATATGAGCACCAGCTTCATGCTCACAGAGACGGGTTCTTTCAAGAGCGTTTTCCATAACACTTCGTAGGACATCTGGGACATCTGTTCTCCTTCAGCTGCGGGAAGTGGTGGGTTTATTTACTCACACTTTAGCCTTCAAATAACCCCACAGAAAAAAGTCTGGTGCAGTCAAATCCGGAGAACGTGCGTAAACAACACGTTTTTGAGGATCTCCTGGCCTTAATTTGGATTATGCATGGAAACAGCTGCAATTCGGTTCTTAGAACTCTTCGAAATGAACTGCGGGACACAGTGAGTGAAAAAGCGCCTTCTTGTCGATGTTTCTGGACTTTCCACAACATATGCAAGAATGCGTTCTGCATTCGCTTCGATTCAGGCACTGCGAGGTCTTCCAGCTAGGGGAAAATTACGCCGATAAGCTTTTTGGGTTAAAATAATCGAGTGCATATTTTCAAAATAAAATTCAATTAGTTTGGTCCTTTCTAAAGTGCTGTAGGTCATTTAAGTAAATCTTCCAAGTTTGTTTTATAAGTAGGGGAAGGTGCGAATAGTGAGACAGTGCGATCAGTGAGACAATACGGTTTTTTCTTTTCCATGTGCATGCAAATACATGTCCATACAGGCAATAAGAATTTTTTATCATTCCACATGCTGTAATTCTGTTGCACACAAATATCAGTAGCGCGTTATCTTTTGCCGAGTGAACATACAAATGTGTCAAAAGTTTTTTTTTAATGTACAACAGAATTTAATATAGTAGCCGTAATATTCAGGTAAGTGAATTATATTTTTTTAAATATATTTTGTTGCTATTGTATTTTCAAAATATGTGAAAAAGTCAGTGTCGTTTTATATAATTTATTTTTTTCTGTTAAATGTCAAAAAGTGAACAGTGAGACATTTTTAAAAACGAAACAGTGAGACATGTCTCACTCCCGGAAAAGAAATCCATCTTTATCACTCCGGGCTCCTGAAGCCTGTAGTTTATCTCGGGTAACTTCTTTCAACAGGCACAATGTTAAAAAAATTTATGACAATTTATGCGAAGTTCTCGCACGATCATCAAACTGCTTTTCAGCTGGAACCCGGATCTACAATCTGGATCAAACGGGGCTAACTACAGTCCAGGTTTCTGCAAAAATTCTTGTGGCGAAGGAAGTTAAGCAAGTCAATAAGGTTACAAGCGCAGAAAGAGGTACGCTAGTTACTCTCTGTTGTATCATAAGCGCAACCGGGCAATACATTCCGCCAATAATGATTTTCCCGAGAGTACATTTCAAAGACCATATTATGTTGGTTGGTGCACCACCGGAAACACTTGGTTTGGCGAATCCATCAGGTTGGATGAGCTCAATATGTTTCGTTAAAGTGATGGAACATTTTGTAAAATTCACTGTGAGTTCCAAAGAAAATCCAACTCTTTTGTTGATGAATAACCATGAAAGCCACATAAATGTTACTGCTCTCAACTACGGAAAAGAACACGAAGTAATGATGCTGACCTTTCCACCACATGCATCTAATAAAATGCAACCACTAGACATTTCTGTCTACAAGCCTTTTAAGTCAGCGTATAACCATGCGATAGACAACTTTATGATGCAGAATCCCAGTAAAACATTTTCTATATACAACATAGCTTCAGCAACTGGGTATGCTTTTGAAAAGTCGAGGACACCATCAAATATAGTATCAGGCTTCCGTAAGCCCGGAATATATCCGCCACATAGAAATGCATTGACCAATGTGGACTTTTTGAGCAGCATTGTAACCGACAGGCCTTTAAGAAGCCAAACTGAGGAGACCATCCCAAACGGTAGTAATTTTTATTTCGACTTTCATGACTATAAAATTATTACTGTTTCTTACAGTTTCAGTCCAAACTGTTGATAAAGAAACTTTAATTGTTGCAACACGTTTTGTTCTAAATTTCATTACCTATTCATTTACTTTTTCTGATTTCAGATCAAGTTGTTGACCAATTCGTTGCCCCTCACAATGAATTTGTTAGCCCGGAACAATTCAAAGGCTATCCCAAAGCACCGCCAAGACTGAACACCCGGAAGCAAAGAAAAAAGGGAAGAAGCCTTATCCTGACAGACACTCCGGAAAAGGAAGAGCTGGAAAAAAGAGCTTATGAAAAAGCCAACAAAAAAAATAGCAAAACAAACGGTTGTAACAAGAAAAGTTTTACAGTCTGAATCGGAATAAGATGAAGATGAGATGATTCTTCAAGATTCATCTAAAGATGGCTCCTTCACCGTTGACATTTCAACTGAAGACACCGTTTACCAAGATATAGTAGGGGTTGGTTCCTACGTTCTTGTTCGATTCAAGGTTGGGAAAAAGAAGATTGTGTATTTTATTGGAAAAATACTAAAAGATAAGGACGAAAGGAATAAATATGAAGTTTGCTATTTGCGTAGGAAGCAACATATAAGTTCACAGAACCTGAGATCGAAGATGTTGCCTCTCTTTTAAATAAAGATATTGGGTGGGTTCTTCCAACGCCAAATTTATGCGGTCATACAAGTCGACAAAAGGCATCAGTAGTGTTTGAAGTGGATTTTGGGTGCTACGGAAGCAGCTTAAAATAATAAACTTAAACATTTTTTTTTAGTTCGTATCCATTTATGAAAATGAAGTTCCTTTTTTGTTTTACTTTTTTTTCTATTTCATGTTACTTTATTTTGTTTCCGTTATTTACTTAAAAACAAAATATATTAAAGTTAAAAAAAAAGTTCCAGATATTATTATTGATAATATGCTAAAGTTTAATTTTTTCTTAGTTTTTTTGTATCGTCTTACTGTTTGCCCTACACTGTCTTACTGTTCGCACCACCTGCAAACAGTGAGACAATTTGACTTTACCTATGACTTAGCCCATGTTCATGTTGCCGCCAATTCTATAACTTAGGTTTCTGTTTTAATAGTTAGGTAAAATATACCTTAAATTGGTATCAAAATTTGATTCATATCACTGGTAGGAGCTAAAATATATATGTACCAATTTTAAACAAAACTGTCTCATTGTTCGAACCTCTCCCCTACATTAAAAAAGGAAAGAAAAAAAATTAAAAACTAAAGAGTTGTGATTTTTTTCAAATTAGGAACTCACTTTTGACCCACCCTGTACAATGTACATGCTCAAAAAAAAAAACCATTTCAATGACACTTTTTGATAAATTAAAGTCACATGTGATAGAAATCATCACTTACGAGTACTTCAAGAAGCAGTTCCCCTTTATGCCCTCGCGTTGATTTATATTCATGAAAATCATAAAGGCAGATAGTATTAGGTACTCATTGTCCCACATTAGGATTAGGGACACATACTCCTATATACATAGAAATGGTTTAATAAGTGTCTCAACGTTAACCATTCCACGACATTCTATTTCCCTCATCAACTCAAATATAGACTTATTTTAATACGCACATATTATGTGCGATAATGGGGAAAGGAATTTTCTGTTGGTAATGAGAAATATTCAGACGATAGTTTCACAACCAAAGTCAGTTTATTAGACTTAAGAAATATTGGGTAACTAATCCTGAAAGGTTGTTTCATTTCGCATTACAGGACGTTTTTAAGTGATGAATGTTCATCCAAATAGGACGTTTAGAACCCAATCACAAGAGGAAAATGTTTTCATGAATCTATTTCCAGACACTTGGATTGGGATTTGACTTTGGGTCATAAGTCTCCACAAACAGCCCCAATTTCAACCTCTTTTCAACTCTGTTGTTGTAACCACTACAATTAAATACTGTGTACGGTTGGGTACCGCACAAATATTTTAGGACTCGTTATAACAATGCAAATTTTATCCTGAAATTAACTTGAAAATTCTATTTGCAGTCCTGCCATATATATTTTTGCAACCAAAACCCTCTCGAATAATCCTGTACTCTAACCAGGCCATGCACAAAACGACAATGACGTTTCCTTGTCGCTGCGCCCATTAAACGAGGCAATAACGTGTACGTGTTGCTGCAATTCTCCGTAGTCCGTCGTTGTCCCATTAGAAACCAACACATTTATTATGATACAAACACCAAGGACATCACTGCCAGGTCAGGATTTAAAGTAATGTGCTATACTCGGCTAAACTAAATGCATCAGAGCTTCTGGCTGGGCTTGTGGCTTTGATGCATGGTGGTACACTTTTGCAGCTATATTTCGATGTGGGATACCAACTATTTGCTCATAACAATTACGGGCAGTTTGGTTGAAAATAATTGCAACTGGCAGACCGAATGGAAATGCCAAGTCCGAGAAAAGGCACTCCAGTGCCATTTTATGCTGGCTTAAATGATCGAAAAATGGACGCATGGACGATACACACATCTATGCAGCAGCGAGGGGCGAATTATTAAGCCATCCCTTACAGAGCTGACAGTCTAGGCAGAAGCGGTAAAATTATTTTCTCAAAACTACTGGCGCCAACTTTCACGTCGATGAATTTTCAATTTTGCAAAATCCTCTCCTTCCAAATCGATTCAGTTTCTAGAGGAACGGCCATGCCACAAATAGCAGTAGGTCTAGGTAGTCTTGGAACAATAATTATATTTTAGCATTGCATGGAAGAGATTTGGATGTCATTGTGCATTAAGTCATCTTGGAAATTGGAAACAAGAAGCTAGATGAGTTAGGGGAATGGCGAGTAGCAGTCATTGAATGGACAAGAGCTAATGAAAGGCTTTGTGATTCAAGGTGTTGGTACATATATACGGTAAAACTGAACTGACTTGTAAAGTCGTTGGGTTTTGGACAAAGGATTTTGTTGTTTGTCAAGATATGGCTTCTGAATTGCCTTTTGAGCTGAGGACACAATTTTTACATGACATACCAATATACGATTGCAACAGAATAACTACGGAGGGTTCCGTAGGCAGTCTAGGAATATCTCGGCAGATTCCTCCGATGAACATCGCTGTCGTAAGATTCGACAAAGGGAAAAATCACATCTGCGCAATTTTAACATTCAGGTGGGCCCAGCTTTTATTTTTTACAGGTGCAATAATAATAACTAGGGGTCGCCCTATGGTCGAAATTCGACCAATTTATTCTATAAGTTGAAAAAAAAAACAAAGTCGACTGTTTACATATTAATCGGAAAATGAAATGTTTTGACATTGTATTCTCTGAATTCACATGATATAAAATTTGTCCGCCATTTTCAAGTAACTTCAAGCATTTTCAAGTAACTTCAATGTTGTTGTTGTTGTTGTAATTTCATCCAATTCGCTTCATTTAACCTGCTGTAATTCATAATGTGTGTTATAGATGTGGATACTTTTTGTATTGTGCACTTCTATGTATTGTCCCCTACCCAAATATATATAGTGTTGGCATATCTATGTGACGTATAATAGCAAAAATGGGTGGAAACAAGTTATAGGCAACTCCGCAAGCCCCTGCTTATTCCTCGGAGAGGATCGTTACCTCTTTCAGAGCCCCCTCTAAATACACTTGTTTTAAAAATCGATTCTGGACATTGCGCTGATATCCTTGGCAGGTCACACTCCCTAGAGCACAGCGTCCAGTCCAGTTTCCTTGATGAATCTGAGATTGAGCTGTGGGTCCATCGCTTGTATGTCCTTATCTGTTATTTGGTGCCTGCCCAAATATCTTATCCTCTTGTGGCTCAATGCCCCACAGGATTCCAGTATGTGGCTTAGAGTTTCAACGGTTTCACTGCAGATTCTGCAGAGTACGTACTCTGGTATAACTAGTTGCTTCAGGTGCTCCTTGAGACTGCAGGGCCTTGTTAGGGCCTCGTTAGGCCTTATTAGGCCTCATAGAATTCGTAGGTATATTTTTGTTTAGGCTGATACAAGCTTTGAGTCTTTTAAGGTTGTAGTTTCCTAAGAGTTTCTTAGCTTGTCTCAGACTATGGAGGTTGAGAAAATTGTTGGACTTTGTTTCTTCATACAGTATGCTGAATTCTTCGAGTAGGGTGTGTTCTCCTATACCGAAGAACGGTTCAGGTCTTATAAATGGTTCCACCGTCCCTGTTCTTGCAACAGAATTCGCTTTCTCGTTACCAGGTACCCATCAGATGGTCACTCTGTTGTTCTTACCTAGTCTATTCAGTTTGTGTAGGCATTCCCAAATGAGTTTTGACCTGATGACGGAAGCGTCAAGAGCCTTTATGACTACTTGACTGTCACACATTTTTGCTATGTTGCAATTTCTGTAATTTTTCTTAAGATTGATCCGAACGCACTTGTCTATGGCACATATTTCCGCCTGAAAGATTCTGATACATTCGCCCATGGATTCGTAGTGGTTAGTTTCAGGCCCAAACACTCCTGCATCAGTTCCTTCATCGGTCCTCGAGCCACTGTATACAACTTTGGTGTGTAGTTGCGCAGTCCATTCGTTGTGGATTTATCGCTCCAGTCTTCCTCATTGCTGAGCTTTATCGGGAAATTTGTATCGAAGTTAAATTTCCTGACACTATCATCTCTAGGTATCTCTAGGTATCTCCATCGCTGCGGTTGGGCAGCTATGCATTGATCCGGTGATGGAAAGGCACGCCAGTCTTCGCGCTTTACTGAAGGTCTTTCTTGTCGTGACCAAACTGGGTCATTGCGCCCATGCTCCGTATGTGATCATTGGTCTCACAATTGCAAAGTACATCCATCGCAGGATGTTCGGACTGCATCCCCATGCCTTTCCAGCTAGGCTCCTACATATCATTAGAGCACGGGTGGTCTTCTTTGATATCTCCTCTGCGTACTTTCGCCAGAAGCGTTTACTATCTAGATGAAGTCCTATATACTTTACTTCATTGACTGGTATCAGTGTTGTGCCTGATAGGCGAATCTCTTTAAGTCTCTGAAGTTGTCCTTTTTTTGTTAATGGTACTATCGTTGTTTTCGCCTGATTGATGTTGTGGCCGACCGTATGGCACCGTTCTTTGATTACTTTAATTCCCCGTTGTATGATGTCACCAAGAGTTTCCTCAAACTTTACCCTCGCAATCAATACAATGTCATCGGCATATACCTGACAGTTGATGCCAAGGCTGGTCATTTTTCCAGCAGTTCGTCTTCAACTTGGCTCCACATTAAGGGTGGTAATAACCCTCCTTGTGGAAGTCCTCTTGTTGTGTCTACCCTAATGGTTCCTATTTAGTGTTCAGCTGCTCACACATCCAGGTGGATACTGTACTGTTTACACCTTTCCTATCTAGCGATTGTTTGATTGTCTCCTGTGAGGCATTGTCGGTGGTCGCAACTTTAAGAGCAGAGGGTGGCGACGGTGTAGAGGTTAGTGTGTTGGCTTGTAACGATATTGCGACGACTGGAAGTTGAAAATCAACTTTCAGAAGACGGAAACAATCTTGTTCAGAACTCCATTGGCTGGGGCCTCTAGGGATACCAGAAAAAACTGGAAGAAATTGGCCATTATTGGACAAAATGGGCAGCCATTGGCGGTGAGAAGCGTAGTTAGATATCTAGGTATCTGGCTTGACCAGTATCTATATTTCGATAGACATATAGTTGCTTGTCTTGCTGGGGCCAAGAGGGCTTATGCTCTGACAAGGAGACTGTTTCATAGCAGTCAACTTGACTCCAGAGTGAAGGTCATTTGCTACGTGGCCCTTATAAGGCCGATCATCGCTTATGGTTGTCCATTGTGGTTTAATATAGCGCCTAGTTATATGGAAAAGATTCGGGTTTTGGAGAGACAATGTCTTAGGACCTGTCTCCGATTGTTCCGAACGCCCGAATCCAACTATATAAAATACTATCCCAACAAGGTCCTATACGATGGGGCTCAGTTGAATAGGATTGACAATTTCCTCATTAAGGTCACTCGAAGGCACGTTGCAAGGGCGATGGCCAGCGACAATAGTCTGATCTTTGGGGCTTACTACCCCAATGAAATGTACATAGAGAGTACGCTCCGGTCTGGCTTTATCCCGCCAGAGGCATTTATCCATATTGATGCAAAAGGGCTGGTACAGACGAGGGATGGTATCCCGGTATTATACCACCGCTACCGCAGCGCGAGAGATAAGCGGCTCATCCGCGGCGAGGGCATCGCCAATGCTCATGAGCTCCTCCGTTTTAGTACCGCAATATCGGAAAGGGATCAATTCGACACGGAAAAGCAATTCGGCGAATTTTGGTGGCTTGTTGAGGGGGGAGGGGTCAACATGCCCTCCCAGGACGGTGCGTTACTCTAGGTAACATCCTCTTAGCTTATAAGTTAGATTAAGTCAGCTAGGGCGTTTTTGGGAGAGGCCGGGCTCGCCAACGTGTGTTGGTGCTTCCGGGAGTTGACTGACGCTGTAAGGCTTCAGTCGGCTCACGGCGGCGCGTGTGCACGTTGACGACTGCCAGGCGCTCGGAAAGCAATTGGGATTTTGACCACTTGTTGCGCAAGGCAACGAGTGCTCAGAATCCTAATTATAGTTAGAATATGCTAAGTAGTTTAAGTAAGTAGAGTAGGTAGTTTGTAATTTGTTTTTTTTTTTTTTTTTTTTTTTTTTATATAAAAATATAAAATTTGATAAAGATTCCGAGTTTTCTTAACAATTTTCTCGATGAAAACATAATTATGTAAGATTAGTTCGTAAAATAGTTTTTAGGCCGAAAGGCAATAATTATAAGATAGAGTTAAGTTTAGGGCGTCCGCATAAGGATCAATAATCTAGAATAAGTATCCTGTTAATTTTAAGTTAGATTTAATCATTTTTGTCTAGTATTTAAATTGATATAAGCTAATAATTAATAAAAATGAATTTAAAAGTAAAAAAAAAGTAAGTGTGTTGGCTTGTTACCCGTGCAGTGCAGGTTCAATCCCCATGGGGAACAACAACATACGCCACCCATTCACATGCATCTACACCAAAAGGAGGAATTCTGCCTGGTAGTACAATGGGCCGTTACCGAGTCTGAGTGCTCTAGGATTTGGAATTCCTTTTTTACAAAAAAAAAAAAAAAAAAAACTTTAAGAGCGTTAACGCCAATTTCCGGCCGTAATTCTCATCACAGTAAGCAATTCATAGTCTAGTGAAAAAAAATTTTGAGTTCGAATATTCGCTGCTTGATGTTGGGGTACCAGTGAGACAACGTTTTGCCCGAAGTGTGGAGAATATTGCTGCTGTAGAGGCGTCCGTCGCAAACCAGCCAAATTAGTCAATATCATGGCGTTCTCAAGAATGGGCCTCTCCTTGACCACATTATGGCGAATTTTGTGTACGGATGTTGGCCTTCACCCTTAAAAAATCAAGCTGACTGAAGAACTAAAGAAACTTGATCATATGAAGCAACGTACATTCTCGAATTGCGTTCTGGACAAGGTGGAAGAAAATGAAGAATTTCATCTCAAAATCATCTTCAGCTATGAATCGCATTTTTGGTTAAACGGCTTCGTCAATAAGCAAAATATGCGTTACTGAACAGGTTAGGACCCTCATGTGCTTCATGATACAGCATTTCATCCGCAAAACGTCATTGTTTGGTGCGGTTCTCATGCTGGTGGCGTCATTGGGCCGTTTTTTTCGTCGATGAGAATGGCCGTCAAATCACGGTAAATGGTATTCGCTAGAGAGACATATAGGAATGTTATTTCTTTGAGCAATTGTATCAATTGGACATCAGTGATATGTGGTTCCAAGAAGACGGTGCCACAAGTCACACAGCGGGTGCAACAATCGAGTTATTGAAGTCTCAGTTCGGTGAACGTGTTATTTCGAGAAACGGACCGGGCTACATTAAATCAGTAGTCTATGCCAACAAGCCGCCGACGTTAGAGGAGCTCAGAGCCAATATTGAACGAGAAATAGCGGCCGTATGGGTCGAAATATGCGGCAGAGTAATCGAAAATTGGGTTCAACGTATCGGCCGCTGCATACAATCCCCGTGGTGGACATATGAACGAAGACGAATTCCATTCATAAATGTTTGTATAGTAATTCAAGCCTATAATTATTTTTTTGAGATATCTCAAGTAGTTAGCATTTTATTTAAAAAAGAATTTGTAAATTCCCTAATGAAAGACCCTTTATTTTGGTCTAATACAAATTAATACACTTTTATACACATGATTAACATTTGATGATATTATTGATATTTTTTAACAATTGGCTTTTAGACCAGAAGTGGTGGTGTAGGATAATCAGTGGATTACTAGAAACACATCCAACTCATAAGCAATGTTTATCTTGTTGTGGAACGAGCCTATGGTAATTCACAAATCAATGGTGAGTATAAACTATTTTTATAATTTTAATGCACCGTTAGTTCGACATACCCCAAACTTTAATACTGTTAAATTTAATAGAAGAAAAAAAAGACAACCGACTTCTGTGAAGTAAACGTGAAAACCCTCCTCTTTATTTAGCTATATATGCCAAAGGTAACTTCGAATATAGCATGTCAATATACATACAAAGTGTTTTAGTTCGGCAAAGCTTGAAGGAGGAAAAGTGTTACCAAGTTAAACAAATTATTTAAATATTATTTCAATTTTGCTCAACAAATACACTTTTATACTTCAGTAAGCTTTGACATTACCCCACAGATGTCGTCAGATTGAAAACTAGTTTGGAGTTCGACCACAGCTCAAAACTACACTGCAAGTATGCAAATCAAAGATGAAAATCTACAAATTAGAGGAAATACACTAGAATACCACAAAATATTTGAAGACATTAAAAATACTGCAGTAGAATGTAGTATGATAAAATATTATAGTCTAAGTTCCACACCAGTGCCACAAAGGAATAAATGGTTTAGTAATGAATGCAGATTACTTAAGCGAGGTATGAGACAAAATATGAGAATATGTCGTAAAGACCCCAATAACATAGGAGAAAGATCTGAATATATTGCCAGCAGGAAACTATACCCATCAACATTGAATGCAGCTAAAAAACAGTAAAACGAGAACATATCTCAGCAACAGCAAAACACTAAAAATAGCAGGGGCTTCTGGAGAGCAATCAAAAGCGTCCATCCGAACTATTTCCCACAAAACCCTATCTCAAATGATGTTTGGGACAATTATCTCAAAGAAATGTATAGTTGAGTATAGTCTTTTTGGTGACACCTATCGTGCTTTCCTTGACAGAGACATAAGGCTAGGGGAGTTAATATACATAATACTAAAATACGGAATAATAAGCAACGGGCCCAGATAAGATCTCGAGCGAATTCCCAAAGTATCTACCAAACCTATGGCTTGAATATCTGCGCTCCCTCTTTCAGCGTCTCTTCGATAACGAGGGAACGAACACTTCAGAACTACTAAGAGCTGATATAACGATGGTATATAAAAAAGGAGACAACTATTTAATAGCAAAACTATCCATTTGTATTGAAAATGTCGTAATGAAAGCTTACACCCAAATCTTAACAAACAGACTTCAGGAGTAGTCAGAAGAAGCAAAGTTAATCCCCGAATTTCAAAACGGATTAAGAAAAGGACGTGGTTATGTTGATAATCTCTATCTATCCTACGCTCAATTATCGATGTTACTCTAGCAAAAACGAAACGAGGTTTCTTTTTGGTTTTTGTTGACCTTAAAGGAGCATTCGATAATATCAATCATGGAAAGTTGTGGATGCACCTAAGATCTATTGGATTGAGTGGAAAAATGATCCATGCATTTCAATACATTTACTCAAAAACCAGAAACGAATGGCCTAACTGAAAAGACAAACTTCACAAGAGGCGTTCTACAGGGTGACCCATCAAGTGCTCTGCTTTTTAATTTATACGTAAATGAGCTTGAAGAATTTCATATGAGCGATGGTCTCACAGGAATGCACATTTCAAAGAGAGTGAATGTAATTTTGATAGCTTACGCTGAGGATATGACATTAAATGCAAATAAATCAAAAATTATGAATTTTGCCAAGAGGATTTTGTCCAGAAAGGTACTTATACCAAGAAGATTGGATTGAAGTTGTTGATAATTTTGATCATCTGGGAGTAAACTAGAATCGCACTGGTTCTTGAAATGAATCCATTAATATCGTTAAAACTAAAGCAAGAACAGCAACAGCGATGGCTGATACATCTTTGAAGAGTTGGTACATGGAGAACTGGGATGGGCGAATAAAAGTGTTTGAATCAACTATTAAATCGACCGCACTTCACTGTGTTGAAATATGGGGACTGGAAGCTAGAGATAAAATTGAAGTTACTTGGACTAGCCAACAACTCACAAAGCAACGTAGTTCGTGTAGAGACTGGAACTATCCCATTAACATACGAAATAGCGAAAAGGACCTTGAATTTCTGGATGAAGCTGTTAAATGTCCCCGATGACCGCCTGCTAAAGAAGTGTTATGCTGAAGTTTTAAGAATCCATTTTTCTTTTATTGCATAATTTTACTGATGTATGGGAACAACAAAAATAAGCAGTCGTAAGACGATCTTACGAAAGCATTTTAGAAGACAAGAAGAGAGCATTAATAGAACAAGTTTTCAGGAAAGCAACTAGCTCAACTACAGGAGCCTCACTATAGGCTGGCCTCATATTTGAATTTGGCCTCTAAACCGTCCATCCATAAAGTCATCGCGCAAATAAGGTGTGCCAACAGGTATGCCCATAGGATAATTCTGCACGGCGACAGACATAATTTCGATCCAACTAACATTTATACGATTTGTAACACGCATGAGGATGACACTATTGAGCACTTCCTCCTAAGACGCTCAATTTTTAATACAGTGAGAAACCATTTCCTGTTCTCTAATGGATTGGCTCACCTAAGAAGCATAATGGCTGTCGAAGACGAAAACATTGCAACTAATATTTACAAATATGTCATCAACTAACTAGCTTAAGCTTAGAGCTTTTATACTAAATGAATGATCCAGGTTTCTTATTAAGTCAGGGTGGCGACGGTGTGGAGGTGTGTTGGCTTGTGACCCGTGCTGTGCAAATTCAATCCCCATAGGGAACAACAACATACGCCACCTATTCATATGCCTCTAAACCAAAAAGGAGTATTTCTGCCTGGTAGTACAATGGACCGTTACCGAGTCTGAGTACTCTGGGATTTGGATTTCCTTATTTTTTCTAAAAAAATAAAAAAACATAGGGACGGGCTACAGTCCGCTTGGGCGAACTGTTGGATACCCTATTCTTATTCCTATCCCTCATAAGTGGGCGTGACAAAAGTCTAAGTATAGTTGAATTGTTAAGAACGCTCTACATATTTTGTTATATAACATTTAAAGGATTTTATAAAAAAAAAAAAACGCTCCCTAGCTCAAACTTGGGTATTTCAATAAAATTGTTTTATTTAATTGTGGGCGTGTGAGTAGGCGGATTTTAAAAAAAATTAACACATGAGAATAAAGGGCCCCTAGAGAGTATATATTATAAATTTCAGCTCCCTAGCTCAAACTTTGAATTTTCAAAAAAAAAAAAAATTAATTGTGGGCGTGTCAGTGGGCGGATTTTGAAAATATTTACACATGAGCATAAAGGGCCCATAGAGAGTATATATTATAAATTTTAGCTCCCTAGCTCAAACTTTGGATTTTCAAAAATTAATATACCCTTAGAATAGGGTATAAAAAAATTATTTTATTCATTTGTGGGCGTGTCAGTGGGCAGATTTTGAAAATTGTTTATCCCGAGCAGTTTTAGGAGTCATTTTTTTTTTTTTTTTTTTTTTTTTTTTTTATTAAAAAAAGGAAATCCAAATCCCAGAGCACTCAGACTCGGTAACGTTCCATTGTACTACCAGGCAGAAATCCTCCTTTTGATGTAGAGGCATGTGATTGGGTGGCGTATGTTGTTGTTCCCCATGGGGATTGAACCTGCACCGCACGGGTCACAAGCCAACACACTAACCTCTACACCGTCGCCACCCTTTTAGGAGTCATAGATCATATATAAAAAAAATTCAGCTTTCTAGCTCAAAATTCGATTTTTTCCAAAATTTTGTTTTTTGAGTTTGTGGGCGTGTCTGTGGGCGGATTTCAAAAATTCGTAAACTTGATTATTTCGGGACCCTAGAGAGTATATGGTTAAAATTTCAGCTCTCTAGGTCCAGTTTAAAGGCCTAATTTTTGCCGACAGACGGACGGACGGACGGACATGGCTAGATCGACATTACTATCGATGCTGATCATAAATATAGTAACTTTTAGGGGTCTACGGGCAATATTAAGGTATGTTACAAACTATGCGTCAAAATTAATATACCCTTAGAATAGGGTATAAAAAAGTCTCTTAATAAGTACTGAACGTGTATTGTTAATGATTCTGGAAACTAATTACTAATATTTGGTGTAAAATATTTTGCCTTATATTAACTCTATTTTATATGAAAAAAAAATCATTACCAATTTTGGGAAATTATGTACATTGTTGTAAATCAATTTGTAAAAGCACAGCTTATAGCAAATAAATATATCTATCTATCTACGAGTATCTATCTATCTATCTACTTCAGTAAATAAATTCGCATATCAAAGTGTAATACGCCTACGCCCCTGGTAGGGATGCAGTAAGGTTATAAATATGATCCCTCTTATTCAAATGTCACTCAATTTGATAGAATGTCTAATCCAGTAATGATAATAATTACGTTATTAATAAACACATACAGCCGAATTCAAAAAAAATACTTAACTTGCTTCTAATTCACAAATAAACTACAAATCCACATTGTTAATTCCCGGCTTATTAATAAAAAATCATGTCCATGCATTAGCTGATTGTCGTTAAGTAATAAATGGAATGGAAATTGATAATCGTTAAGTAGAAAATTGTATGGAGATACCACATCCAGCATTTCATTTCGTTCAAAGATTCGCTGTCAGTTGTCAAAAAAGCCTGTCAGTTATATTTTTACGTAATTACTAGTTAATTGCATGTTAATCAACGTCAATTAACTTTAAAAAAGTAGTTCATTAAGCTTTTTCAGTTAATTCATTGGCTAAAGATAATTCACCCTTAATTTGCGTTTATTAATTCGACTGATAATCTTGCGGGTCAATAAAGTCAACTTAATTTAACACTCAATACGATCGATTGTGTAATAATAAAATGATCACAATTACGTTACTAACAAACACACATCCTTTTCGGTAAATTAAGCCAATTTAATTTTAATGAAAATGTTCGAAATAAAATTGACCTTCAGCGGCAGAAGCAGGACGCCCAAAAGATAAATTCTTTAAACGAGTTCAAACGCATTTAATTCACTCAAACGTAAGTTCAATATAGAATGAGCCCCACCACTATGAAGTCACGCCAAGAACCGCAGGATTTAAAGTTATTTTTCAAATACCAGTCACGTATTTCATCAATATGCCAGTATATACGAAAGACAGAGACTTCGTCTGCTTGTCGCACAACAGCGCTGGTTCGCTTTCCGGCTGATTTCTTTCCTATTTTCATTCGCTTGCTACTTTAGCTGTCATTTTCTCCCTGTCATCGTCTAAATCTGCCAGGACTTGTGTGCACTCATACTGTGAAGTCGGACAAAAAGTTGATGTCGCCTTTGATGCGAAAAACGTGACTCTATTCTAGAAAAAGGGGCCATTGGTTCATTGTTTTCGAGTTATGCAGCGGCATGTCCTTCAAAAGCGTGTGTGTCTCTACAGGAACTTTATTTCTGTTGTAATATCGCAACTAGCTATTGGTAAAATCATTACTATTTCTGCAAACTATCCGCTGATGTTGAGCATGTCCTGATGATCCAGCCCAGAACTATGCTCTACGGTCCTCTATACCGAATTAAGTGAGCATGAAAAAAGGATTCAGTATCTCTATCACTGAGTCCCTTAAAAATACGAAAAAAAATGCAAGTGGCTATTTGTTTTTGTTATTGATAGACAACAATACTACCAGCACCACAACTACCACTCCCGGGAGCAGAACTGTTTCATTAAAGTTGAATGTCGTGAACAGCTGTGGCACGTGTATAGATTTGACAAGGGATATAGGTATACATTTGTCGAGTATAGAAACACTTTACTTGCTTTATTGTATCTCACCTGTTGCGATATTTATTTGATGTTGATTTATGGCAATGACATTTTGGATAATGCTTCGTAGGTATCATTATTATTTGAATGAGGATACATAATTGATGCGGATTAACGGGGATTATGGAAGGAAATTCGTGACCAGATGGGCATTTGGTGTGTGAAGGACTTTAAGTTTAAGGTATTCGACTTTAATGTAAGGGAATGACTTAATTGTCATGCTCATGGTCGCAAGTCCTTTAAATATCTAATTCCGACATAATACACATACAACTGCAATTGATCCAACAGATAACGCACGTCAATTAAGCGAGAAAAAGAGAAGCTTGACGCACAACCTTTTTCTGCTATTTTGGGTGCAAAGATTTCACAGATATTTCTCCTGGCAGGACATTGTCAAGCGATTAAATATTCCAAACACGATGCCTGTCGAAAAAGTCGCTCATGTCAAAGAAACAAGATACGCACACAAATTGTTTTGTTTTTGAAGTTCCATACAAAAGAAAAAAAAATGACGTCACTTTCCCATTCTATTTTTTTTTTAAAGCATTGGTAGATACTTTCTCCTGTCATTTCATTTGTTGAAAATGCCATTTTTAAAATTGCTATCCCATCAGAGGGACAATTCATGAAACAAATAAGAAAACAAACAACGACATTGAACAGGACGAAATCTTCTGTCGTGTTTTTCCATCTAACAACTTAATTGACTAAAAGTTTTGAAATAATGAGATAACTTGGAACAATTGGCCAATTAAAGGAAATTTATATACTCGTACCACCGAAAACATGCTAAAGATAGAGGAATGTAAAACACAAATCCACTTTTCAGCGAAACGCGTTTGACGGTTCAAGTTATTAACTTGCAAATTTAAATTTAAAAATAAAAATTTAAATTTAAAGAATCGTGATTTGCAATGATTGGGTTGATGGAAGCACTCCCGGCCAAAAGATAAACGTGCATTGGCTTCACCATCAACTTGTTTGTTATCTCATTGGGCCATCGGACACGAGACTATTTCCACCCGAATAATACCGGTTCCGGTTGCATACCATACCTCGAGCGCACACGGGAGTATTTGTGCCGGCAGAAACATATTAGCCGTGTTTCGTTGGTAAGTGTATACCCAGCTCAGCTACATTTAACACGTAAACAATAACAAAAGGAGTGCTGACGATAAAGAGGTCAGCAGTCGAGGACTGAGACGGAGTGAACATGAAGTGTTGATGCCATGAAGCGACTAGATGGCGGTAAAATAAGTTGGGAGCAAATATATTCCGATTGTTATGCAGGGGATGTGTTCGTCGATTGAACAAAAAAATCCTCATTTCAAAGAAAATTATGCGAAGAAATTTAAAAAAAAAAAATGTCAAAAATAAGCATCCGTTCTTTTCCTTGCTGTCAAACACAAAGGATTTTATGATGATCAAAAATCTTTCAAAAAATAAAATACGTTTGGATTTGCATCCTTGCCTTAATAATAATCCAAATCGCACTCTTTTAAAGTACAAACACTGCGAACACATCCTTAAAAATGAAAAGTGAATATAGAATACGTTCTACTTGTTTTATTGTAAAATTATGCTGAGCTGGGTATACATTTATCACGAAAACACGGCTATTGTATGCCTTTTCGCTCTGGTAGATTTCACAAAAAGCGTTAGAGTCGAATGACAATAAATTTTTTCAGACCTTATATGATGAAAGTTGTGTATGTATTTGTTTTCTACCTTGTAAAGGGTCTTTCATTAAGGACTTGACAACTTCTTTTTTAAATCAAATGCAAACTACATACTTGAGATATCTCAAAAAAAATGTATTGGCTTGAATTACTATCAAAACATTTATGAATAGAATTCGACTTCGTTCATTATGTCCCCCACGGGAACACACAATGGACCTCACATTGGTCTAAGTGTGGTGGCAGCAAAAAGGTAGCTGCCCAACCGCAGCCATGGAGGTGTTACTGGAATTAACCTCTCTACACATCATGGTGATGAACGCGGCAGACAAAACAATCCTAAGGATGGCGAAGGAGGGAATTGGAAGAGGGAAATGCATCGGTTCGAAAGAACGCGGTGACTTACTCAAAAAAAACTCCCACTTCCTGCAGCAGGAAATTCAACTTCGAGAAGAATTTCCAGATAAAGCTCAGCAATAAGGACAATTGGAGCAATGAATCCACAACTTATGGACTGAGCAACCACACAACAAAGTGGTACACGGACGGCTCGAGGACCGAATAGGGAACTGTTTGGGCTAGGGTTGCTCATAATACATCGATACATCGAAAATAACGATGTTTAGTATTCGATTGTATCGAATCAATCCGATGCATCGAAAGCATCCGATGTTTAACTATGCATCGATGGATTTCAGTCGATGCATCGAAGCATGAAATCTACACATACACAGTGTCTCCTTGATTGCATTAATGAAGGATATGAGAAATTATAACGTAATTTGTAATAAGCTATTTTCGACAGCCAACACATAAACAAGAACACATGTAAGACGAGGGAACACGATGCGACGACCGAGACCGACGTTCGCACCACAGACACAGATACATAGAGTTCAAAAAGCTTAATTTTGAAGACCCCATAGCTTGTGCCCACGCAATCCATAAAATTAAGGAGATGTTGATGAAGGACCTTCTTAATGAAAATCCAATAGAATCAGATTCGGATAGTTCCGACAAAGTATGGGAAGATTTCAGCCTTTGGAGCCACCATCAAAAGCTCGTTCACAGAAATTGGAAGGCGAACAAAAGCGAAGAAAGTGTTTTTGATGAACTTTCCGTCTACTTAAGGGCACCTGTTGGTCGCCTTAGTGAAAATCGCTTGGAAAATTGGTCCGAATACAAGCTCCAATTTCCAAAACATTTTAAAGTTGTTTTTAAATATTTAACTATGGTAGCCAGCTCAGTACCTTCGGAAAGGCTTTTTTCGAAAGCTTCCCAGGTATTGAGTCAGCAAAGAAATAAAATCCAAGGAAAGCGGGTAAACAAAATATTGTTTATGCAAAGTTTGGAGCGGAAGTATTGGGTTTGCAATTTTAATAAAACTCAGTTAAATTAAAAACCTTGGATAACGTCTTATTTTTAGCTCATTTAATACAATTGTCGATGTTCTTAATCGATGCCTCGAAAACATCGATGTTTTTAATCAATGCATTGATTATAATCCATGTAACGTTTCGATGCATTAAATCGAATAAAACATCGATGTATTTTTTGAATGAGCATCTCTAGTTTGGGCCAGGAACTAAGCACTACGAATCCATGGGCAAATGTACCAGCATCTTCCAGGCAGAAATATGTGCCATAGACAGGTGCGTTCGAATCAACCTCGAGAAAAACTACAGGAATTGCAACATAGCAATAATGTCTGACAGCCAAGCAGCCATAAAGGCTCTTGACGCCTACGTCATCAAGTCAAAACTCGTGTGGGAATGCCTGAATAGACTAGGCAAGAACAACAGAATTTCCACCTGCTGGGTACTTGGCCATGTTGGCATTACAGGCAATGAGGCAGCGGACTCTCTAGCAAGAAAAGGGGTAGAGGAACCCTACATAGAACCTGGACCGTTCTGCGTGATAGGAGAACACACTCTACGCGATGAGTTCAGGAGACTGGAGGAAGAAACAAGGGGCAAAACCTTTCTCATCCTCCAAGATCTGAGGCAAGCAAAGAAACTCTTAGGAAATTATAACCAAAAGAGATTCAAAGCTTGTATTAGCCATAACAAAAACAACCTAAGAATCCTAACAGGCCTCCTCACGGGGCACTGTAGACTCAAGGAGCACCTGAGGAAAATGGGCATTTTGGAGGACGGGCTCTGCAGATTCTGCCGTGAAACCGCCGAAACTCCAGACCATATACTGGAATCTTGTGGGGCACTGACCCACAAAAGGATGAAATATTTGGGCAGGCACCAAATAACAGACAAGGACATACAAACCATGAACCCACAGCTCATTCTCAGATTCATCAAAGAAACTGGACCGGACGCTGTTCTCTAAGGAGTGTGACCTGCCAAGCATAAATCAGAGCAACACCTCGATACGCTTCACAAAAGAAGTATCTAGAGAGGGCTCTGAAAGAGGGCATGAACCTCTCCGAGGCACAAGCAGCGGACACAATAGACCAATAGGTCGCAGTGTAATATACCCTAACTAAGTATTATTATTATTTTTAAGTGTGTCGGCTGTATCTGACAGTCACCTCAACCTAACCTTACCTCTTTAATCTACTTTATGGTTTTAACACGGAAAAAGTAGTGCGTTAAACGAAACTCACTTCATCCTTTCTGAGACACAAACAAATGTTCTTTCGATTACTGTAAAACCCCCAATATCTATTTGAATTTTTTTTTGTCTGTGCATAGAAGGAAATAAAGAAGTCAGGAAAAAATCCCCCAAGGGGAGCCGAGCGCCATCTTTCATTAATGTCACTGACTTATCTAACCGCACTCGTATATAGGTACATCTTACGGTTCAAAAGTCAATATTGATAAGTTAAATATTCCACACACCGGAGTCCTGTAAATCGATCGAATGTGGGAATTATTGACATGTGGCCATCCATGGACAGTAAAGGTTACGCTATCCATAAAGCTGAAAATCGTCACTGCAAATTCGTATCATAAACAAAACAATGTAAGTTAACGAAGAAATTCAAAACGACCATAAATAAAGTGTGAAGATGACAAAATCCAAAGCAGCTCCCTGTAGATACTGGTTTACGAGCGGTAGTCCGACACTGTGGATTACAAGAGCACTTTTCTCACACATCTTAAAATGTATGACCATCTTTACGTATCGCCGCACCGTGAAATGATATCTGGCAGTTTTGCAACTGCTACTACTTTTGTTTATCGTTTTTGCATATCAGCCAGAGTACAGTCACACAGGGATGAAGCCGTTGTATAGAGGGACTAAAATAAATTGAAAACGTGTTTATGGCAACAAGAAGAAATTGATTAAATTGGGTTTACTTAACAATATTAATTTGTCCATCAGGAGTAAGAAGTTTATGGGAGTTGCTAGAGTTTAATGAATATTTGGTTGCCTTTATTGGTTTGGATAAATCATATTTGCTTTGTGCTCTATGACAGATTCAAAATGATTTCATTCAAATATTCAACCCTGTACCTATGCTTCGTTGAATTGACGTAACGGTGCAAGCTCACGTTTTACGGGTTTTCTTTCTAATTTTTGCCAAATTTTGGATGGATTTTTTGTACAGCGCGGTCGAAATGCGGTTGGATGCGATACTGAATATTGTGGTGGAGTGAAATAACGCCGAATGAAATAAGGCCAAATGCAAACATTTCTGCCTGGTATTACAATGGTCAGTTACCGAGTCTGAGTGCTCTGGGATTTGGATTTCTTTTTTTTTAAGAAGTTCGACTTTTCAACACATCAGAAACGCAAACTCAAATCTATCTGGCGGTTATTCCAATTCGCTCTCAGCCAGTCATGGAACTGGTTGCGGTTTTGATAGTCACAAAAGTCGGAGAATGTTTTGTGGAATCGAAGTTAGAGACATGCGCGTAAGCTCGCCTACTTTTGTTCCTTCTGTTAGTGGTGGGTGTGAGGTGAATGTATAGCAATGGAAGGTGTGTATGCAAACAGGCTATTTCTACCGGCATAAAGCCGATTTTGAAGGCAAGGTGACTTTGGTCTGCGGTAAGAAACGGCAGGAAATTTTCTACCGATTTTGAGCTGTTGTAAAGGGTAGTTGTGCGTCTGATGTTGTAAATTTTTGTGCAGGTGTACCGCAAGGTTCTGTGCTTGGTCCTATCCTTTACAATTTGTTTACATGTGATCTCCCAAGTCTTCCACAGTGTGAAATAGCTATTTATGTTGACGATATCCCTATACTTTCTTCGCATGAGTTCGGTCTCGACATTGAGACGAATTTAAAAAATGCGATTGAAATATTGCAATGTTTTCTCTCCAAATGGAAAATAAAGCTGAACGTAGAAAAAATCCAAGCTATCTTTTTCACCAGAAAAAGAAAACCTTGCTTTCTTCCAGCCGATCAATTAAGTTTAAATGGCCACTTAATAGCATGGAAACCTTTTGTTAGGTACCTGGGTATACCCTTCGATCAAAAACTTACATTCAACAACCACATTTTAGAAACAATTAATAAAGTAAATATAGCCATACGAATGCTTTATTCGTTTATAAACAGGATATCATTACTTTCAAATGATAATAAAATAATAATTCATAAGACGATATTCCTATCTATGTATCTTACTGTACGGTTGTATAGTGTGCGGTAATTGTGCTAAGAGCCATATTAGAAAGCTTCAAATATCCCAAAATAAAATATTAAAAATGATGCTTAATCTTCCCTGGTATTATTCTACAATAGACTTACATGGTAGAGCTAATGTTGAATTGATCTCCTCCAGGATATACAAGCTAAATGATACAATGAACTAATAGTGAATATTTTGTGTTCACTATTTACCGATATATTTTCATTTCTTATTTATCTTTTTGCTTTTGTTAACTTAATAATATTTATTTAACTGTTCAAATAATTACCTATGGATTTAAGTATGTATCTATTTATTTGTTTATTTATTTATTTATTATAATATTTATACATATACTATTTGTTTTTTTATTTATTTATTAATTATGATATATTTATCTATTTGTTTATTTATTTTATTTATTTAGTTATTTATGTATTTATTCATTTATTTATTTATTTATTCTTTTGAATATTATTATTATTTATTTATTTTTTTTTTTCTTTAATTTGAGGGTTTTCTCATGATTTTCCTCTTTAATAATAACAGTTTCATATTTATTTGTGTAATAAATAATAAATGATTCTGTTGAAAGACAAAAAACAAAAGATGTCAAATATCTGCAATTATATAATATAAATTGGGCGACAACGTATTTTTATTTCATGAAGCAAGAATAAACTAACTAACTAACTAGTAAACAGATTAAAATCTATCTTTCACAAAATGATCTTTAAACTCGCCTGCAGTCTGGCTTTTGTGCATTGATTAAAGTTTGCGAGAACATCAGGTGCGCAATTGATAAAATAAAATTACAGTAATAGCACTTCTCCAAAGCATTCGCCTGCGTCGATCATTCCATATTAGTCTTGAAATTAAATTATTTCTTCTTTTGCTCCGCTATTGCAGTTAACTTGATTTTATCTTACCTTAACAACAGATCACAGGCTGTGTATGCGAAAAAATATCGTCCTTTCTCAAAACTCTACGAGGACTCCCCCAAGATTGTGTCATTGGACCACTGCTGTTTTATATGTACATAACTGACCCCACCACGAAAATAGATTGTTCGCCAATACACCTTTGGCTTGATGACTTAAAGTTGTACGTTCACTTTCCCTTCCTTTCCTACAGTGTGGGCAAATGAAAACAAATCGATCGCTCATCCAACCAAATCACAGGCCATTACAATTTATAGACATCCAGTTGTTATGTCACTGTGTCCTCCCCTTCTTCTTGACGATGCTGCCATTAACTTTGTTGAAAAAGCAAAAAACTTGGGTGTGATAATAAATAATACTCTTGAATGGACTTGTCACATTGGGTGCCTACGGGGTCTGTCTGTCAACAGGAAATACCTGTCACATTCGACAACGCTTCACCTGGTTAGGTAACTGATCCTACCAATAATGTTTTATGGAAGTGGACTTTTCCCTTGCTTAGACTCAACGTCTGTTAGAAAAATTAATGTTGCATCTAACAACTGCGCACGGTATGTTTTCTTTGGTTTGCATATATCTCAGAATACAACAAACTTATTTTGAACGGTTCTTTTGATGCTCACTTAAAGCTTAGAACTCTGATTTACAGGGCCTAAAATCTAGCTCCTCCAACCATTTCCTTATGCGAATTGAAAGGGACCTACAACTTGAGCCGAATACGAAATAAAAATTTGAGATGATTCTCATGACAATTGATTGTCTTGGATGTTTGTCAGACGTTCGCAAGAGGCACCGGCGGGTTTTGAACCGGGGATCTTTCGATAGTAGCCCAACATACTATCCACTGGACCCACAAAAATTATGTTTTGAATCAAACATAATCCCTTTGGATCGAATAATGGTTAAGGAAAGACAGTTTTCGACAAAAAGTAGGTTAGGTTAGGTTAGGTTAAACAGGGGTATGCAGTTAGCATACAGCACTAGGCACCAGAAGGGCCAATCGCGATCCCTAGGGAACTGATTGAAAACCAAAACTTCAAAAAGAGAAAAACCTAAACATTTTCCCTAAACAAAACATCCAATCCTCCTGCAGAATTTTACCAGCTTCCTCTGGTCTGTGTCGCTCAGCTCCCCTAATTCCTCGAAGAAATATTTTCCTAGAAACCTCCTACGATTCCGTGCCATGCCCTCGCACTCACACAGTATGTGCGTTATGTCTTACTCAGGCTGTAGATCCCCACACAACCTGCATGTATCCACGTCTACCAGTCTAAGCCGCCTAGTACTCTTCCTTAAGAGACAGTGGCCCGACATAATCCCAACTACTGTTCTAAGCTCTTCCTTACTCAAGTTGAGAATTTCCCTAGATAGGTCAACCATTTTTAAGATTTTCTCATTTATTATTCCCTTAATAACCAAAAGGAGTGGTTTAATGTCCACACCTCCACTATTCTCTAGTTCCCTTCCTTTTCTCGCTAGCTCATCGGATTGCTTATTCCCCTCTAAACCGCTGTGTCCCGGTACCCAGCACAGTCTTACTCGGTTCCGTCTGCATACTGGTTTTAGCATGTGCGACAGTTTCTAGCTGTCTCAGAATTGATGTTTACAGACTCTAAGGCCTTAAGTGTGGCCTGACTGTCGCTGTAGATGGCGATATCCCTTCCGGACATAGATCCCATCTGCAGTATCGCTACCGCACTTAGAATAGCCAGAACTTCCAATTGGAAGACACTGCTTGTGTCCGGGAGTCGGATAGACTATGTTAGGTCTGGATCAACAGATAAGATGCCAGAACCTATTCCCTCCCCTGTCCTAGAACCGTCTTCCAAGGTCATCTTGTAATAGTCTCCAATCCAGTTGCGATTTAATTTGACCAAACAATTTCAAACAATTGGCAAACATTAAACAATGAGAATAATATATATTATAAACAATAAGGGACCAAGGTGACTTCCTTGAGGTACACTCGAAGCAACTTGAACCGAACATTTTAAATGCATACAAACTGAGTACTAAGCAATGCGCTAAGATATTTTAAAAGATTCGTGTGAAAACAAAAAAAAGGGAATGGGAAAAGTGTTGGCAAAAATATGTGGAGACTATTGGGGATTGGTAAAGTTCTTCTGCGATACCTGGTGGTGAACAAAATAAACAAAAAGAGGACGTTGTGAGCTGTCAATCTCCATAGTAATCTCACCTGCGATAGCTGACGGCGAACACAATGCAATATTTATATAGAGGACGGAAAACTAATGAACTTCCAATCCTCAAGTCTTATTGGTATATAGCTGCTCAACAAATTAATATTAAACGGTAAACCACAACAAACCAAAAATGATGGTGAAAAGGTCACAATAGTTAACATAAGAAGTGAACATAAAGTTTTTGGAATGTCTGCAATGAAATGGAATTCAAGCGGGTTAGCTAAAGTTTTCAATGTCGCAGCTAGAGGTTCGGAAATTAAATAAATTCACTACCCCGCAATTATCCACAATCACTAGATCGCGAAAATTGATTTGGAAAGTAAAAATATGATAATAATAAATTCGACACTTAGTTTCGTGAACATACGTCTAAGACACATATTTTAATTTCACAGCAAATCAGCTGTTTCACAGAAGAGTGGAATCAACGCCACCTACAGCTGAGCATTTTGTATAATTGAATATGCATTCCAAATTTAACATTTCTGTAACAGGTGGATATTTAAAGTGAACATATCGTTTTACTGGAACTTGCATTGCTGACCTAATATATAAGATATAAGTTAGGAATGAAATGCGTCTCATGTTGAAAAATAATTTGAATTCGGAGATGAAAAACAATTCTATCAGTTGAAAGTCTCTGACTTATCGAACAGTCCTCGTACATATTACATTCAAGTTCCCCCATATGGCACTTCCTTAAAAATTAACCTTAATATGAACGTATTACAGTGGCCGCCATTTGCTACATCAACTAAGGGCCACAGGATCCAAAAAGGTTTGACATTTAATTTCATTTTAATGTGAAAATAGTGTTGAATTCTAATGGCAGTGGGCCGCTTCGCCCCATATGAAAACGGAAAAAGGGTACAAAGTATGGATAATGGCTGACATCTATTAATGGCCATCTGGAAGGGTTTTTTTTGTGAATGAACATAATTTAGGAACACCCTTTCAGGTACGCAATCATGTTTTCGTCCCTTTAATGGCTTTAATTTGCATCGAGGGAGATTTTCGAGCAGCCTCTTGCAGGGAATCGCCTTTTATGTGTACTGATAAGAATTTAATGTGTGTGTGTGTGTACCATCGTAATTGTCAAACGAAATTAAATACCCGAAATGTGAAGCCAGGACCCAACCACTACTAAATTGCAAGGGGATTTCGCTACGTTAAATTGTTTTTACTTTAATTTATTAGAGCGATTATATTCCTCCATAAGAACATTGAATTGGGATAAAGTTCTGCACAAATTATTGAATGTCCTTGGAAGGAATTATGCCAAAAGTGCACAAAAAGCGGCGAAGTAATATTGCAGACCCTAGTTTTATTTTAAACTGTGATGAAGTTTTCCTTCCGAAAAGACATCGCATTTTTGGGGAAGTTCCAGACCAACACACATTTGAAAAGGTAGCTATAATTGTTTTTGTTTCGCATAGTGTTTTTTCTTGTTCTAAATGTTTATTGAAGCAATACACACTTTTCAGTTATAATTTTGTTTTTACAAATCATTAGAAAACCTTTTTGAATGGGTAAATTAAAAAACATCTTGAAATTGAATTTTCAATCCTTTCAGCAGAGTCCGGAAGTAGGTAATAAAAGTTTAGCAACCCTTTAGAAGGGGCGCAACATACATAATTGTGTATATATAAATGTTTTTATGAAGACGTATGAACGACACTGATTCAAAATGACCAAAATAAGGCAGGATGACATGAAATTCGTAGATCTTAGTTCCGGTTTAAGCAGACATAAGGACATTTGAATTAATGATTGTGAAATTATGAATAGTGAAATATGTCACTGCTCTATTCTGGACGTTTTAAATGTCGGCAATCTTACAAAATCCGATGATATCCTCTCTACGATTGATATACCCTACTATATAGTTGGGTATAGAGCGGAGTGGCCAGATAATGCGGTATTTAATTCATGTGACATTGTGCTATTCTACTCTGCGGTAGGGATGGAGAAAACCGATCAATTAAACCGAAATCGGGTTTTTGTTTCGTTTAACCGGTTTTTGTTAAAGCGGTCAAGACCGGTGTATTTTTTTGATCCAATAACCGGATAAACAAAAGGCCTGTTTCACACCAGCAAAATATGCAGACAATACTGAAAACTCCTTCGTGTAAAAATGTTCTGTCTCTTAAGAAAATTCAACACACCCATTTAACCAAAAACATGAATACAGCAGCAAACAAGGATCTCAAGCAAATCTGTTTTGTAAAGAGGAAACAATGTGAACTTGAAACTTAGAATTTATCAACACTGCACGGCTTTCAGCTGAGTTTTGGAAAGCTGCCAAAACTATAAACGGGATGCACAATAGGATTGGACCATCCTTGCAAGCGTTTGAGCTTCGGGACTACTTTGAGAATCTGCTCAACACCCCTCGCTTTTTGCCGCTTCCGTACTAAGCAGGTCCGCTTTTCCTCAGCGCAGTTCTATAAGAATTGTTCGACCGAATTTTTGTCTGCTTTGAGCGAATTATCTAATAGGATATTCGAGACAGCAAGTGTTCCCGATGGGTTTAAAAGAGCAATTATATAACCGCTGCAAAAAAAAGTTGATTACAATAACCCAGCGAACTACAGGGGTATTTAATTTTTAAATACTTTGATTGAGTTATTGAGTACCCTGGTTTTCAATAGACTGACGAAGTGGGTCGACAAAGGAGTTCAAATCACTAATAACTGGTCAAGCTGGCTTTAGGAAAAACTACTCGACTGTAGGCCAGATATTCACCTTGGTTAATACAGCGGATAGTTTTAAAAGAAGGAGCCTTGTTCGTAGATTTTCGTTTCGGCTTCGATTCCATTGCCCTTGAGGCACTTTTTTTTATAAAACTTATAAGATGGGAATCTAAAGCATAGTTGTGACTGTACTGAAAGCGATGTATGAAGGGCACGTGTCTTATGATTGGGATGGTGAATGCATCCCCGAAGACTTTGTAAGGCAAAAGGGTGGCAAACAAGGGTGTGTCTTGACAACCTTACTTTTCGTTTTATTTACAACTGATGGCATGGAGGCAATCGGAGGATGGATAAATTTTGGGCGAATGCAGGTACCATGTCTCAGTTTTGCCAATGACATAGTCTTTCTGGCAGAATCTGTAGAGGGAATGCAGCGAATGATTAACCGGCTTGAAAGCTATTGTGGTCTTTGGAATCTGTCTATTAATCTAGTGAAATCAAAAATAATGATCTTCAGAGATGTTGGCGGTAGATATGCCCAAAATAAAAAGTGCAACTATAAAGGAGGAAACCTAGCAATTTTGCGAGAGTACAAGTATCCAGGTGTGTACTTACTTAACGGGCTCCCAACCAATAAAGAGTCTCTGCTTGAGAAACTGCAGCCTTCTATCCTCAGCGATCCCGGGCACGCTGCTTCCAACCAATAAAGAGTCTCTGCTTGAGAAACTGCAGCCTTCTATCCTCAGCGATCCCGGGCACGCTGCTTCCAGTTCTCCAGACCAAGCGCTCCGCCATCCGCGATGGCTTGGTCTTTAAAACGGAGGTACGGTCTTCCTTGCCTTCTAGAACCAGCGGGCTGGGAGTCGAAGATCCTCTTGGGTGGAGCATTATCTTCCATTCGTTCAATATGGCCGAACCAACGTAATAATAATAATAATAATATTTGGTTAGGGTATATTACACTGCGACCTATTGGTCTATTGTGTCCCCTTGCTTGTGCCTCGGAGAGGTTCATGCCCTCGTTCAGAGCCCTCTCTAGATACTTCTTTGTGAAGCGTGTCGAGGTATTGCTCTGATTTATCCTTGGCAGGTCACACTCCTTAGAGCACAGCGTCCGGTTCAGTTTCTTTGATGAATCTGAGAATGAGCTGTGGGTCCATGGTTTGTATGTCCTTGTCTGTTATTTGGTGCCTGCCCAAATATTTCATCCTTTTGTGGGTCAGTGCCCCACAGGATCCCAGTATATGGTCTGGAGTTTCGGCGGTTTCACTGCAGAATCTGCAGAGCCCGTCCTCCGATATGCCCATTTTCCTCAGGTGATCCTTGAGTCTACAGTGCCCCGTGAGGAGGCCTGTTAGGATCCTTAGGTTGTTTTTGTTAAGGCCGATACAGACTTTGAATCTCTTTTGGTTGTAATTTCCTAAGAGTTTCATTGCTTGACTCAGACCTTGGAGGTTGAGAAATGTTTTGGCCTTTGTTTCTTCCTCCAGTCTCCTGAACTCTTCGCGTATAGAGTGTTCTCCTATCCCGCAGAATGGTTCAGGTCCTATGAAGGGTTACTCTGCCCCTTTTCTTGCCAGAGAGTCCGCTGCCTCATTGCATGTAATGCCAACATGGCCAGGTACCCAGCAGATGGAGATTCTGTTATTCTTGCCTAGTCTATTCATTCCTTGTAGGCATTCCCACACGAGTTTTGACTTGATAACGTAGGCGTCAAGAGCCTTTATAGCTGCTTGGCTGTCAAACATTATTGCTATGTTGCAAATTCTGTAGTTTTTCTCGAGGTTGATTCGAACGCACCTGTCTATGGCACATATTTCTGCCTGGAAGATGCTGGTACATTTGCCCATATATTCGTAGTGCTTAGTTCCTGGCACAAACACTCCTGCACCAGTTCCCTCCTCTGTCCTCGAGCCGTCCGTATAACACTTTGTTGTGTGGTTGCTCAGTCCATAAGTTATGGATTCATTGCTCCAGTTCTCCTTATTGCTGAGCTTTATCTGGAAATTCTTCTCGAAGTTGAATTTCCTGATGCTGTCGTCCCTAGGTATGCCAAGAAGTGGGAGCTTTTTGAGCAAGTCACCGTGTTCTTTCGAACCGATGCATTTCCCTCTCCCAATTTCCTCCTTTGCCATCCTAAGGATTGTTTTGTCTGCCTCGTTCATCATGATGATGTGTAGAGGGGTCAGTTCCAATAACACCTCCATGGCTGCGGTTGGGCAGCTACGCATTGCTCCGGTAATGCACAGGCACGCCAGTCTTTGCACTTTGCCGAGTGTCTCTCGCGTTGTGACTAGACTGGTTCGTTTCGCCCATGCTACCGCTCCGTATGTGATCATTAGTCTCACGATTGCAGCGTTCATCCATCGCAGGATGTTTGGGCTGCATCCCCATGCCTTCCCCGCTAGGCTCCTACATATCATGAGATTGCGGGTGGCCTTCTTGGATATCTCCTCTGTATGTTTTCGCCAGAGGAGTTTACTATCTAGATGGAGTCCTAGATATTTTACTTCTTTGACTGGTGTCAGTGTCGTGCCTGATAGGCTGATGTCCTAAACTGCACATTACACCGCGTGTTTTCAAGTGTCAAGCGACACAACTGGATAAGTTTTGCCGGGATCCGGAATTCGGCCATCGCCACATATAGGTCCTGACGATGAATGCTATCATATGCGGCTTTAAAGTCGATGAAAAGGTGGTGGGTCTCGACTTGAATTTCATTTGTCTTTTCCAGGATTTGCCTCAGTGTGAAAATTTGGTCTATTGTCGATCTGCCGGGCCGGAAGCCACACTGGTACGATTAGTGTTGCAGAACGGCTTTAGACATTCGCACAGTACTTTGGATAGGATCTTATATGCGACATTGAGCAGGGATATGCCTTGATAGTTCTTTTTCTTTTTTTTCGTTAACCAGGTGTGTTGATCACTTCAAATCTCAACATGAAAAGACATTTAGGGTCGTTGCATGGATGGCATGTACAGTACATATACCATAGTGTAAAAATATAGTTATTCCAAATGACTGTATAATAATAATAATAATATAACAAGTTTCGGGCCATCGCATATACAAGGAGTTGGAAATTTTCTAAGATACTTTCTTTAACGGATTTTGTGATTGCCAACTTGCACACCAAATTGCCTCATTTGGAAACTTCAGTATCGCCATTGTTATAGCCCTTAAATTACATTTTGATAATTTTTTGCAAAGTTTTGGAGATGAAAGAGGAACGGCTGCCCAATCTAGTGCTTAAGAGTGTTATCTGTCCAAAAGGAGACCTAGTGGGAAAGTGGGAGGAACTGGGGTCTGGTTTCGCTGACTTTGTGCAGATTCAAGCTGATATTAGCCAGGCCGACTTAAAGAGCTTGTTGAATGTGTGATGGAAGCACAATCTTCACAACATAGCACGATTTATAGTAAGCTCAATTTTAATCTTCAAGAAAACACGTACTTATCGGTTTCCCCTGAAGATTAAAATTTTAAAATTTAAAATAAGATGTAAAATAGTTAAGCTAAACGTCGTTGGCCTGACCTGCCAATTCTGTGCGACCTTTGTAGTCTCAGAGAGAAATAGAAGATGTTTATCATTTAAGTGCAAAATGCCAAATTCTAAGAGAGTTTCGTGTGAGATACTTCAGCAAGTCTTCGATGGATATGAGGGAGGTCTTGTTCATCTTGAATGGTTACCTTGACTGGAAAGCTTCATATAAACATGCAACGACGGCAATGAGTAATATAACCCGACTTTAAACAAAAAAACTTTACTTGTTAAATGTGTTTATAATTGAAAATGCCAATCTGGGCGATGGTCTTAGGCCCAACCATTTTGAACTTAAGTTTAAGCAAATTGTAAACGGTTATTTAAATGAATTTAAATAAAATGTTCACTAAATCCGAATCCATTTGTTAATGTTCAATAATCCATTCAACAAACTCTCATCGCCGTGCGTGGTAATTGGGCTTCAGTTTTAGTGCCAATTCAGCTTTGTAAGCATGGAGACGCAGATCTTCAGTGAGTATACGCTGTAGAGAGCTTCTTGAAATTCACAATTCTTGTCCACGACGCCGAATTGATGTTCCTGAACTATCACTAACACTCTCACGCAGTTCTTCAATATTGGAATTTGAACGGCTTGTTTTGAACGACCAGTATATTTTGCATCACCAATTGATTCAGTCAATCTGATTTTTTTAATTACTCTCTTCACAGTTAACGAAGTTAAATCAATATTTCGAAATTTTCGAACTGTGGCCGCCAAACGTTCATTATTTTTGAAATATTGTCCAAGAATGAAAACACGTTGTTCTCTCGCATAATGCTCCATTTTTACTAACCCTAAACAGTCACGTTTAAACTGTTTTTTTTTGTTAGATTTGCCAAGACTTTACTACACAAATGGCGACAAATTCAAGTCCTGCGTTATTTTTGGGACACCTATTAGTTATGGCATCGTTCCAAAACTCAGCTGAAGACCTTGCAGTGTTTAAAAATCTAAAGTTTGGCGTCCATTTTGTTTTCTTTTTATAAAGCCTGTTTGCTTGAGGTCCTTGTTTGCTGCTGCATACATGTTTTTGAAAATCGGTATGTTGATGTTGAATTTTCTTTAGAGCCTCAAAAGCTAAAATATGTTTTTTTCTGCTTTTGAACCATTTCTGCTGAGAAGCTCATGACAATAGATACTCTTGGATGTTTGTCAGACGTTAATGTGAAAAGTTTCATATAAATTATACTGAAACTGGTATATCTGTCTCTTTAGACGGCCCGAAAAAACAAACAGTATGAGCGAGGCCCAACAATTGGGAAATTTCGTTCATATGAGGTGGAGTATTTTCTTTTCCAAATTAAAATTATTATTATATCTCGACTGAAAATCATTTTTCCATGGCAATTTTGGCAGCAGTTCAAGTCGCTTTGTATTGCGCTTTTCTTCAGTTAAAGAGGCAGGTGGCAATGGTGCGATGCGATGGTAGTGTATTCACAAAGTTCTGATAAAGGTGATGAGTTTTCTTAACAATTTTCTCGATAATATATATAATATGTAAGATTAGTTCGTAAAATAGTTTTAGGCCGAAAGGAAATAATTATAAGATAATATAGTTAAGTTTAGAGCGTCCGCACAAGGAACAATAATCTAGAATAAATATCCTGTTAATTTTAAGTTAGATTTAATCATTTTTGTCTAGTATGTAAATTGATATTTAATAACAATTAAAAAATTAATTTAAAAGTAAAAGTGTATTCACAAAGTGATTGACAGGTCGTGTGTTCGAATCCCGACCAGGGCCATGCTTTGTAAAATTGAATACACACAACAATTCAAAATCTACCTTAAGCATTTAAGGCGCCACCTGTGGAGAAAAAACTCTATCGCACCAAAACTTCTTTCCTGTCCTTTTATTCTTTCAAGTAGTAAGCAGCACCCAAAAATAGGCAATGAATCATTTGCTGGTGCTGTATCAATTACAGAAAAATAAAAAAATCCCTTTAGGGCACGCTAATTATAAAAAAAAGGACACGATATCTCTGACGGCATGTGGTCCACAAAAGTGTGCACAGCTATCCTGAATTTACTATTATTGAGTTCCAAGCCCCAAACACAAAACAATAGGCTATGACTGAGTATGCCGTTCCTCGAATAAACGTATATTCGCAGTAAGGATCTCCTTCGCAGCATCCATTTAAAATCCTGGCATCAAACGTGTCCGCAATCTCTAATATCTTTTGGCCCTTTCCAGCACAAACTTCATCTTTTGACTTAGGCCTGAATTGCAAACTTCTGGTGCAGATTCACTAATAAAATTATTTTGTCACTAACAAGTAATAAATTCGTTGACCGTAACTATTAATGTGCGTCGCAAAATGTCAACACATGTTTGGATTATCTGCCATTTGGTAATTAAGAAACACCCTCTCTCACTCTCTTTAGTAAACCTATGAGAAACAGAATAGAATACAAATTCATACCTGTACACCGAATTGAGAGGCAAGGCATATATTCAAACTTCCCTATTACATCTACATATACATACATGCAGGATCATCCTTAGTCTTATACAGACAATTTCCTGCAGATCATCAGTAATATGAATTCCAATTTCCTTTGAACATTTAGAAAACTTGTACACAACCTATGAACTTGTACTGCAGCTGGTGCAATCATAACCTCTGTGCTACGCTCACCAAACAAATGCAATATAAATGTTTCACAATGTGAATCCTTATGAAGATATTAATAATAATCTGCTGATACAAATGCGACATGTCCAAATGTAATCTACTGTCCATACCCGTAGTGCAGAGCAATCGCAGTTTCAAACATTTCCAGTAGCACATTCTCTGCTGCTTGGAGTCGAACAATAACATTAGGTGTGTTTTTTACTCAAACGTATATACGCTTATTCATATTTGAATGTTTAACACAACAACGACTTAGCCTATATCAGCTTACTTTAGTGGGGATAACTATCGCCGCTTAGTCCTTTAGCGGATAACGATCAGTGCTTCCATTCACCGTTTTCTACGTATTTCGATAAATTTTGTTATCGAATGTCAAAACGTTGACGTTCCTCACCTTCTGAACTGACACATACCCCAATTGTACAAGGTGGCGCAAAAGTAATCCTCCTATCAGAAAATGCTATAAATTTTGCGATTGGCCCCTAATGTCAGTTCTGTTTTGACATTTGTGTAGTAAACACATGCGAAATACACGTTAATAAACAATGTTACGCTATACTGCTCCAGAACGCGGAATATTGGTGACTATTTATTTGAGCAATAATCGGTCGGTGACCAAAAAACATCGGAAGGTTATTTTTGCGCCACCTTGTACTTGCGTGTGAAGTTTTATTATTACCAAAAAAATATTGAACCGCAATCATTTCCAAACCACTTGACCAATAGGCGTCAACTTTATACTTTTAAGTTGCAATTTTCTCGCCCCAAACGGTGCTATGATTAGATTTTTAATCCGAGTAGTATTTTGGAACTTAACTTCCAGGTTCAATGTACACTTGTTTGACAGAAAATACAAAGAATCGTGATTTGAATCCCAACTTTGTTTTGTGAGTAGTACCTTGGTATATTGGAATTTAATTTTCAAGTTCAATATATTCTAGTTTGACAGGCGAAAACAGAGGAAATGTCAAATGATAGCCAGCAGAGTGCTGCCAAGCCACAGTCGAGCGTAGTCGAGATATCACCGTCATCCAGGAAGTGCGGTGGACGAAAACCTCTGACATTTACTACAGTGACTGCTACAGGGAACAAAAGCTGCGTCTATTTGGATGCGGATTCGTTCTAAGCGGCAGACTTAGGCAAGAAGTCTTGAGCGTTAGACACGTTAGCGAACGTCTTGTAACAATCCGTATCAAGGCTAAATTTGCCAACATCAGCCTAATATGCGCTCACGCCCCCACGGTGCTACCAAAGTGTGTTTCTACGAGCTCCTCGACAAAACATATGAGCAATGCCCCAAGTATGACGTTAAGATCGTCTTAGGTGGTTTTAACGCTAAAATAGGAAAGGGCGACATCTTTGGTAGTACCATCGGGAAGTACAGCCCACACGACACCACGTCTGGAAACGGACTTAGGCTAATAATGTTATCATAGCCAGCACACGGTTTCCTTACCTCAATATCCACAAAGGAACATGGCGGTCACCAGATCATCAAACCGTGAATCAAATTGATCATGTTCCGATCGATGTAAGGCACTCCTCCAGTATTCTAGATGCCCGAACTTTCCGAGCGGCCAATATAGACTCGGACCACTACCTTGTTGTAGCCAAGGTACGAATGCGGATATCTCAGACGCCACAACAACGAGGAAATACTGCGAGAAGATTCAACGTTGAACAGCTACAATCGCAACAAACCGCCAGAATCTTTGCGGATCGCGTCTCCCTCAACCTCTCGAGAAGTCTTATACAGCCAGCATCAAGTGCTAAAGACCAGTGGCACCGATGCCAAGAAGCCATCAAAAATGCCGCAACTGATGTGCTGGGTTTCACAAAACCACCCACACGAAACCCCTGGTTTGATGAAAAATGTCGGCAAGCACATGCAGCTAAACAACTTGCCTATAAAGCGGCGCTGCAGAGAAGGACGAGAGCAGCCCGTGAGCTCTACGAGCAAAAGAGGAGGGAAGAACATCGGCTTCTCCGGAGAAAAAATAAAGGGCATGAGAAGGACGCAATCGAGGAAATAGAGAGGTGCTACTACAGGAACACTGTTCGGAATTTTTACCAAAAGGTAAAAAGAACGTGTTACGGGAACAAGAACCGAACAGAGACATGTAGAGACGAACAAGGAAATCTTGTAGTAGAGTCACAGTCGGCGCTGAGGACATGAAAAAACCATTTCTGCAGACTGTTGAACGGTGAAGACGACACAAATTCCGCTTTCAGGCAGAACGAACCATTCAACCTGGACGGTGAAGACTTCCGTCCACCTGGCCAAGATGAAGTGAGGATAGCAATATCCGAGCTTAAGTCCAACAACGTTGCTGGACCGGACAGCGTAATTGCCGAGCTTCTTTTTCAAGGCAGCGGGAGATGACTTGGTGGAGAGCATACATCAATTTATCTCCAAGATTTGGTCAGAAGAAAGTATGCCTGATGAATGGAGCCTCAGCATTGTTTTCCGGATCCACATGAAAGGAGACCCTCTAAACTGCGCCAACTATAGAGGCATCAGTCTCCTGAGCATTGCATATAAGATCCTTTCTGCTGTACTGTGTGAACTCCTGAAACCATTCGTCAACGAACTGATTGGTCCCTACCAGTGCGGTTTTAGGCCCAGTAAGTCCACGACCGGTCAAATATTCAAGCTACGGCAGATCCTGGAGAAAACCCAAAAAATCCAAATCGATATTCACCATCTTTTCATCGTTTTTTAGGCCGCATATGACAGCGTTTATAGAGGCGAACTGTATAGAGCCATGTCTAGTTTTGGCATCCCTGCCAAACTTGTCAGATTGTGCAGACTGACGATGGAGAACTCTCGCTGCTCCATAAAGGTCGGTAACAATCTCACCGAGACCTTTGGTGTCAAAAAAGGATTTAGACAACGTGATGTGCTGTCATGTGACTTCTTCAAAATCATACCTGAGAAAATTGTGAGAAACTCGCAATCCAACACCAGGGGCTCAGTTTTCCAAAAGTCTGTGCAACTACTTGCATACGCTGACGACGTTGACATCGTTGGGAGAACACAGCGAGCTGTCACTGGAGCGTTTGCAAGTATTAGCGCAGAAGCGGCAAAAATGGGGTTAGTCGTAAATGAGGGAAAGACCGAGTATATGCTGCCAACAAGAAGGGATACACAACATCGACGAATCGGACAGAACGTTACGATAGGCAGCTACAACTTTGAGGTAGTAAAAGACTTTGTTTATCTTGGCTCCGCTATAAATTCTGGAAACGACATTACTTCAGAAATTTAACGAAGAATTACACTTGTCAACCGCTGTTTCTTTGGACTAAGAAGGCGATTGACTAGTAAGGCCTTGTCAAGAAACACTAAGGAGACTTTCTATAAGATCCTCATAATCCCAGTCCTGCTATATGACGCAGAGGTGTGGACGTTAACAAAAGGGGATGAAGGAAGGTCTTCTTGGTCGTTTCGAACTCAAAATTCTTCGGGTGATTTTCGGTCCCGTTTACGTTGACGGGCTTTGGAGGAGGAGATTTAACAGCGAACTCTACGAGCTGTACAGCGACATCGACCTGGTCAGAAAAGTATGAATCAGTCGACTAAGATGGCTAGGACATGGAGAGCCAATGGACACCAACGCTCCGACCCGAAGAGTCTTCGATTCCAACCCGGAAGGTCAACGCAGTAGAGGAAGACCTCGCCTTAGGTGGTGTGCACAATTGGAGAACAACCTCAACCATGGTGTGCGTAACTGGAGGCAGCTAGCGAGGGACCGAGCTGGTTGGAGGGGCTTGTTGGTTGGCTGTGGTCCACCCCGGACTAAGTAAACTAAGATTCAACAGCGAATTTAACTACGAGCTGTACAGCGATGGCTAAAACATGTAGAGCGAATAGACACCAACGCTCCGACCCGAAGAGTCTTCGATTCCAACCAAGAGGGACAACGCAATAGAGGAAAACCTCGCCTTAGGTGGCGCGCACCTCAACCAACTTGAAGTGCGTAACTGGATGCGGTTATCCAAAGATCGGGACAACTGGAGAGGCGTGTTGGTTGAGACCCAGGTCCACCCCGAACTGTAGCGCCACTTAAGAAGAAGATACACGCTTGTTTAAAAATAAAAATAAAACACCTATTTGCGACTGTTTAACCTCGTTCGGTTGAAGTTGAATGTCATTTTCTGTTTGATCAAAAGTATCCTTCTCCACCATAGCAAGCCGTTTTATTTACCCTTTCTCTTTCTCTGATGTGTTCGACAATGTTATTGAAACAAACAAGCAAGTAATAAAGAAGACCGCCACCTTAACAGAATGCTTTGGGCACAAATCTTATTAATTCGTTAAGAACAACAAATAACTTGGAGGGGTCGGATTAAGATCTATTTACATTTTCTGATTTCTCTATGTTCCTCTTTCGTATTTATCCGCTGTTATAAATTTGAGTTCACTCTAAACGCTAAGTGTCCCCGAATCCCACAATCGCACAAACTCAACGAGAATAAGGTACAACAAAAATAAATCACCTTCGTGCCCGTTACCAAGGTGAAAGTTTCTCCTTTTGTAGATTAAGTTTTCCTTAATGAAAGGATATGTGTGCTCGCGCTCATTTACCACCTCAGTACAGATATAGGGTACAGAGTGCAGGCCCATTCTTACTCCTATCATCGCCTGCGTACTGTTAGTGACAGGTCAACTACATGTAACATATATTTATATACCACATGTGGTTTGGACAAGTGTTATTTATTTTGGGAGTAGGTATACGTGATTTTTTTTTCCTCGTGAAATTGCTTGCACTATAATTTGGAGTACAAAAGAGTCTCGGATAACCAAACAAGCATACGTGCATCCGCATCTAACAAACAAAAAAAATGAGGCAAACATGACCATATTTGCAGGCGAAAACTTACGGAACGGATGGAATGATAAATTGCTTTTCATTGCTGCCAGGACCCAGGAGTATGGAGATTTTCATTTCCTTTTGCTGGGAGAGATTGTGATCGGACAAATGAAAGGACGAAGATGCCAGTTTCTCTGCTTAACTTAAGGTAAACAAAGGGAACCGGTTCCATGGTGCTGACGTTGTGGTTCAGCAATGGAGTTATATGGCAGTTTTAAAAACTTCCTTTTTTAAACTCCCATCTTGCCAGGGATGGATAATAATCGCTTAGGTGCTGGCTTTTGGGTTTCAAGCTGTTGGCTTTTTTCTTATGACATCAAAAGGGTAGTTATTTAGTTAGGAAATTGAGGATGTTGACTCGAAAGCCAAGAAAACTGTTTTTTTTTTTTGTTTGAGCAAATGTGAAGACACAAATTTTAGCAAGTTGGTTTGCTGCGGAATGCAAGTTATCTATGGAAATGGTTTTGACATTCCGGAAAATTGATTGGAAAACCCGGTGACAATGCGGCAGAGTTACAAGGTGCTAAGGTGGTGCAAAAGTCATCTGAAGATGCTATAATTTTTACAAATGGCGGCAAATGTCAATTCTTCTTTGACATTTGTGAAATAAACAGATATACAAAATACACATCAGCAAGACATGAATCACTATACTCCTAAAGAAGGCGGAATAATTGTTCTGATTTGTTTGCGGAATAAACGTCGTTGGTGTTGGCCCAGATTTCCTAGTCTTCCGACACCAACTGGGCAAATACTATGACGTTTAGCCACTCCAGTAGAGGAGTATGGGACAACACAAGATGCTGCCAGGTCTGGACGCCCCGGAGCAGCCGTTCTGCTGAGAATATCACAGCTGTGGCTGAAGATGTGACAAGACTCCGGAGTATCCCAGACGCCGTGCTACACATTTACAGAGAATTTTGGTGAAAGACTTGAAAATGTTCCTAACAAAGTGCAGGCCGTGCATTTGACCGCCAAGCATAAACCTACGCTCAAGGCATCCTGAATTTCGATCACAGGGAGACAACTTTTCATCGAAAATCATCATGAGCGACGAGGTCCCCTTCCGTTTCTTTGGATATGTAAATAGCAAAATCTGTATATAACCCACGAAGAGCAATTACCCCCGCTCAAGGTTACTGCATGGTGTGCTTTTTTCGCTGGAGGCGTCATCGAGCCTTAACGACTTTCTCCTTCATCAATTGGATGAATTGGGATTGGAGAACATGTAATTCCAACTGGATGAAGCAGTGGCGCATACTGCACGATCTGAAATTCTGAGCGCTGCATTTCCGGGTCGCCAGACTTCTTTTTGTAGGATTTTTTGAAGTCACGAGTCCGTGTCAACAAGCCTCCGACTCTTGAAGCCCGTAAAGAGAATATCCTTCAAAAAGTCAAGAATGCGAGGACTTATCACCGGAAGTTCTGTCATGAGTGATGGAAAATGCCATAAATTGGGCCCGAATTGTCCTCAGTTCTGACGGCGGCCTCTTACCCGATACCACTTTCTCAACTTAACGGAAACAAAATTAAGACATCAATAAACATAATCCAAAAGCAGAACGAACGTTTTTCATTCATAAAAAAAGTTAAAGCCAAAGAACATCGGGTGACAACTTTTGCGCCACCTTGTATTTTGCAAGATTTCATATGCTCGCTAGAACCGTTATTCAAGAGATGTGATACGATTTCGGTAATTAATTACAGTTACGTTTCTGAGAATTTTTCCGCATCTGGGTAAAGTTCTTTCGGCTTGTCGAAATCCGTTTTGTTTGTGTTATTTAAATTGTCTTTGACAAAAGTCAGCTTAAGAAGAATATGGTAGGTAGTTGAAGAGATAGGCTCGCAAGTCTCACGTACTACTTTCAGGTCATTAATCGAAAGTAGTACGCGTCTCCTAAAACCAGCAAATGGACAGTGTGTAATCCTCTTTGGGAATATGTGAAATATAAAATTGACTTGCACGAAGTTTATTTGCAATAATCCTGTCTAGAGATTGCTGAAGTGCCATTTTGTTGCGGGAAAAAAATGCTTGGATTCGGGTACTATCGAGAAGTAGATTACTTTGCCATCTCTACGTTTAAATTTTAAATTGAATTTGCTCCTAAATTCACTTTAAAAACGATTGCGGCAACCATGCAAAAGTACTCTAAAAGAGAATGTGTGCGTGAGCTTCAAATTCGATTTCTAGGCAATACGCACACGTTCAAAAGTCGTTTTATTTATTTATTTATTCGTCTACCAGGTTAAGGTGGTCTTAACAGATTTTGCGTACAAATAATAAAGGTACGTGAGGTAAATATAAAATTACAAAAACATAATGATAAGATAAGTTAATAAACTGAAAAAAATCGCATTAATAAAGAAAGTTTGAAGTTAGATCAGTAAGAGCGTTGCATTCAAATAAATCCCGATTTGAGATTAAATCCAGGTTATTACCGACCGAATTATACAAATAGGTGCATCGAGTTATTGGTTCAGACAAACCATAGGTAGTTTGTTCTATGTGCCGGAGTTAAAACAAATGTCTGTCTCTTAGTACTCGGCTTGGTGCATAGAATGGTAGACTAAAAAGAAGTTCACTACAATTAGTTCTGTTAGAGATAATATCTTTCAGGAACACCAAAGACTGCATCTTTCTCCTAACTACGAGAGTATTAAAGCCTAACAATAAGCAGCGGCTTTTATAAGATGGAAGCTCAAATTCCCTAATAAATTTCTTCAGAGCAAGGCGAGTGAAGTGTTTTTGAACCCGTTCTACTAGAGAATGAAAGAAGGGAAAAAGATTTAGAGACAATGTAGGCGATGTGCAAATTGAAGGTTAACTTACTGTCGAAAATAACCCCAAGATCCTTAACTTCAGATACTCTATTAACAGCAACAATTCCAGCTTTTTATGAGTGAAGCAAGGGACTGTGAGAACGAGAAATCTTGCAAACTTCACATTTAGGCAAACCAAGCTCCAAATCGTTTTCGGAACACCATTTTAAAAATAGGTTCATCTCAAACTGGAGTGTTAAACAATCCGAGAAGTTGGAGACTTTACAAAACATTTTGAAATCATCTGCAAATAACAAATATTCGCACCTTGTGAAATGCTGAGGAATTGCATTTACAAAGAGAACAAATAGCCACGGCCCTAAATGGCTTCCTTGTGGGATACCAGAAGTTACGGTTACCACAGGTGTTTTTTTGTTTGGGGCTAATTGTGAGGCTGTATCGAAGCTGACAATCTCATATTGGTCATCTCTGATCGAAGACACGTCGTGTTTCCCTTTTGATTTCACGCGGCTTACGACTTCCTTTGTCGATGATTAAAATAAAACAAATACGTAGATACTTAGTTATTGATATTCTTCTTTTCGATTCCGTCTAATTCACTTACAAACTAACCTGAAAAGCCTTTACTGGAAACGAAACGAAACCAAAACATAACATAAAACAATCTTCCAGTCCACCAGCTCTTCTTCTTTCTAACATAGACCGCGTGTGCGAAAGAGATGCAGTCACAGTAGCAAATGAGGTTCCTATCGACATTGATGGCTGTAAGACGGGGGAGGGAACGGGTTCTGACATTTTTTCTGTTAATCCAGACCTGAGAGAGTCTATATGACTCCCGGGCACAAGCAGTGTCTTCCAATTGGAAGTTCTGGCTGTTCTAAGGGCGGCAGAGATAGTGCAGATGGGAAAAATTTCGGAAAGAGAAATCGCCATCTACATTGACAGTCAGGCGACACTTAAGGCACTAGAATTTGTTAACATCAATTCTGAGACAGTCAGAACAGACTGTCGCACAATGCTAAAAGCAGTATGCAGACGGAATTGAGTAAGACTGTGCTGGTTACCGGGACACAGCTGTATAAAGGGGCATGAGCAAACCGATAAGCTAGCAAGAAAGGGAGGGTGTTGGGATGCGGAGCGACCCTCAAATTGTTGGATGAGCAAACGAAAAAATATACAGAATGAAAAAAACGAAAGTTTTAGTAATGTACAAATATCTTTATTTCAGGAACTGAGTCTTACCTCGAGGAGGGTTTGTTACAAAAGAGGAAGTTAGTAGTTTGGAAAATGGAGAAAAAGGCACAGATCGTAGATGATCATAAGTGATCGTAAAGAACTTTACTTTTGCGCAGAGCCATCTATGGAGAAATTTGACACTGCTGTTAATGCAGTTTGTTACAAGGCGTTTTGGCTTTGTTAATGCAGTTTGCTAGAAGGCATTTTGGCTTAAGCAGAGGGGAACTGGAAAATAGTGGAGGTCTGAACATTAAACCACCCCTTGGCGTTATCAAGGGAATAATCAATGAGAAGATCTTAAAATGGCTGACCTTAGATGGCAAAATTTAGACGGACATATGGTGTCTAGAGCACTTTGGCCTCATTTTGACAAGAAAAGATCTAAGGAAATTATCAAAATGAGCAGGGAACAGCTTAGAACAGTGGTTGGGATACTGTCTCCTAATTGAGCTTCCTTGGAGGCTTAGATTGGTTGATGGGGATATATGCAGGTTTTGTGGTGATCTACAAGCCGAGGAAGACATAACGCGCATACTGTGTGAGTGCGAGGGTAAAGCACGGAATCGTAGGACGTTTCTGGGAGAATACTTCTTCGAGGAATTAGGGGAGCTGAGCGGCACAGACCACAGGAAGCTGGTAAAATTCTGCAGGAAGATTGGGTGCTTTGTATAGGAAAAGTTTTTAAGATTTCTTTGATTACTTTTCTCTAAAAAAAAAAGTTTACACGGCATGGCAAAAAGACAACGCCATCCGCCGATTTGACAATGAATGTTTTAAGGTATTAAATAACTTAGACATTTATATTAGTTAAATCGAAAATAAAAATAAAAAGAGTTAGGTACTCGTACTTAATGAAAAGAAATAATAAAGGGTCTTCCATTGAGGACTTGACAACTTCTTTTTTAAATAAAATGCAAAGTACTTGAGATATCTCAAAAAAATATTTATTGGAATTCGACTTCCTTCATATGTCCACCACGGGAACGTATGCAGATGACTCGGCCGCACATTTCGACCGATACGGCCGCTATTCCTTCTTCAATATTGGCTCTGAGCTCCTCTAATGTTGCCGGCTTGTTAGAATAGACCAATGATTTAATGTAGTCCCATAAAAAAGTCAAGAGGCGTTAAGTCACACGATCTCGACAGCCAATAGACGGGCCCGTTCCTCGCGATAACACATTCACCGAACTGAGACTTCAATAACTCGATTGTTGCACCCGCTGTTTGGCTTGTGGCACCGTCTTGGTGGAACCACATATCACTGATGTCCAATTCATGCAATTGCTCAAAGAAATTACGTTCCAACATGTCTCTGTAGCGAATATCATTTACCATAGCGTGACGATAATTTTCATTGACGAAAAAAACGGCCCAATGACGACACCGGCATGCAAACCTTACCAAACAGTGATTTTTCGCCGATGAAGTTCTGTTTCAGGAAGCACATGAGGGTTCTCACCTGTCGAGTAACGCATATTATGCAGAAATGCGCTTTATCGCTGAAGATGAGTTTGCGATAAAATTCTTCATTTTCTTCCATCATGTCCAGAGGCCAATTCGAGAACGTACGTCGCTTCATATGATCAAGTGGATTTAATGCTGGACCCTTACCCACACTTCGTCATAATGTGGTCTGGGAGAGGCCCAATTCTTAAGAACGCCTTGAAATTTACTGATTTGGCTGGTTTGCGACGGACGCCTCTACAGCATCAATATTCTTCACACTTCGGGCAAAACGTAGTCTCAGTGGCACGGCAACATCAAACAGCAAATATTTGGACTCAAATTCGTTCACTAGACTATGAATTGCTTGTCTACTGGGACGCCGAAAATTGGCGTTAACGCTCTTAGAATTGCGACCACTGACTCGGAGTAAATTTTATTTATTTGTTAAAATGTATCCTTGGATGAAAATGTTGATTTTACTGAATATTTTGACATTGACAGTTCGGTAATCGGTTTAAGGGTGTGTTCACACTGAAAGTTTAAAGTTGTCAAGTCGGTAATGAAAGACCCTTTATGTAAGTGCTGGATCTCCAGACAGCATTCTGGAATTCTGTGGGACATTGGCCCACAGGAGGATCTAATTTTCGGGAAAACACCAAATGGCAGACAGGCTCTGGATCCACAGCTCACTCTCAGAATCATCCAAGAAAATAGAGTGGAAGCTGTGCTCTAAAGTGCGTGACTTTGCCAAGGCCAAGTCAGAGTAATACTTTTAAATACAAATCATTAATGAACTGTTTTTGGACGGGACTCTGGAAGAGGGAGGAAACCACTCCTCTCTAACGTCACAGTGTAACATATTCTCATTTATATAACCACTGAGGGAATATATATACTAAGATGAATGTGCTCGTCCCAGTAGTCTATCTGGAGACAAAGATTTTCATCGACCTTCTCAAGGTTTGCCTTAAGGTCGTCAACGGTATCAGGCTGGCTGGCATACACTTTGTTTTCCAAATAACCCCACAAAATGAAGTCCGGAGGGATTAAAACTGGAGGTCTAAGGGCACCATTTTTTGACAGCACACGTCCAGGAAATGTGCGTTGCAGAAACTGTATTGTTAGATATGCAGTGTGGTACCAGTAACCGTCCAGAATTTGTTCACACATTTTTGGGCAGACATAATGAGAAAATCGACTTCCATTGACTGTTTCGCCTTCTCTGAAGAAAATTCACCCAATGTTGGTTTTAGCGCAAACGGCTGCCCAACCAGTCACTTTTTGGTCATGCAATGGCATTTCATGGATCTCGTGAGGATTCTCCGTTCCTCAAATGCGTCAATTTTGTTTGTTAACGGCGCCAGACAGTGTGAAATGGGGCTCGTCGGTCATCAAAATTTGCTTCCAAAAATCAGGTTAAGTGTCAACTATTGGAACGACTGGTTGCCCGTATTCCAAGCGACGTGGAAGGTCTTTCGGAAATATTCTTTGAGTCAATCGTTCTTTATATGGAAACAAATTCAAATCACCATTCAAAATGCCGCAAGGTTGTTCCAGTGACCCCAAAATGCTGACCGCGGTGACGATACTTCCCATGTGGGTTCTCGGCAACACTCTTTATTACCGCCTCAACTAGTTCATTGGAACGGATTGGGCGGAGATGAACGGCATGTCGACGATCTCCCACTGTCCCGTACTCAACGAAATTCGACATCAAACGATGCTTGTTGTCCACGATATTTTCGACGATATTCACGTTGAGCTAACGCAACCGAACGACTATTTTCAATGAACAGGGTCATTATTTCGGTGGTTAAAGATCTACTGAATTGACGTTTCAAAAACATGTCTACTCAAGTAAATCGGTTGATAAACGTCAAAGTCATTCAATGTTTACATACATAAAAGATAACGCAGCCTGTATATAAAATGTATATATTTGTACAATCACAAAACCTGTCTAACACCATTCCTATAACTTGCACAGCACAATTTTTTGGGTACCGCATTATGCATAATGTTTGCTCTCATCTTAGAACACTGTGAAACAACCATAATGGTTCCGCTTTCCATTTCATGGATTAATTTTCACCACAAATCAATTGTTATCATTTATGTTAACCGCACGTTACATAGTAACATTGCAGCTGTTTTGACAGCAAGAGGCATAGCACTGCACCCACAAATTGCATAAACAATACAATTATCCGCCAAGGGCTCCCAATGGAATACAAAAGACCCCCTCTTTAACCAAAGAGCCTTACCCTAACCGCAAATGCTTATTTCATCAAATCGATTCTTGCATCAGAGTTGTCGTCGTCATCGTCAACAACCTATCATCGCAGAGCAAGAGTCTAGGGACTTTGGACCTAAACGTAAACGAAAACGCACAAGTCGAGTCCTGCAGTAGCTTCGGCTGTGGGGGTTTGCATGTTGGAACGAAATTTGTGTTTGTCAAATTGCATTTTCGCTCGGGGATGTTGAATAAACAAACAGAAAACAATGTGTGAATGGAGACGAGCGGAGGCGAGCACGAATGGTTATGGGTTTGGCACTGTGAAAACGTTTAGTCATGTTTTGAGCTTGGCAAACGTTATGTCCTTACGCAACTCGATATCCACCAGGATATGATGTTCCTGCTGGTGTCGGATGCAAAGTGCAATGAAATCTGAAATATTACCGTGCACGCATATGCACACTATTGGTTGGATGTGCTTTTTGACAGTCTGAACAATGAGGTAAGATAAAGGGTTAGTTAAGTTACTGACATGAATACTTCCTGAGTTGACGAGACGTTTTAAATTCAATTAGAAAGACATTCCTGCGATGGAATATGGACTGTCTACTGAAAGGGTTCGAATTGAAGAAATATGTGGTATCAATGCGGACAGCGCCATCACCTCAATGCAGATGCCAGGAAGTATTCATGTCGCAGGTGGCAATGGTGCGATGGTTGTGTATTCGCAAAGTGATTGGCAGGTCGTGTGTTCGACTCCCGACCAGAGCCATGCTTTGTAAAATTGAATACACACAACAAATCAAATCTCCCTTAAGCGATTACGGCGCCACCTGTGGAGATAAAAAAAAAACCTATCACAACAAAAACTTCTTTCCTATCCTCATATTCTTTCAGTAGTAAGCAGCACCCAAAAACAGGCAATGAATCTTGGTGCTGCTTGCAGCAACGAAAATGCAACGAAATGGCAACACTATACCCTTATATCTGTATCCTTATATATACTGTATCAATTATAGAAAAATAAAAAATAAATCCCTTTAGCACACGCTAATTATAAAAAAAAAGACGCCACTGATAGTTCGGTCTATAAATGAAACTCTACAATGAATTTCTTTTGGTTACAAACAAATACACCTGACACAATTAGAAAGCCTTAACCAATCAACAGACGAAGGAAAGGCAGGCAGCCATATGAATTGAGAATATATATTATTATTTTTTAAAGCTCCTGACCCGCCTGGGCGAAGGAAAACGGTACGTCGACCTGGATAGATCTATTGTACCATAGGTCAGAGAAAATTTTAGGCTTATGCTTCTAGCAGGGGATTTTTTCAAGTCATCATTACTTAAGAGTTCTTTGAAGAAGATCCTCGTTCTGATTCGGCAGAGGGCTGGGCATTCGCACAATATGTGCTCCGTGGTTTCGTCGTCCTTGAGGCACAGCCTGCACTCTGAATAGTCGGCAAAGTTCATTTTGTTAAGGTGGTGTCGTAAACCGTGGTGACCTGTGAGGTAGCCTATTAGGTTTTTGATATCATGCCTATGTAGGTTTAGGATCCTGCTGGCATTGTTTTTAAAGGGCTGGATGGCTCGTTTGGCCTGTCTAAGACCTGGAGTGTTTCCCCAGTGTGAGAAACATTTTGAGTGTTCCCCATATATTTATATATGACGCGAAGTTTGTAACATACCTTAATATTGCCCGTAGACCCCTATAAGTTACTATATTTATGATCGGCATCGATAGTAATGTCCGTCCGTCTGTCGGCAAAAATTAGGCCTTTAAATTTTAACCATAACTTTTCTAGGGGCCCGAAATAATCAAGTGTACGAATTTTTGAAATCCCCCCACGAACTCAAAATTTATCGAAAAAATCGAGTTTTGAGCTAGAAAGCTGAAATTTTGTATATATGATCTTTGACTGCTAAACCTGCTCGGGAGATAAAATTTCTAAAATCCGCCAACTAACACGCCCACAATTAAATAAAACAATTTTATTAAAAAGTCAGAGTTTGAGCTAGGGCGCTGAAATTTATAATATATACTTTGTAGGGGCCCTTTATGCTCATGTGTAAATATTTTTCAAATCCGCCCACTGACTCGCCCACAATTTAAAAAAAAAAAACTTTTTTTGAAAAACCAAAGTTTCAGCTAGGGGGCGGTTTTTTACAAAAGCTTCGTTTTTTTGATTAAATCCTTGAAATGTCGTATAACAAAATATGTAGAGCGTTCTTAACAATTCGACCATACTTAAACTTTTGTCACGCCCAACTTATGAGGGATAGGAACAAGAATAGGGTATCTTAGAGTTCGCCGAAGCGGACTGTAGCCCGTCCCTATGTTTATTGCTAAATTAGTAGCTGATTTAGTTGTGTAGCAGAAGGGTTCAGGTCCTATGAAAGGGTTTTCTGAACTGCCTCTGGCTAGCTCGTCGGCTTTTTCATTTCCTTCAAAACCCCCATGGCCGGAATACACCACAGGGTGTTAGTCCTATTATGGCTTCTATGGCAGCAGTGGGACAGGTCCGCATGGCTCCGGATAAATCAAGACATGCGAGACGTTGTACCCTTGTGAGCTTTGATATGGAGGTTTTTTGGTTTGTTTAGGTCCACCATATTATAGAAGCGTATTTAATGATGGGCCTGACCATCAGTGTGTAAATCCATCGAGTGAGGTTTTGCCATACATGCGACGGCAAGCCCATAAAGCTTTTGTTGCTTTTGTTATTATGCTCTCAATGTGGGAGTTCCAGTTTAGTCTTTTGTCTAGGGTTACTCCAAGATATTTGACTTCGTCGGAGTACTCCATGGTCGTAGCATTCAGTGAAATCTGAGCTAAGTTCAAATTTCTTCTTTTTGTAAAAGGAACTATGATAGCTTTACTGGGGTTGATGGAGAGATTTTCCTTGGTGCACCAATCTAGGACTATCTTAAGGGCGTTTTGCATACGTGAGGTAACTACGTTTGGCTTTTTACACCTAATGATAATGACCTATTATATCGTAGCCTAAATTACTTAGCTTTTGAAGTAGGTCATCTATGACCAAAGACCACAAGAGAGGTGATAGAACTCCTCCTTGTAGGCAGCCTTCTATGGCTGATACTGAAGTCTGTCCTGACGAAGCAGTAATTTTCCGACTTTCAAGCATCGCTTTTACCAAATTCATGGTGGGGAGGTCTAAATTTCGGTAATGTAAAGCATTTGATATTGAATCATAACCGGTGTTATCAAAAGCACCCTCTATATCAAGAAAAGCGCATAGTGTATTTCCTTGCAACGGTAGGCATTGTTAATGTGTGTAGTTAGTTTTAACAGGGCGCCTTCTGATGATTTACCTTTTTGATACGCATATTTACAGGGTTGTAGAGGCATGCTATTAAAAAGTTTTTCAACAGGGACGCTACAAAAGTAGAGCGACAGGGACAGCAAAAGACACCGAATTTCTTGCCGCTCTTTTGACATTTCTCTTCAGTAAGGTTTGCCATTTTATGATGAAAAGATATACGAGCCAACAACGAGTCGAAATTATTAAAATTTACTACCGAAATTCGGAGTCAGTTGCCTCAACGTTAAGAGCGCTACGTCATCGAAAAATCATCTTCAGCGATGAGGCTCATTTCTGGCTGAATGGCTTCGTCAATAAACACAATATGCGGTATTGGTCAGGCAGCAATCCACACGTACTCCATGAATCATCATTGCCTCCCGACAAAATTACGGTTTGGTGTGGTTTATGGGCCGGCGGCGTCATTGGGTCGTACTTCTTCCGTGATGATCAAGACCGGCACGTTACTGTGAATGGAAATCGCTACCGTTCAATGATAACCGAATATTTTTGGCCCCAATTGGGTGATATGGATTTGGAGTACATGTTGTTCCAACAGGCCGGCGCCACAAGCCACAATCAATTTATTAGAAACCAAGTTTGGAAACCGTGTTATCTCACGAAATGGTCCAGTCGCTTGGCCGCCTCGGTCGTGCGATTTGACGCCGTTAGACTATTTCCTGTGGGGCTACGTCAAGTCTATGGTCTATGCCAACAAGCCAGCGACGATTGATGAACTTCGTACGAATATCGAACGTGAAATTGCAGCAGTATCGGCCGATTTATGCTTGAAAACCGTCGAAAATTGGGTTCAGCGTCTGGACTTCTGCAAGCGTGCCCGTGGTGGCCATGCAAAAGAAATCGAGTTCCATACATAATGGCATCGAACGTACTTTGACAGGAATAAAGAATTTCATTGATATCCAAAACCGTTTTTGTTTTATTTAAAAAAAACTTTTGTAGCGCTCTTATTGAAAAACCCTTTAGTTAGGCTCTGATATGAACGTCAATTATTCTTTCCATTGTTTTCAGGAAATACGATGTCAAGCTTTTATTTGGGTAGTTCACTAGGTTTGTTACCTGGTTTGGGGATAAATACTACATTCACCTCCCGCCAAGTGCGTGGTATGTAACCCTAGTTGAAACTAAACCTAAATAAGGCGATCATGTTAGATAGAAAGAATTCTATACCCTTTTGAATGAGGGCTGGAAAAATTCCGTCATTTCCTGGTGCCTTGAATGGTTTAAATGAGTTTAAGGCCTATGAGAATATATTACATCGAGGCAAAATATTGTTGTACTGGCAAGGTATACAGGGAGTGCAGTTGGTAAACCTCGTGACTGCTATAAATCAAATTGAAGGGGGCAAAGGCAGTCTTCGTACCAAAAAGCAAATGGGGCATCTATTTCAATCCTCAGGAATTTGGGAGTCAATTAGGACGATAAGAAATTGAATTAATGTGGAATCGCGCCCTAAAAAATAAAGTCGCACACTCGCATTTGCATTATTTAAGAGATTATTCCGTCTATTGTAAATGCCTTCCTTGCATTCAAAGTGATTCCAACTTCAATAATGCGCTAACCACTGAAACCGAAAAACTGCTCCTATCCAAACAATATATGGCGCAATCAGTTTTCTTCCGACTATTCGTTTATGTAAATTTGATTGTCTTCCAAGTTGCAACTCCCTTTACACAAACAGCATGTCAAGCTAAGCTTCGATACTTCACACCCTCCAGAGCTACCAAAAGAGCAAGAAGCATGCATCTAATAATACATTTTGATTCTCCTCAATAATCAGCTTATAAGATTCGATTTCGCATTCGCTACAACTAAACTATGTTCCGGCTCATAGGGTGCATTATCTTTGATATATTATATTTGACATATAACGGGAATTTTTAATTTGTAGTTCAGAGCAGAGCAGTAAACAGGGCGCACGTAGAGCATGCCCTGAACCGAATGCAATCAGAGCATTATGATTTGTTTATGAAACACACTTGAGCGCTCAGCTATCATATGATTAGAAATCATGTTTATTATCATTGTTTACTTTTATAAAAAGCAAATGGCATTTGGAGTGACTAAATATAAATTTTTCTTCAGATTCAAAATTCTTCAAAACCAAATTTTCACACCGATGCAAATCCTCGAAAAGACAAATGAATTTTAAGTCGAGACCTACCACCTTTTCATCGACTTTAAAGCCGCAGAAGATAGCATTCATCGTTAGGAGCTCTATATGGCGATGGACGAATATGGGATCTCGGCCTAACTGATCCAGTTATGTCGCATAACACTTGAAAACACGCGATGTATTCTGTAGTGTGGAAGCAGCTTCCAAACCGGCACCGGCTTTCAGCAAGGAGATGCGCTATAATGTGACTTCTTCAATCCTCTTCTGGGGAAATTAGTGCGAAGGGCACGTTTCAACACAGAAAGAGCTATTTTCAGTAGATCCTCCCAACTACTATGGTATGCGGACGATATCGACCTCATCAGCCATTTCCGTTTATCGTTATTTCCACCATTAAGTGCTCAAACGAAATAGACAGTTGCATTCCACCCCTAAAATATTTCAGCCGCAATACCCGCCGTGCAAGGAATGTGCATCAGTTTACCCCTAAGCCAGTATTCGGACGTACAACAGGAATGTGGAATGCTCTTCCCCGCTCCATTTTTCCTAAACGTTATAATCTACAAACATTCAAAACCAACGTGCATCGACATCTTTCACTATCTTATAAACCTAATTTCCTTAAAAAAAATTCCCAGCGTGCCGTGCTAGAGCCTTTTACGGCGATTAAAGAACAGGCGAAATTGGTTGGTCTTGAAGTTAATGATGACAGGACTACAAGAAACAAACAAACATCTGTCCACCGCCTAGGACAAAACTTCACTGTCGATAGCAATAACTTCGAGGTAGTTAAGGAGTTCACGTACCTGAGAGTAGACATCAACTCCACAAATGACAATTTAGTGGAGATAGACCTTAGGAAACCGCTGCTACTTCGGTTTGGCAAACAAATGGGTCCAAAACTCCTCACTTGAAGAAAAAAAGGATGCTCTATAGAATCTTACTACTACCAGTCCTGCTTTATGGTGCCGAGTGCTCGACGATAAGTAGGAAAGGGGAGCTTTTACTGGGTTCGTTTGCAAGAAAAATACTCCGTCGGATATTTGGTCCTGTGTGCGAGGAGGACGAATGGAGGCAGGAGGATCTTTAACTCCCAGCCCCCAGGTTCGAGAAGACAAGCGAAGACAAAACCTACATACGTTTTAAAGACCAAGCCATCGCGGATGCCAGAACGGTTGGTCAGGACAACTGGAAGCAGCGTGCCCGGGATCGCAGAGGGTGGATGGCTGCAGTGTCTCAGGCAGAGACTTAACGGGTCGGTAGCCCGTCAAGTAAGTAACTATAAGTTATAGTATATATATATATATATAAGCGATAATTTCGTGAGTAATAATAACAATAATGTTTCATGTCTATATTCTACGTTCATAGATAGAAAAAGAGATAGAGTACAATCGTGGAAAATGTACGTAGTTGGAATGTTAGATAAGCATTATACATTCATCTCTTTAGGAAGCGCGATGTACGTGTAGGTTATCGTGTATATATATTCAATTTTTCTTTCTGGGAATAATTATGCCATGGACTTTTGCAGCTGCATGTGTGAGTGAGTTATTTTTTTTATATGTCGCAAGAGAAAAGCTATTCAAAATAATTTTGCACCACTAGTTATAGGTTTGGCTCTGTGTCGTACATAGATATTTGTTTTAGTATCCGACATTAACTTTGTTCGCTACAATGAGATTCCGTGAATGAATCTTTTTGTTTCATTTCTCCAACTGGGAAATATTGTAGTTTATTACTTGTCATATAACATTGGTAGGCAAATAAAAACTATTTTATTAAATTATTATTTTATTAACATAACAACATGCGTACATAAAACGTAGGTTGTTTTCTTAAGTAGCCCAACAAAACCATCGTCATATTCTTATAATAAGAAAATTAAATTATTAATAGGTATAGATTAATAGGAAAACTTAATTCTGTTTCATAAGCAAAATAAGCACCATAGGGTATCTACAAACAACTGAAGAACGTGTTCATTTCCCGTGTTACTCTCTATTTCACTTTATTTGATCTGCACCACAGAGTGCATATCGCACTTCATACACGCAACGCTCGATTCACCATTAGAATTCCTATGATTTCGTCCTCTTTTATAGTAAGACATAAGACAATTTTTAGTGAGCATGATTTCATCCTTCATTTCGACAAACAATCACCTCCACATCGGAAATGGGAAAGAGAATAGACAATTCAAACCGGATTAACCTTTATGCTCTGGCTGCCACAAGAGCAAATGGATCAGTTGGGAATATCTATATGGTTTGTGGTATCCTTGTTTAAAAAAATAGAAAAAAAAACATCTATCTCAAATAAACTGAAAGCTATAGAGAAGACTGAATTGGCCATTGAAGAAGGATTGATATGTTAAAATACCATTTTGCCTCAGGACATTGGGACAAAAGCAGTGCCATATTGATTTTTATTGCAAAGATAAATACAAATCTACGCATAGCGATAAAGGCTTAAAATTCAGAACAATAAATTGAAAAGTAATGACAGTTTCCAGAAACGCCACAGGTTACAGCCAATTCAATATCTGTTCAAGTTTAAAGCTGAATGCCAACTCATCCGCCTGATCCGCGGTGAAATAACGACATTCAAAACTCTTCAAAACATAAAGAAACCGACAGCATCTTAAAATTCGTCAGTAACATCTTGACTCCAATAAATTTACTGGAATCCAAATTCCTCTAAAAAAATAATGCAGATACATAGACTTTGGGCACGTTACGCAAGCAACCAAAATCCGCCTCAGTGCAGATTTATCAATTACGGAAAAGGAAAAATATCCTCAAACTGACTCCCAAAGTACTATTATGTGCCTTGTAACAATGGCAAGTTGTGCAGTCGTTTTCGAGGCAAAACATATTGGCCAACTGCTTTTATTATCATATAGGTAATACAAATGAATTTTATGTCATTTCATACAGCAGCAGTTCATTCATTATTTATGAAACAAGACCATTTGCACACAATTGAAAAACAGATTCCGGCAGGTTGATGCCAAGGCACAATCCCATATGTTGGTGTATGTCCTCCACTATACATACATGTGTGTAGAAATGAATCTTTTAATTTGCCACGTTAATATCATCGTTAAATCGTTCAGATACAAGTGTACACACTGGCTAATGAAATTCTATGCGATAACACTGATTCAAGATAATGATCAATTTATTTCTCTTTTATTGAATAAGGTAAACCTTTCAAGAGTAAAGGGCACAAAAGTTGGTTTAGTATCCTTAAAAGACAATGTGTTGCAATTTAGCTCAATGAATCAATGTCAAGGCTGGCCATAATCCAACCATAAAAAAAAGAGGGAGGTAAACCACAAATCACAAACTCACTCTATCTGATGGATGCGACATCGCAGCAGAGTCGATAGACAATAGACCTACTTAAACGAATTCATTGAGAAATTCCATTCGGCGAGCCAAAGAATCCCATCATCGTAATAGATTCGTAGCATTTACACACACATGCGAACACAAAGGATCCCGCAATATACCACATATTCTAACATAGATTTAGCCCATTATTCTTACCCCAGAGCCCCTAGGTCTAGATACAGAGAGTAGAAAATAAATAGAAAACCAATCAACCATTCGCAGTATGTATGTACTTTCAATCCGACTGATTAGAGTACGGAAGCCTCCACTAGCTCCGGCTATGCACACTAGCTGATTAATGGATTCGATTTGATTAAATGCAAGGATTTCAACAGCGAAACGAATTCGAATGAGATTCCATGGCATTAGTGGAATCCACCCACTGTGCAGTCATTGCCTACTGACGATAAAAAGGCGTTGCTTCGCTGAATATATAAAGCTTGCTTTAGCTCTATCCTGCAATAAAGAGCCGCAAAGAAAGCCGGAAAGAAAATAATTTTCATAATTCAACAAAAATAGAAAATAGAAACAATCCACTGAAGAGACGAGACGATTGAGATGTGTTATGCAGAGTCGAGTCACTCGCACGTTGGGAAATCATGTTTTCTTTTTTCGTCGTCGTCTTCTTTCCTAAGGTAGACGGGCCGTAGGCAGGCATACACATTGTCTAAAGCTGGATAAAACGTAATTCGGCGTATAATTAAAAGCGCTCCATCTTTGCCTCGAATGGCTTTTCACCCCTCGTCACCTTTCGGCGTCGCGTCATTATGCCTTGCTCACATTGTTCGAGTTCTGAACCTTGTGCGAAGCTCTCCGTGTAATTATGCAAGCTCCGCGGGATATCAAGTGGTTTTCCTTTTTTGAGACAGTGGATACCTTAAGAAGAAGAATTACAACCGTGCAAACAGGATTTTTAATAGCTACATCTTGCCACCACCACGCTGAATGGATGCGCGCCTAAGACAGGAGTTGGAAATGAGATATTCCCCAAACAAGCCCTCAGGTGTTGTATCGGAAAAGCCGGTATGCCAGCCAGCGAGCGTCAACAAAAGGCGGAAAGGACAAAATCAAGATGGAAGGCCGTGCAATTGAGAAGAGATGTGTTTTGGTTCTAAGGGTTTTAATTTGTCAGTAAACTGCTGCCGTAAGAAGGCAGCGCACAAGGTCGTATGACAAAAAAAAACCAACAAAAAAGGAAGAACTAAAAGCATATCAAGGAGCAAAATCTAAAGGAATTTCAAAAGTGATTCATCAGAAAGGGCAATGGTAGGTTACAGAGGGTGTTAGTTAGCTCGAGTGTTTACGTTGATGTCCTTTTTTGCAAAGGGCGTTTTTTTTTTCTTCTTTGCATTGCTTTAGACGGATTCAAATTATATGGGGAGAGGGCTAAAACAGTCTTTTACTCGTACATGGTACAATCTGGCTTCGATTCCGCTATAATTCGTTCTCATTACATAATTTATTCGCTGTTGATTGCGGTGTAAATGGTAAATGGCTTCTGAGTGATGGGTAATGCGGAGATGTTACACGCGCTCACATTGAAGATGATGCCATTAAGTGGCGGGTAAATCATCATTTGCTTGCTGACGTTAATATGTCACTTGGTAGTTGATCAATATTTCTCAAGGTTGATATATAGCAAGGCAAGGCTTTCAGTTTTCAAACGACCGGCGAGGGAAGGATTACAATTTAAATATTTATAGATAAGCACCCCTAAGGATTGATGAAATTTATGACTGGTTGGATTATTTTCGCGAAGAAATTCATAAAATTATCATAAGAAATCATAATTATTTATGCATCTATCCAACAGCATTAGGATGCCAGAAGACATGAAATTCCCCCTATCGCAGGACACAAAAATTATAAGCAAATGAGTTTTTAAAAATTTTAATATAATTTGTTCGTAGGAGTTGCTGAGTACTGTGCCGTAGAATAATAAAGAAACAAGTTTCATCCTACGATACAAAAATATACCTAACAACTGAGTAATAACCTAAAAATATTTGGATGAAGGATTTCCAAGGAATTTTTTAGCGTTCTGAGCATACCAGTCAAATGCCTGAATTATTTGTGTCTAAGCAATTTGTCGGTTCAATTATCTCAGGGGGAATATTAATTAAATAAAGCATAGACGAGGTCGGCTAAGCAGACGACCAGCAGACATATCAGTCAACGCTGGTATGTACATTTGTCCGTCACGGTTTAAGCTAAGTAAGGAATCCGCCATGAAAAACTGATAAAGTTAGAGGGAGGCAATTATTGTTTCGGCAGAAAGTTCACTGCGTGGGATGATTTGAGTATGAGAAATTTTCAAATAAAAAATAAAATATATATATTAGATATTAAGAGCCCATACGTAGCAACAAGTTGCTGGAAGTGGAAGGGACCTACAGTTTAAAGCCGATTGCGAAAGGCAAATTAGAGAAGCTGACAATTGATACTCTTGCATGTTTGTCAGACGTTCGCAAGAGGTGGGGCAGTTGGAAAACTTTTAGATATTACTTGGTCCCGCTGGGATTTAAACCTGAGACCTTAGATTAGTAGTTTAACACAATAACTTCTGCGCCACAACACCAACGAGAAGTATTCAAGACTAGTCTATTATCATGGCAAGTTTTGAAGATGCAAACTTCTAAACTTCAAACTCATCGAGGCCATTGTATATATAGTCTATAGTATTCTCACTTCGGAAATACGACGATACGCCACCAAACGACGTAAGTTCGTCATTAAAAAAAGCTACATCTATACTAGCATATTGTAGAACCTTTTCTATACCTTTGTTGTCTTCCATTGTCTTTCATTCTCGTGACTGGGAATATGAGGATGGTGTGGCTGATGTTTGAAGTAGCATGACATTCTCATCGGGTAGATTTATCGTATTTTATTTGTTGTCTCTGATGGAAGTATCAGCAGAATATTTTTATTTGGTTTTGGGCAAACAGCTGATTTTGTGTTCTTCTTTATGCTAGTGACTAGGTATATGAGAAGGAAGATGACACAGGTAGCGTTGGTGGTTGACGGTAGGGCGGAAAGGTGAAGGAATTATTATCGGGTAGACTTATGCCAAATTATTTGTTTGCTCTGATGAAAGTTTGGGGTAGGTTTTGTTTTTTATTATTTAATGCAATTGGTATGTATGGGTATGATCGTTGAAGGAGAGTCGCATTTCAGCGGTGAGGATTCTCAAATGATTTTTTTATAATTCATATTTGCAAGTGAAAAATTGAAATTTATATTTAAAGGCAGGGGCCATGGTTGATAAAGAAAGATAGGAGAATTGTCTTCGAATAGATTGATGGTACATATATTATTTGTTGGCTTCGATGGAAGTTTCGGGTAGGTTATGGCATATTGCAATTAGACCATCACACTCACCTGTAACTTGTTTCTTTGTATTCAATACAAATGGTGTGTGTGTTCAGATCGCTGAAGGCAAATCGTATTTCAGCAGTGAGGATTCCCAAATGCTTTATAAACCATATTTACATGGGAAAGAATATAAATTGAAGCAGAGATAAAATAAGATCAGACAAGTTATACCTAGTGTGTGTACGAGCGGGTGCTCGGCTTGTCATAATAGCTGCGGGTATTCATGAACAACTGAAATTGGTTTATTTATTAATTGGTTCATCAAATAAAAGCGGCATTCATTCATAACGGTATTAAAAATCATATTAGGTACATATTTCGTTTGAATAAGGTTACACAATGGAATCTCCAAATATAAGCAGAATTTTTTCGTTTGGTTTTGCACAGACAGCTTAGTTATGTTGATCAATTTGGGGAGCTAAAACAAACTGCTAGGAGTGACAGCAGAAAAGCCTTACTTCGACGTTGGGAATGGAAGGATTTTCAAGCTCTATGATTATCCGCATCTCTTCAAGAGCGTGCGGAATATATTGTTAAAGCACAAAATCATAATTTCGGGAGAAATTATAGATTGGAACATACTTGTTAAGCTGTATGAAGAAGACTCAAAAGGAATTTTTCAAGTCTTCTTCAAGCTAACAAAGACTCATGTTTGCCCAAATGGTTTTGAAAAACTATCGGTAAAATTGGCAACACAAATATTTAGCGCTAATGTAGCGGCTGGAATTTTGTATGCATTGAATGCAAACTGCTACAAAACAGATGAGGAAAAGAAGGTTGAATGGTATGCCTCGACATTGTATATAGACTCTATAGTAATATCATCAACACGAATTTGAAAACGTCGACCTCCACGAAAATGGCAACAAAACGGGTAGCGATTGCAGGTTTGTGTCTTAAATTTGATGATGGTATGAGGATACAGGTAAGGGAAAATCGAATCATATTATGTAAGTATTTATTTTTCTTTGTAAGAAGGAGCATGAGCAAGGAGATTTTTTGACGATTCGCATCGTCGCGTCGGCAAGTAGCATGTACGATGACTGATGAAAGGGGGATGATGGAAGGGACGAATAGTTTTGAAATGAAAAATTTAATAAAATCTTATTTAAGTCTTTTTCCTCAAATAAGAAATTATGAGTTTAACGCTTTTAAGACTGTCACTATTTTGGCTATATATTGTCGAAAAATATTCCGATAATTTCTTTTTAATTGATTCAGAAATATTCAATCTAATTAATTAAGAAATAATTATGTTACTTTGTGTCAGTATTGCGCCATGCTGCACAACCACTTATGGGTCAATAGGTTCCTACCTATACGATTTATATTTATTTTATTCAAATTTTATTCTTTATTTATTTTAAAATGCTTAGGCCAATGGTTCGTATGAATAAGAACTAGCAGTTCCTTGGAGTAAAAGGCATGTAGCGTGACACAGGAAAACCTTATTTCAACAATCTCTGTAACAAATATTACCTACCCATACCATATTCAAACGTTTAACGGCCCGAATAGCTTGGTATAGACATGGCGCATGCTTTCCGGGGTAAGCCGCTGTAAGTCTTCAAGCGCCACAAATTAATCAGCGGAGAATTCTTCGCTTGTCAAATCGAACTATAAAAGCCATGTGCAACCACGCTTTCATTTTTTCTTTGTCGGAAGTTTGTGAAAAAGGGATTGCTAAAGAAAAGCATTCACCAGCAATCTAGCTACTAAATTTAAGGACATATTCTTTTGTAAAGAGAAGTGAACCTCGTTAAGGAAAATAAACAAGGAAATATTGGTCATAGGAGGTAAATATTTAAAATAATTATGATATCCTTAAGAGGGCGGGTGATTACAGAACATCTATTTATTTCAAAAATTTATAGCGTCTCGTGTACGCGCAATATACTCCTATAAACAAAACCTGTTGGAGGCCCCACGTGCACATAGCAAGAGAGAACGAGCTAACCAACCACCTAGTACGGAATAGTTGCGCTGAGTCGGCCGCTAACTAAGAGTTCCCTAACGTTAGCCTCCTCACCAAAATAGTGCGGACGAACCAGCGAAAGATTGGGTGCGCAAGTGCTTTTCAAGGTTTGACCCTACATCGCATGCACACGGCGTGTCTTATGACCATTTCTTTTAACCGCACACGTGGATTTTAGTCCAGTGTTCCTCGTCGATATCACTGTCGCCTAAAGGGATTTCCCACATATTCGTCGATTGCTAACGACAATCGCCCGGATGTTTACCCCTCGCATGGGACTCGAAGCGATGTCCAAACCAGGGAGAATTCGCATCACGAAATCCATCGATTTCCCTGCATTTACTCCAACAACAAGATAACTAGGATAGCATTTAGTGGTGACCTGATACCTTTACGGATAGTCGGAGGAGAGACAGGCGCAGCGTATAGCGACCACGCGACCCAACACGTCGTTCAGCCGGAGCCCAGACGAACTCGGACAGTAGGTGCAGGCTTGTGTGTTTCTTAGTATCGTCCTAACTGTAAACTTGTCGTCCAACTAGGTTTAAAGATTTGTGTTTTCTTTATTATTACCTTTTTATAAACATTCAGCATTTAATCGTTAAGTAAGCGAAATCTAGGTAATGCCTTTAAAGAACATCCAAATTCACATCTAATCGTAATATTTACAAACAGCTATATACGGAAGGCAAACATCTAAAACAACAAATCAACACGGATGAGACCACCAATTGTGCGCACATGCGGAGGCAACAAAAGAAGCATCCACGCCCACCAATCAAATTAAGTAAACTTCAACACAAACGTAAGTGATTGTTTCATTAGTATTTGTGTATTCTTTTTGGCATTTTTGAGATATGGTTACCGTACCCAAAATCAACCGTTTCGCAAGATCTAATCTAATTTTAGTTATTTTCTTAAACTCCGATACCTCTATCAAATTTTCTATTTTTAAGGTCCTTAATTCATGAATTCTTTAAGGAAATTCCCCTACCTCACCCTAGAAATTAACTTAATTAATCCGAACGAAGTACCGATCTAAACCTAAATCAAAACTTTTAATTTTCTCGGGGACCCAACGTACTCGTAGTATATCCGTACAAGCTAACCATATAGTTTACTCTTATCTAGATGTATAGCTTTAAGAGAGAGTTCTGACTCTTATAAGTATATTCCTAATTTTTCTTTAAATAAATAAATTCCTGTGTTTTTGCGAAAATTGAATCATCTCTTTCTCAGTTGTTGTCGATATTGAGGGGTGAAGAGTGACTGCCTAATGAATTAAGGAATAGCGTAGCCCATAAAGGGGCCTTCCACTAGTATGTTTCCGGCAAGGAGAGGCCAAGGAGCTTGCGACATAAGTCGGCAGCACAGGGCGTGTACAGACAGCCGATGAACGATGAACCCAAGAAAGAGATATCCTTTCAGTCATCGCTAGGTCGATAACATCTGATCATACCTCTACTTTATTCTCTGCACTTTTACTCTAATTTTCTTCTTCCTATAATATCTTCTAACTTTCTAAATCCTCCCTTATTTATTACTACCTGCTCAACTTCATTTTTTATCTTCATACGGTTGGCTTCTTAAGCCTTAGAAGAAAGAAAAAAAAAAAAAACCCCAAAACCTTCAAGGACTTCTCCCAACCGGTTCGATATCGAGTAGATATTTGGCACGATTATTTTGTACTGGGTGTAGCAGGAAGAACCCCCCCTTCGACGAGCTTCTGCCCGGCCTTACGCAAGCGTGCCACCCTCTGCTACAGGGATTCCTAACACCCCTACCCCCCCGGTTACAGGCAGCAGTTTAGTAAAAGCATTTACAAATTGCTTCAGCACGGTATGAACAAAGTCTTTCATTTCTAAAGTGAGTTTGGAAATTCGATCTTAGCATTTAATTTACTGAACTTGCAGGTACCTTCTTTTAATCTTACCAAATTGAAGAAGAGGACTGTAGCCTCGCCTTCTGTTTAAAATATTTTCTTTTTATCAAAAGCAAATTTCTGGAATGCCGTCAAAAAGGAAAACATCGACATTAAAAGAAATAATCAATCTATTTAATTTAATTTTTGTTTATTAAACTCATTGTTTTTCTATTAGCATGTTCGCCTTTGCTTTGTTATTTTGCCGATATTTCACAATTATAAAGTTTTGTTTGGACCTGGCCCTCGTTGCTCATTGCGGGGACGTTTGAACTTCGCTAATCCATCGTCAGCAATGAATAACTGATGCACATTGGAGTCCGTCACTTTTCCTTCAATTTGATAATCAAGCACATTGTGGGGTTATTTTCTTTAAGTTTAGGGTGCCACTTCACCTTGGAGCCTACCGCCCTAAGCCGTATAAAGCGCGGCCCGCTCTGTCGTGCTAGTTAAAGCGCAGCTCGCTGAAAAGAAGGCAAATTACTGCCACAATAGTAAAGAGTCAAGAAGTGTGTTCAAGACTAATTTTTATTCATGCAAATCCACTCTATTTATACTACAATTCTTAATACTAAATTATGCTATCCTAAGCAATACTTATTCTAACGTTTGATTCATAACATGTGAATCTGATTCAGTTGACCCATATATAATGTGTGGTGGGTGCAATGAATGAAAATGTAGACAATAGCAAACACATGAACTTACGCGAACCCATTTGTAGCATGAATCACTGTCGATACCGATTGAATGCCATGTGACACCTTTCGGGTATGTGGAGCGATACAATGTTACATAATGTTTTCTCGCATTCTGTGTGCTTGCATTGCGTCACACTACAACATCATCATTAGACTTAAGACACTTCCCTGGTGTACACCGACTTTGATTGTGAACTCCTCGGTGACGCCAACGAGACATCTTACTCTCATACATGTCCATGATCATGTGTAGGAAGATTTCTGAAACTCCTCTTTGTCTAAGCGCCACCCATAACAGACCCCTTTGTTGTCTACTACAAACTACCGTTTCAAACATAGGGACGGACTTGGGCGAACTGTTGGATACCCTATTCTTATTCCTATCCCTCATAAGTGGGCGTGAAAAAAGTCTAAGTATGGTTGAATTGTTAAGAACCCTCTACATATTTTGTTATATAATATTTAAAGGATTTTATCGAAAAAAAACGCTCCACAGCTCAAACTTGGGTGTTTCAATAAAATTGTTTTATTTAATTGTGGGCGTGTCAGTAGGCAGATTTAAAAATAATTAGCACATGAGCATAAAGGGCCCCTAGAGAGTATATATTATAAATTTCAGCTCAATAGCTCAAAATTTGAATTTTCAAAAAAAGTTTTTTTTAAATTGTGGGCGTGTCAGTTGGCGGATTTTGAAAATATTTACACATGAGCTTAAAGGGCACCTAGAGAGTATATATTATAAATTTCAGCTCCCTAGCTCAAAATTTGGTTTTTCAATAAAATTGTTTTATTTAATTGTGAGCGGATTTTGAAATGTTTATATATCCCGAGCAGTATTTCAGCTCTCTAGGCCTAGTTTAAAGGCGTAATTTTTGCCGACGGACGAACGGACGGACGGACGGACATGGCTAGATCGACATTACTATCGATGCTGATCATAAATATAGTAACTTTTAGGGGTCTACGGGCATTATTAAGGTATGTTACAAACTATGCGAATAGGGTATAAAAAGGCGTCGAGAATATACTTTTCCGCTTTTCCTGAAGTCAAAAATACTGCCTTTGAAACATCTTTACTTTTTCAAAGTCTTGAAAATATTTTTTCGAAGGAGTGGTAACTTGCCAAACCAAGACATTCATATTTATCAACTTCGGAGTGAATCGCTTTCATTACACCTCATAGTACCCAACAGTTTCTAAAATTCTATACCTCGATAGCGCCTAGATTATACAATAAATTACCGCTTGTAACTCGGCACATTTCACAGTGTTTTTATGAAAAACACTTAACATTAATCTGTCTGTAAATCTTGCTTTTTATATAAAAAGACTAAAGTGACTACCGTAAGGGACACCAGAATATCATTTCTGACGAGAAATAATTTAACTTCTCATATTGCCAATTCGGTGTGAACAAATTCACCTTAAGATCCATTTAAGGACACAGTAGGCCATTGGTACTACCGCCTTTCCAGTTAGTTTCTCTATCAACATCGAAAGCAAAGTCTTGCGTTTTAATAAATTGTTAACCAGCCCATTTAAGACATACAGTCATATACTTCAGGAGAATTGTCATGCTGTTGCTTCTATTTGATTAAAGTAAATGCAATTAAACATGACAAATCAGAGATACGAATGCGAGTGTCAGATAAGACAGGGATACTTGCGGGCAACTCTTGAGAATGAAATTTGATTATTATGATACCACGTCCATTCAACAGAGTATTTCTATTTGGCAATCACATTGCTTGCAGTGTATATCTCGCAGCCAATTGAAGTATCTGATGAATGGTGCATTTAACTGAACTTGTAGTAGCACTTCTTACCTGCAACCAATTACAACTACTACTTGGCTATTATGGAAGCGCTAGTGTGCGATTGAATGCCATGTATTTTCCTTAATGGACTCTCTACCTCGAAGCCAAACATAAAATGTTCAAGTCATCCTTATTGAGTCTTAAGCGAAAGGCAAAAATAATGAAATATTGAAAAAATGAATACATTATTTTATAGATACATACAATAGACACAGTTTGAAGGATACAATAAGGAATCACGGCTAAAAGCTAAAAGCATCATTCATTCGCTTAAGCATGAGCACTTAAGGGGATATAAACGAACAACATTGGCGAGGAAGAAGAACATGATAACTCTGGCAAGGATGACAAATATTTTATTCGTATAATACCAGACCAGGTAAGGTATATTACATAAAACACTTTTGATTCTGTATTTTTCTTACTTTTGCGGAAATATCCATATCAACTTTCTGAGAGAGATTTTCTCTCAGTCTCTAATCCATCGCCGACTGAAAGGGAGAAAGGCACAAAAAGAGAATATTACCTTTTCTTTTTTTTTTCGTTTTTGGAACATTTCTAGACGAGTTTTCTTTTTATTTTTATTTTACTTTATTTTTATATTTTTACACAAATCAAAGAATAAAATATGTATGGGGAGTTACAGTTGGTATGGAGAAGGATATCTGTAGTCGAGAAATGTTCGTTCTATCAGGCAGCTATGTGTTCGTAGTTCGTTCGGTGGGATTTTCTACGAAGGATTTATATGATAGGATTGGTAACTTACATATTAATGTATAAATTATGTAGTGAAGGGGGGGATGGCCCGGGGCGACTATATATTTTCTTACAGTGTTAAGTTATATGCTCTGTTTTGAAAATATTGATATTATGTTGCCCGCTGAAAAGGAGGAATTTGCTTCCTATCAGAGGGACATCATAATGGAAAATAAATTTAGTGCAGGGAAAATATTCTTTGCTGATGCTCGATTCATAAAAATGTTGACGGTCCGTAATTGCATCCATAATTTGACTTTTAATTAGCGAAATAAAAAATGCTGGCAGGACTGCGAAAAGGTTTTCAAAACTCGATGATAAAATACAAACTAACCCAAAAGATTGTTCAATGTTCGTTATAAAATAAACAACATCCAACAAGCCGCTGAGGCCTTAAATATTGAGAGCTTCAGAATTGATGCGCAAGGCAACGAGTGCTCAGAATCCTAATTATAGTTAGGATACGTTTAGTAGTTTAAGTAAGTAGAGTAGGTTGATTGGTTGGTTGGTTTGAGTGGTTGTATTTCCCGTTTCCTGACGAGGGAAAAACACAAATAGCGCATTGAGGGCCGTTTTGATACCACAACTAACGGCAACTGAAATTGAAGGGGGAGACGGGTGTTAAGAGAGCTCAAAACCAGCCTGAGGAGTTGAGAAATTTGATGATCTTTTTGAAATGGATGCTTTGGATGGCCGAGAGGTCATCGTAGAAGGGATGACCTATTGCACTGCGTCCGGTTTTAGATAGGGCCGGACACTCACAAAGAAGATGGAACACTGTATCACTCTTGTTTGTGTCAGCGCAGCTACTGCAGTGGGTGTTATTTGGGATGCCAAGCATGGCTGCGTGAGTTCCTAAGGGCCAATGGCCCGTAATAATTTACAGGTGGCAATGGTGCGATGGTAGTGTATTCACTAAGTGATTGGCGTTCCAATCCCGACCAGGGCCATGATTTTTATAAATTGAATACACACAACAAAAACAGATCTTTCTAAAGCAATTTAGGCGCCACCTGTGGAGAAAAAATCTAATCGCACCAAACTTCTTTCCTATCCTTCTATTCTTTCATAGAGTAAGTAGCACCCAAAAATAGGCAATGAATCATTTGCTGGGAGCTACTTACAGCAGCCAAAAAAAAACAAAAATGCCTGTGCTGTGGTTTCCACTATAAGGGTACTGTGTCACTACAGAAAAAAAGAAATCCCTTTAGCGCGCGCAAATTATAAAAAAAAAAAAAAATTACCGTTAGTCTGTCGACCCCTACACGCGTTCTGGCTAAGAGGTTGTTTGTTCTGGCATCATCGTAGGTTGGCCAGATCTTCCTTGAAATGACACAGTTCGTCAGGTTCACCCATCTAGTCTCAGCCCTTGAGGTGAAGTGCAGGAGGATTTCTCTCTTAACATATCCCAGCGGAGGGAAATGAGACACGCACAGAGCAGAGCCCCGTCTGGCAAGTTCATCGGCTTTCTCATTCCCTTCAATGTTCCTATGGGCGGGAACTCAGACGAGAGTGATATTAAACCGATCAAGCCCTGTTCAGTGTCTCCCAGCAATAGAGACAAGCTTGGACGTTGACTTGGTTGAACCGACAGCCTTAATCGCGGCCTGACTGTCGACCTATTTTTTTTCTTGGTGTCACTATATTGAGGAGCAGTCTTCTTGCCTCCCTAATTGCAAGTACTTCTGCTTGAAAGACGCTGGCTGCGTTGGGAAGGCGAAGAGTTTTAGAGATGTCTAGATCTGTTGAGAAAATGCCTGTTCCTACTCCACAGTCCATCTTCGAACCATCTATGAAGATATGTATGTCGAATGCATTTACGATCGCATTCCCCTCCCACTCTGATCTAGATCTAGAGGGTAATCTAACAGTTTATATGGAAGTTGAGTTTGGGTACAATGTAGTTCGTAGGTATACGACCTATGCCGTCAGGAAGGGAAAGTAGGATGCTGGTATGGCCATAAGGCCTTTCGGACCAACATTAAGCTTCCTTCAATCTAACAGCACTACACGCTGCAATCTTTTTAATATGCAGATCCACTGACAGAAAATTGAGAATCACATTAAGCGCCTCGGTCGGACTTGATCGAAGGGATCCTGTGATTCCAATTCCAGCTGTTCTTTGGAGTCTACTTAAATTAATGATGTTATAGGCTTTTCTTAATGCGGGCCACCATACCAGTCATCCGTAGCTGAGGATCGGACGTACCACCGCTGTGTACATTCGACGAACCATCTTTGGTTGAATCCCCCACTTCTTGCCGAAAGTTTTACTACAGGCGTAGAAAGCTTTGATTGCCTTCCGCACACGGTGTTCGATATTGGACTTTCAGTTAACTTCAGGGTCAAGCATGACTCCAAGGTATTTGGTATATTTGGTTATAGTAGAGTGGGTAGTTTGTAATTTGTTTTTATATAAAAATATAAAATTCAATAACGATGCTGAGTTTTGTTAACAATTTTCTAGATGAAAACATTATAATATGTAAGATTAGTTCATAAAATAGTTTTTAGGCGGAAAGGCAATAATCATAAGATAAAGTTAAATTTAGGGCGTCCGCATAAGGAACAAGATAGATAGATAGAGTTTTTTTATTCATTTCATTCCAACTTAATCTATGCTAACACTATTTAATGATAAATCTATGAATAAATAGTTAACGTTCTATAACTTAAGTACAATTTGTCTTAAAAACAATAATCTAGAATAAGTTAATTTTAAGTTTGATTTAATCATTTTTGCCTAGTAAGTAAGTTGATATTTAATAACCATTAAAAAATTAATTAAACAGTCAAAAAGAAGTCAAAGGCTTGCCTTTTGTGACGCTGGCCTATACGTGCCAGCGTGCTACAAAAAAAAGTGAAAAAGTGGTATTGCGCATGGCAGACCCTACTTGACGGGCATGTTTTTGTGCCGTGGTAAATCGTCCTGCCATATCCCGTAATTTTTTAATGTCGGCGAATAGCTATATCCCAGAAACGGCTTTTATGCGTGCATGTGTATTTCCTGACATGTTCTGAGGTCCAAATTGCGTCAATGCCAGAAATATGCCCCGTATAATGGAAGCATAATACTGTATTGTGCCCTACCTACGAATATGAAGTCGCACAATTTGAAAGAATTCAGAAGCAGTTACTTCTTTTTGCATTACGTATTTATTCCAGCTTACACAACTCGTTGCAGTAAAATGCAGCAAATACTGTATGTTTGTCCTGACTGATAACGTCAACTCCACCTACAAAGGTTCGTGCATCAATAAACACAAGCACCAGACCGAGAACAACAAGGATTCCAGGTTTTGTATACTACAGTTCGTATCGAAGCAACTATGGAAGTAATGGACCCATCAATAATCTGTCGGGGGATTTTCGTAAACGTTGTCATGTCCTCGAATTCAACATGAGCGAAGATGTTAATTAGTTATAAGCTCCTTCATACTTGAAGATAATTGAATAAATGTCACCTAAGTTAGGACCTTAATAACTAGAACGGTGCGTTGGTGACGAAACTTAGTTAATACAAAGAATTTGTGTGCGTATTGGATCAGTGTAAGGGCTTTAAGAATACAGACTCGTATATAGAAGTGCTGCCTTAATAAATGTGGAATGCATTATATCAAAACCGACTGAATTGAACTTAAATGATATGCAGCTTTTTGGAACGTCAGCGTCATCTGTCCATATCAAACGAAGTCCAATGTAGAAATTGAGGAATATCACGACGACTTTTTGAGCCTGAAGATGATTTAAAAACAAATTCGCAATGCTAGGTATGTATCTTGTCTTTGAGCGAAGAATTTAATTCTACATCATCGCCAACTTTGTAATGGAATTGAAAGGGATTATAATAAAACTAGTGGAGCCCTTCGAACGTTGTTTCGCCTTAACCTACATTCGTAATAAATAGTTTTATTTTCTGTTATCTTAAAATCTGAATTACACCATTTCAGCGAGTACCCGGAGTGCGTTGCTGCGGATGGTATTTAATGGATAGTTTCTGAATTTCGCGCAAGTACCAACAACAACTCTACAAAGTTTCAACTCAATCGGATAAACGATGCGCGAACGCATAGAAGACGACAGATTATCCGATGCGACATGCGCGACACCTATTTTACGTTTATGATGATAGGTAGGTAGGAAGGAGTGGCTGCCTGGCGATATTAGTAGACCAGAACGCAATTAGCGCGAATGCGACGTTTTTATGTCACCACTCAAGTGACCTAGGGTGTCAATTTGTGTTTTAAATCCAAATCCTGTTGAAGGAATTGAGGAATTCAATGATATTGAAGAATTTCATATAATTGAGTTCTGGTAGATCGTCGAAGAATGTTTTGCCGAGTGTTCGATGTCTAGTTCTAGCTAGGATCGGACATTTGCAGAGGAAACGGTGAAGAGTTTTCTTTTTCACAGTATCTTTGCAACTGCGGTAGTGTGAGTTGAATGGCAGCGTGTTTGCCGACATTCCAATGTCCAGTGCTGATTGCCACGATTCTGGTAATCTTTTGTCGAGTTCTGTTTGTTAGGTCGTTATGTTTTTTGCATTGAAGCAGGGTCATATCTTCCTGATTATGACGCAGCTATTTAGTTTGCCTCTGTAGGGAGCTGTCAAGAGAAGAGCCGTGCCTTGCCAGCGCAGGTTCATTCCCCTCTATGCCACTATGGCCGGGAACCCAGAATAGAGTGATGTTGAAGTCGCCGCTTGGACAAGTGGTTGCGTCATTACGCTGTGCAACTTATTTCGATGATATGGAGTGTACATAAGAAGAGAGCTTTTATAGGGGCTTGGCTATCAATAAAGATGGCAACATCACTCTTGGTTTTGGGGAAGGGGGTGAGTATCCTACAAGCCTCCCTGATCGCTAGTATTTCTGCCTGGAGTACACTAGAGGAATTCGGGAGTCGGAATGATTTGGATATGTTCAGTTCCGCTGAGAAGATACCCACGCCGGCTGCGAATTCCATTTTCGAACCGTCGGTAAAAACGGCAACCTAATGGTTCATCCGGAACGCTTCATATTTCCATTCCATTATGGATGGGAAATAGACTTGAACGGTGCAGGGTAATAAGTCCACGGTGGACTTAGTGGTTCTTGGTTGTCCAGCAAGTGATATAGACGTGTTGTTCATAATCGGGGAGTTTATAACAAAAAGAAAAGTATCAGAAAATTCGAAAAGTCGACATTGCGTAGAATCGTGAAGTGGTTAATTTTGAAGTCAAGGATTAGGAAGATTTCACCTAGAGGAAGGTCAGCAGACAGGCGGGACCAGTATCCAACAATTCCAGTCGGGAACCAGGACTTCAGGAACAAAAAAAAAACCAGCTAAGTAGAGTGATAGTGTCCGTGTAGAGTTTGGTAGAAAAAAAAGGAAAATAGGAAATCTCTGTAGGATAGTGCTTCCACGAATCCCGGTAAAAGAAGGGACCCGCGAACCCTTTAATCGACTTTTGTCCCCTTTCGGGAACATTCGATCTTGTGTCATTTCGACGGCAATTCCGCTATTTGTACCACCGTTTCCCGTATCGTAAAAATAAATTTGCCGTTCTCCAACGGAGACGTTATAACGTAGTGGAAAAAAAAAATCTTTCGTCTTTAATTTTTTTTCTGGATTTTCGCTTTTGTCCGCTCGTTGCTTTTGGTTTCACAATTTTCCTTAAAATTGTGTGGCGCCCATTTTTTTCCATTGTTTTATAGGCATACTCGATTCCCCGGAACCATAAAATCGATCGGTGTAAAAATCCGCAGTAAGTACCTAATCGTACATACGGTTTTCCTTTGGTGCGATTTAGAAAAATAAGTATTTTATTACCTGAACCCACCCCGCTACCGGAAAATCAGCATATCAACTTGCTGACTGTTGCACTCGCGCTCTTGGCACCTTCATTTGACAGATCGGTAAATTAAATTTCGTTTTCGGCAGTGGCGGCTGCAATTTCGCGATTTCCTTAAATTCATTTATTTCGGTGTTTTCCGCCAATTCAATCTTCCTTAACAATAGTTTTCGCGTTTATTAAAAGTGCAACAAATTGGACAGTGGACTTAGTTCCCATATAGTGGGAAATAAAACCACTTTCGCGAACTAGACTTAGTTCCCATGTAAAGTGGGAGGCAGCATGCCCCTCCATATGCATTACACTGTTTATGGAATCTACTTGCGATTTCGTAACTAGTCCCATAAACAGTGCAAAGCATATGGGGGCATGCTGCCCCCTGCAACCCCCCTGCTTGGGGTCACTGTTTGATTTGGAGTAGGTGCAAGGTCACGGTATCTATATTACTCTGTCTCAGTTAATAGTTTATTTCTATTTTGATAATAAAAATTGCAAAGTACCTACTTGACTCTTTAATTTTATTTTGTTCTTAGTCGACAGTGAGAATTTACTTAACATTAAAAGGGAACTAAAACCACTCAGAGTTTTCGGAATTTATTTCCCATTTACATGGGAACTAAGTTCACTTCGCGAAAGTGGTTGTATTTCCCACTATGTGGGAACTAAGTCCCTCAGAGGACTAAATTTCCGTGGACTTATTTCCCTGCACCGACTTGAACGGCTTTGTTGAGAATGTGTTTGGGCGTTGTGTAGTAGTGGCACGCGCAGCAAGGTCCCCGAGTAGCAGGCCAATCAACTTACTGGGACCGTAGGGTTTATATGACCATATCCCAGATTCCCGCCTTACTGCGGTACAACATGCAGTTAATCTGGTATGAAGGTCGAGAGGGAGGAGCGCCAGTACCAATGCACTAAGATTCAACTCAATCGGATAAACGATGCGTGAACGCATAGAAGACGAACAGACAATCACTAATTTGTATATAAGAAAAAATGCGGATGTGGGTAAACTGGTGCATCGATTGAGATCAAACAGAATACCGGCCAATACCGGAGATTGCCTTCAAATTTGAGCTCAATCGGTTCAGTGGTTTCGGAGTCCATAGCATAGACACAAAAATACATACATGTTAATGCTAGTGATGTATCAACTCGGTTTGCAAACCGGCTCAAACAGAGTTCAGCACAAACCGAGTTAAGCCCGTTTAGATTTTTTCCCAAACCGAGTAAGCTTTTCCATTCGGTTCGGTTGAGTTTATTTCCCAAACCGAGTTGGCTGGACCCGTAAGATACTTCGGTTCGGTTTGGTTTGGTTAGTGGGAAAAGCTGTCGGTTTCAGTTTGGCTTCGACGCAATGTAAAAGTTGGACCAAGCTGATTTTTTGCAAGCCGAGAGATAAGATTGAACAAATCTGTTTGCTTAAAGAACTCGGTTATGCAGTGGCGTAGAAGTTAGTGTGTTGAACTACTAATGTAAAGGTCTCAGGTTCAAATCCCGCCGAGGCCAACTAACATCTAAAAGTTTTTATCCACAAACCTACCTTCTGCGAGTGTCTGCCAAACATCCAAGAGTATCGATTGCAATAAGAAGCTTCTCAAATTTGCCCTTCGGATTCGGCTTTATATTGTAGGTCTTTTCCACTTCGCACGAGCAAATGGTTGGAGAAGCTAGGTTTTAGGCAATGTACCTATGGGCTTTTAATGTCTAATATTTTTTTATTTTTTTACTTTTAAAGTTCTGTCTCTAAAGAACCGTGCTGAACTTTATTTTAAAGAGGTTGCCAAGGAAACAGATCAGCCCTCTAAAAACCTCAAGCCTTTTTTTTAGTAAGGGTTTCTGGTAACGATTTTGGAAAAAAAAGTTTTAAGGTCCTAACTTCTACAGTTCTGTCTCTTAAGAACCGTGATAAACTTTGTTGCGAAGGGGCCTGCCAGAAAATCAGATCAGCCCTTTACACTTTTATAATTGGGCGCAGCATTTGCCCGGCAGAAGCGAAAACCCACAAGCAATTATTTTGGTAAGGGGTTGTGGTATCGGTTTTGAAAACTACGATACTAACTTATCCTTGCTCAGCACAAGCTCACAACCCGAGCCGAAGCAAATAAGAAAGCGTTCCGTTGAGAAATGATTTTCCTTCCAACCGAGTTACTTAAATCTGCAGCAGTTTGTTTATAAGCATAGATATACAATCATAATCAATAATATAACATGCATAGTCATTTTTCTTGTAACATACACTATAAGTATTTTCTTGGCCAACACACTGGATTGTCCTATTTTATAACTGTCAATGTGCATAGGCAGTAGTAAGCAAAAGCAATGGACACACTTTATCGCGATTCTCTGAAAGATTATAAGTGTATACAAATATGTAAAATGATCGTTGATGGACTTTAAACTCCAAATTAAGTATAAGAGTAAGAGGTGTTGCATCCCCAGTTCAAATTCATTCGTGTTCTCGCAGTGAGCCAGTTAAGGTAGTGCGAACCTATTTGGACCTACGTGATCTTCATTGTTCCTTGGACCGGTAGCAAATGGTAGTATCGTGTGGACGTCCGTGAACTTGATTGATCCTTGAACCAATGATACCACTGTTAAGCATAGCATTGAATTCTTCTGTTCTCACTATTAGAGAAAAGTAGTTTTAAATGCTAACTCTGTTAATTTTAGTGAGATAAAGTTTTTTCAAAATAAAGTATTTACAAAAAAGATCCCATACGCTACAAATCGGTTTTCCTAAATTTCAATTCGGTTTAACTCGGTTTGATAAATAGTTGGTACATCTCTAGTTAATATTTCCATGTCGATATTTGTTCTCTTTTCAAGAAATTACTCGTACCAGAAAAATCTCCTAAATTACATTTTAAATACAATTAAAGGCGATTCAAAAATATTGCGAATGCATTTTCATTGTCTGTAAATGCATAAATTTCATACAAATGCTCCGCTTATTCATTTCATTTCATTTTTCAGTTCTTACCTTATTTGACACAATTCAGCGATTGGAACAATTTTTACAAAAAAATACATAAATTAAGAATGACAATATAAAATAACATCTTCCATAACAATCGCGAAATGTTTAGTTTTGATATGGTTAACAACGTTTTGTTTAAATCGCCTTAAGTTCATTTAAAGTTTGAGTTCATTGCATAGTTCATTAAACATTTTAAAACCACTAAACATTAAGCTGTTTTGTGGAGATTGAGTTCTAAAAAGTTGAAACCTGAAATCAAGTCTGTTTCTTAAATTATATCTATGCACATCTCAAATATTATGACAATTTATGACACGAGAAACTTGGCAATAACCCATTTTTCAATTTAAGCTCAAAAATCAAAATATTCATTATAGATCTTTGATTTACACTTCACCATTTTAATACATTTAACATAATTACAATAATACTTCAGAGGTCAGCCAATAATAATTGGGCCGTCAACAACAAAAATATGCAACCAAGCTATTGTTGACGGTTGTCTCATTACACAACCTTCTTGGGCAATATAAATAGGTCTGCCATTTTATTTGCTTTCATACGATCAGCTTGTTGCGTCCACAAATTTGTCGACATTGAAATGTGCACAAGAGTAATACCTTGATTATAAAACTATTTATATTTTCTAAGGACCCAACTTCGGTTATCGATTTTGGTTACTTCCTTGTGACATTCTAAATTTTTTTTCAATTATGTTTTTTTTTTTTAAACACACAATGAAGAGAGAGTACAAGAATAACAACGGCAGCAACAAAAAAAGTAGTTACCATCCAGATTCATAAATTACTTGAATAAATGTATCTCTCTTCCCGATTCATCCTTTCTTCGGCTGGCACAGTCGTTTCCAATGGGACTACTAAAATTAATAACGTAGAGAAAAATAGCTTTGGTTTTATTTGTAAAACTTTAAGTCAAAGAAAAATGCAAAATTAGTCGAAGACGTGGCAATAGAACCGAAAGGGATGCCCGAAGAAATTGAGATGCAGTGTGGAGATATCGGCTTAAGCACAAATAAAGAAAAATGGAGCGCAATTTGGATTGGGATTTGTCTGTGTTGCTGGATTGCTGCTCTTTCATTTAAAGTCTTTGTTATTCGAAGAAGAGGACTGGCTGGACGAATATTTCTTTTCCATCTTCCTGCAATGGATGCAGAGTAATGTTTAATCTTTCTTTTCCTCACACCACACCTTCCTTCTTTATGTCAATCCCTTTGAACTTTATCCTTGCGGTTGTGTGTTTTTTTCTTGTTTCTGTTTTCAATTTCCTTAATTCTAAGTTGGGTTCCTTTTCCCCGTGTTTTTCTTTTTTGTAAAATGGTGCCACCTTGCCAACAGATTGCTCTCACTTCATTTCTCTATCAAGATGAAATCCAGGAGCTAGCTAGATCCTTGGTGGTGGTGAGCCATCCTTTGCACATGACAAATTTTATTTGTTTGCACACGTTTCAGAAGTTTAAGTATAACTTAAAGACGGTTGTGCTTAAGGCAGAAGGGGTAATGGAAATATTAAAGTGTTTTCAATTTCCCTTAAGTTCGCACAAAGCCCGTGGTAAGGAGAAAGATTTTCTTAAAAATTAATTGTTTGCTTAAGTCGCAAGCGAAATAAAATTTATTCCTCACTTTCACAGAATAGAAGAACTGAAGAAGGATATGCAAGTGCATCTTACTCTCTTTTGAGTGCAGTAGGGAATTGCATTTCGCGACAACGAATAGTTGGCGGATATATAGCTTTTGCTAACAGTGGAGTTGCCCTTAGCGTTTCTGTTTCTGTGGTTAGAATTTGTATCTTGAATTCTTCAAGCATGCAGTTAACAGGGTGATTCTGACAACTAAGTACTCGAATAATATGAAACGACGAAAGCTTGGATATGCAAGTTGTATGTTCTACTATTTAGAATATGCATGTTGTGTACAATATAGTCATCCCCTTCTGTGAAGAAAAATTGAGGATAGATTTTTAAAACCATTTTCCGGTCACATCATTCTGTGTTTTATTAGAATGCGAGGAGGGAAATACAGCTGGCAATAAGAAGCTTGTCACTTACCCTGCCTTAGGCACTAAATGTGATGCAGAAACGTCAACTTTTTGTGAAATGATTTTAGCCACCAAATCGGAGAAGTGACCACTTTATGTTTTGTGAGAAATTAACACACTCCACGAAGTAAAAATTACAACTAGCTCAACCTGTGAATGAGGAGTTCTTGGCGGATTAATACTTTTAATGCACTCAAAGAACTCGCACACAAACGTGAATACTTGCAGAAAATTGACAGATGATGTTAGTTTTAAATAAACAAGCCGACGTTTTTGGCAGGTAAGCAAAAAATCATTACAAATATCTTCAAGATATGCAGGTGGGTGCAGTGGATTCCAGGTTCAAATCTTTCTAGTAACATCTAAAGTTATTTCACTTATCCAGCTCTTGCGAAAGTCTAACAAACATATAAAAGTGTAAGTTGCCATGAATAGGTTCTTATATTTGACGTTCGTATTCGCCACAAAATAGTTCCTTTCCGTTCGCCAAAAGTAAAGCTCACACAAGCGCTTTAAATATAGAATTGTAATGGCGTATATTTTAAATGTTTTTACCCTATTCTAAGGGTATATTCATTTTGACGCATAGTTTGTAACATACCTTAATATTGCCCGTAGACCCCTAAAAGTTACTATATTTATGATCGGCATCGATAGTAATGTCGATCTTGCCATGTCCGTCCGTCCGTCTGTCGGCAAAAATTAGGCCTTTAAACTGGGCCTAGGGAGCTGAAATTTTAACCATATACTCTCTAGGTTCTCGAAATAATCAAGTTTACGAATGTTTGAAATCCGCCCGCAGACACGCCCACAAACTCAAAAAAACAAAATTTTGGAAAAAAAGGAATTTTGAGCTAGAAAGCTGAAATTCTGTATACATAATCTATGACTCCTAAAACTGCTCGGGATATAAAATTTTCAAAATTCGCCCACTGACACGCCCACAATTAAATAAAACAATTTTATTGAAAAACCAAAATTTAAGCTAGGGAGCTGAAATTTATAATATATACTCTCTAGTCGCCTTTCAAGCCCATGTGTAAATATTTTCAAAATCCGCCTACTAACACGCCCACAATTTAAAAAAAAAAACCTTTTTTTGAAAATCCAAAGTTTGAGCTAGGGAGCTGAAATTTATAATACAAGGTGGCGCAAAAGTTGTCATCTGTTTACTTCACAAATGTCAAAGTAACATTGACATTTGCCGCCATTTGCAAAAATTATAGCATCTTCCGATAGGTTTTCAGCCCTTGGGTGTGCCTTAGGCAATTCTGTGTGCCAATGTTCTAAATGATCCACGACGTTTGACATCTATCCTATGTAGTTTTCAGTCGGATTGGTGAACACCACTGGGTGATGACTTTTGCGCCACCTTGTATATGCTCTCTAGGGGCCCTTCATGCTCATGTGTAAATATTTTCAAAATCCGCCTACTGATACGCCCACAATTAAATAAAATTATTGCATTGAAAAACCAAAGTTTGAGCTAGGGAGCGTTTTTTTTACAAAAGCTTCGTTTTTTTTATAAAATCCTTTAAATGTTATATAACAAAATATGTAGAGCGTTCTTAACAATTCAACTATAGTTAGACTTTTGTCACCCCCACTTATGAGGGATAGGAATAAGAATAGGGTATCCAACAGTTCGCCCAAGCGGACTATAGCCCGTCCCTATGTTTTTCAACTTATTAAGTTGCGATCAAGACGTTTACTTAAAATTCTATTTTTCTTATCATATTCATAGGAGACGTATAATCTGGACAAGAGAAATCATCACCCTCCCACTACACTGCATTCCTACTGGTTCAGCTTGGGGTCCGTAGGTTGATCCTCAAACATTACCTGCAGGTCTCCTATATTTGAAGCACTTCGTCACTGAGGCCAATTAAATTATTTTTAGTTTTCGCCTTTTTCGCAATTGTATAGGAACATTGAAGTGAAGGACTCATCGGGTCCCTGGACTTGGACTTAATGATATTTGATATTTTTAATGATATTTTAATATTGGTATTATTCGAAAAAGATTTACTGATTGATCTATGCTCAAAGTCATAGTAAATTGTCTTTCATTAGCGACTTGTCAACTACCAACTTTTAGTGTAAACGCGCACTTATGCCCGGTAATCGGCTGCAAGCCTTTAAACTTTTTTTGTTATGGGGCTACATTAAATCTTTGGTCTATGCCAACAGCTCAGCTTAGAGCCAATATTGAAGGAGTATCGGTCGAAATGTGCGGCCGAGTCATCGAAAATTGGGTTCAACATATTGACCGCTGCATACGTTCCCGTGGTGGACATATGAACGAAGTCGAGTTCCATTCATAAATATTATGATAGTAATTCAAGCCAATATTTTTTTGAGATATCTCAAGTAGTTTGAATTTTATTTAAAAAAGAAGTTGTCAAGTCATTAATGAGAAACCATTTATTACCATCATCCTTTCAGTTTTATTATCGATTAGATATTATATCGTTACCATATTTGCATGTTCCAGTATCCTAGAAGTTCATGCAATAGGGATGCACCATTATAAAGCTGACAACAAATGTCTATGGAACAATGGAATATCTACAACTCTTCTTCTTCAGGGCTGACGTTTTTAAAGCATTTCGACACTGAGGCAAATTAAATTATTCTAGGCCTCAGTCTGCATTTTTTTAGCAATTGGGATGTCTGTAAAACATTGGAATATCCGAAAAAAAAATAACTCCGGAGCTATTCAATACGAACCCTGCAACTCTGTTAGCCCTTCCTGAATTGCAAAAAATATATCGATATTGGCGCAGAGACTTTGATATTGATATTAACTCTCTTGGACAACAATATTTCTTGCCTTGGATCTTCGTAACCATTTTCAAAGCTAAGTCAACGGGTTGGTTATGAGGTTACACCTCCTTTAATGTTTAACTTACTTCAGTTTAGAAGATAGATATCTCCGAAATACAAATTACCTACACTCGTTTCTATGTATAAGAATTAGCGAATGTTTTGGTAAGTTGACGCAAAACGGATCATAAATCCGAGCTTAGTAACCGATTGATGTTCCTACTTATCCTTCTTTCGTCGCCAAGGGTACTTTTCATTTTACCTCTTCAAAAAAATATACAAAGCCCTCCTTACAAACACTCGAACATTCTTTTCCATCGTACATTATCCATTACTAGCGGCAACGGGAGAACTCTTGAACGTTATTGTTTCGACTCATTCGCTCCCTTTTTCATCCAAGTTTTTCGATTGCAATTTTTAAAAAGATGTCACACATCAAAGATATCCAAAACACAAGTTGCAACAACCATCAATCTTAAATACCCTCACGTTGCACAAGTTTCTCTCTCCAACTGCCATGCGAGAACAAACTTTCAGCAATTTATTTAACACCATGAGTGAACACTACTTCCCATCGTTCGACTGTTCAATCTTATTTGCCAACGAATCGGAGAAAATTTCTTCCAGTTGCCAACCCGATGAACGATTGACATTCGACAAATCCCCAATTCCCTGTTTCATCTTTTATTTGGAAAAACCACCACTACCAGCAGCAGTAGCATGAGAGGCCAACACCGTCTATTTCAACCGAATCATCAGGTATCCCCTACACTAGAGAAACATTTCCTTTTGGCCCTTTTTGATTTTCTGCTTTTGGTGCATGGCCAGTGTTGCCAAACACTTTCAGAATTTCTTCCGCTTTGATTTTGAGATTTGGGCATACTTACATTGATAAAGAGCAAAAATAAAACAAGTGTAACACGTACATACCTACCTGCCCAGTGTACAATGTTCGTTGTTGTACGTGTGCGGGAAAACAACCGTGTAAATTCTTAGCCCAAACAACGAACGAAGGACGAACACCATCACGAGTGGTTGGAGTTTTTAGTGTACGGTTTTGCTCATTCACCGAACAACGTATGTGTAGACGTTGAACACCGTTTACCGAACGATGTTTTGCTATGTCGTACCTATTTTTTTGTTTGGCATTCAAAAATAAAAATGGCTGATTAAGAAAGACTTATTTTGTATTTTACCAAAAAAGAATAAATTAATATTATGAAAAGCTGTATGTAACCACGAAGGCGTTTGTAATAGCAGTAATATCTTCCTGGAACCATATTACTTCAGGATGCCAAAGAAATCAGTATAGAGAGCTTCAGAGTAATACGTATATCTCTTCCCTGTCTCAAAAAATCGCAGAGTAGCGTGGAGTCGTTCATGTAGTGAAATTAATTTTCTGAAAGGAGTTTCTGTCAATGCATCTCTCTTCTGAGTTCCTTAAGGAGTTGAGAAAGTCAACGGTTTGTTTATCACAATTCATCGAGTATATAAATATATTATAACTGCTTTCTTTTCATACCTTATCCATGCTTCTAAAACGCGATGCTGTCTTCTGTCATTAAAGGAAAACCCACACACATTGTCATTATCCATAAATGACACCTAAAACCGAAAGACTTATCATTCTCGGTATGTGTGTTAATGACAACTTCCGTTGGAATGACCACATATTCGATGTCGCCAAGAACGCTGCGAAATGCCTAGGCTTCCTTAACCGATGTATGAAATATTTCACCCCTTTTGATCTGGGTACAATTTATAAGGCGTTTATCCGCCCGAAACTCGAGTACAACGATCATTTCTGGTCTGGTGCACCAATAACTACTTTGGAGATACTTGACAGGACCCAAAAACGCGCGATAAACCTCATTGGCGACCGAGACATCGCGAAATCGATTGACTCTCTTAGTCGTCATCGTAATGTCTCCTGTCTTTCATTATTTTTTCGTTCTTTCCACCATAAGTGCTTTAACGAAATACCCAGTTGCAATTGACTTCTAGAACATTTCAACTGCAATGCCCGCCATGCAATGAATGCTCATCAGTTCACCCTCAAGCCTGTCTTCGGGCATACAGTGAAGTTCAAAGAACCTTTCCTCAGCCGTACAACACGAAATTGGAATACTCTTCCAATCTCTATTTTTCCTTCACATTAGGTCCGTTCGCGTACTTTATGCGAAGAAAAATGAAAACTATCAAATCTCCAAATTCGAGAGAATCCTCTCATTTGAATGAAAAGTAAGCGAACGCTTTTGCGTAAAAAGATGAAAAACGTCAAAGTTTGGCTTGAAAAGAAGCAACTGGTGTTTTTTTTGCTGGCAAACTCATAGCAATTCATCATTTGACAGTTTTCATTTCTTGACAGCTGAAAATCTGTGTGAAGAAAAATTAACGCAAGTACATTTTTCTTTCGTAGATCTTTTTACCATTTCCTCAGTACGCGAACGCGTTTGTGTAGCTTCGCACGAAAGTTAATATTTATTAACGTTTGCATATTAGTTTGCAACGGACCTATTATAACCTACAAACATTTGAAAAAAACGTGCATCGGCATCTCTCCATTTCTACTAATCCTAATTTCCTTTACGCCAGTACTGTGTAGCCAATAAGTGTACCTACTACTACTAAAAAAAAAACCTTTTTTGTATGGAAAGTGACACTGTCACGCAATTTGCCTCTATTTCTAATTTTACACGAACTACAGTAGTAGAATAGCAAAATTTGGTACAATTCCGGTCTGACGTTTCGTGCTGTGCATTTCTCTAACATTACGTTACATTTTATTCTGTTTGGTCGTTCAGTGACATTTAGGTCAGGCAAAAAACATACTGAATGATGCCAACTTGTAACTGCACATCTGTTTCATTTGCGTCATTGCATAAATTGCTGCGTGTCCTTGCTGCACTTCCGTTCAGGAAAAAGTCAGCGTGTACATGTAGCAGTACCTGTAGTAGAAAGTACCATAATGTGGAATTCAGGAATGGCAATGAGCATAATGGCTGCATTCATCCTCGACAGACAACTTCACAAAAGCGCTAAAATTATGCAAAATAAGGCGCATGCTTAAATTTATCTTTTCTAGGCGCTGAGCTGGAGTTTATTTGGCAACACTATTTATGCCATGTTTGTGCTGCCCTTCGAGCGAAATTCATCTTATTCCGTTGATAAACGAGTAGAAAGAAAGAAAATAAATTATATGTCAGGACAGGAGTTGTCGGTTGTTTTCGTCGGTAACCTCTCGGGAACTTTGGCAGAACTCGGGTGAAATGTTGTTTTAATTTGGTCCCCCTCTTTTGTTTGTTATTGTAGCTCTCTCTGTCGCTTTTTCCCTTGGCTTTACTTCTTTCGTTTCTCTTACGAAAATTTGTTTTATTTATGTTGCATACCTGGTTTTGTTCGTCAAATCCAGGTTGTGAACGTTTTCACCACAAATGGATTCAGAAATATAAGGATGAAAAGCAGCCAACAGAAACAGAGATATTCCTTGTGGGCAAAACATGCACAAACAATGCAAACATGGGAAACTGGCACACACAGGTTGTGCGGTGTCAAGGTACTTGACGCCGTGGTATAGTAATATCGACTTTGTTCGTCCGTGGCTGGAACCATAAAGAAGTGAAAAAGGTTGAAGATTCATAAAAAACAAATCTATTCAATGAGTAATGGCAACGAATTCATCATTTAAGCCAGTTTTGTAGTAAATGAATTTTAATAGTGATAAATAGTTATTTATTACAACCTCTCCCATGTGACAAGAACAGAGCACAAAATAATACGCTGCAACGTTTACTAGAAATGCAAGAAAACATGTAAATGTTCAATTAGTAAAGTGAAAGGGTTATGATCTCTTAAGTCTAGGACAAAACACCGTCATTGAAGAAAAGAAGAATATGTAAGTCCCAACTAAAGCTGAAATGATTGTGGCACCTGAAAAATGGGCGACTATTCCTTTTTTGAATATGGTTGTTGTCACTGTCACATATTTGTGCGATTTTTTCATTTTCGACAGATGTCCGTATTTATGTTGGAAATCCTACTTTAGTTATTTTACTTTTCATCACGTTTCAGCTTAAATTACTTTGACAGACATTTTTATACGTAGTCGGTTTGGGACGTTTGCTGAACGTGTAGCCTTTTTTGTTCATATAATATGACCACATGTCTCTGAATTAAAATTAAACATTTGCTTAAAGTCGGTTTGAAAGTGCATGCAACACTCTATACAATTTATATTTACCGTATTCCTAATAAAACATACATTTTAAGGGAAATGAAGCAGATTTAATGTTAATGTTCATATACGTTTACATCCACATCGGCAATGCTCCAAAGTTTCCGTAAGGCCCAACTATAACAGCCGACAGCACGCGGAAGCTAATGTCCTCATTCTACGAACCGTTCGCTTCTAATGTGTCAACTGCGGAAGTTACCCATAATGAACTGAATTAAAATATTTAGTTTCGCGTTTATCAAGTTAAGTGAAGTCAAAATGAATTCAACGTTCGAAGTAGAAACAATTAACAATTTAAATTTTATGCATTGGAGGCATTATCGGCCATAAATGAGTTAAATAATTTCATGCAGCAAAAAGGAAAACATTCCTAAAGTGTTCGCCGTATAAGTAGAGATCGGAAATGAAATGGCAACGGGTAAACGTAAACGTAAGGCAAAGTCTTGATCGAAGCGTTTTTGGCAATGACGTAGGGGAAAAGGCTGGTATTGGAAGTGGAATGATAGTCGCAACACCGATGGTTCTATTTCACATTTTCTCGAATGTTTTATTATTATTATTTTCTTTTAGCTAATTCTTGGGGAGGCACGGCGTGACTTATACTAGGTGGCGGGAAAGTCATCACCCAATCGGAAGATCCTATAATTGTTGCAAATTTTGTTTTTTTATAATTTGCTTACGCTAAAGGGATTTTTTCTGTTGTTACAGTACCCTTATAGTGCTAAGAACACAGCGTAAGCATTTGTGTTTTAACAGCAAGCAGCACCTGCCAATATCGTATTTCATTGCATTCTTTTCGGTGCTACTTACTGTTAGAAAGAATAGAGAGATAGAAAAGAAGTGTTTGGGTGCAGTTGTAGGGTTTTTCTCCACGGGTGGTGTCTAAGTTGCTTATAGAGATTTCGATTTCATGTATTCCAAATAAAGTAATAGACTTGGCCGGGATTCGAACGCATGACCTTCCATTCAGTAAGCGAATACACTACTACTGCACCTATGCCACCCGCAAAAGTCAATTCTACTTTGACATTTGTAAAGTAAACAGATACAAAATACACGTCAACAAGACTTGAATAACTATACTCCTAAAGACCGCGGAATAATTGTTTCGATTTGTTTGTTGAATAATTCATCGGTGATGTTGTCACCGAGTGAATTTCGGCGCAGCGTGAATTTCGGCGCAGATTTACCAGTCTTCCTACACCAACTGTCAAACACTACGATGATAATGATGATCCTAAGATGCTACCAAGCCTGGTCGGCCCTGGATCAGTCGTTCCGCTAAGAATAACGTAGCTGTGGCTGAAGATGTCACAGACGACTCCAGAGTATGGACCAGACGACGTGCGACGCGATTCGGCATCAATCGGCGGTCTTTACAGAGAATTTTGGTGAACGACTTGAAGATGGTCCAAAAAGTGCAGACAGTGCATCAGCTGTTTGTTATTGACCGCCAAGCGCGTGTAACCTACGCTCAAGCCCTCCTGAATCTCGACCACGAGGAAGACAACATTTAATCAAAAATCATCATAAGCGACGAGGACATTACCATCTCTGTGGATATGTGAATAAGCTAAATTATAACCCACGAAGAGCCATTAGACCCGATCAAAGTTACTGCATGTTATGCTGTTTATACCTGAGGCGTTATTGGGCCCTATTTTTCGAAAATGCCGCGGGCCAAACGGCTACGGTGGACGGCAAGCGCTACATAGCAATGCTTAACGAGTTTCTCCTTCCTCAATTGAATGAATTGGAATTGAAGAGCATGTGGTTCCAATTGGATGGGCATAGCGCATAGGTGCATACTGCACGCGCCACAACAGAAATTCTGAGAGCTGCATTTCCGGGTCGCCTAGTCTCTCGTTTTGGCGACCGGCAAGATCACCTGATTTAACCGTTTCAGACTTCTTTTTGTGGGGTTTTTCGAAGTCACGAGTCCATTTTAACAAGCCTGAAACTCTTGAAGCCCTGAAAGAGATAATCGAATGCGAGGATCACTCGGCTGAAGTTCTGGCAAGAGTGATGGAAAGTGCAATAAATAGGACCCGAGTCATCAATTCTGGTAGGTGCCTCTTAGGCAATATAATTTTCTCGACTTAATGGAAAAAGTTAAGACATCAATAGACAAAATTCAAAAGCAGAACTAAACTTTTTCATTCATAAGAAAACTTACAGCCAAAGAACATCGGGTAACCACTTTTGCGCCAGAATTTCGTTATAAAAATCGTGAAGCGCCTAAAGGTATGCAATACATTAGTACATTGCGTGAAGCGCAGAAAGTCCGCAAAAAAAGAGTTTTGATCTATCTGTGCTACTAGGCAAGGAACACCATGAAGAAAGAAGTTAGGGCCGGAGCCCAGTTAACAGACCGAATGGAGGGAATTACGGAACACACTTTTGGACTTTGGACACACTTAGACAAATAAAAGGTCCATTGTGATACCACGTGGATCTATCTTCCTCCTACTCGTTGAAGCAGTTAGAGCTTTTAATAAGTGGGAGGTCCAGTTCTCTTTAAATCATATCATAACTTTGCCCTAATTTCGAGTAACTAACATAACTAAGACGATAAATTGGCATTTCCACTCCGATCCGACCATAAAAAACACTTTAGAATGTCAGAAAAAAACCCCAAATTCTGCATACAAACCGCAGTACTCACTACTTCCTCCAATTTGGTCCATAAGGATTTCCATATTTAATTTGTTATCAAATTATATATCCATCAGCGCTTATACTGTTCACCACACCAAAGAAATATTAATAAATTTACAACCGACTGACATGATATCAGCTATCAAACAAGAAACAGTCTGAAAAATATCGAAAGTTCTAAATCTTTTGAAATTGAACTCACACACACTCCTGCATTAATAGGCTCTCGTTCTATACACGCTCTCTGTATATTTAGAAATAAATACCAATACATGTGCAATTGAAGGACCGATCTAAATTCCGTCAGCCATGGCTCATTGGATACTTTTGATTCCCCTGGGTGAATTGAGATGATTCCTGGAAATTTACTTTGTTATCCCTCCCGGCCGCAAAGAAATACATGCGACTACATGTATTTTATGTGATATAAGAAATATGTTGAGTGCGTTTCAAGGGAAGGATCCTACCGCTTCCATAACAATATTTTCTCCCTTACGTTCACAAACCCTCAAGGCAAATTGATGATACTTTCTAAAAAAAATAAAAAAATAAACCCCACAAACGCATGCACGAACGTAGCGAGAAGAAATCATTGTGGCAATTTCTTGTCTTCTCCCGAAAAGCAAATTGTGTCGCTGAGATGTAAGGTAATGGAAAAGAGAAACGTAAGGACAATGCTGCTTTGGTTTTTTTATTTTTATTTGAATTATTATTTAAGTGCGGCTATTTTTTTCATCCCTTTGCTGTGCTGTGGCACTATAAACCGAAAACAATTGTCCGCGTTTTTTTGTTTTCTTTTATTTTGATTGATTTACTCTCCTATAACTTGAGGGTGAATTGAAATATCCGTTAACGCTTCTCCATAGAGGAATGTGGATACTGGTTCTGAAGACCTTTTATGATTAACGACGTATTTGTATGAATAGAAATGAGCTACATGGGTGCAGTGGCTCACAGTGGTTAGTGCGTTGGACTTAAAGTTGATTCGATCCAAGTGATTCCGAAGTACTTAGTGGAAACTTTTGATTCGATACGAGTAAAACTAGTATCGGTACCCTTTTTGATTCGATTCAAGTGAGTATCAAATGAAAGTACTCGTATCGTATCGAATTGTGTATGCGACCATATAAAATGTCCATGGTCATGTTCTCCCTTTTCTACCTCCGCAAATTGCAATCCCTCGCTCTCGGTCTTTTTCCATTTATTTCTCACACAAAATCATTTCCAATAAATAGACTATTCGTGAAGTGAGAGTGAGAAATATCACCAATGAAACAAAAATATTTGTTTGCTTCATTCGAAAATACGCCTGGACACTCTTTCCGAAATGTCGGTAATCCCCAGACGATATTTGGCCCTATCATGGTATCCGTTTCAAAAGAAATTCTCTCCGCAATGCAAATCCAATAGGAGACTCAATTTACGTTCATAGTGGCCCCGATTGCGGTTTTCGATTACCAATCGAAGCGACAAATGTCGATTGTATCGATTGGATACGATGTTTGGTAATTTGTAGTCAATCGAATGAGCAATGCTCTATTGTGAATTAAATCGCTAAGAATCAACATCTAAAAGTAAGCAACACTTTTTAGAATTAAAACGGAACATTTTTGTATTATAAGATAAGAAAAATGTATGCGGTTGTGTCAATGTGGGTTGTAATTGTTAATAGTATAGCCTACGTTTAAATGTTAATCATATTAAGTCACCAGAATATTGTGAATATACATACTCGTATTTGTATTGTATGTGCACTGGGGTCTTCAGTAGATGACAAGCACTTAGACCTAGTGGTCCATTGTACTTCAGCATAGCTGCCCGCTCGCTGCTTATTGGCGATTAGTATTAGAGTCAGTGAGAGAGAACCTGCCAGTGGCCTTGGCAAAGCGAAATATAATAGCAAGTTCTATATCCCCATCTCATCTTCGTTGACGTAATGTTTATCTAGAGTATTGAGCCTGGTTCTGGCGAAAGCAGGACATTCACAGATGAAGTGATATGCCGTTTCATCCGCCTCTAGGCAGCACTCACATAGGCCCGAGCTCCTAATATGTATGGTCTTTAGGTGCTCGTTAAGAGGACTGAAACCAGTGACGAGACCAACCAGGGATCTCAAGTCTTTCCTATTTAGTCCAAGTTAAAGTTTAGCTCTGCTGATTTTTGGACCGTCCACTAGCTTTTTCGAATACCTGCATGAGTCCAAGTCATGCCAGTATTCGGCGTGTTGTTGGCGTAGAGCCTCATCCATTTCACGTTTGTGGACTGATGAGCAGCATCCTATGGATGGTTGTGGCCCAATGAAGGCTGTAGAAGAGCCCTTCCTGGCCAGAGCATCCGCGCTTTCATTACCCTGGATACCTTTGTGCCCAGGAACCCAGGCAAGTGATACCGAGTTGCATCTTCCCAGACGGTTAAGCTTATCCAATCCATGGTTTCCTCAACGATTTTTGAGTTGAGATAATCAGCCGAACAGGCTTTGAAAGCGGCTTGGCTATCTGAGCAGATGTATAAGGTTTTACCCTTAATCCTTATCCTTAACAGGATTTTGGCTGCAGTGGCAATATATAACATAACGTTTCGATCAGAAAATTACAATCGACAGCAAAAGTTTGGGAAATAGAAAAACGTCGACCACAATCGACAATCACAATATGAAATAGAGAAATGGACGATCGTTGATCGAAAAAAGTCGTTCATCGATCAAGAAATCGACAACCGCAATAGGGACCAGTATCCGTTTCCGAACATATATAAATGTTGCGCGAACAATAGGAGAGAAATTGTTATGCGGCTTCCAAAAGCTGACGCAAAAACGCATATCATTCGATGAACCGGTGTGCGATTCGTACATAATATTTCCTTTCGGAAAGGATACAATAAAAGGGCCGAGTGTTTTGCTAGAAGCTTCCCCCTCATATTCTCAGAGGTAGATAGAGACAATTATAGCCGAAGCGATATCGTCGTCGTTTTCCGAACGTATATAAATGTTTCGCGAACAATAGGACAGAAATTGTTATGCGGCTGCCAAAAACTGACCCGAAAATCGCATATCATCGCGATGAACCGGTGTGCGATTCGTACAAAATCGTTCCCTTCGGAAAGGATACAATAAGAGGGCCGAGTATTTTGCTAGAAGCTTTCCCCTCATATTCTCAGAGGTAGAAAGAGAGAATTATAGCCGAAGCGATGTCGCCTGGCAATACTCGTCGTCGTTGTCCGAACGTATATAAATGTTCCGCGAATAATAGGAGAGAAATTGTTATGCGGCTGAACCGGTGTGCGATTCGTACAAAATCTTTTCTTTCGGAAAGGATATAATAAAAGGGACGAATATTTTGGTAGAAGCTTCCCCCTCATTATCTCAGCAGTAGATTGAGACAATTAAAGCCAAAGCGATATCGTCTGGCGATACTCGTCTCATTCACATAACCAGCAATGCGTGATCCATCACACAATTGTTGAAGAAAGTATTCGTATCGATGAGTATCGATAACCTAATGTTAATAGTACTGTCATCAATACTGTACTGGTATCGAATCCACCCTAGTTGGACTACTGACCGAGCGGTCTCAGGTTCAAATCACGATGGCGGATGTAACAACTTGAGTCTTTTTTTCATGACCCCAGATCTTGCGAAAGTTTGGTAAACATCCAAGAGCACAAATTGTCATGAGAAGTTTCTCAAATTGCCGCACGGAGTCGGCAAAAAACCGTGCACGCATAAATGTCTGAAGAAACTAGATTTTAGGCCGCTAATGCCTTATATTTATTTATGTTACATTGTAGTGGTCGATGGTTATCGCAAAACTATCTATACGATATTATATCTATTGGGTTGATTTCCAAAGAGATTTCCCCCTTTGGGAGTCATCAAATGACAACAATTATCGATTGATTTTCATCGGGGACATTTGATTCGTTTGAAAATTCAAATTTATTCACATTCATTCGTCAACAATTCAAAATGAACTGCAAAATGTATTGCATCTTTAATAAGAACAAACCGCTGTGCGACAATTTGATACAGAAAATCAAAAAAATTAAGCAGTGAATATTTCATGACACAACTCACCGTAGAGCTGTCAAATCTCGTTGTGAAATGTCACTCACAGCATCACGCAATATTCTCAATTTGACGTATTTTTCGAGTTTCATAATAACCTCAAAGCAGAAAATAGCAAAAACAGTTTTAATTACTCGTATATATCAAGGATGATGTGGTTTCATGTCCTGGCAGATGTACTTTTGAAATGATAGGCATAAACATCCCACAAAAAAATCAATGTAAACGTATGTTTTCATCATGGCATGTAGTCTGGTTTTCTCACTGGTAAAATATACACAAAAAAATTAACTCTTTTTTTATAACCGGAGGAGAGGAAATATTTCAGCGGGACACAATTTGACAACGTTTCTTTTAACTATAGCGTACTTGATATAGGCAGATTTATTTTGTTCTATGTCACTTTGACGTATGAAATTTGAGTGAAAAAACCCTCTGTTGAGACTCGGATTGCGTTAATGTCGCAACTTTTTACTTTTGTACACTTGAGCATATAAAAATGTATAAAAGTGTATAACAATGTACAACAATGTATACAACATAAATATTAGATATAAGCGGTCCATACAGGACGTTTTAGACCCTCATTTATATCATTGACACGAAGGAAAGGAATCTGCAATATCGGCAAATTTGAGAAGCTAGGAGGATTGTAACCACCGATCCTTCGGCCTGTAGTCAAAAGCCTTAGCTACTGAGCTCCTGCACTCACTTAAAAAAGGGTTAATTATGAACATATTCTCTAGACTTAGGCTAGGTTTCCGGGATGATGGAACAGAGCGAATCTGTTACAACGCACCTAGGCCCATGGGGGCCCATTGTGATAGCCTTCGATAAGAATGTTGGCCTCGTTGTTCTGGCCTTGGTCCTTCGTTCTTGGTTTCCTTTCCATACTCCAAGTTGTCCAGCCATTTGGATTTGGATGTCCTTTTAAACCTGTAAAGATTCGAAAGTGAGACATCAGACAGTTCATGAATATCTTGGAAGAGGTGTCTTCCAAGTGTTCTGTTCCTCAGGTAAAATAGGCCTGGGCAGTGACAGAGAAAGTGAGGTGTGGTCCTCATGGGTATACTCATTACCTCAGCCCCTACACCTGTCTTCATCCTTGAGATTTAGTTTCACTGTGTAGTTCCTCAGCAAGTTGTGACCGGTAAGAGTTCAAAGCAGCTTAAACAGCATTGTGCTGTCGTAACGTAAAAGTTTGTTGGTCCGGTTCTTACCATATTTTGGCCACAGTTTGCATTATATGTTACGTCATTTGCACCTGTTGTTGGCTTTTATTCGGATCTTGTATTCCACTTTTTCTCAGAAATTACAATGTGGTGGTTTTACCGACTCAAGTGCCTGTTCTTGGTCCATTGCAGACCCTTGCCTTGCCAGTTCATCAGCTCGCTCATTGCCGGATATGTCCCTGTGTCCAGGGATGTAGCATGTAGACTTGCAATGCTGTTCGAGACATTTTGCTCAAACGTTTATTTACTCTTTTCGGTGGCATTTCTGGGAATTCGTGAGAGCTATGATGTGTCATTGCTTTATGTACCAAAATGTTGTTCTAATAGTGTATACAAGTGCATAAATTATGAACGAAAGGTACATTTGGCTCCTGACAGCTGTTGAAGGCGAACCAAATCTATTATTTGTGTTTGGCGGGTCTAAATTTTAAAGCCCGTCAAATTTTTAAAAGTTTGAATGTCGTGGCATGGCATTTAAAAAAAATTGTCAAACTGGGTCTACAAGCTGAAAGAAAAGCTCAGTTAGGCCAAAGAAGACGATCCCAGTGGAAGATCGTTTTTTTTGATGCCCCAAATCCGCCGGAGTCCGTTGAAGACTTCGTTGGATATCAAAAATAATTTCAAGCAACAGGAAATCGAATTTTGGCTCACTTTTTTGGAAAAATGCATATTAAAGCTCGACTTAGAGTACTTAAGCCAGTATAGAAGCCGGATTTTCCAGTAAGAATGAGACAAAAACGACTACTTTTGTCTCAGGGGCATCTCAATTCAAGTTTAAGCTACATATTAGAGATGAGAGGATTCTTGCGGGACGAGGACCAGAGCAAAGATGAAAAAGATAGAATTATATTTTAAAGTATCTGCACTTTTAATTTTAGGGAAAAATAATTAGGGATATGTTCCTACTTTTTAAGAACATCAAGGAACATTTGGAAGTTTATTTTCTTATTTTCCTCCTGTAGTCTTAGGTAATGCTCCTATTAAATATGTTGAAAGGGCTAAAAACATTGGAATGATTTTTAACCGCAGCCTGACCTGGGATAACCATATAAACGTCGCGATCGGAAAGACCCATGTTGTACTTAGAACTAGAATTGATATCTGTAGTTTTTCCATCGAGCGCAGAAAATCGGAAACCAAACTGAAGCCCTGGATGAACAAATCTCTTCTCAAAAAAATTTAACTTAAGCACAAGCTACGTAATAAATGTTGCAAACACCCACTAAACCTTGTTTTGAAAAGACGTTATAGTATCATGTGCAACAAAATTAATATCGAAATTAAGGGCAACCGTCATAGTTACTATCAAAGCAGAATAAGAAATTCACAAGGAAATCTTAAAAAAGAATGGGAGGTTGTAAATAGCATTATTAATCGCAACACTATTAACCATAATAAATCAATTGTTCTAAAAAATGAGAATGTTGAAATCACCGATCCCATAGCAGTTGTTAACGAGTTTAATAACTACTTTGCTTCAGTGGGACAAATACCTTTTCCATCAGACCTTCCAAACGTCTGCAGTTGTTGCTCTGCTTCTGGCCTTCGGGATCAAACGCCTGTAAGGAACAGCTTCTTCTTTGAACCCATTACAGGGTTTGAGCTGTTAAAAACAATAAACAGTCTCAAAAATTCATATTCTTCTGGGAACGATGGTATTTCTAACATTGTAATGAAACAAATTGCCCATATTTTCAATTTGAGTATCTTTTCTGGAAATTTTCCAGATTTGTTAAAATGAGCCAATATAATTCCAATTTATAAAAAGGGCAACAGACAAGAGATAAACAACTACAGACCCATTTCCTTACTCCCTACAGTATCGAAGGTATTCAAGAAAACCATTAAAAGCAGAGTTCTGAAATATCTTAATGATATGAATTTCATCAGCGAAAGGCAGTTTGGGTTTAGAGAAAGCCTCTCTACGGAAGATGCTCTCCTAGACTTTTGTGCAGTTGTTTACAAAGAACTTGATGTTAAAAAATGTTGCGCCGGACTCTTTGTCGATATTACAAAAGCCTTCGACATGGTTAACCACAACATTCTCTTGGAAAAATTGCATTGCGCGGGGCTTCGCGGTTTTATCTTCGATTGGTTTGCGTCTTATTTAAAAAAAACAGAACACAAAAGGTCAAAGTCGGGAATAATTTAAGTAGTTCAAAGACAATAAATATAGGTGTACCCCAAGGATCCGTTCTTGGCCCTATTTTGTTCCTAATATATGTCAACTCTATTTTTGCTATCCCAATTATTGGGAATGTAAAAGCTTTCGCCGGCGATTTTGCATTTGCATATGGATCAACCAACCTCCTAAATCTAGTTGCTGACATAAACCACGACGTTCACTTGCTAAGACTCTGGTTCACCAAACAAAAGTTAGTAGTAAGCAATAAGACTAAATTGATGTTTTTCAGTTTAAAAGCGAAAGATTCCCCAGACTTTGACATCATATTTCATGTATCGACCTGTTGTAGACATAGCTTGCTAAATTGTGTATGTGATGCCCAAAATTCGAATGTCCTATATGACGAAAATATTAGCTGTAACTCGAATTGCTTCAAAATAGAATTAGTTGAGCAATATAAATATCTAGGTGTTATTATTGATAGAAATTTGTGTTGGAACCAACACATCTCAAGCTTGAAAAAGTATCTACAATCTTCTCTACGCATCTTTTATCGTCTTAGAAATTACTGCTCTTCACAGACCCTGAAAACAATATACTCTGGGATTTTTCACTCCAGACTCCAGTACGGAATAAGCGCATGGGAAGGTACATATCTTTATAAACTTCAACAGCTGACTGTCCTACAAAAGTCCGCGATAAGAAAAGTATGCAAATCAGCCCGCCTAGCCCACACCATAGAATTATTTAGAAGAATGAATATTCTGCCGGTAAGACATTTATACTTCTTTAAAGTCCTCAAAATATTCTTCATAAGAGGTGGCTATATCCAGAGCCCTATATCTGGCACTCATAATCAACGAAGAAATAATGGTACCGCCTTACATATTCCGCCTTTTCACACATCAAGGTTTAGGAACTTTTTCTCAATTGTTTCCTACAAGCTATTTAATAGTCTACCCGAGGATATACGAATTATTAGAACTACATCTGTATTTCTTAATAAAGTAAAATCGTGGCTTCTTGCGATTAATCACAATGAAATCGAAATTTTGTTACGCTTCATTATTTGAGTTCTTTCTTGCTTAACTTCTTAACTTCTAATTTTATGAATTTATGTTAGCTCCTATTAATATATGTATTTCTATTTCTTTGTAAACAAGTGCATTTTTCTATAACATGTAATGTATATAAATACTTAAAAATGCCTGTCCACCCCACAGTGTTAATTTTGAAGTGGCATTTATCTCTATTTGTTTTTATAAACTAAATAAAATATGTCACTAACTATTCTCCAAATTAAGTTATAAATGAATTGTTACATAAACTAGATTTTCGAATTGAGAATAAAGAATTTAAAAAAAAAAAAAAAAAAAAAAGCTTTGTGGGCAATTCAATCCTTTACTCTCGTTAAGACTCGTATCATGCTGGCAGAAACCTTGGTCACCAACACTCATCTATGGGTGTGAAATTTTTTGTAAGTGAAGCTTTGTCAGTTTGCAGGTGTCAATGGTGCGATGGTAGTGTATTCACTAAGTGATTGGCAGGTCGTGCGTTCGAATCCCGACCAGGGCCATGATTTTTATAAATTGAATACACACAACAAAAACAGATCTCCCTAAAGCAATTTAGGCGCCACCTGTCGAGAAAAAATCCCATCGCACCAAACCACTTTCCTATCCTTCAATTCTTTCATACAGTAAGTAGCACCCAAAAATAGGCAATGAATCATTTGCTCGGAGCTACTTACAGCAACAAACAAAATGCCTGCGCTGTGGTTTCCACTATAAGGGTACTGTGTCACTACAGCAAAAATAAATCCCTTTAGCGCACGCAAATTATAAAAAAAAAAAAAAGTAATAGAAGACTCTGTGTCACTTTTAACAATGCAATTAGGTACGTTATTGGACTTCGAAGGTATGACCATATGTCTAGCTATTCCAGGCGCATTATCGACATAACATTTGATAGCCTGTTACAGTTTCGCACCGTGACTTTGGTCTCACACATCCTGCGAACACGACAGCCCCGTATCTCCATGAAAAGCTAATAATGGCTTCCTCCAAAAGATCTGGCCCCTTAATTCATTCACGATACTCTTTTCTTACATCCGAGCGTCAGTTTTTTATTAATGCTATCCGCTTATATATTTTTTGCCGCGTTCCTTTAGACGAATTGAAAACGCCGCAAGGTTTAAAAACGAATTAATTTTTTTTATTTTGCCCAAACATAGTTAAACAATAATGTATTCCTTTTTAACTTGGCTCCTTCTTGTCTTGTATTATATTGTCAAATCATGTAAGTCATACCTTATATTGTAGCTTTTATCTGCACTCTTAGCTTATCACTTATTAATAAGATAATTTATCTTACGATGTATAGGTAACACAAAATAAATAAACAAATAAATAAATAATGGCGGTGAGGATTGAATTGATCAAAACCCTGCCACTCAAGTGGATCCCTACTGGTCAGCATGCGGGGTTCACCGGATAGTTGTGCATACGAGTATCTAGTGAATGCATATGTATTTTTTTTTAGATTTGCATATGGCCAGATGACAGTTTGTTATTTTAACGCCGGCAAAAACCAAATGATGACTGAATTTTTCCGCGAGATCCCACAGGCAGATGGATGTTTGCTACCAGCCTACGTACAATGTATATATTTACGTATCATTTTCGATATCCTTGTTTAACGGGAAAAGTATCATGTCATGATTTGATTTTCCGCTTTGCGTCAGGTGCTCACTTTTTTGCTTTAATGTATGAAGTACCTAACCAAAAAAAAAAATATTAATGAAAAGAAATAAGAAAATACCGTTAATGTAATCCCAAAGCCCCTGAACCCTCATACCTATAAAAGGACATTATGTATAGTATTTTTATTTGAATAGCAATATCAGATGAAGATGTCTTCGCAGAGAGATACCCTTCACAATGTGCAGGATGTACTCGTACCTTGAGGTGTGCTAGAGACGCCTTCGCACATAACATTCCTGAAGCTTAATAAGATCGGAAATGTAATGATGGCATTAATATCTCTGATGTTGATGTTTTGCCTCCATGTAGTCTCCTAACTTGCCTTAGGAGTGCAATAAAATATGCCTCATAAATTGGAAAACCCCACCATGTGTGTGTTTGCGTGCAAATAGCAAATATATGTACAACTTTGTTGAAACACAAGTACACAATATCATTATATACAAACGAACAACGTGGACTTAAATATAAAAAAAAAGATTTAGTTGGAAAAAGAGGTTACAAAATATATGATGGAATGAACTAACCCTATTCGGTGTATGAAAGGAGGACTTAAGGATGCAACCACAACACCAAAGTACGGTATAAAACTTTATAAGAACTTTTTCTGTTTCTGAACATCTTCGTTTCCTTTCTTATGAAGAGGGGTTCAGAAACGAAAATAACTAAACTGGTTATGGCACTCACCTGTTGAGTATCTTGGACCATTACTGCCGCCACCATAAATTAAATGGTGACTCGAACCGCCAGTGCCAGAGACAACGGCGATTTCATCCAATTCATGGCCGGGTGATGTACCAGCAGATACAAGCCGTGTGGACGAAGTTGCAGTCCCAGCTGCGCTTTGAGACTCCTTGCGACCTCTTAGGGAGAGCACCAGCCGTTTGGCTGTTGACATTACACTGCTAACTGTAAAGAATCAACGAAATAAATAAATTCGTTACAATCGGAAATAAAAGGATATAAAGTGGATTATACAATTTATAAATGTTAGCATAATTTATAACATAAATATTAACATATTATTATAAGGTGAAAGTCGGTGTAGTCTTTAGTCCCTTGACATATATAAAAGTCCTTTATTATCTGTTTGAAGGAAAAGTGACGATTCCAAAGCGCATACGCTATTCTTTGAGGGAGCCATCCATAAGCGAGGATCTAAAGTCCCTGCAATAGACATGTGTAATTCAGCACTGTGTTAACTTTGATGCTGACACGCTTTTTCATAACTCAATTACTCAGTTGCACAATTTCAACAGCACAGAGCGGCGGCACATACACACACTGACACACCATGATATTAGATACTCGCCTTTTTTTCACTCTCGCAACCTACTATAAAGTGTCTTTCATTAGCGACTTGACAACTTCAAACTTTCAGTGTAAACGCACCCTTAATTGGATTACCGAACTGTCAATGTCAAAATATATAGAAAAATCAGCAGGTGAAGTACACGAAGGAACAACGTTTACAAATGATGAACATTTACTACCGAAATTCCGAGTCGGTGGTCGTGTCGCAACTTTAAGAGCGTTAACGCCAATTTTGGCCGTAATTTTCGTCCCAGTAGACAAGTAATTCAAAAAATTGGTTGGGTGTGTGTAAATAGGACGGGATCCTGATCGGAATCAACTTGGCGATGCCCAGTATTCATAAATATCTCATACACATGCTGCTTGATGTTGCAGTGCCAGTGAGACTACGTTTTGCCCGAAGTGTGGAGAACATTGCTGCCGTAGTGGCGTCCGTCACAAGCCAGCCAAATCAGGCAATTTCACGGCGTTCTCAAGAACTGGGTCTCTCGCAGACCACATTATGCGAATTTTGCGTAAAGATCTTGGCCTGCACCCTTGCAAGATCAAGCTCACTCAAGTTGTAAAGCCACTTCTCGAATTGGGCTCTGGACTTGATGGAGGAAAATGTCCAAATCTGTGAAGGTACTTTCTGAATCTACCATGTTTCACAAAGGCTCCTATGTCAGGGAGTAGTCGATGCGTTCATCTTCCTGTAGAAGCGTTGTTCCAGCGGTTTTGTCACTTCTGCATAAAGACTGCCCTTTCCTATTTTTGATTTTTTTAATAGCCCGGTTTGCGGAGTTGGTGAATGGAAGGTTTCCTTGTGTACTCTCTTACCATTTTGTCAGCAAAAATATCAATGGACACCATTCCGGCTACGATCAGTGCCGCTTCCATTTTAAATGCGCAGATCGTCGTCAGAGCGCTAATTCTATAAACCAATAGCATCCTCCTCCTGCATTCATTAGCAGCCGTTGCGTCAGCCCAGACTGGAGAGGCGCTTGTTACTTTACCCTTACCTTGCCTACTTGCACTATAAGCCTGAGTCAATCTACATCGACGTTAAGACTAAGAGAAACGTTCAGATCTGACTTCAGGAAGAAGACCCCCAACTGATTCCACTGCAGTCCGTGATATCTGCACCCGTTGCCATGAAAGCTTCAACATTTCCTCTACTGCTGTGGCTAAAGATCTATCTGCTTTTGCCTCTCAAATCAACTTCAAACGTAGCTCATATCTTCAACGTAACCGAGTTGACCACAATAAATTTATTGATCATTTAATCACTTCTTACTTGTGGCAAGGCATCAACTATGCCCCCCCCCCCCCACTACCCCCCCTAACTTCTTGTTGGATGCATTACCAAAGCGTTAGAAGACTTCGATCAAAAACTTCCACAGTCTTTCTTAAATCACACAAGCTTTCCTTGGACTTCTTCGCGCTAACTGAAACAAAACTCTCCCCTGAAATTTACGATAGCGGGCTTGGACGATGAGTCTCCTGGTCGTGGAGTACCATTGGTAGAACACAATCGATTCGAATCAATACTCTTTAAAACCTCCCAATCTACTTCTTTTGAATACGTTTGTGTTCAGTCTAACATCTCCAATATCACTGTCTGTACCATCTGCTGCTTTATCAGACCCTCCCAACCTATTCAAACTTATGAGGTAGCTATCGATGCTTTCGATTCCATTTTTTGGCACTGCGGACCCTTCCGATGTCGTTTTAATTGATAGAGATTTCAACTTTCCAAATCTTCATATCATTCTCTCAGATGAAGAATTTTACAGTAGGGGTACAGTGAAGTGGGAGGAAAAAAGAGGATACACAGACGATTGAAAATTCTACTGAAATCAAAGAGCGGAATGTTTGATTAATTCATCAAATTACAGAAAAACAGGCCTCAGCACGGTTTAAATAACGAAATTTCAAATTTCCAACTTTTTGTCGCGGATTTTCAAAGCTCCACAACATTTTTTCGAGCTCCACATGCCGATGAATGAAGAAATAGTTAGAACTTAACCTCAAAATCAGGATGTCATTAGGATTTGCTTGTTGTTGCACTAATGGAAATCGCGGGAGTCTGCGACCAAAAAATAATGTCATGTAAATTGAGTGTCAAGGTCCCCGAATCTTTGGTCGGAAGTGGGTAATTGGTCGCTCTCTTACATATGGTCCTGAACCGGGGCTAGATGGCGTAACATGATCGATCGAACGGAGTCGCTGCGAAGACAGCGGTTCGTTACCGTAGGTGTAGTCGAAACGATGTCGTCCAATCGTTTTAGTTTTAAGTGATTTGGCCCTGTGGCGACAGATCTGGCAATGATGGAAGCAAAATCTCCGAACGCGTTCTAAAGCCGATGACAAGCTGTCCAGTGCCGATGCCATGCGGCCTTAACTTCATTGTATAAAACAAATTCGTGGCTCGTGGGAAATCTTTGGCGGACTTAAGGAATAAAAGATGATACTAAAGTGAATTAATATATTGTATATTAAGTGTTATAAATAATAAATTATTATTGTTACAGGAATTTTTTAACGAAATAAATTGAAGTCACCTACTTTTTGGCGTTCTAATTTCGTTGTGGAAAATTTGATATATCTCCCAACAGGCCCCCTGATCGCGAATTCGGTAGGTTGTTGGATCGCTCTGTCGGGGTCTCGTATAAGGAACAAAAATGTTCTCCATATAATCCAGTTTCATCCATGCATCACAACCACTAAACTGTTTTTTTAGCAACTTGAATGAGCTCTGATTGTTCTGTTTGATGATCAGAAACCAGTTTGACGACTGGTTAAGAGCGTGTTGGAACCAGGGATCCCAGATCGAGGGGAAAAGAGCCAATTTTGCCGATTTTATAATCAATAAGGGGAAAAAAGGAACAAGGCTAAAAAAGGGGAAAACATATAATCGAAGTTGTACATCACAAAATTATTCAAAACCTTAACAATAAGTTCCTACAGAAAACAACTGAAGCCCATCTAAATATATGAATCAAATAAACTCCCCATGCAACGTCTCCTCATGTAACGTCATTGTGCATCCGCCTGAACTGGACGCATTCATTGATTTTAGCAATGAGGGGCAAGTTATTAAACTTTTAAAGTTTTTAAGTCCCTCCCTCAAAAACAATAGTTTTAGATCCCTCATTTCGCATATTTTTGCAGAAAATAACTGGAACGAACTTGATCTCGAATATAGATCTCTTCGAAATATGAATTTAGATGATGCTTCCACAGAAAGTGTTCAGGCATTTTGGAAATATGTTCTAAGCCTTAAGTTAGGCGATGACTCTGAAATGTTTCCGAATATGACAAAATTAGTAAGCTTTGTATGGAGCCGAAAGAATTTTGTCAGCTATAAGTCTTAATAAAACGAAGCTAACCCCCCTATTACGGTTAGCGAGTCAAACGTTCGGCTCGAATTGAATTAACATTTAAAAGTAGGCAACACTTTTAACAATAATTACAAATCAACTGAGATGCATCTTGTACAACTCAGCTTTTACGCAACTGAATACATTTTTTTATTATATGCGACAACCTTTTCTAGTTGCAATTGTTAAACGTGTTGAATACTTTTAGATGTTTATTTAATTGGAGTCGAACGTTTGATTCGCTAACCGCAATAAAGAATAAAAGCACTTCTAAAGAGAAGCAAATGTGTAGATTTACAAATTAACATAGACTGTATTAACCTACATAATAAAAATATTTATAAAAATTAGTTATGAGTAATTATTTATTTCTAAGCATTTTGTCAGACTGAATTTTTGTGATTTATTTTACGTTTTTTTAATGAAGATATTTTCTAAGTTTATTGAACAATATGTAATATCTATTTACATATCGTCGCCTGAATAAAATATATTGTCGTATGTGAAAAATTTAGGTTTTGAGATTTAAATGCAGTTTTGTTATTTAAATTTTTCTATACCACATAGTAAAATCCGTTTTCCGATGTCTGCCTTTAGTTTCCAAAATAATATCGTTAAAAGTTGTCGTATGTGCAAGGTCGCCAACATTTACGTATTTCTTTGTCGTATGTGTATACAAAATGCTACACATACGACAAAATAAAAACGTACGACATTTTTTTCATACAAAATCTGTTCAGTGAAAGTTTGATAAATGATTGTCGTATGTGTCATTTTTAATGCACATACGACAATATTTTATTGAAATAGAGTAAACGTTTGTCGTATGTCTCATAGGATAAACCACAGACTGGTGTAATTTCAGTCGTGATCAAGATGTCACAGAGGTCGGTCGAGTCCCCTGCACCAAGTGTATTTGAGGAACTCTATGCGTATGATAATGCATGATAAGGCAAAAGAGAGCTTTGAATAATACTAGGGGATGATGATTCTTATACAGGTGCGAGTCTTCATTCCAGTTGTAATGATTTTTCGGCTCCAGGAATTAACCCCCAATGAAATAACCCCCCAAATGAAAAATAAAATAACTCCCCAAAATTGGGGAATAATTTCACTGGGGCAGCATGGCCCCACGTTTATGGGATCCCATAAAAAGTGCAATGCGTATGGGAGCCATGCTGCCACCCTGCAACCACCCTGCTTGGGGTCACTGTTTGATTTGGAGTAGGTGCGAGGTTTTATTTTAGCACTTGGCCTTATTGCACTTTGAGTCCCCAACTTTGGGGACTTATTTCATAGTTGAATTTGGGGACTTATTTCATTATGAAATAACCCCTCAATTTGAAGTATGAAATAAGTCCCCAAAAACCCATGAAATAAATCCCCACCTCCATACAAATTTTGGGGAGTTATTTCATTTTTCATTTGGGGGGTTATTTCCTGCGGCCGATTTTTCAGCAGATGATGAGGAAGAAGATCCAACAAATAAATTGCCTTTTAACACAGAAAACAGGACCTCAGCCCCTCAAACCTGAATGAAATAAGTTTCGCTGTGAATTAAATGTGATTTTACTTTAAAAAAAGTATTTATTTTTTTGTTTAAATACAAAACGCATATTTTGTTTAATTACATTATGTAATTTATTATGTATTTCTTTTTTGAAGATAATGTGTTTAAGTTTTTTGTAATTAGAAATAATAAATGAAAACTCTACCTTTTTTAAGAAAAAAATTATACTTTATGTGTTTTCTCTCAAATTAAATTTGTTTTCATTTTGTCGTATGTAGTTCACTTTTATCGCATTAAACTTGTTAATTTGTTGGCGTATGTGTCATAATTTTGTTGTATGTGCTTAGCTTACAATTAGTTTTGGTGAAAACGTTACATACGACAACGGCATAGTGGGCAAAATTTGCTTTTATTTGTTTCTAAATTGAACTAATGACATAATTTAAACAAGATTTAATTAACAAACGTTTTGTGCATCTATCATGTAATTTTTAAAAAAATTGACCGTAGGGTTTTCGAACAGGAAATATTTAAACTTTGATTGCGTTTTCCCAAAAGTTATGCGACAATATTTTATCCAGGCGACGCGACGGACGTATGGTAATTTAAAAATGTTCAGGCTATACAAATTTGTCAAACAGCTAAGAGTTTTCATTTTTTTCAATTAAAATTCTAGTTTGGCGGAAAAAGGGGAACTTTGTTGGGAATGAGGGGGAAAAAATTGTTTTGCTGATAAAAAAAAAGGGGAAACGTGCCTTAGAAATCTAGGGACACTGGTTGGAACAGTCCTTTGATAGTTTGGGTTTGCATTTGTCATGAGTTGGAACAGCAAAGCTGTACTTAGCATGCTCCTCACTGTTTGCTGATAGTTCAACCTCGTCTTGGAACAAACCTTATGATATTCGATGTTACAAAAAACGCAGTAAAATGACCCCAGGTGCAAGAAATTAATTTTAATAACGCTTTGCCCAGAATGTGAGTTTAACTACTTCAACAGCCATAGCTGGTTATCAAAACCATATTGGAGAGGAGCTAAAACTGACATTAAACAAACCCACAATAAATAATAAGAATCGAATAATAGCAGTCCTTAAGAAATCAATTTCCCTTTTCTCTTTTGTATATTACGTAGGTGAATTTTATTAAAAAGAAACTTGTACCACAATACCTGTTGATTGAACCAATAATCACTGAAATAAAAATTGTTTGTTCCGAAAAACAATACAAAACCAAAATTGAGACCTGCGGCAAGTTTTCGAGAAACATGAAAACGTCGACATTTAAAAATGAAAAACTCGAACAAACAGAAATTAAATCAGCTGACACATAAAAAATTTAATCAACCCCCAAACGCACACACCCACACATAGAATTGTGTAAATTCCTGCAAATATTATCCACACAAGTGTCAATGTTTGTTGAATGTGTCAAGCAAATGGAAAGAGGGCTGAATCGCGGCACGAGTATCCAAACGGAAGCTGCTCTCCCATTTTACCCTCACACTTCTTCAAGGAAGATCACAGCGCAAAACAAATAAATAAAGAATGGTAAATTGTTCTGCAAAAGCCAAATGTCATGTCGAAATTCTATTTTTAGTTGCTTTTAGTTTTGCGTTAATAGATAATAGGTAATTTAATTACCTTATGATTCAAGGAAAATAATGGTCCCATAAATACATTTCGTTGGATTGGGGTTGGTTCTTTTTGACGCATTTAAATTAGAGGCTTCCTAAAGAGGATGCACTATTAAAAATATATTATAATGTATGTTCATCCCTGTCCAAACAAGTTATCTTTGGATTTAAAAAGTGTAAGCAAGGTCCCTCAATTGTGCGAACTGATTTTACCTAACCTCTCAAACAAAATTGTGTTGCACTCTCATTTCACTCAGAATGATTCGCTCAGTATCATTTATTTTTTTTATTAACATTAACTAAAATGCTAAAAGTGGCAAAAAGGATGGTAAATACTAAATTATCACTATCTAAGCACAGAAGGAGGTGGTTAAAGTTATTAAAATGCAGAAAAAAAACAAATGATTGATGACTGAACTAATGAAGGTGGAGTTTTAAGGAAAGTCTTATAAAACGCGCAACGCGAGGAATTGTACTTTCATCTCCTACTTTGCTTTCTTGAGCTTTAACGAAGATTGACTAATACATACGTGATGTAGACACAGCAGTGGCAGTAGTCTCCTTGAGAGGGATTAAATTAAATTGGAAGAGACAATGGAAAATAATACTTTCGTATCTCCCTGACGTTTGTAAAAATCTGCGGCATACTTGTTGTCTCTCAGCAGAAGAGACTGCGGACAAATTACTGGCGTTCTTACGGGCTATTACGCTTTTGCCAAGCATCTCTAGGTGCTAGGACAACTGCGAAGCCTGTGGAGAAAGCGATGACACGGCAGCACATTTTCTCTGTAATTGTCCTGCTATTGCTCCTATCAGGTGGTAGGTATTTGGTGCTATTCTAGTGAGTGCTGTAAACCTAAGCTCCTTATCATTGAAGCGCCTACTCGTCTTTCTTAAGAAAACGAGTAAATTCAAACAGTAAAAGGGGTGTGTCTCGCTGGTTGTACAATTGACCAGTATTGAGTCTGAGTGATCCATTGTAGAAAGCCTCGCACCCAAAAAAAAAAATCCTGAAAAAAGACCAAAATTAAATTGTTACTGGAGGACTGAAAGCAGCCAGTTCTCCAGACCAAGCTCTCTAGCAACCGCGATCGCTTGGTCTTTAAAAAGGAGGTTCGGTCTTCCTTGCGTTCTCGATCCTCGGGGCTGGGAGTCGAAGATCCTCTTGGCTGGAGCATTATTGTGCATTCGCTTAGTGTGGCCGAGCCAATGTAGTCGACGTGATTTGGCTTTTTTGACTACATCCACATCTTGGTACAGCTTATTGAGCTCGCGGTTGTAACTTCTCCTCCATTCGCCGTCCTCGCACACAGGACCAAATATCCAACGGAGTATTTCTCTTTCAAAGGAACCCAATATAAGCCCCCCTTTTCTAAATGTCGTCCAGCATTCGGCACCAGAAAGTTGAACTGGCAGGACTAAAAAAGAAGAACAAATTGATTTTGTAGTCTCTTACAAACATTATCTCAAAATATTTCCTCCGGGTTTCAAGAGATTGGATCCCTGGTAAAAAGCACCTGGAGTTTTAAGAGGGCATATCAACGTCCCAACGCAAAATCTTTATGGCAATTCTAGTAAATCGCCTCTGAATCCTTTCGATTCTAAACGAATGAACGGAGTAGTTTGGATTCCATACGATACACTAATATTCCAAAAAAAAGACACAGCATAAATAAAGTGATCATAAGGTAAAGGGGTCAGTAGAATCTTTAGAATTCCTGTAGATAAAGCCTAGCATGGAACTCGCTTTGGCTACGATATCGTCAATTTGACTGGTAAAAGAGAAAATCAAAATCAAACGTAGGGACGGGCTACAGTCCGCTTGGGCGAACTGTTAGATACCCTATTCTTATTCCTATCCCTCATAAGTGGGCGTGACATAAGTCTAAGTATGGTTTAATTGTTAAGAACGCTCTACATATTTTGTTATATAACATTTGAAGGATTTTATCGAAAAAAACGAAGCTTTTATAAAAAAAAACCGCTCCCTAGGTTAAACTTTGGTTTTTCAATAAAATTGTTTTATTTAATTGTGGGCGTGTCAGTAGGCGGATTTAAGAAAACTTTACGCATGAGCATAAAGGGTCCCTAGAGAGTATATATTATTAATTTCAGCTCCCTAGCTCAAAATTTGCTATTTCAATAAAACTATTTTATTTAATTGTGGGCGTGTCAGTGGGTGGATTTTGAAAATATTTACAAATGAGCATAAAGGGCAACTAGAAAGTATATATTATAAATTTCAGCTCCCTAGCTCAAGCTTTGACTTTTCAATAAAATTGTTTTATTTAATTGTGGGCGTGTCTGTGGGCGGAAAATTCTTAAACTTGATTATTTCGGGACCCTAGAGATTATATGGTTAAAATTTCAGCCCTCTAGGTCCAGTTTAAAGGCCTAATTTTTGCCGACAGACGAACGGACGGCCATGGCTAGATCGACATTACCATCGATGCTGATCATAAATTTAGTAACTTTTAGGGGTCTACGGGCAATATTAAGGTATGTTACAAACTATGCGTCAAAATAATATACCCTTAGAATAGGGTATAAAAATGGAAGGGGTCCTAAGTGACTACCTTGGGGTACATCAGAATAAACTACTAAATGATCCGGAAGAACATTATTAATACGAACGTACTGAATTCTACCCCTTAAATACGAACTCCGCCAATCTAAAATATAAGAGTGATCCCCTATGTAATTAAAGAGCTTATAGGCTCCTTTTTAAAATTGAACTGAAAAAATGTTGCAACAATATCACAAATTTTTGAGAGATCGCAGGTCATGTTTGCAGCACCACTCGATTTCTTTTTAACATTTATGATGCCAAAAAACCTTGGAATATAGAGAGATTTCGGGATGTCTTAGTTAAAACCATTTTGTCTCAGAGGCAGACACCATTCCTAGAGTTTGAATGACCTCTAAATTCGTGGGTACGCTCATACAGAACTTGTGACAAATTTATAGGTTTCTCGCAAAGGTTATCGCTATAAATGTATGATACGGAGAGAAATAAACATTGGTAGGCTGCATACTGGAATTGTTACCGAAGACTCCTTTCTATATCAGACCAAACCAAATATTTTTCTACATCATAAAATATGTAATGTTATCCTATTAATTGTTAATGTGAGTTGTATATACGCTTCGACAACAAATACAAACTTTGGTTTTACGAGTATCTACAGTTTTACAAAACACGGTAGTTTTCGGAATCGAAAATAAAAAAAAGGAATTTCTACGAAAGCCATCATGAGAAATGAAATGGCTTTTTATCTTACAGAACAATATTAAAGGTTTTCCAAGTCACGCCGTTAAGTGTAGAAACAATGTCACAAATGCTATTAATCAAAATATACATTAGGCATGGAGATATATGCTTTCCCCTGAGTCGCCACATAAAAACTTTGGTCTTTGCTGTTGTCACACTGGAAATAATTCCATATGTAATAAATTCATCAGGGAATATAGGGTTTTATGCACATAGTTTAAGTTGCAGATACTTGATTTAATTTAATGAATCTAAAAGAAATGGTAAAGAAATTGTCGTTGTCTCAATTGTTATAAAGGGTATTTCATTAAGAACTTGACAACTTCTTTTTTAAATAAAATGCAAATTAATTAAGATATCTCAAACAAAATTGTATTGGCTTGAATTACTATTAAAACATTTATGAATGGAATTCGACTTCGTTCATATGTCCACCGCGGGAACGTATGCAGCGGTCGATACGTTGAACCCAATTTTCTATGAGTCGGCCGCACATTTCGACCGATACGGCGCTTTTTCTCCTTCAATATTGGCTCTGAGCTCCTCTAACGTCGCATCTTGTTGGCATAGACTAAAGATTTAATGTAGCCCCATAAAAATAAGTGTAGAGGCGTTAAATCACACGATCTCGGGGGCCAATAGACGGGTCCGTTTCTCGAGATACAACGTTCATCGTACTTACACTTCAAAAACTCGATTGTTGCACCCGCTGTGTGGCTTGTGGCACCGTCTTCTTGCAACCACATATCACTGATGTATTATTCATGCAGTTGCTCACTGAAATAACGTCCCAAGATGTCTCTGTAGCGAATACCATTTACCGTAACGTGACGGTCATTTTCATCAACGAAAAAAAAAAACCGCCCAATGACGCCATCAGCATGAAAACCGCACCAAACAGTGACTTTTTGCGGATGAAGTGCAGTTCCATGAAGAACATGAGGGTACTCACCTATTTTATATTTTGGTTATTGACGAAGCTATATAACCAAAAATGAGCTTCATCGCTGAAGATGATTTTGGGATGAAATTCTTCATTTTCTTCCATCATGTCCAGAGCATAATTCGAGAACGTACGTCGCTTCATATGATCAAGTCGCTTTAGTTCTGGAATCAACTTAATCTTGTAAGGGTGTTGGCTAAGATCCTCAGACAAAATTCGCCATAATGTGGTCTGGGAGAGGTTCAATTCTTGAGAACGGTGTGAAATTGACTGATGTGGCTGGTTTGCGACGGACGCCTCTACGGCAGCAATATTCTCCGCACTTCGGGCAAAACGTAGTCTCACTGACACGGCAACGTCAAACAGCAAATATTCTGACTCAAATTTTTTCACTAGACTAGTAGACAAGCAATTGTCTACTGGGACGAAAATTACGGCCGAAAATTGGCGTTAACGCTCTTAAAGTTGCGACCACCGACTCGGAATTTCGGTAGTAAATTTCAAAACTTTGATTTTACTGAATATTTTGACATTGACAGTTCGGTAATTGCTTTAAGGGTGCGTTTACACTGAGAGTTTGAAATTGTTAAGTCGGTAATGAAAGACCCTTTATATTATGAGAAGAATAACTCGAAAAATGTCGGTACGTGGCTATGTGGTAAGTGCGTTGAATTTCTGACCAAGGGGTCCAAGATCCAAGTACAACTTTTGTTTGCCTCGCCTCTTATGAAAGTCTGATAAACATGCAAGAGAAAAAGTTGTCGTTAAAAGCTTTTGAAATTGTGTTATTGGAGCCGGCGTAAAATGATTAGTGCCAATGAAAATATAGCTTCGCACGCACAAATGCGAACAGAAGTAATTTATTACGCTCTCTATGGGCCGTTTAGGCCTAGTATTTGTTTTTTTTTATTTTTAACTTCAATAATGGATACCAAGATCAATTCAATTTAAAAAGTATATGCAACTGTTTATGCCATGAACTAACGGTATTAATACCTTAACATTGCCCGCAGACCCGACAAAAATAGTAAGTTCGTGATCAGCATCGAAAGTTATTCCGAGCCATGTCTGTCTGTCCGTCACCAATTTTAAGGTTCTAAAATTCAAACTGGAAAGCTAAAGTATGGAACATATACTCCTTGGGGCCCGAAATGATCAGTCGAATCGAAGTGACGCCCACTGGCATTATTCAAAATGATTTTTATTCAAAAATCAATGGAAATACAAATTCTGTTCTTCACAAAGTATGTAGACAAAGTCGTTCTTAACAATTCCATTTCCACGTACACTTTTTGGGGGCGTTTCTTTACAAAAACATTGTCTTGCGCTAGGAATAGTCCATTAAGCGGACTTTGCTTATGTTTTACACAGAATTCGAAACCGAATTTTGGCACATACAGAAATATGACCTCAAAAACCCCATTATGACTGTGGACGTTATGTCATCCCCCGCCTATGTAGTTAGCCCGTATCGGCAAGCCTCAGTCGGAAATTCCTATCAAGAAAAAGTATTGATCAGAGATTTTGTAGGGAGATTTAAGATGATGACTGGTTGGTTCCCCTAGGGATCGCGATGGGCCCATTATGGCGCCTAGTGTTTCTACAGCAGCAATTTTATAGCACTGAATAACCTAAATTTATCTTACGTATCGGCAGGGCTCGCGGTTTCGTATCACTTCGTCACTAAGGCGATTGTATAGAACCGTTGATTGATATTGCTCATTTGAAAGCCTTCGTACAATCTCTGCTCTGAAGATGACGTTTCGAATGGGGCCCCATTTGTTTGAGATGGGTTCTTTGACGTGTTAAGACCTCCTCAGATCTTCGAACTTCTTATTAGATCAAGTTCTTAAGATCCTGCGCTATCAAGTCACTTCTTCAATCTTGTCCAGCGTGCCGTTTGAGAGGCTTTTACGGCGATTGAAGAACGGGCGAAATTAGTTGGTCTTGATGTAAATGAGGACCGGCTTGGCGAAACAAATTGGTTCAAAACTCCTCACTGGAAGAACAAATTGAATGCTTTATCGAACCTTTATCCTGCCAGTACTGCTGTACGGTGACGAGCGCCGGACAATAAGTAGGAAATGACAGCTTTTTCTGGATTCTTTTGAAAGAAAAATACTCCGTCGGATGTTCGGCCCTGTTTGCTAGGCCGTATATGTGTGGTATATGTGAGCGTCGGGCGCACAAGTATGGTCTAGATCCGTTCTTCATTAGCAGAAAATGGCTGAGTTTCGCCGTAACGAGGATTGATGTCGTCATCACAAATTGATTCACTATTAAGCAAAGATCTCACTGATTTGAACTGTTCACTCTTAAGAAGCACTTTTCTAGTCAAATAAATGTCCGAGTGGATCAGACAACGGGCAGAACGGTACTCTATCCTTATCTTACTAAAACGATACCTATGCCTCTCAAACTATCTACTCGATTTTTTTTTGTTATTCAAACAAAACATTTTAAGGTCATACTGAATAAAGCGATTCTGTCAAAAATTGACATTTGGTTTGACCCACTTAAGCAGATTCTAATCCGACCAAGCTGAAAACCATATCTTGGTCCTAACCAAATTAAACTTTGATAGAAGAAAACAATTCAACCCAAATATTATTGGAAATATTCAAAGCAACACTCTTGCTCTAGTGGAACCTTATTCCTCCTTTCTATCTTTGAAAATCAGTAAATATAATACAAACACAACATATACGTACTGTCGTATATATCAACATTTCCTACCTCATTTCCTTGTCAAACAGTATTGCTTTGGTTCTCGGGATTTGTCTTCCACTTATATATGGTCGATGTCTTCTAGAATAGGAGATGATATTCGTGACTTAGGTACTTTCCACTTTATATCGATAAAGTGAGAAAGGAAGGAAAAAAAATATATTCGGTTTTTCCTTTTGTGAAAGAAAATTGCCGATAAGCATAAACGTTTATTTTTGGGATGCATCCCTTATCGTGGATGACATATATATACATATATTTTCTCGAAAGAAAAGTAAGAAATGGGAAACAAAAATGATACCAAACTGTTATGTGTTAAATTTATAGATTTGCTGATGCATGAGAGTATACCTACTAAATGTGTTTAAACCTTAACACATGTGTAGGTATTTATTGTAAGACAGATGTCTTATGTGGCCATGTGGGTAGATACCTAATGTAGTAGAAATTTTGTAATTGCATAGTCAGGAGCTTAAATAATATTGGATTTTAGATTAAAGTTCGTTTCACCATCTTTAGACAAAGTTTATCGGTATTTGTCACATGAGAGAAAGCGGTAACCTAATTTTGCTTCCGACTGTCAATTGACTATATAATTAGGTTACATAGATCGGTGAACCATATATGCCTCTGCCAAGCTCTCAACAGTGTAAACATTTAACAAATAAGCAAAAATAGATAGTTTATTGACATTTGGCTACTTAAGTTTGAATTCAAAACCTTCGATGCACCCATGGATTTGATTGCAAATAACTTGACATACACTATATACCACTAGAATAAGGACAGGTAATTTGTTTTTGAAAATCTTACGATGTTGTTAAAACCATTCACTAATCCGGAAAAAGAAATTCCGTATAGGAACAAGGATATATGTAGGATCATGAAATTCCCGTTTGGGTAGAAATATTTTAATTTTATGAATTTAAGAGGTCAGGTTCTAGGGTATACTAATTTTGACTCATAGTTGCTAACATACCTTAATATTGCCCGCAGACCCCCTAAAAGTTACTATAATCGGGATCAGCATCGATAGGCATGTCCGTCCGTCTGTCGCTCGGCAAAAATAAGGCCTATAAACTATAGCTAGAAAGCTGACATTTTGACCGTATACTCTACAGCGGCCTGAGATAATCAAGTTTAAGAATTTTCAAAATTCCCCCAGAGACAAGCCCATATTTAAAAAAAAACACATAGGGACGGGCTACAGTCTGCTTGGGCGAACGGTTGGATACCCTATTCTTATTCCTATCCCTCATAAGTAGGCGTGACAAAAGTTTAAGTATGGTTGAATTGTTAAGAACGCTCTACATATTTTGTTATACGAGTATAACATTTAAAAGATGTTATCAAAAAAAACGGTCCCTAGCTCAAACTTGGGTGTTTCAATAAAATTGTTTTATTTAATTGTGGGCGTGTCAGTAGGCGGATTTAAAAAAAATTAACACATGACAATAAAGGGCCCCTAGAGAGTATATATTATAAATTTCAGCTCCCTAGCTTCGGATTTTCAAAAAAAATGTTTTATTTATTTGTGGGCGTGTCAGTGGGCGGATTTTGAAAATTTTTTATCCCGAGCAGTTTTAGGAGTCATAGATCATATATGAACAAAATTCAGCTTTCTAGCTCAAAATTCGATTTTTTCCAAAATTTTGTTTTTTTTTTTGAGTTTGTGGGCGTGTCTGTGGGCGGATTTCAAAAATTCGTAAACTTGATTATTTCGGGACCCTAGAAAGTATATGGTTAAAATTTCAGCTCTCTAGGCCCAGTTTAAAGGCATAATTTTTGCCGACGGACGGACGGACGGACATGGCTAGATCGACATTACTATCGATGCTGATCATAAATATAGTAACTTTTAGGGGTCTACGGGCAATATTAAGGTATGTTACAAACTATGCGTCAAAATTAATATACCCTTAGAATAGGGTATAAACGATTTGATCGAAAATTCAAAGTTTGAGCTAGCAAGCTGAAATTTTTATTATTTTTTCTACACTGGAGCACGCAGTCAATATTGGTCCATTGTACTACCAGGAAGACACTGTGTAAATTTAATCGTTTTCCTGAGAAAGACGAGTAGGCGCTTCAATGATAAGGAGCTTAGGTTTATAGCACGCACTACATCAGCACCAAATACTAGCCACCTGATACGAGCAAAATCAGGACAATCACATAGGAAATGTTCCGCAGTGTCATCGTTTTCTCCACAGGCTTCGCAGTTGCTGGTATCGCTTAGGCCTAGCATATTAACATGCTTGTGAAAAGCGTAATGGCCCGTAAGAACGCCAGTAGTCTGTCTACAGTCTTTTCTGTTGAGAGACAAGAAGAATGCCGCAGATTTTGTGCAGACGTCGGGAAGAAATACTTTAGTCTGTCTGCAATTGTGTTCGTATGAAACGCAACCGTCAATGGAAGCCCTGACTGAGGACGCAGGCAGACATAACGCCGGTTGAGGTCCTGAGAAGTCTTCCTCTGAGCCCTGTCTAGAAAGTTCATTGAAGATCACATTTCCTGTGATTCCGTTGTGGCCCGGGGCCCAGATAAGTCTAAGTGAATTCAACCTCCCGCACTATTTGACTGCATTCCTTTCCAGGTTCAGAGTCTGGCCAGAACCAGTCTTGAACACGAGGACACTCGACTTCGTTATTGCGCATCAGCCGAAGTTCCGGTGGCATTACATCGGACGGCATATACATTAGATAGGAGTCGAAAGATAACCGTCGCGCAACCCTTAACCTAGAAGCCCTTAATGCTTATGTGTAAATATTTTTAAAATGCTCCGACTGACACGCCTTTTAAAAAACAAACCGTTTTATTGAACATATGAATCGCAAAGTATCTACTTCAAGTCGTTTTGGACAATTCCTTTATATAAAGTTTTCTGCGATGACCTTTTAAGGGGCGTTTTTTTTTCAAAACCTTTGTTGTTTTAATAAAATCCTTTAAATGTTATATAAGAAAACATAAAGATCCTTTTTAACAATTCTCCCATACTTCGACTTTTGTAACGCCCATTTAATGAGGCATAGGAATAGAAATAGGGTATCCAAGAGTTCGCCTTTTCCTATGATTTTTTGTATGCAAATTCAAAATCTACCTTTATACGCCTTGCGCAAAAAGTAGTCGAAATCCCAATTGCTTTTCGAGTGCCTGGGATTCGTCAACTTTCAAACGCGCCGCCGTGAGCTGACTGAAGCCTAACAGCGTCAGTCTCCTCCCGGAAGCACTACTACTAGTTGACGAGCCCGGCCTCTCCCAGAAACGCCCTAGCTAAGTTAGTCTAACTTATAAACTAACACATAAAAGCACATGTAGAGTATAAAGGACATTGGTTCAATATTTTGTATCAGCAACTTTGAGACATTAACTGATGAAGAGAAACGCCAAATTCGGCAAAGTATCCGCATCAAGCGCGAAAGATTAGAGGAGGACATGCTGGTTTATATAACTACTATAAATATCCTAAAAAAGCAAGGGGACACAATAGACCAATAGGTCGCAGTGTAATATACCCTAACCAAATATTATTATTATTATTATCCTAAAAACTATGGAGCTTTGGAAAAAAAAGCAAAGCGCATGTTAGCAAGGCAACAACAGCTCAAGAACGGCGAGCAATGTTTAGAACTGCTTCCAATTGAAGGCTCTCAAGCGGCAAAATCAAGGCTTAAGCTGGGGTTAATGCCAGTAGAATGACTGTTTGCCGCGTAATACAAATTACAAGCAAATTAAGTGTGAAGTCACCACAGAATGGAACACGGAGGAGTCAGTAACGATTCATCATTGTCGTCGTGTTTTCCGACAAAAATAACGTTTAATTTAAACGTACCTGACGGATACAATTCCATATTATTTTCATATTTTGAGGAAGACTGAAATAACATTGGATAGAAGACGCAGCAAGGGATGCGATGGAATGGTATGGAAAGCATTTGCTTTAACGGATCATTAGAACTGGTTTTTCAAAGCTTGAGAATAACAACAAATATGTACCTACAAATGCATAAAAAAAAAAACAAAAGCCCGGATTCTGACCCAAAATGTGGACCTATTGAAATGGCCACAATATTCGCATGACGTGAGCATCATGGAAAACATTTGGCGATGGCTTTTAAGGAACCTCTACCAATAAGGAAGGCAATTTAATAAAATCGTCGAAATAAATGAAACCATAAAACGAGCTTCGGCAGAAATTCCACTCAATTATTTAGAAATACTGTAATAGTCTACATCGTTACTTGAAGTGATTCAACAATCAGGACACATTACCCAAAGAAGCAAAACTTAAAACTATTATTTAAAACTAATCTTAAGGATTTTATGATCCTTTAAATGTCTAATAGGTAGATTTTCCATTTTTTTATCTACACAGACTAAAGGGATTTTTTTAGTACCCTTATAATGTCAAAGCTACACAGCTCGGGCGTTAAGGATATTAGGATCAGAAGATATGGAGAGATGCCGATTCACGTTGGTTTTGAATGTCTGTAGATTATAATGTGTAGGAAAAATGGACTGAGCAGTTGTTTTTAATCAACTGCTACAAAAAAAGGTTTTATTTTGTGACTCTATTTGCAAAAAATTCCAAACTAACCGTGAATTTCTTTTTACAACATTTCATTTCAATTTTTCAATTTCAATTTCTTTACTTATTTGCATGCTTGCATTTAAAGATACAATATCTAATATATAACATGCTTAAATTTGTCAACGCATTATTTTAATTTTTTCTATTTTATTTATTTTATTTGAAGCTAACATGATTCTACAACAAAATAACTCTTAAAATTATGTATATCGAAATTTTGTATTAATTACGTTCTCAGATAGAATATGAGTAATTCTGTTGCGACGTGTGTAAAAATAGTTTCTCTCGAAGTACAACTGACGAACTTATTGTTTGTAATTGATGTGGAAGGAAATTCCACTAACGAATAGGTTTAACAAAGAAAGAACGCTCGCCCACTGTGTGCGTGAATCGCGGTAAAAGAAGCCTTAGGCCTCTTGGTACAAAAGTAATATACTGCGTCAAATAATCAGGACATTTGCTATGAACTATGACATGAAGACTAAGGGTGGTTCTAAAATCATTATATTCGTCCAAAGTCATTCCTAACAGAGACCTTTTCTGTTGCGAAACGCTATCCCATCTTGGAATATCATATACTCGTATATTCCGAATACAATCGTTTAAGGCAACGTTCATCTTACGCCTGCATTCATAACCCAAACTGGGGTATAATGAACAATTGTAAGACAAAAATGGAAGCACCAAGCAATTTATCAGCGCGGGGGCTCTGAAGCTTCGTAGCCCACCGTAGACTTTTCGAGTCGTATCGGATGGGATATCACAGCAACTTAGTTTTCTATTAATTATAAATTTAAGATAGTTTGCCTGCTCCACGTATGGACATCACAAAAAAAGGAAGAACATCAAATAATGATATTTCACTTCTCTAGCATACCCAACGATATAGCAGTATTTCGTTTTAGGCTATTTAGACGAGACCACGTCAGAATACGGACAAATTTTCATTTATTCTAGCCACACAGTCTTCCATCAGCCCTATTTTTCTGGACAGGTATATAATGAAATCATCAGCGTAGGGTAAGGCATGGCAGTTTACGCGAATATCAGGAAGGTCATTTATAAAGACAGAAAAAAGAAGTGGTCCTAGCACTGATCCTTGGGGAATACCTACGTTAATAATATACGGACTAGAGCTTCTCGGATCGGGTTGACCTGTCAGTAAGCGATAGCATAGATAGTTAAAAATCAGTTTCAGGGCATAACGAGCGAACTGAAAGTAATCCTTAAACTTGTTTATTAAAATTGCGTGATTAATTGAATCAAATGCCTTAAAAAATCTAGAGTTACCCATTCCATTTCGCATGAAAGTGGTTGGAGAAGCTCGGTTCTAGACCCCGTATGGGCCGTTAAGGCCTAATATGTATGTATGTATGTAGAGTCACCATTGCACTTATTTCATTTAAGTACAATGCTATCCTCAAATCGTTTGTGACCTTGATTGCGGCTGGTTCACAAGTGTGTTTCCTTCGAAAACAGGATTGGAACTTAAAGAGCTTATTACGCCTATAAAATTTTTTGTGAATTTGTTGCTACAGCATTCTTTTCGAAATGCTTTAATAGAAAAGGAAGTACACGTATGTGCTAAACTCAGTGGGGTTAGTGGGGTTTGATTTTTTTTTGCAATAGGAAAGATTTTGGCACACTTCCACTGCTCTGGAAACTGACAGCTATATAAACAATAGTTAAAAACTTGTACTAGATAGGGAAGAAGTCAAAGGAAGATGCATTGAATTCAACCGAACGAATTGCTATTTCAACATCCAGATTGCTTATGCATTTAAAAGCGAAACACTCACTTGGACTTGAATCATTGAGATTAAAATTGCAAGCATTCGATGAAGTAGGAATAAGAACCGAGCCAATTTCACTAGGACTGAATGCACATCCTGGTAGTTCATTATCAACCACACCTTAATCTTCCAAGTTTTTCCACAAGACTCCAGAGCTTAGATTCAAGAAGGGTTTAACAAATATCGTAACATTTTCAAAAACAAATTGCCTGTCCTTAATCAAGTGGTACAGAGTGTACTACACCCACTCATTCTGCGGTAAAGTCACCACCCAAAGGCATACATATGTGTTAGTAATTTCTTGGCAAAGGATACACAAATTGCGTAGGCACAAATTCTCGTCGCGTAAATGTTGATATTCGGTTTGTTTTGTTAAGGCCTAATTATAACTACTCGTAAACACGTGTAATTGGCGATATCCTTCGAATTTTAATATACTCCCATAAATATTCCCATCAGCCATTACGATGGGCTTGAATTTATTAAACGTTAACCGTGTTAAATTCGTTTTTTGCCACTGATTATAGCTGTCGTTGCTGTGGTAAATTATTGAGTAAGAGGTTAAAATGTAAGATTACGACAAATGTACAATGTGGGCCAAAATGTATGAATCTATTTTCATAGGCTGTATCTTCGGAATAAAATAAATGAAATTAGTGCGTTTTTGTAAATGTTCATTTGGGTATTCAATTTTTTTTCTCATCATGTTTTGAAAATGATATTGCTTAAGTGGTCGTCGCCATTGTTGATTAGCATTGGGGTTCTTTCACGGCATTTTCCATGGTTTTCTTAAGAACTTCAGACGATAGATTCTCCTTTGTGCCTAGTTCACATAAACTCGAAAAATGTTCCAATAATTCCTCCAACGCAGCGTAAACAGCACACCAAGCAGTGGCTTTGTGTGGGTGTAATGGCGCTTAGTACACTACTCGCAGTTTTTTAGTGCGTAGGAAAAACAAGGATGTCGATGTTTAATGTTCTACCAGAGCGAGAGAAATTCAATTTAGAGTATATAATTAAGTCATATTCGTTTTTATACCCTATTCTAAGGGTATATTAATTTTGACGCATAGTTTGTAACATACCTTAATATTGCGCGCAGACCCCTAAAAGTTACTATATTTATGATCAGCATCGATAGTAATGTCGATCTAGCCATGTCCGTCCGTCCGTCCGTCCGTCTGTCGGCAAAAATTAGGCCTTTAAACTGGACCTAGAGAGCTGAAATTTTAACCATATACTCTCTAGGGTCCCGAAATAATCAAGTTTACGAATTTTTGAAATCCGCCCACAGACACGCCCACAAACTCAAAAAAACAAAATTTTGGAAAAAATCGAATTTTGAGCTAGAAAGCTGAAATTTTTTATATATGATCTATGACTCCTAAAACTGCTAGGGATAGAAAAATTTCAAAATCCGCCCATTGACACGCCCACAAATAAAACATTTTTTTTGAAAATCCAAAGTTTGAGGTACGGAGCTGAAATTTATAATATATACTCTCTATGGGTCCTTTATGCTCATTTTGTCACGCCCACTTATGAGGGATAGGAATAAGAATAGGGTATCCAACAGTTCGCCCAAGTAGACTGTAGCCCGTCCCTATGTTTATTTATTATTTTTTCCGTTCGTTTTGTGGCGGCGATGGTGTAGAGGGTAGTGTGTTGGCTTGTGACCCGTGCGGTGCAGGTTCAATCCTTATGGGGAACAACAACATACGCTACCCATTAAAAAAAAAGAAGAGAAACGAATAACACGTTGTTTCTCCAACCTCTACACCAAAAAGAGGATTTCCGCCTGGTAGTACAATGGACCGTTACCGACCCTGAGTGCTCTGGGATTTGGATTTTCTTTTTAGAAAAAAAAGGCATATTCGTATTTATAACATTATGCAAGAATATGGAATTCCCCGTGCTCACGTATTTCGTTAATGTGCGTTCAAGAAAGTCACGAGAGTAGACCGATATCCTGCCATATCTTCGCTGCCAATGAGACTGCCTAATGGCACCACTCTTTGCCGAGTTTCGGATGGAGTAAAACTAGCAGTAAACCGAAGTTTAGGCAGACATCTGTAGGCGCAGCCCAAGACAGAAGGAAACTCGATGCGTTTATCAAAACGAACACGGCGCAGGGACATAAGTCCCGAAGACATATGCCCCACTTAAGTGGGTTATAAGTCCCGAAATCAATTCGAATTTTAATCGTTGAAAATGGGACACAAGTCCCGAATGAAACAAACAGTTGGAAATATTTTATATTTTATTAACGTTCATAAATTGATAGGTAAAATATAACTAACGAGAAAAAAAATCGAAACAAATTAAACAAATATTTTCAACAAACTTTTAAAACTTGGTTGTTTTACAAATAAATAAAACAACTGTTTTTTATAATTTTACGACAGCAACGACACAACAATTCATTTTTATTTGCAATCGCCTCTTGATTTAGCTTCGTGAAACAGCAACTACACATCTTACAGTGATTACAAGGCTGTAAAAGTATGTTTCGAGGATTTTCGAAACAAAGACAGCAATTCAGTGTTTCGTTTCGATTTCTTTATTTTTATTTGATCAAATTCTCAAAAACATCGAATTCAGAAAAGGCGATTTTATTATTTTTATTTGATCAAATTTAAAAAACATCGATTTAATACCTTTTCTCAACACTTATGTCCTTTTCTGAATTGTATGTTTTTGATAATTTGATCAAATAAAAATAAGGAAATCGCCAAACATCGATTTCAGAAGTAGACATAAGAACTGAGAAATGGCATTAAATCATTTTTTTTAATTGCTTGGCTTACTTTCTTTGTCACGATGCAAAATCGACTAATAAAGTATACAAAATTACATGATTTGCATTTTTCCCAACTGCTCGTACCTAGCTAACTGCATTTTTTTCAAGGTAATACTCAAAAACAACATCGAGATAACGAAACCGATTTGACTATTTGCTGTAGCATTTGGAGTGGTCTTCTTAGTTTCTCTCAGGCGTATATTTAGGAAATGTATCGTGGGACATAAGTCTCGAATTAATTTTTCCCACCTAAGCGGGTCATAAGGCCCTAATTGATTTCGGGACTTATGTCTTCGGGACTTATGTCCCTGCGCCAACGAACACAACTAAATAAAGTTTTGACTGTTCAGTCGATTAAAAAGCAAACTGACATAAGTCAATATTTTACGATTTTGAGTTAAATATACAGAACGAATCACAAAAAAAAATATAAATTTTCTATCAAACCGTCATAACTATAACTCTTAAACTGACAGCATGAGGGCACAAGTGTCTTTTTGAATTTAAGGAAACATCCCTGTTGTTTTCCCAGCTAAATGCTTTTTTTTATTTGTAACACGTTGCTTCTAAAAAAATTATGAAATCGTGATAAATAAGTTTCTTGAAAAGTGGCACTTTTCGTTTTGTGTCATTTTACTGCCAAATTTCAGTAAATATATTTTTGTAGTAAAACGTTTCAATTCGCGTTAAGTCATTTTACCTTTGAACAAAACTAGTTGATGAACTTCAAAGTTCTTTTGATTACTTTAAGAAGTGTCACTTTACCAATAAGCTAGGTTTTATTTTATATAATATTGTTATAATCGATTTTTTCATTAAAATTCCTATATTTTTTTTATTATAACTTAATACTATTTAAAGTGAGTCGTTTTCACACTTTTTCTTGAATTAGTTTCTAGCAATTTGGATTCAAAATGACATAAGTCAATTTTTTTTTTTAAAAACGGCTTTTTGTAGTAACTCGAATATACCACTTGAAAGAAGAAAAAAAAATACTTTTTTACTTTACAACTTTTTGGTATTCATTGAAATTCAAAACTAAAATGATTTTTTTAAGTTATGAAAAACTTCAAATGGCTTTTCTGAAAATGTATGAATTTTGACTTATGTCAGTTTGCTTTTCAAGCGAACACATTGTGTTCGCTGTTTCCCAGTCACTAGAGGGTAGAGAAAATGATAATTCGGTGTTAGAGTGGCGGTCGGTGTAGTACGTGATTTTGTTAACTTGTAAGATAAGTATCTAAATATAGATTAAAGCAATATTAGAGCAATATTAAATACGTTTAATAATTATTGGGTTTTGTAGAGAACTGTGTTTTTATTGCGTGGATTAATCCAAACTTCCATAGACGCCAGCAATTACGACGAGGTTAACGTGGTTGTAATATGATAGGCTACGATTAATGACAAATCCAAGAATTTGGCATGTTCAACCACCTATAATTTTGACAACTCGACAACCATATATCAGGCACAAGGTTGGGATTAAGGGTTTAACACAAGCGCATTTTCCTCCGTCCATTGATTAATTGCTGACAACTCCAGATTAAGATGGAATGTCTTTCACCAATAACTGCTGTTTGAAATCGATTAGATTTCACTACTATCATCGAAATCAAACGAATGCTTTAGTTTCCAGCAAAGAAAATCATGATGAACTTTGTCAAAGGCTTTTGAGAAATCGAGGAAGTAAAGCAGTCATAAAACCCATGTCAAATTCTTGTCTGATGTTGTCAAGGATATTCACCACTGCCGAAGAGCCACTATAACAAGCTCTGAAGCCTGATTGGTAAAGGTTAAGTAATGAGTTTTGTGACAATTGGAAAAGTATTTGCTTTGCTAGCTCTTTCTCAAACATTTCACAGGCATGTTAAGCTGCTTATGGGACTAAAGTCACTAAAAGACGCAGAATTAGCCTTTCTAGCAACAGCAATAACCTTAAATTGTGCAGAAATTTGAGCCATTTTTTCGCGAGTACATATCTTAGTCCACTGCAGTTAATTTGCACTGCGGTTTTTATACCCTATTCTAAGGGTATATTAATTTTGACGCATAGTTTGTAACATACCTTAATATTGCCCGTAGACCCCTAAAAGTTACTATATTTATGATCAGCATCGATAGTAACGTCGATCTAGCCATGTCCGTCCGTCGGCAAAAATTAGGCCTTTAAACTGGGCCTAGAGAGCTGAAATTTTAACAATATACTCTCTAGGGTCCCGAAATAATCAAGTTTACGAATTTTTGAAATCCGCCCACAGACACGCCCACAAACTAAAAAAAAACAAAATTTTGGAAAAAATCTAATTTTGAGCTAGAAAGCTGAAATTTTTTTTATATGATCTATGACTCCTAAAACTGCTCGGGATATAAAATACAAATAAATAAAACAATTTTATTGAAAAACAAAAATTTGAGCTAGGGAGCTGAAATTTATAATACAAGGTGGCGCAAAAATAACCTTCCGATGTTTTTTGGTCACCGACCGATTATTTCTCAAATAAATAGTCACCAATATTCCGCGTTCTGGAGCAGTGTAGCGTAACATTGTTTATTAACGTGTATTTCGCATGTGTTTACTACACAAATGTCAAAACAGAACTGACATTAGGGGCCAATCGCAAAATGTATAGCATTTTCTGATAAGAGGATTACTTTTGCGCCACCTTGTATATACTCTCTAGAGGCCCATTAAGCTCATTTGTAAATATTTCAAAAATCCGCCTACTGACACGCCCACAATTTAATAAAAACTTTTTTTGGAAATCCATAGTTTGAGCTAAGGAGCTGAAATTTATAATATATAGTCGCTAGGGGGCCCTTTATGCTCATGTGTAAATATTTTCAAAATCCGCCCACTGACACGCCCAAAACTGACACAAAAAAAACTTTTTTTGAAAATTCAAAGTTTGACCTAGGGAGCGGAAATTTATAATATATGTATACTCTCTAGGGGCCCTTTATGCTCATGTGTTAATTTTTTTCAAATCCACCTACTGACACGCCCACAATTAAATAAAACAATTTTATTGAAACACCCAAATTTGAGCTTTTTTTTCGATAAAATCCTTTAAATGTTATATAACAAAATATGCAGAGCGTTCTTAACAATTCAACCATACTTAGACTTTTGTCACGCCCACTTATGAGGGATAGGAATACGAATAGGGTATGCAACATCGCCAAGCGGACTGTAGCCCGTCCCTATGTTTTAAATTACTTTCCTTCATTTATAAGGTGTTTACAGGAAGACCTGTCATGCAGAAATTGACTCAAAAACACATACAGTCAAACACGCTTTTCTGAAACCCGTTTAACTGAAAACTCGGCTTATTTAAAAAAAATATTTTGTCCCGTGTTTTTCTTCACAAAAAAACCATCATAAGTTAAAAACTCGGATGTCTGAAAAGGCAATTCTTTAAAAAACTGTAATATCTGCTTGAAGGCCTTAAAGTGCATCAGTTATTCTTTGCGATGGTGTCATCATAAGCGAGGATCAAATTTCCGTGCAACAAGCACTTGATGTATGGGTAAACGTTTTGGAGTAGAAGGGGTACCGTATTAGTCAGAAAATACTTGTGCTGCCCGTTTTTGATCCACTCCGACCTATTAAAGAAATTTATATGAATCAAAGAGTGATTCCCAAGTGTGAAAAGTTTAAATATCTGGGATCTATGATCAATAGCGAAGGCTGTGATGACGAAATTACTTACTTACTTAACGGGCTCCCGACTCGTAAAGAGTCTCTCCCTGAGACACTGCAGCCTTCCATCCTCTGCGGTTCCGTCCAAGCTGCTTCCAGTTGTCCAGACCAAGCGCTCTTACATTCGGTCTTCCTTTCTTTCTCGAAACAGTGGGCTGGGAGTCGAACATCCTCTTGGCTGGAGCATTGTTTTGGATTCGCTCAATGTGGCCGAGCCAATGTAGTCGACGTGATTTAGCTTTTTGGACTACATCCACATCCTCTTCTTCCATTCTCCTCCATTCGCCCTCCTCTCACACAGGACTTTGGTCCTGACGGAGTATTTTTCTTTCAAAAAAAGCCAATATTAGCTCCTCTTTCGTCCAGCACTCGACACCATAAAGCAGAACTGGTAGTATTAAGGTTCGACAGAGCATGCATTTTGTCCTCAGAGTGAGAAGTTTTGAACCTATTGGTTTTGAAGACGACATGAAGCACCGCTTTAGCGTGACGGGAAAACACAGCCATCTTCTGTGAATATAAAGTCTTCTTAGCTGAAAGGAAGGCTTTAATATGTGATCCAAGCAACTGCCTAATGCAATCCCTACAGGCCAATTAATAAAAGATTGAGAGCCATGTAAAGCTATTAAGGCTTAATTTAAGGAAACTTTTTTGCTCCTCTCTAAATTGTTTATATAAAAATCCCCAACAACAATTCGATTTTTTGCAGTACACAGTTATCCCCTTGAAAATGCTATCCAAGCAAAAAAAAACACAATTTACTTAACCCCAAGCAAAATAACACGAATCCCACTAACAAGACACCTTTTCAGTCCACTCTGATGTCAAAAACATTTGATTGCTACAACAATGAAATAATTTGCAACTGTCAACATTTTATCGAAAAATAAACATGTGCTCGACAAAATCCAACACAAATACTTGAGAGAATAAAATAAAAGAAAATAAAATGCTCGTACGTTACAGTGGATTGGGAAAATGCCACACTCGACCCCATGAGTCTGTTGACAAATTTGAAATAACACTGCAAGTAAACCACGCAATTACATCCTTGTCAATGTATTTCGTCTCGCTTCCGCAGCGCAATTGTGTAGGTACAATGTGGCAAACAATGAACAACAAAATGAAACCGAACAATAAAACAAGCTCACGGCGGATGCTGATCGATAGAGAGAAAGTCGGAAAAGTAATAGTTGCCTACTCGTATTCTGAAGCAAAAATATCACTCTTTCCGGAACAAAAAAAAAAGAACACTCAACACTATTCCTCTAAGGACTTCTTTCACCATACTTGCCTCCAATTCTGTTTGTCATTTTTCCTGGATTTGCCGCTGATTCCAACCGTAAATGTTGACATTGTTACTCTCAGCAACAACAGCAGCCACAGCACCCCAGACCCCACCAGCCAGCTGCTCCAGTTCCGATTCGTTCTCGTCCTTGTGTTTGTGTTCTTGTAATTCGTTTTAATAAGATTGAGTAAAGTGATATTGTTCCTCTTCACTTAGGTCGTCGATATCCGTAACCGCTATGATACATCAGCACCTCAACCTCTTCCTATGGCGACAGCATACGATGTATCGTCTTCGTAACGGCAAATCCTTGAGAAAAATGAATTCTCGACGTCCTGTTTCCTGTTTGAGGTAGTGATTGAGTGCAGTTTACTATAGATTTGCGACGAGTTACAAATGGTTACACATTTCTTGGCAACGACGACATGCTACGAGGAGGTGTGTACGTTTCGCTAGCTTGTTGATGTATCGCTGTAATTGATTGAATACTTTGTTAAATAATTTATTTACCCAAAATTGTATTGGATACTGTGGCTACAACGCTGCCCTGCCATTTGCAGCACAGAATTATGCGGTAATTCGCCTGAAAGACCACTTGATGCTAAAATAATTGCAAGCTCATCGGGATGACATCGGGTCTGAAGTGTCATTATGCAATTTACATATGTTGGGCTGGGAATAGCCATTAGGACTTGGAGAATTGCAGGTACAATTCGAAAGTTCCTAACTGGATGTCGTATCTGGGTGGTTCCTGTGTGTAGAACCAAGCAGATGCTAACGCAAGTGTGGGAATTAAATCGATTTAAGTTCGGAGCTATTGATATGGATAACTGTTTCTGAAAAGGATCCGATTACGTTGCAGTTGTGTAAAAGTTTTCGTTTAACATTGATCTCTTCAGCATTCGAGTTTGCAACCTGAAATCTTTTGCGAGTGACAATTTCATAAATGAGACGTATGACGGATTGCAAAGGACATCATGCATTTAACATCATCAAAATGTTATATCCATCTATTTAAATACGACAAGGAGGTGTTTTAAGTTTTCCTCAGTTAGTGAGTTGGACTACTAATCTGAGTCAGGCAGACTTAGACCTAAAAATTTTGCGCTACCACCCCTTGCGAACGTCTGGCAATCCAAGAGTATCAATTGAAGTTTTAGAATGAGATGGGGTTATTTATTTATTTTTTAGCTTCTTTTTAGGGACTGCGACCTATAAGGTTAATTGTACCTACCGTCTGGACCAGAAATTGTTAATGCTAGGAGGGGATGCAGCCCAAACATCCTGCGATGGATGTACACTGCAATCGTGAGACCAATGATCACATACAGATAAATAAGTTGTTCAGGAGGAAAGATCACAATGATATTCCTTGTGTTCGAATCTCCCAGACAGCAGAGAACAGACAGACAGTACTGACTGCTGGAATAAGTCCAGAAAGTGTCGCTTCAAACGACGATTTTTTCGTGGTCGAGGACCCACAGGAGAAAGTGGATTTGCTGGGCGCTTGTTTCGAGGCCGTGTATACGGTGAACAATCCTGTTCGCCGTAACCACGACATTGAGAATAGAGCTCTAGTGAGCCACTTCTATCTGCGCACCGAACTTGAGAATTGGCGATCTGAGAATAACGGATTCACCGTGTTCACTGATGAAAACCATGCTAATGCAGTTGTCGCCAATGGCCGAGATGCATCGCACTTGTTCGTGTCGAAGGATGATCTTCTGTGCATCTTCGAGTCGCTAAAGAATAAAAAGTCGGCGGGGATGGATGGTGTCCCAAACGTCGTATTAAGACACCTGCCTCTGGAGGCTGTAGATATTTTCACCACGTTGTTTAACAATGCGCTGAATAATGCACATTATCCGGCGCATTGGAAGGTAGCTGTGGTACACCCTATCCCGAAAAAAGGTAAAGATAGGACGAACCCTGCCAATCTACGGCCAATTAGCTTGCTTCCGAATATTGGCAAGGTCTTTGAAAAGGTTGTCAATGGAGCCCTGTTAAAGTGGGTCGAGGACAATAACATAATTCCGGACAACCAGTTTGGTTTCAGGGCGAGGCATGACACTATTTATGCCGCGTCGAAACTGGTTTCCGACATTCAGTGGAATAAATGCAAGAACCAATGCACGGGTGCTTGTCTGGTTGATTTTGAGAAGGCTTTCGACACCGTATGGTTAGAGGGACTTTTCTACAGGTTGACCAGGCGAGGGATGCACAAACCTTTGCTATATGTAATTTATAATATGCTTATGGGAAAGAAGTTCGTTGTCAAATGTGGCAATGTGACTTCGAGCAGAGTCTTTGAAATTAAAAACGGTTTACAGCAGGGGGCGGTCAATTCTCCGATCCTGTTTAACATTTACACGAGTGATCTGGTGGGTTCACTCAGACATGCTATAGCGTATGCCGATGATTTGGTGGCATACAGATCAGGTCCTAAAATCGAGGTCATTAATATCCTTTTGCAGCGTGACTTCGATCAAATTAAGCGATATTGCGACGACTGGAAGTTGAAAATCAACTTTCAGAAGACGGAAACAATCTTGTTCAGAACTCCATTGGCTGGGGCCTCTAGGGATACCAGAAAAAACTGGAAAAAATTGGCCATTATTGGACAAAATGGGCAGCCATTGGCGGTGAGAAGCGTAGTTAGATATCTAGGTATCTGGCTTGACCAGTATCTATATTTCGATAGACATATAGTTGCTTGTCTTGCTGGGGCCAAGAAGGCTTATGCTTTGACAAGGAGACTGTTTCATAGCAGTCAACTTGACTCCAAAGTGAAGGTCATTTGCTACGTGGCCCTTATAAGGCCAATTATCGCTTATGGTTGTCCATTGTGGTTCAATATAGCGCCCAGCTATATGGAAAAGATTCGGGTTTTGGAGAGACAATGTCTTAGGACTTGTCTCCGGTTGTTCCGAACGCCTGAATCCAATTATATTAAATACTATCCCAACAAGGTCCTATACGATGGGGCTCAGTTGAATAGGATTGACAATTTCCTCATTAAGGTGACTCGAAGGCACGTTGCAAGGGCGATGGCCAGCGACAATAGTCTGATATTTGGGGCTTACTACCCCAATGAAATGTACATAGAGAGTACGCTCCGGTCTGGCTTTATCCCGCCAGAGGCATTTATCTATATTGACGCAAAAGGGCTGGTACAGACGAGGGATGGTATCCCGGTATTATACCACCGCTTTCGCAGCGCGAGAGATAAGCGGCTCATCCGCGGCGAGGACGTCGCCAATGCTCATGAGCTCCTCCGTTTTAGTACCGCAATAGCGGAGAGGGATAAATTCGATACAGAAAAACAATTTGCCGAATTTTGGTGGCTTTTTGAGGGGGGAGGGGTCAACATGCCCTCCCAAGACGGTGCGTTACTCTAGGTAACATCCTCTTAGTTTATAAGTTAGATTAAGTTAGCTAGGGCGTTTCTGGGAGAGGCCGGGCTCGTCAACTTGTGGTAGTGCTTCCGGGAGAAGATTGAGGCTGTAAGGCTTCAGTTAGCTCAGGGTAGCGCGTGTGCACGTTGACGATTGCCAGGCGCTCGGAAAGCAATTGGGATTTTGACCACTTGTTGCGCAAGGCAACGAGTGCTCAGAATCATAATTATAGTTAGAATATGTTAGGTAGTTTAAGTAAGTAGAATAGGTAGTTCGTAGTTTGTTTTATATAAAAAATATAAAATCTTAATAATGATACCGAGTTTTAATTGATTTTCTCGACGAATACATATATGTAAGATTAGTTTGTAAATAGTTTTTAGGCCGAAAGGCAATAATTATAAGATATAGTTAAGTTTAGGGCGTCCGCATAAGGACCAATAAATAAGAATAAGTATCCTGTTAATTTTAAGTTAGATTTAATCATTTTTGTCTAGTACGTAAGTTGATATTCAGTAACAATTAAAAAATGAATTTAAAAGTAAAAAGTAACCAATGATCACATACGGAGTGGTAGCATGGGCGAAGCGAACCAGTCTAGTCACAACGCGAAAGACACTCGGCAAAGTGCAAAGACTGGCGTGCCTGTGCTTTACCGGAGCAATGCGTAGCTGCCCAACCGCAGCCATGGAGGTGTTATTGGAACTGACCCCTCTACACATCATGGTGATGAACGAGGCAGACAAAACAATCCTTAGAATGGCAAAGGAGGAAATTGGGAGAGGGAAATGCATCAGTTCGAAAGAACACGGTGCCTTGCTCAAAAAGCTCCCACTTCTTGGCATACCTAGGGACGACAGCATCAGGAAATTCAACTTCGAGAAGAATTTCCAGATAAAGCTCAGCAATAAGGAGAACTGGAGCAATGAATCCATAACTTATGGACTGAGCAACCACACAACAAAGTGGTATACGGACGGCCCGAGGACCGAGGAGGGAACTGGTGCAGGAGTGTTTGGGCCAGGAACTAAGCACTACGAATCCATGGGCAAATGTACCAGCATCTTCCAGGCAGAAATATGTGCCATAGACAGGTGCGTTCGAATCAACCTCGAGAAAAACTACAGAAATTGCAACATAGCAATAATGTCTGACAGCCAAGCGGCTATAAAGGCTCTTGAAGTCTACGTTATCAAGTCAAAACTCGTGTGGGAATGCCTACAAGGACTGAATAGACTAGAATAGACAAGAATAACAGAATCTCCATCTGCTGGGTACCTGGCCATGTTGGCATTACAGGCAATGAGGCAGCGGACTCTCTGGCAAGAAAAGGGGCAGAGGAACCCTTCATAGGACCTGAACCATTCTGCGGGATAGGAGAACACACTATACGCGAAGAGTTCAGGAGACTGGAGGAAGAAACAAAGGCCAAAACCTTTCTCAACCTCCAAGGTCTGAGGCAAGCAAAGAAACTCTTAGGGAATTACAACCAAAAGAGATTCAAAGTTTGTATCGGCCTTAACAAAAACAACCTAAGAATCCTAACAGGCCTTCTCACGGGGCACTGCAGACTCAAGGAGCACCTGAGGAAAATGGGCATTTCGGAGGACGGGCTCTGCAGATTCTGCAGTGAAACCGCCGAAACTCCAGACCATATACTGGAATCCTGTGGGGCACTGACCCACAAAAGGATGAAATATTTTGGCAGGCACCAAATAACAGACAAGGACATACAAACCATGAACCCACAGCTCATTCTCAGATTCATCAAAGAAACTGGACCGGACGCTGTGCTCTAAGGAGTGTGACCTGCCAAGGATAAATCAGAGCAATACCTCGACACGCTTCACAAAGAAGTATCTAGAGAGGGCTCTGAACGAGGGCATGAACCTCTCCGAGGCACAAGCAAGGGGACACAATAGACCAATAGGTCGCAGTGTAATATACCCTAACCAAATATTATTATTATTAATAATGCTAGGAGTATTTCTACTTTTCGTATGAAGCGGATAATGCTGACAGAAGAGCGCTTCTTTATTATCTTCGAAATTAAACTGTTCCCTCAAGAAAAGCCTCCTTCTAGATTCATTGGGGCTGGACATTCACCTAGAATGTGTTTCGCTGTTTCGTCTTTTTCAATATAGCCGGCACTCTGAAGAGTCGACGATTTTTCATTTTTTTCTGTGCAACGTAACGCGTGGTTACCCGTAAGGTACTTTAATAGGTTTTTGAGATCATGCGGACTCAAGTTTAAACATTTGTTGGTCTTACTATTGGAGGTCTGGATGGCTGCTTGTCCTCACATTAGACTTCTGAGACTCGTGGGCCAGTCTTTCCGACAGAGCAATATAGTGTTGCTATTTTGCTCTTGTTCAACACTCGTGCTAATAAGTTTAGCAAGCCATGTCTGAGTAGACATTGCCAGGTGGCAATGGTGCGATGGTAGTGTATTCACTAAGTGATTGGCAGGTCATGCGTTCGAATCCCGAAAGCAATTCAGGTGCCACCTGTGGAGAAAAAAAAACTCCCATCGCACCAAACTCCTTTCCTATCCTTGTCTGTGTTCGAATATCTTTGCGGTTAAGCCCGATCATGGTTTTAGATCTCATTTCGTTAACCGCTGGCCAGAGCTTCCACGTGTGGCTGCATGTTTCAAGGTTGATCCAACGTAAGTTTGCTCTACTCATAGATTCGGTGTCGATACTTAGCATTAATGTGCTTAGCGAAGTTCTTATTGATTTTAGGGTCAGAGATTCACTCATTTCCGATCCGTGCCTTGATAGTTCATCCGTTTTCTTCTTACCCGAGATGTCATTGTGCACTAGTACCCAGCATAAGGTTACCGTATTGACAGTTGATATCTCGTCTAAGTGTTGTTTGCCTTTTAACACCGCCCTTGACTTGACTACTACTGACTCCATAGCTTTTATAGCCGCTTGGCGGTCAGAGTAAATGGTGATGTGTTTGTCGGCTAGTTTGCGCCTCTTCACCTCCTTGGCAACCTGAGTGATCGCAGATGGCTCTGCCTGGAACAAGCTGCATTCATTGCTGAGTCTAAATGAAACACTCAGGTCCAGAGACTCACAGAAGATGCCTGCACATGTACCCACGTTCATCTTGGATCCGTCAGTGTAGATAACTATGACCTCTTCTTTTGTGCCCATTTTTTTACTCCACTCGCATCCGAAAACAAGAAGCACTTATACGTAATGGCCCATTATACTTTAGCACAGCTGCTGCCTGGCCATTTTCCAGCGATAAGAGTCAAAATCACAGAACCTACCGGTGGTCTAAGCAAAGCGAAGGAGACGAACAATCTTGATTTAGGAAGTGATTTTTCTTTACTGCATTTCTCCTGGTCCGCCTGAGGGGTTCACCGGTTAGACCTCAATAAATATTGGCAGGCCTCCGAGTTTCGGATCACTTCATAACTGAGGCCAATCAAATGCTGGTGGTGTTGCATATGTGTCCATCCACATTTTGGATGACGCTTAGGCATAGTTGCGCACCCAAAAAAATATCGACTGTAAATTTCACAACAAGTTGCAATCAAACTTACAACTAACTGTTTATTTGTATATTCAACAGAATGTGTGATCAAATTCACAATTAATTGTTGGTTTTACAGATTTGCTATCATTTTTACAACAAAATTGTTAAAATTATCGCAATTTCTTGTTGTAGAATTCACAACGTGTTGTCAATTTTGGTTGTCAATTCTACATCATTATGAATTTGTTAAATCCATACCCCAATCGTCTCAAATTTACAATCTAAATCTATCAAAAGTACAAAAATATGCGAAAATGACAACCGAATTTGTCGAATTAATAACAAGGCAGTCAAATCGACAGCTGAAAATGTCAAATCTACAATTTTAGTATTGAAAGCACAAAAAGTTGTGCTTTCAACATCCAATTTGGTTGAATTCACAACAATGCAATCAAATCTGCAACCATCTGTTGAAATCAAAGTGAATCGTCCCTTTATCAAAACATTCGCATCGCAGTTCAATCAGGTCGGTCTTCCAATAAAAAAGCTTCATGGATGTGAATAGTGATATTTTTTTACTATCCCAAAATACTGAGAAAGGTGAAAGTGAAATTGTAAATCCATGAACTAGTAATTCGTCGTCGCCTTCTTTTCTTTTGGATTTGGAAGGAAGAGAGACATCGCATCAACTTTCCACAGAGAAGACAAGGTTGGTACATATTTGTTTGATTACGAAACTGATAATCAATAACAAATTATATTTCGATAATAGTCACATATTTCGTTCCACCAAATGCAAAATACAATTTCAATAGCGGAAGAACTAAAGAAACTGAAAAATATAAAAATCCATTGACTCAACAATAAGAAAAAACTCGTACACCTTCTTCTTTACCAGCTCCTCAAGTTGATGAATAAGAATACGAGCACATAGGGCAATAAAAACACTTTAGAAATCCTTCAGGAATGGCCACTCTATAAGCATGGAAATTCCTTTTCATTGGTAACTTCTTCTTCATTTTGTTCATTTAATTTAATAATCACTTCAATTAAAATAGATAAACACTGATTTTGGACCAATACATCCGCTTTCAACACGACACAACACGCTTTCTGCGCACGACGAAGTGAATGCTTTACTTTTAAAAAATGCTATCAAGGGGAAGATGCCTTAAAAAACAAAGAGTACAAGACCCAGCTCCATGAGATATCCCAGCTAGACGAAGGTACGATCTTTAATAGTAAGCAATGTTTATTACATTGTAACTTGTTTTTTTTTTTGGTTCCCGATCGTTTCCTTTATTTTATTTCTTGAGCAGCATATTAACACCGACGCAAATAAAAAAATGCCCAGGAAAAGCTGCTTGGCGTGTAAGCATTAAGGACAGCGAGAATTTTTTTATATTAGTTTGTAGTGACCAAAACAATATATTTAGGCGGATTGAAGTACAAAAGCGTAAGTGTTTTGAATATAAAATAACTTTCCAACCATCTATAATTGCTGTGGGTGAAAACATATTAAGTATTAAGCACTTTTATATCAAATTAAATAATAATAATTTATGTTTTCATTATCTAATATCATTTATTTGAATAAAAAGAAATATTAATTATTAAATTTGTACGTTTTTGTTTGTTATTTTGGAACATAAAGTTGTGAAAATCACAACGAAATTTGTATTTTCTACAACAAAGCGTTCAATTTGACTGCAAAAAGTTGTGAAATTCACAACGAAATTTGTATTTTCTACAAATTGGGTTGTAGATTCTACAGCAAAAGTTGTTGTTTTCATATTTTTCTGGTTTTCACTTCTACAGCAGGTGTTGTGATTTCTACAATTTGGTGATAGATTTCACAACCATAATAATAATAATATTTCATAACCATGTCTTAGTCAAATTGACAACATTGGTTGTCGGGTCAATTGTGACAACGAATGCAGTCAAATCAACCGCCATTTTCATCATTTCTACAACCGATTTTTTTGGGTGCGGTGCAATTTCAGTTATGTGCCGAATTAACTGGTCCTTCAGCGCTTCAATGGTTGTTGGCTTCATGGCGTACACCTTCTCTTTCAAATTTCAACAAATAAAGAAGCCAAACGGTATCACATCATATGATCTGCACAAATGATCGGTGTGGCTGTAAATTCCTTTTACGAATTTTTGAAATCCGCCCACAAAATCAAAAAAAAAACAAATTTTTCGAAAAAATCGAATTTTGAGCTAGAAAGCTGAAATTTTTTATATATGATCTATGACTCCTATAACTGCTCGGGAGATAAAATTTTCGAAATCCGCCCACTGACACGTACACAATTAAATAATAATAAAATTTGAGCTAGGGAGCTGAAATTTATAATACGAGTATATACTCTTTAGAGGCCCTGCTCATGTGTAAATATTTTCAAAATCCGCCTACTGACACGCCCACAATTTAAAAAAAACTTTTTTTGAAAATTCAAAGTTTGAGCTAGGGGCCCTTTATGCTCATGTGTTATTTTTTTTTTAAATCCGCCTACTGACACGCCCACAATTAAATAAAATAATTTTATTGAGCTAGGGAGCGTTTTTTTACAAAAGCTTTTTTTTTTTTTTGATAAAATCATTTAAATGTTATATAACAAAATATGTAGAGCGTTCTTAACAATTCAACCAAACTTAGACTATTGTCACGCACTTATGAGGGATAGGAATAAGAATAGGGTATCCAACAGTTCGCCCAAGCGGACTGTAGCCCGTCCCTATATTTTATAATATTCTCGGTCATAATATACTTTTTTCTTGAGTCGAAGAGGTGTCGAGAGTTGTAATTTTTGTAAGTCGAGGAGGTTGCTCGAGCTTAAAACCCTTTAACCACACAGGTAGGTACTATTATAGGATCTACGAGAACTTTAACAGAGGTAATCCAAATGATAACAAGTCCCTTGTCGAAATTCGCTGCAAAGAGCTCCGTGAGGTGTGCAGTTCCTAAGCGCGATGACGAATAGAGTTCGACGAAGTCTCGGCCGCACAATCGCGTACAGTGCAATGTTTTCGATGGAACGAACTGTACAACTGCACAAAGGCAAACTAGGTACTGTCACGTTTACCATCGATAAATGCACATGATATGTTAGAGAATGTACGATCGGTTGAACAGAAAAAATCAGGTGCGCATTGTTCCAACACTCATTTCCATAATAGGCTTTAAGGTGAAGTGAACTCACGATGAGAAATGTCAAAAAAAGGCAAAAAGCATTTAAAGTTTAAACGTATTTTCTAAATGTCCCTACATACATACGAGTACAATACAATGTTAAAACTGATTTTTTTTTTGCAAACAAACAAAAAACTCATTTAGAAATCTATTCTCATTTTGAATTACCTACCTTCTTTGAATAAAATCCCTTTCCATTCTTCCCCATTCGCAATCAAAATTTATGCATTTCTATGCAACATTCGCCCCTAATGATTAATTGTGGAGCAATTTTCTATTCCACTTCACTGTTCCATTAAAATTCATCTCACATAAAATTCAAAGGAAACCTCTGAAACATGCACGTCTTTGCATTCTTCCTATTTCACCTCTGCGGTATGTACGAGTACCTATGTATCTAGTGGGAGTTTCTACTCATCTCTGTCGAGTGCTTTTTACAAGCGAAATTTAGAAAATAATATTATAGAATTAAATTTCATTAAAGCAGAGACTTAGTCCCCTTTGCCAATATTCCCAGTCTACCGATGTACAAAGGCGTCAGTAGCGTGAGACACCAATTTACATTTACTCATTCAGCGCGCAATAACACGTCGTTTGACGCCGTTGACGTTGTCACCAACTGGATCTTTGTGTGTGTCGTTTGTATCCTTTTTGACTTACTGACTGTTTAACATAACACTATGCCAGTGTTTCCTTTTCTATGTTGCAATTCAATCAAGCAGAAGGGAAATCATATCTATTAATTAAATCTTCGCATTTTCATGTTAACAAGCCATGTAACAGACAAGCGATTATATCTTATGCCGCAAGAATACAAATGTGTACTAATTTTTAGTCGAAATTTCAATTCCAGGCTGACGAATTCGATTACTTTATTTAGCGGTGGTTTGATGAGATTGATTTTGGAGATCTACGTATCGATATAATGGTAAGCTGAAGACCGACACTGAAGCCATTGAAATATGGCTTTTACTGTGCTCCAGATTGTAGGGCATTGCATGTGATATGTGAGATCAGAATCAGTCACAAGCTCTCGAAAAATCAATAGGTTGCTGCTGTTACCATCGACGTGGTAAAAAACTAAGTTGCACGACTGTGCCTTACGATAACTTTCTCGCTTTTATAAGAAGAAGAAAAAAAAGAATCGCAACAATGCCGATTATATTTACATCTCTGTCTTAAATGCATTCATGAATGATAAGTTAACGAATTTCTAGCAATTTAATTTTATACCATACAGCAGAAGTAATAAATTATTAATATGTAAATATTTATATATATTTTCATGAAAGATATGACCAAATCTTATGACTGCAAAATAAACCTGATGTTATATTCTCTTAAGTCCCCCATGCGATTAAACGAGCTTGACAGCAAAGCCAATATGCTCACCATGGCTTTTAACGAAGCGATGGCTGCTTCCCGCCGCTCATACAACCCAGGGGGAAAAAGAAGACACAATGGTGGATCCCAGAGCTAGGACCACTGAGAAATGATTGCAGGAGACTTTTCAAACGTGCTAAAATCTCAGGATCTAAAACTGACTGGGACTTCTATAAGTAATCCCTCAAATCGTATAAAAAATAACTAAAAAAGGCGAAAAGATCATCGTGGAGACTCTTCTGTGGCAAAATAGAAGAATCCTCTGAAGCATCAAGGCGAAGAAAAATCCTTGCATCAAATCTAACTGTCCCTAGATGCCTAAAGAAAGCAGATGGCTCGTGGACTATATCCAGCGAAGAATCGCTCAATCTGCTAATTGATACACACTTCCCAGGTAGCTCTAACATAACCGGTCATAGCAACCGAAACAGGTCACCTATGTATTTACAACTAACAAATTCTCAAAGTCTGATCACTAGGGACAAGCTCCTTTGGGCGCTTCAAAGCTTCAAACCCTTCAAGTCTGTAGGACCTGACGGCATAATACCTGCCAAACTTCAGATAACTTCGGATATCATCCTACCAGCACATGAGATGATTCTGTAAAGCTGCTTAAAGCTGACTTTTGTTCCTCGGGCTGGGAGAGAAGTGAAAGTGGTTTTCATACCCAAAGCTGGCAAATACTCCCATGTAAGTCCAAAAGATATCAGACTCATTAGTCTATCATCATTCCTCCTTAAAACGCTGGAGCGTCTGATTGATATCCATCTTCGTACGAATATAAATCCGCAACTCGTGTCTGCGGCCCAAAAAGGTACTGCAAGGGTAAATCGGTGGAAACCTCCATCTCCTTGGTACGCACCATCGAATACCCCCTTCATCACAAGGAATAAACTATGGTTGCTTTCCTAGACATAGAAGGCGCCTTAAACAACGTAAACACTTCTGCAATCGCAATTGCACTAACAGAACTGAGTGCGGATGGCTAGCTTGGTGAATTGATCAATCTATTGCTCTCAAGCAGGATTATCAACTTAAAACTAGGCGATACATCCGCTAGGAGGTCTGTCAGTAGAGGTACGCCTCAAAGCAGTGTCCTTTCCTCCCATCTGTGGAACTTGGGGGTGAATAAATTACTGATATGCCTGGAGCGGATGACATTGCTATTGCCGTTTCTGGAAAACACCTCAACACTTTAAAGGAACTTCTACAAAACGCTCTCAACAAGCTAACAGGATGGGCAAATCGCTGTGGGCTGTGGGTTAACTCTCATAAAACCGAACTTGTCCGCTTTTCCAGGATATATAAAATAACTCCTATTGAATCACCCTCTATTAATGGTGCAAGCTTTACCTTTTCCGATGAAGCTAAATTCTTGGGTCTAATCTTCGATGATGGGAAGTTAAGCAACTCGGGACACATTTGTTTGGACTCTCATTAAAACATCATACCTTTTTTTCAATTCAATTCAGATTTTATTTTCTTTACTAATATATATTGTGTAGATAAATTAGGATACAAGCTGCATATAAAAAAATTAATGCAATGAATTAATAAAGAATCTGCAATCTATATTTCATAGGGAACTAGAGGCGAAAGCAGATGGAATAACATTAGTATAATAATACAACATATTCTTAAAGTAGTGAGGGGTTACGACAAGATTTGTATATATATAATATATTTATTTCTTTACAAGTTTAATAATTATTTATATTTTTTACAATGAAATATTGATACAAATTAAGCGCAAAGTAAAAACAAGAAAAATTAAATGGTTACACATAGTAATTCATTAACATTTACTCGTATATAGTTTAAATGGAAGAGCCAAAGTTTTACTTTTTTGAGAAAAATGGATTCATTTCTAATAATTATAATATTAATAGAAAGGTTGTTAAAAAGTCTGGGAGCAGTTGATGTATAAAATTTTATAAAAAATTTGCAAATTGTGATGCGGCACTATAGCAAGATGTTGGTTGTTTACTGTAAGGTTAAAGCTAGCCAGATCTGGCCAAAAAGATCTTTAATACTTCATAGAAATACAAGTGCCTTAGCGGTAGGACCTCATACTCAGTTTGAGTTCTAAATTTCAGCACAATTGCAATATCTTTTAAGTATACAAAAGTATACAAAAGTATACGTAAAAGATGAGCAGAAAGCACGTAGATACAATTGACTGGAGCTCGATTTACTCTTTTCCTTCCTTCCTTCCTTCTTTACAATATGTATGTTTCTGTTGACTAAAGTTACCTCGCAGAGCCCCATGGATCTCCCCGCAATTCAGCTTATTGATGCAACAGAGTTTTTCTTGCTTACACTCATTGAAAACGTTTCCGTTTGTTGCAGTATCAATAAGCCTTCTGCTTTCTCCGCACAATAAAGCAATGTTTGCAATCAGGGCCGGCCCAACCATGAGTGCAAGATGTGCAAATGCACAGGGCGCCAAATTCCGGGGCGCATTGCTAGGAGTAAGAAAAATTAATTTTACCTTCCGCGGATACTGCCATTTGCATTTAAAACAAAAAACTTGTTCAAATAAGCCCAAAATAGCAACATCCATCACACCTGTGCTGAATTTTTGCACATTAACTCACATCACTTGCAATATTGCAACTTCAAGGAGAATCTAACTCAAAATAGGGCGCTTTCTGTAAATCTTGAACAGGGCGCTTGTTTGGCTGGAGACAGCCCTATTTGCAATACATGCCGCCAAATCCAATTTCTATTCAAGCTGACTGAGCGCTTATTTAGGAAGTAAGCGTGTGTAACGAAATATAAGCTTATCCATGGCAGCATACAACTCATTACTACATATATAGACTCATCACAATACCAATGGACAATATAGATTACCAAACATAACTCAACATAATAAAATACATAGGACAAGAAAACGGATATAAACCATCAACAATAGACAAATTACATAAAAAGATGAAACAAAAAATCTATAATAAAATAAAAAATAAAGAAAATAAATATACAGCCATAACATACACTAATATATTACCACAAATAATACAGCAACAATGTAAAAAACAAAATATCAACATATCATTCAGGTTTGTCCTGATACAATATACGAGTACAGAAAATATTAAAGACAATAACCAAAACAGATAAAGAACATTTAACTTGGGTGTACAAAATAAAATGCAATGACTGTGAAAAATACTATATAGGTCAAACAGGAAGAACCTTCAAAGACAGATTTAAAGAACACATCCCCAAAAATAACACAAAATCAGCACACGCACAACACCTAATTGACAATAACCACAATTACAATAATTTTGAAACCAATCTAATACCATTACATATAAAACAAAAAGGTAAAGAACTTGACGCCACAGAAGAATTCGAAATACACAAAGCCTACAAGTTGGAACGAGACAACCTACTAAACGATAAACTAACAATAAAAACAAACCAATTATTTAATACCGCAATCAACAGCACAAGACAAAAAGAGACAAACATAAATAACCCCAATAGCCCCACACCAGAACAATAAACAAACTCAGTCACGAAACTCAAGCCGCCCGATGATGGAGAAAATCTCCGAAACGCGTCGCGACAACAAAAAAAAATTTAACAAATAAAAAGTTGTGAAAATCAAAAAAAGGACAACATAATAAAGCAAATTTCAACAAAAAAATTGAATATCTTTTCTTTCATTAATCTAACACAACCGGAGACGAACTAAAATAAAAATGGATTATCCTTCGCATAAATCTGTAAACAGTTTTCAATCTTTTCAACAGCAAATAGCCCATCTTCCTCTGCACTTCCGCTTAGCTTCTCCTTTGCTGCGATTAACAGTTCTGTTACCGCTCCCGTGCAGAGATAGATATAGAATCTCACTGCCGGTTAGGTGAACTCCCTTCCTAACAAAGTTGCTTCTATCAACACTGACGTTTGTTTGTTGAAATCATGTTCTTTTTGTCCTCGTTGACTTCAAGGCTAACCAATTTCGCATGTTCTTCAATTGCCATGAAAGCCTCTTCCTGAGATCAGCCGATGATATTAATATCGCCCGCGTACCCCTGTAGTTGGACGGATCTGTTGAAGATAGTGCCTTTCGCGTTGACACCTGCCCTATGTGCTATCTGCTCCAGAAAAAAATTTAAAGAAATCGAATCCTTGCTGGAATCTGGTGCAGTTTTGGAAAAGTTTGGAAGAGCTTTCTTAACTCCTACTATACTGCAAATTGCGCCGCGTCTTTTCAAGCATCACGCGACACAACTGGAGCTCTTCCGGAATCCCGAATTCGGTCATCACTTTGTAGAGCTCTTGACGATGAATGGTGGATCCCGATTTGAAACTCAATGGACGTTTCCAGGATTTGCCTTAAATTATGAAACATTAAGCTGGGAAAAGCCTCGACAATTGTTGCTAACCAAAGAATAGCCTTCCTTGCAGATTGCGCATATGGAGCTGTTAGTTCAATCATTGGGCATGCTTTCTGGTGATTTGGAGCTTTCGCACTATCAAAACATTACCTAGCTTTTTGAAGAACTCCGCTGGTAAACCATCAGAGCCGGCGGGCTTTTTGTTCTCTAGCTTTTTTACTGCTATGTCAACCCCTTCGATGAGGACAACTCCAACCGCAGGAGTGGAGGCTATCCTCAACCAGCTTCCGCTAGACATCTTTGTTCAATAAATAGCCGCCATTAGTGCCATAAGAATTTGCCAAACAGTGAACTGGAAACCAAACGATATGGGTCATTCGACGACCCTGCAGAAATACTTTGGCCATGTACCAACCACGGACTACATCACGCCATACTTAGATTTCATAAGACCTTTCTCGAGTGCCTATCCCAGCAGGCAAGAATGGAGAAACGGACTCGTCCCCAGCACGCAAGCCATAACCGTATTTACGGACGGTTCTAAAATGGAAACGGGGGTGGGGTCAGGCGTCTTTTCCGCACCACTGGGAATATTAAAATCGGTACGCCCCTCCGACCACAGCAGCGTGGTCAGTGACAACAGCAGCCCGTGTGTCTGTGGTAAGGGCTGTGGTAACCAACAACCATACCACGTCGGGTTAATCGGTTCTCGTCAGATCACCGTAATTAAACGACGTTGGGCGCGGTTAGTACGTAGATGGGGGACCGTTTGAGAACAACCGCGTGTCGTTGGCCAGTCCCATCTACAGAGTTGACGTAGATAATATACGTGGTATCACAATGGACCTAAATTGGTCTAAGTGTGTCGGTTTCTGCCGACAGCCACATAAACCTAACCTGTGGTAAGGGCGATACCACCCGATGGTATTACCATCTTTATCGACAGCCAGACAGCAATAAAAGCCTTAACTGCAGCAGCAATAAAATCCAAGCTTGTGAAATGCTGTCGCGAAGAACTCAAGGTTCTTGGTACTCAGCATAAGGTATCGCTCTTCTGGGTTCCGGGACATGAAGGCATTCTAGGCAACGAGAAAGCGGATGAATTAGCAAGATAAGGTGTCAGAACAAGCTGATCCCTCTGTACTCATCCCGCCTTGCACACTCAGGCTTAAAGCAGGGAGAAAGGCAATAAGAGAGCCAAACCTAAGATGGACGGCACTAGATACTTGTAACACCACAAGAATGCTATGGCCAACCTTCAATGGAGCGGGAACCGAGAGTCCCATGAAAAAGGACAATTATCTGCGGTACCACATGACGAAATTGCGCTTGACGGAAGAAGAACTCTGTACAGGCTGTGGCGACGAGGAAGCTCTATAGAATACATCCCACTTCCTATACCAGTGCCCGGGTCTCCAACACATCAGGTACAAATTCCTGGGGAGACATTTCTTTCATGACCTAGACGAGCTCTCCAGTACATCGTTAGACAGGACACTGAACTTCACCAAATAAACAGGATGGTATGTATCAAACAAGACAGTGAGTAATTAATCTCCTGTTTGACCTATATAGTAAACCCTTATGGGCATCGCAATGGGTCAGTATTGACCTGAGTGTGGCACTAAGCCAGCCCGCCTACCTAACCTAATCTAACCCCATCGATACTGTGAGGTGGAACTGGTTCTTCGTTAACTAGACGTGGGTTCTCCTCTTGACCTATAATTCTCTCTACATGATGACCATTTCAAAGCTGATTGAAATGCTGCTTAAATACAGCTTCTATTCCCTATGCTTCGTTGACTATGTTTCCTCCTCTGCTTCGAAAAGCTTGCGTTCCGGTCTTAAAGCCAGCAGCCAGTTGCTAAGCCTTTTTAAAAAACCTTCTTATTCACTCTACACGGCTGTGGAAGTCTTTGACCCACTCATCAGAAGAACGAAGATCAAAGCTAAACTCAAAAATTAACATAAAACTTACTTTTCAACTGAGTCCTTAAATTTGCTCTTTTTTCTCAAACTCTGGTATGAAATATTGTTTAAATGTATAGTTGTATGCAAATACAGGGTGGGCTAAAAGCGAATTCCTAATTTGAAAAAAATTATCTCTTTTGTTTTTAATCCTATTTTTTCTTTCTTTTTTAAGGAACTTATAAAAAATTAAGTTTGGAGATTTACTAAAATGAACAACAGCGCTTTAGAGAGGACCAAACTAATTGAATATTATTTTGAAAATAAACACTCGATTTAGGTAGTCACTTTTGGCCCACACTGTACATATACAGTAATACTGATCTCTATTCATTTTAGTAGCTCATGTAGCTTTCTTTACTATAACCTTTTTGCAACTACCTTACAATGTATAAGTACACGAGCCACAATCTTATTCCTTTAAGGCGCGGCGAGCCTACGATTAGGACTAAAGGGAGCATACCACTTACCAGCATCCTTACTGGTCCACCTATGGGTTTCGCCGGTTCGCCCTTAGTAAATACCGGTAGGATTCCTGGTTTCGGATCATTTCACAATCCAGGCCAATCAAATGCTGGTTCTGTTGCAATGTTGTGATCCTGGAACTTTTAGGTTTGCCTCATTTATACGATTTCGGCACGTGCGTGGTCCCGTTACTGATTACTGTTTGGTCGACCTTTTGCGACACCAGTGATCTTCCGTCGTGTGAACCCACAGATTTGCCTGCCTTTGTGTCGGTGAGCCTGACTGTTTAAATTGCCTAAATGTGATTTCTCGCCCTAGTTGACTTTTACGACAATCGCTGTTGCGGGACACAGCAGTGATATTCTTAGCCCTTCCCTGCTCGGACTAAGTCACATAAATAAATGGATAAATTTAAGCGAACGACTTTGCAAAGGGTCACAACTGAAACGCCACGAATCTATGAAGTCGTTTTCAGAGCTTTCCGTTTTATGTATCAATAACAGTGTCTCCAGCACAATGTACTCCAAGTTTAGTGCTGTATTAAAATATAGATAAGATTTCTGGAGCAAATTAATTTCACTCACATTTCCATTAAAAAAGCCTTCTCAAGCATCCTGAAAGCGTCGTTTATCTATTTAATTAGAACAGAATTCCAACACCAACATAGAAAAGTCGTTTACTCACTGTGCGTTTAATCAAATTACAAGCGCATCCTTGAGTATCTTCTGATACCAATTATTTCGCATTATTTTGCCGTCCCTATTTCATTCCAGACTTCCACTCAAGGACCCCTTTGAGACATACATACCAAGCGACGAAATCTACGAGTAAAAATTACCTACGAACAGAATAGAAAATATACCAGGAAAGGCTACAAAAAAAAAACAAAATTAATGGCAATAGCCAAAAAAGGATAGTTACCGTAATAATAATAATCATAATAATTTTTAGCATACTCCTCCATTTTTTCGTTTTCCCATAATATGCTGTGCCGTGCCGTAACTTCCGCTTTTATTCTGTTTTGGTCCCCTGTGGACTTTGTACTTAAAATAGAATAAATTTAACAAACGCCGGAGGAAAATTGGAATGGACAGGATGCTATTTGCTGGGCGGGACGTGCGGCATGTAAGTTCAGTGCTAACAAAATGACTATTTCTTCAAGAGAAAAATAAATTTAAACGTAAATGTTTCTACACTGCCATAACTCAATGGTCAGCACTTATCTTTTTTTTAATACTCGTATCCGCACTCTTCTGGGTGGCTTTGGGAACTTTTAGAAGGAGTCAACGTTTTTGAAATAATTCTTTGGCCATCGTCTGCAGTGAAGATTGTTTTTTTTTATCTACACGTGAGTGGATTTGTTTATTTTTTTTATTTTTATTTGGAAAAAACTTGGGCAATGTACAATAATAGAAAAGACGTGTCCAGATAGGAAGACAGTCTGAGCTACAGTCTGTGGTGGTGTTTCGAGTTCCATATACCCGTACAAGCATTCCTGTCAAATGGGGCAGTTCTTTGTTTTTATTTCCTCCCCTGAGGAGGCCTAAGAACATTTCAAGCAAATCATGCTACGAGAACTAGTTTAAAGTTTTGGTTGATTATTTTTCCCTTGTCTGCGAAAACCGCCCCAGAAGTGTAATTTTCTTCCAATGTTATAATTGGCGTTGGGACTGTTAAAAGCCTCCTTGCATGAGAAGATGTTTTTTGTTTTATTTTAAAATGCTTTCCTCCAACCTATTCTTGAGTTGACTAACAGTTTTTGGGGTTCTTTTGTATCAGGAGTTTACAACTCAAGTGACCTAGAATATAAGTGTATGTAGGTTTTGGGACCCCTTAAGAGCTTAAATTTGCTTTGGAGTAAAGATCACCCAACGGAATTCTCCATGGAAATGATTAGTATTTTAAGGATGATATCTTTGGAAGGTTCGAATGTACACAACATTTTGGAGGTTCATGTACGAATTAAAACTTTTGGATTAGTCTTTTGTTAATACGGGAAAGGGAGTCATGGAAGTCGCTAGTCTATGTGAGATATCTATCGATTTTTATATTTATTGATGCTTCTAAGAAATGTATGAGTGTCTCTTAACTTTGAATGAATTTCACAACTTGAACTTTGTAATTCATCCCTGAAATGTCGCATAAATTAAAAAAGACAAAAAATGTCTACGTGGAACTTGAGACTTTGATCAAAGGTAGGGACATACAGTCGGTTGCAACGGCCATCAGACTCAAAGAGCTGGCACTGTGGTCCTTTAAACCATACGGACATGCCTCCGTGGAGACACGATAGAGAACATTGAAAAAGAAAGTAGCTACTGACTACTTACATCACACCCTCGTCCAAGAGGAGATTCGCTACCAGAATCCCCGAAAGAAGCGAATGGAGTAAAAGAGGAGGAAGGTGGCTATCCACACCGACGGATCCAAGATGGACGTGGGTACAGGTGCAGACATTTTCTGTGAGTCTCTGGACCTAAGTGAATCATTTAGACTCAGCAATGAATGCAGTGTGTTCCAAGCAGAGACAGCTGCGATCCCGATCTCAGGCTGCCAAGGAGGTTAATGGGCGCAAACTAGCCGACAAACACATCATCATAAAAAGCTATGGAGTCAGTAGTAGTCAAGTCAAGGGCGGTGTTAAAAGGCAAAAAATGCCTTGACGAGATATCAACTGTCAATACGGTAACCCTATGCTGGGTACCAGGGCACAATTACATCTCGGGTAATGAGAAAGCGGATGAACTAGCAAGGCACGGATCGGAGATGAATGAATCTCCGGCCCTAAAATCCATAGAACCCCGCTTAGCACATTAATGTTAAGTATCGACACCGAATCCATGAGTAGAGCAAACTTACATTGGATCAACCTTGAAACATGCAAACACGCAAGGGAGCTCTGGCCAGGGGTTAACCAAATGAGATCTAAAACCATGATCGGGCTTAACCGCAAAGATATTCGAACACACAGGACACTGGGTCTCAAAGCGGAGCAGCTGGTCATACTGTACAACGACTACTGCAGGAGCTGCGGGGCCGTTGAAGAAATAAAACCTATACGCCGTCGCCTACTATGCCTTAGAACAAAAAAAAATGGAGGATTCTTGGCAGCTCCTTTTTTGTGGAGCTAGTGGATCTGGTTGAAGAAACTGCTGATATTCACGTATGAATCCGGGTGGTTTCACTTAAGCGAATACTTGAGCTGTTAAACATCGGTTTCTTTAGTTTCTCTTTTTCAGGTTCCCAAAAATTTTAAAGAATCCAAAAATGGACACAATGGACCCAAACTGTTGGTCTATGTGAGACGTGACATCCGTCACAAGGGCATCCATCTACCTAACCTAAACTAGGGACAAACATACGAACATATATACTTGCTCATGAAAGTATATTGGAAATGAATACCTAAGAGAAACCCAAGTAAAGTAAACTGTAGTAGCTGCTATACTAACTTTGCGAAATAGATGAGAAGGATTGCAAACGCATAACAAATTTGGGCAGATTCTCGCCGAGTGAAAAATAAAAGTAAACGTAAGGAAAAGCTACAATGATGGAAACCCTATTCCTATCCCAAAAAAAGTGTGCGGGACAAAAATCTAAGTATGATAAGAAGAATATGGCGTCTCAAAAGTGGCCATGGCAGTAATTTTTGTAAAAAGAAATTGTTAAAAACGACCTTATCTACATGATTTGCGAAGACCAAGACTTTCATTTGCAAGGATTTGTTCAATAAAGCGGTTTTAAAATATCCAACAACATTTCAAAAACCCAAGCCCGAGATACAATGATTTCGAAATGAGAAAAAGAACCTATTGCCAATATTTATGCCGAGGCTAGATATTTCATTATATACTTCTTACTGAAACAATAACCAAAAGTTAAACATTTGTCCGCTGATAAAAGTACCATAAATTGATTATGTTTCCAGTTGCATCGGCTTTCCGAAGGCTTCACTGGCATGCTGAAATTTATTTCTTTGGCTGTGTCCGTGCCTTTCATCCAGCATACTTGTATGTGTATTTTGTATTTACAAAACGAAGTTGCAGAGTTTATTCTGCTTCCCGATGGTTGGCCTTTATTCACTTATTCCTACAAATGTAAACAAAAGAACATTTAGCGAAACAAAGCAAACATTAACCGAATCTACGAACACACCAAAAAACGTGGTCATTATGCATTTTATCGCTGACGGATTTAATTTCCCTTTTTGTGTGTTGCCTGCAGTTCCATGAATAAACTACATTTATCTGGTTGAAATACTCGAGTATCTACGTATATGTTAATCGAGCAAATAACAACTGCAGCCAGCATCAAGACAACACGAACACAATGACGTCAAGTAAGCGGAATATAAGAAACAAAACGGCAGCAATGAACGATGATACGGGAAAGTGAGTAGGTGCATGCAAAGTAAAAAATACTCAATCGTTGACAGTCGAGATATATCGAGAGAAGAGAATGTCAGAAATATGTAGTTTTCGCTGCCACTGCTGCATCCCAGTACATCGTCAACTTCAGTTACCAATACAACGAACGTCTGCAGTTACAAAATAGCAGTGCAGGATATCAGAGTTTCAGTCAGATTCCGGGGAGAGTATGATAACTAGGGCGCCAAGTATTGATAACTGTTTTTTGTAGAAGGGTCAAAAACAAGCATTTTTTACTATGGGAGGGCGGGGGGTCTATCTCAACCCGTTAAGGAGGTAATTAAAAAAAATTGAAAATTAAATTGAAAAAACAATTATTAAAAAACAGCGGCAACACTTACAATAAAGTACTATACCAGTTTTGAGAGCCATAAATCTGTTTTATAATTTAAATAAAATTATTTATGGTAATAGTTTTTGAAAAATTCGCATGCAAACTCAAAATTTTGTTAAAAAAAATAAAAAAAAATTTTAGACCAATTTTTTTCAAAATTGTGAATTCGTGGTCAATGTTACTATCAATTCTGAATCGAACATAGAAAATCGAATGGTTATATGTCATCTAGTTTTTGAGAAAATCGAAAATTACTAAAACTACGTTTTTTGAGATTTAGCACTTCATTGCAGAATTTTGAAAAAAATTGGTTTAACATTTTTTTTAAATTTTTTTTTATCAAAATTTTGAGTTTGCATGCGAATTTTTCAAAAACTATTGTCATAAACAATTTAGCTTAAATTAAGGATTATAGAACAGATTTCTGGCTTTCAAAACGGGTATAGTACTTTATTTTAAGTATTGCCGTTGTTTTTTAATATTTTTTTTTTCAATTTAAGTCATATTTTTTTAATTGCCCCTACCTCCTAAACGAGGCGAGATAGACCCCCCCCCCCCCCACCATAGTAAAAAATGCTTGTTGTTGACCCTTCTACATAAAACCGTTATCAATTCTTGGAGCTCTAGTTATCGTACTAGTGCCTAGATTTCTAATATAGCATTAGGTTAGGCTAGGTTATAGTGGTAGTGGGCTGAAGCCGACACACTTAGACCAAAAATTGGTCCATTGTAAGACCACACGGATCTATCTTCTCCCTTACTCATTGAACCAGTTGGAGCTTTTAATAAAGCTTGCAAGTTTTTTTAATGTGAATGTTTATGAGATCATTAAGATCATTCTAAAAGAAAGATCCCAAATGGAGTCACCAAGCCTTGGTGCATGCATGCCTAGGAGACAGTGTCCGGTGATTACACCAATTGTAGCACCAATGTGCAGTCTGTTCAGAGAGATCAAACACTTAGAGCGTTTCAGATCCAGCTTTGGCCAGTGTTGCTTCTTGTCCACCTCAGGTTAGTTGTCTCGATAACCTCCCTCATAAACAAGTAGCAATTGGAATGAGTAAGCAATCTTTTTCAGGTATAAGGGGCAGTATGGTTCCTTTTTGGCAAGGTCATCAGCCGCACAATTTCCTGGAATATGTCTATGTCCCGGCGCTCAACATAGGTGAATGTTAAACTGCTCCGTCATCTCCGCGAGAGATGATCGGCAGTCTTGGACTAACATGGAGTTTGTAGAGTCAGAATCCAGAGATTTTATCGCGGCTTGACCATCTGAGATAATTCGGATGTCCATAGCGGATATCACGTTCCTCTTCAGCCACGATAGGACATTTTTAATTGGCATAATTTCCGACTGGAACACTGTAGTGATTAGGGAGACGAAAAGAGAGGCTGAGGTTCAACCTGTCAGAGACCACACCTCCACCAACCCCATTGTCGGGTTTGGATCCATCGGTGTAAAAGTGGATGCATTTATCAGCGACAGGAAGACCTACCTCCCAGAATAATCTGGGGGGATATTGATTTGGAAGTTTTTGTCAAAATGGAGCTGAGGAGTGGTGTAGTCTATATTGCTAGGGAGGATTCTGAAATGTTTAATAAGAGAGGAGTTGCCGATCTCATTCTCGCACCACTGGAAAGTTGCTTTAAGAAGGACAGCCGCACTATAGCAGCAGCTTGCTTACCAAAGCCATCAATGGGTGTCAGGTGAAACAGAATGCCCATTGCAGCAGAGGGAGTAGTGCCCAGTTCACCACTCATGCAGAGACACGCTAATCGTTTGACTTTGCTAAGCTTACCGAGATTTATCGCTTGTCTAAGGCAGTCCACAAAACAACCACTCCGTACATACATATCGGTCTTATTACTGAGATTTATAGCCAGTTGGTAATGCGGGGTTGAAGGCCATATTTATAACCGATGGCTTTTTTGCTATAGAAGAGTGCAACCGTAGGTTTCCGTACTCTTTCTTGTATGTTAGGTTTCCGCTTAGCTTTTTGTTTTTATCCAAAATGAGTATTTTGCTTCATCAAACATCCTACAACTCGCTGCAATTCGCCGGACTCCAAGGCCAACATTTAAAGGCTTTATTTGTTTTGTAATTATTTGAAGTTCATGCGTGTTCAAATGCATTCTTTATAATCTCGTGATATGTGACGTCCTACAGGATTGATTAATGGTCACATAATACTACATAAAATCATAAAACCAGTGCCAGGAGCTTCTAACATTATATACAGGAAACAGGATAATGTAGAAATATTTTTTTACTTTTCGTTTGTATTACTGATGGTATTGTTTGCTCCCGCTGTGATAGATATGATGATTGACTACACCCGAATACACCATAAACACAAATAGATGATTGTTCGCATTTGCAGCGAATTTATTCCTTTCCAGCTGGAAGACTACAGTTGGTCACCGTTCGGCGTTCGTCCTTCGGACTCATCAATCTCCTCGGGCGTTCGCAATAAATCATCTTCACCACGAGTCCTCTCCCAGCGGAATGTGGGTCAATTTATGAGCGATTGTAATTGTGAAAACCGGACACATATCTAGGCGCAACATGTCGATTAGTTCGATCCAATATGTAGAAGTAACTGCTGCTGCTTTTTCATTCTGAAAGCAATTGTATTGAATTAGTGATCCGCTGGACAAACACCCGCTCTGAGTGATAGCAAAATTAATAAATTATCGTTGCTTTGATTAAGGGGGGCATCCCGATGATTCGTATTGCATTTGTGTAAAATCTTTCTTATGTTTGTGGAAATAAATTTCATTCGTGTTAATTAGTTTTCTGTTTTGCCTGAAACCGAAATTGGTTGGAAATCGACATGAACAATTTTTCCACTTGTTGATTTAAATTTTCGGATAGTGTAGTTTTTCTGTTTCTCAAATTTCTCAAACCAAGAAGATATTAGGAGGGCAAGATTTCAAATTGTTAACACTATTTCGAAATAATCAAACCCATACTTCAAGCAGAGAAGACGTGCCGAAGTCACGCATAATGCCATCAGGCCTACCAAAATGGCATGGTTTGATAAGAGTAAAGTTATGGTTGTAAGAGAAACTCAAGTTTGCAAACATTCAACAATCTTCTGGCGAGAATAATTATTGTAATTAGCGATGTTGCACGGTGGGTTGATAACGGAAAACGGAGGAGTTTTATGGAATCCCATATCTCAATACAAACATCTTGACTACACCGAAAAATAACTCTGCTATATTTCAATTTCAATTTCAATTTATTAACATCTTTAGTTTTGAGTTGTACAATAAGACCTGGTCCTTTATAGTACAAATGGTAATTGCATCAATGTGCAATGTAGGATAAAAGTATTTTGACAACACATTGCGAAAATCTAAACCGCTTATTTCTCCAAACTTAGAGAAGTAATGGTATCAATTCAATATTTCAATATTTAAGAGAGAGACGATATAAAAAGCTTGAAGAGAGCAAAAGATTGCGCTGATAACGTAACACATTTCTTTTCTATGATTATCTGCGTGGCAGATTATGATTCTTTGGCTGGACAAAAGTATTTTGACATTGCTTTTCTTTTTCATTTTCGATGATTCGCTTGCGGTACAAAACACGTTGTCTAATTTTTTAATTGATTTTTATTGTCTTTATTAATAATAATTAGTGATTGATCGAATATTTTGTTAAATTATGGGCAAAACACGTGAAATATGTGAACTTATAAGAAATGAAATGGTCACTAAGTATAATGCAGGTATTTCTGTAGAATACCTTAGCAAATTTTACAAGGTACCGAGACAAACAATTTATTAAAAAATAAACAAAAAAAAAAGAGAATGGTTCACTAAAAAATAAGGCCAGATCGGGAAGACCACGCAAAACAAAGCCTATAGAGGACCGCATAATACTCAGGAAATTTAAAGAAAGTGTGCTGATTACACCAAAAACAGTGTTGATTGAGCTTAAAGAGCACCATAAGTTAGGTGAGGTAAGGTGGCTGCGAGGGTGTGAGCCCAGGCACACTTAGGCCGCAGTTTCGGCCCGTTGTGATACCACAAAAAAAAAGGGGGGGGGGGGGGGTGTTCTGCCGGTCGTCGCTCGGCCTACTTGGTTCTCTGTGATTGCCTCCTGTGAGGTAGTGGTCTTAGGGGGGAAGATACTCCTGAAGGGGTCAGGGTGTGCAGCCTGGCTGTGTTTCGCATGGGTTGCGATGTGTTGGGTGACTAGTGCAGAGGCGACTTTCGCCCGACATCCAAGGGTTGCGATCGAGATGAGGCGATTGATGCAATCAAACCCCGGGTCGATCTCAAATTCTGCGCCGCGGAGGGAAGCTATTGCTTCCTGATCACCGGGGGAGGGAAGAGCACCATAAAGTATCGATACGTAGAAAAACTGTCTAAAGACGGCTAAGGGAGGCCGATTTTTCTACTTATATAGCTCGTATAATTCCATTAATTTCAACAAAAAATAAGCTGAAAAGGTTAACATTCGCCAATTCCTACATTAGCAAGTCGCAATCGTTTTGGGAACAAGTATTATGGACAGATGAAAGCTCTTTTGAATATCATGGATCGAAGAAAAAGATTTATTGCAGGTTGCCAAAGAATGCTGGCAAAAAAATGATTCCTGTGTGCCAACGGGTACCACATGGTGGAGGATCGGTAATGTTCTGGGGTTGCGTGTGCTTCAATGGCTTGGGCGATTTGATACCAGTTGATGGAACAATGAACAAAGACAAATATTTAGAATGACCACGCATTCACTTCCGGTGACCGGCTCATTGGACAATCATTTATACTGCAGCAGGACAACGCTCCATGCCACAAGGCTCATATGATAACCGAATTTTTGAGAAATGTCGAAGTCAGTACCTTAGATTCGCCACCTCAAAGTCCCGATCTCAATATATTAGAGAAAGTGTGGGCTTATATAAAAAGAAAACGAAGCTCAGACTTATCAAGAACGCGCGAGGAGACGATTGCAGAAGTTCAAGGACTTTGGAAGGATATTTTATTGGAAACATTAAAAAATTTGGTAAAATCAATGCCTGTACGCTTACAAAAGGTGATTGATGTCAAAGGAGGGTTTACTTTTTATTATTGTTATTATGTTAAACAACATTGAATTGTCAAAATGCGTTTGCCCACCAACAGTTATGAAATAAAGATTTTTTTTCTATACTGTAATATTAAAAATTAACATTTTTGAATTTTAAGAAGCTTAATATATTATTATTTATAAATTTAAAAGTCGTTTAAATTTATTAACTCAATAAATCGTAAGAAATTGTCACAACAATCTTATTTTTCTAATGTCAAAATACTTTTGTCCTACATTGTAAATTGAATAAATATTAATAAATAAGGCAAAAGTAACAAATGTGATAAAGAATGATTATCATAAAAATTCAAAAATTCAAGATGAAAGATTAAAATGGAGAAAATTATAATTATCTTGAAAAATCGTTATTACTATTATTATCATCATTGCCCCGCTGAAAAGTTTTTAAAAATATAACATTTGAAGTTCTTGGAATTGCGAATCAATTTACTCGTAATATGTATAGGCAAAGAGTTCCAAAGCCTCGCGGAGTGGACGAAAAACATACGGGAGGAATTTAAATATTTAAAAGGCGGAATATTGATATTAAGTGTTCTCTGATATCGTTAAAAAGAGAGTCTTACGTAAAGGTATCTCGGTATAAAGTACAACCTAAGACCTTTCTAGATAGAAGAGAGATTCGATCATATCTCTTCAGTCCATAAATGTATCTAACGGTATCTGTTCGTGCACGAACCAGGAGCATGGTAAGGTCGTCGCCCTAAATATGACCTACATTCTTTCTTCCACAGACCGCTGACGCAATCATCATCGTGCCATCCAACCCACCACCAGTCCGTCATCCAATACTCCGTTTACGGCACATGTATGCACTGCACATTCCATTTCTCGCAATGGATGTATACATTGTCGCCTATCACCAACGTCAGCCACATTCCTCACGATCACATATCGACACAAGAGTCGATGTGTTTATTATTTTTATTCTCACACAGCATTGTGACCCGATACTGCTGTTGTGTGTGCACCCAATTAACCAGATCACGTGTGCACAGTAACCCACTTTTGATTTAAACATGATCATGTACATTCACATGTACGTTCACTTCCGCAATTATCGAAGGAATGCGCTCTAAGTAGACAAGACCTACCAACATGCATAAATTGCAATGGAAAACATCCGGCAAATTATCGCGGATGCGAAGTAGCTAAAGAACTTCAAAATAGGGGCGACAAAATAAAGAAAACTACGCTACCAATCGCAAATAAAACCAATAACAAACCTGAAAGGGGCAACAATAAAACCAATGAAGGACGAAAAAAGGCTAAAGAAATGGTCAAAACACAACACCCAAGAGAAGGAAAATTGTTTAGAAAAAAGTCACCGAAAGCTGTTCCACAAACATACGCTGAGGCTGCGTTGCAAGGACGCGAACAAACAAATAAAACATCTGATCCAGTCTCCCAAGTTTTCTCTGCAATTCTTGCCAGGCTAGAAGAACAGAGCCAAATTAATAAACGTATGTTTGAAAAACTCGACAAGCTCGAAAATCAATTTCGAAGTACACGTGCAATAATATAAATATGACGGATTTAGTTAAATTAGTGACATGGAATGCGAACGGCCTTCTGCATAAGATGGACGAGCTCGAGATATTCATTCATAAATATGAAATTGATATTTGTTTGATTTCGGAAACTCATCTGACGAAAGAAACCAGCACAAACATTCGAGGATGCATTGCCTATCACGCATATCACCCTTCGGAAAGGGCGAGAGGCGGGGCATCCTTGTTGATCAAAAATACCATTGAACACTCAGTCAGTGGAACAATCGAGCTTGACAAACTGCAATTATGCACGGTGAGCGTAAAAATTAAACACATAAAATATGATTTTGCAGCTATCTATTGCCCCCCACGTGCAACGATGGAAAGAAGCGATTTTATAAGTATCTTTGACTCACTTGGACGAAATTTCGTCATCGGAGGTGACTTTACGGCAAAACATACCTTCTGGGGCTCGAGATGCATTTCAGTAAAAGGTAGAGTTCTTTACGAAGCCGGTATGGAATTGGGGGTAGACTTTCATTCCTCAGGTAAACCGACGTACTGGCCCTCGGATACGGCAAAAACACCAGACCTCATCGATTTCTTCATCTCGAAAGGGTTGTCGGGAAACTCTATTGTAGTTGAGGAATGCTTCGATCTTTCTTCTGATCATTCACCGGTCATTTTGACAATTAACGGCTGTCTACGAAAAAAAGAAGGTCCGCCCAGACTAACTAACATGAAAACAAACTGGGAAACTGTGAAAGTAAAATCGATCTCAAAGTGTCTCTTCGAACACCCCACGAACTTGAAGACGAAGTCGATCAATTTATTAACGTCATACAATGCTCAGCCTGGAAAAATACTCCCCATAAACGGAAAATAACCACAAATTGCGATATAAAATATCCGTTGGAAATCACTCAATTGTTAAAGAAGCAAAGGAGAGCGCGCAAAATTTGACAACAATCTCCAGCTCCACAGGATAAAACCACTCTTAACTACCTTTGTAGTAAACTTAAGAGAGAAATTCGAGACTTTAAAAATCGTGAAATTTCTACATATCTTGGAAGCCTAACTGCGGATAAAAGTACAAATTACTCGCTCTGGAAAGCCATGAAAGGCATTAAAAAACCAAAAACGCAAGCGCCATCCATCAGAAAAATCAATGGAGATTGGGCGAAGAGTGACAAGGAAAAAGCCGAAATATTTGCCGAACATCTGGAAGAAACATTTAAACCATTTGATGGTCAAGCGTTGCTCGAATTTCCTGTCCTAACCGTGGTACCTGATAATTATAGAATAAAAAGTGTATCGCTACCCGAACTGCGCTTCGAAATAGAGAAACTAAAATTAAGCAAAGCTCCTGGATATGACTTAATCACAGGACAGGTTCTTAAAGAGTTACCTAGGAAAGCTTTAATCAAGTTTGCCTATCTTATCAATGCATCGTTCAGGTTATTGTACGTTCCACGACAATGGAAGGTAGCTGAAGTTATAATGGTTCCAAAGCCCGGTAAATCACTAAATGTAAAAAAATCATATAGGCCAATATCGCTCTTACCGATAATGTCGAAGGTATTCGAAAAACTTTTGTTAAAGCGCCTACATTCTATTATCGAAGAACGTCGATTAATACCTGATCACCAATTCGGATTCAGGACTAAGCATTCTACAATCGACCAGGTTTACAGAATAAACAATGTAATTGAAAAAGCCCTAGAGGAGAAAAAAATATGTTCTAGTGTTTTTCTCGACGTCTCTCAGGCCTTTGACAAAGTATGTCATACGGGCTTGAAACATAAGCTAAGACAAGCTTTTCCGAAACAGTTATCGGATATCCTTAGTTGTTACTTATCAGACAGAGTCTTACGTGTAAAACACGAAAATGATTACTCTGAATTTAAAAAAATCGCGGCAGGAGTTCCCCAAGGAAGCGTTCTTGGACCGATCCTATTTCTAATATACACTAGTGATATTCCTAAAGAAGAAGGCACAACAGTAGCCACATTTGCAGACGATACAGCTATATTAGCGGTCAGTAACACCGTTGAATCAGCAACTAATAAACTCCAACTTTCTATTGACAAAATTTGTGATTGGACAAAGACTTGGCGTATTGCTCTCAACGAGGCCAAATCAACGCACGTGAATTTTACTTATAAAAATGTAGACAACTTACCCATCTTCATTGATTCGGTACGAATTTCGTACGCAAACGAGGTAAAATATTTGGGATTGACACTCGATGCGAAATTAAAATGGAAACCGCACGTCAAGAAGAAACGCGAACAGCTCGCCATTCGATGTAAACAAATGCACTGGCTGCTTGGTAGATTTTCCCAACTCAGCATGCAGAACAAGCTGCTTTTATACAAGCAAGTACTAAAACCGGTTTGGACATACGGTATACAACTTTGGGGTTGTACCAAATCCAGTAATATAAAAATTTTACAAACTTTTCAAAACAAAGTGCTAAGAAAAATAGTAAATGCACCATGGTTTATCAGAAACACTGATATCCACAGAGACCTAAGTCTCTACCGTCGAAGATGAAATAAAACATTTTGCACGCAAACAACAGACACGCCTTCACGGTCATTGCAATAACACCATGCTACAAATTCGAGACGATACTAACCTAGTGCGCCGATTACAAAGGATAAAACCATTTGAATTAGCGCAATAAGATGTAACCGCGTGCTTGTGGCGGTATTAGGAGGTGCCTCCACTGGGAAGCTGCCTGCCAAACGCGTATTTAACAGTTTAAATAAAACTACTGGATAGGAATAACCTAGTTGTAGTATGAAGGTTTCGAAGGGAGGTGGTTTTTGTTTTCTTATCTTGTGTGAGAAAGAGTCGCATGTACGATTTTCCACCTACCCCTATTATTCGTCCGAGCCTAGTTCTGGTTACAAGTCTCGTCCTTTCAACCAGGATAGGTAATTCTCAGCTTGCTGAGAGTAACGTTAATATTACTATGGCTTGGGAGTAATATTAGAAACTCTATAAGAAAAAAAACTTCCGCAATTAATTTCAACTGATCATGTTACACATCGCCAGTGGATTGCTTTGCACACAATGATTCATAGAATAAGAATTATTATTTTGATTTTGCTTTGATCATGACCACAGGTGAATGTGTCGCGGTGAACATAGAATCGGATTGCACTTGGGTGGAGTGAACCATGCGTTAACTCAGTTCAAGTTGCAATTTGATTCTTATGTGTTGTCACACGGGCCAGCATTTGTAGGTCATGATAATTAAGAAAATATGAGACATTTGGTGGCAAAGAAATTGAACCGAATTGAATTAATTTCTTTGTATATATAATAAGAATGTTTTGCCAATAAAAATCAATCATTAGAAGTTCAGAGTCAGAAAGACATCTAACAGGTGGCGCAAAAGTAATCCTCCTATCAGAAAATGCTATAAATTTTGCGATTGGCCCCTAATGTCAGTTCTGTTTTGACATTTGTGTAGTAAACACATGCGAAATACACGTTAATAAACAATATTACGCTACACTGCTCCAGAACGCGGAATATTGGTGACTATTTATTTGAGCAATAATCGGTCGGTGACTTTGGCACAACGTGAATTTCGTCGCAGATTTCCTACCCGTCCAACGCCTACTGGTGAAACACTGCAACGTTTAGCCGCTCGCCTCGAAGAGACTGGCACAACACGAGATACTGCCAGGCGTGGCAGACCCCGGAGTAGCCGTTCTGCAAAGAATATTGCTGCTGTAGCCGAAGATGTCATGGAAGCGCCGTCGACATCGACCAGACGACGTGCCACGCAAATGGGTATCAGTCGACGGTCTTTACAGCGAATTTTGGTACAAGATTTGAAGATGTTTCCGTACAAAGTCCAGACGGTGCATCAGCTGTTAGCTGCTGACCGCCAATCGCGTCTAACATACGCTCAAGCCATCCTTAATCACCACCAAGAGGAAGATGATTTTTCATCAAAAATAATCATGAGTGATGAGGCCCATTTCCATCTTAGCGGGTACGTAAATAAGCAAAATTTACGCTTCTGGGGCACTGAAAAACGGCGTGTAACCCACGAAGAGCCATTACACCCGCTCAAAGTCACTGTATGGTGTGCTGTTTTCGCTGGAGGAGTCATCAGACCTTTTTTTTTGGCGATTTGCACTGGCCAGCAAGATCGCCTGATTTGACAGCTCCAGACTTCTTTTTGTGGGGCTTTTTGAAGTCGCGGGTTTATGTCAACAAGCCTCAGACTCTCGCAGCTCTTAAAGACAATATCCGTCAACAATGTGAGGACCTATCGCCGGAAGTTTTGGCCAAAGTGATGGAAAATGCCATAAAAAGGGTGTTCAGGATTAATCGTCAATTTAATTATTTTTCTTCTTTTGTGTCATTCACTATGATTTTGTTTATTTATTAATTGATTAAGTTTGTCTGCTTTCCTAGTTACTTCTGAGTTTAACTTAATCCATTTCAATGAGTTCCACACTTTGTCGAACATTAGAAATTTACCTTACATTTTGTTTATATTTTGTTTAACATTCAAATATTACTCTCTAGCTGTTAATGTTCTCTTAAATCTAACTTGTCTTTGCCGTTACTAAATTTTGCAACTTAATTTCTACCAATGTCAAATCTTCCTCTTTCTTTTCGGACCACCACGCTGAAAGCATCTCCTCATCAATAAAATAACTTAGAGTACGGTAATATTGTATATTTTTTTTGGAATGTTAGTTGTTCGCGTAAGTTGAGAACTTCAATTTACAAAGGGCTCAAATGACAATCAACTGTGGCGGCGGCCATTTACATGACATCATATTCTCGACTTGATGTAAAAAAAATTAAAAGACCAAATAATAAATCCACAAGAAGAAGAATCAAAGTTTTTCATTTTTTTTTTAAATTACAGCCAAAAAACTTCGGAAGGTTATTTTTGCGCCACCTTGTATATCGTAAATCCTGAGTTCCTTTTATTTCGGCTGAAGAGCTAAGATAATACTTCTCGGCTGAAGAGCTAAGATAATACTTCACAATCGTGCACTTCAGGTGCTCGGAATGAAGCGGCTGGAGAGCTTAGAGTAATACTCAAAAATTAGGGCACAAGTACTACGACACTGCAGTCACTACATCACAACACTGCACGTCGTCGATGGGGCGACTGTGGACAGTGGGCAATCGGTCGGATAAATAAACACCACACTGCTGGCACAAAGATATTCAATTCTTAGAATATCTACGACATGCCAGAGCCACGAGTGTTGATGGTGATTGCGGCGATCGGTACCCTTATCGTGTTGGGCAGATGGGTAGCCAAGGCATGGACGTGGGCGCAGTTGCTGGACACCCTACACCTCTGGGACTTTATGTGAGTTCTGATGACGCGGCGCTTGTGGACAAACAACTTGGTGGTTGGATGGAAATATTCTGAGGGAGAATATTCACAGTCAACTTTCATCTTCACGCGCAGCGGTCTCGTACAACGGAACGGTTCAAGTAGATTCAATAAAGTAGTGCATTATCAATTAAAAAATAAAGAATAAAAGTAGTGAAAAGAAATAACTTGTCTTTTTCCTCTTGGTTCAGTTTCGTTGGTACAGTTTCGTTCCAATTCCTCTTGGTGCAACTCCCCTCGGGATTCATTACAGATTCACGCTCACAATCCAGGAGAGTTCGGAAGATTAAATCCCCGACAGTATCATTAAAAGCTACTCGTAGTTTATACTGAGATAGAGATTCCAAGTCACTATTATACTACCTCGGCATACGTGATAATAGGTATAATCAGAGCAATTACAATTTTTCGACGAGTTTCTTTAGAAGTAAAACTAGCAGACAGCCAAAGTTTTCTAAGCCAGCCATAAATACGGCCAACAACCAAATTAACGTGATCATAAGACGATAAGGTACGGTTCAGTTTGAAACCTAAGCAAGTAACTGAATTAGCGAATTGAAAGATATAAATTCGGCAAGATGTTTGGATTTATTAGCTTATTCGCAATTGCAATAATCTGAGATTTTGTGGGATTTAAAACAAGTCCATTAATAACGGACCATCTAAAAATCGCTGACAAGTCTTTATTATATTTACTTGCAAGATCACGGACATCACAAAGAGGACGAGACAAGCACAATTGATCGTCATCAGCATAAAGGTAGGTAGTCAAGTATTTACAGACAGTTGGAAGATCATTAATAAACATACAAAACAAAATTGGGCCGAGAATTGAATCTTGAGGAACGCCCTTAGTGATAGACTTAAACGAGGAGGACTTACCTCCAAATATTGCTCTTTGTTGCCTGTTACTTAGAAAACTCTCAATTACCTTGGTAGCACTAGGGCTAAAATTGAAAAACTGTCGCAACTTCCAGCACAACAGTTTATGATTAACCGAATCAAAAGCCTTGGAAACCAGACTGAAGTTGATGCAGAAAGGAATTCCTCACATGAATAAAAACCACGCCATCGTTGGACCGAATAGGTTAGGATTAGGTTTATGTGGCTGTCGGCAGAAACCGACACACTTACCAATTTAGGTCCAATGTGATACCACGTATGTATTATCTACCTCAACTCTGTAGATGGGACTGGCCAACGACACGCGGTTGTTCTCAAACGGTCCCCCATCTACGTACTAACCGCGCCCAACGTCGTTTAATTGCGGTGATCTGACGAGAACCGATTAACTCGACGTGGTATGGTCGTTGGACCGCATAACCTGGAATAGAAATTTACTGCCGACTTGGGAAAAGCAAGGTGAGAAAACTAAAGCGTATGGCTGGAAAGCTTTTATCCATATCCTAGAATAAAAATAGCACATAATAGCTTTGTTCCTGAATGACGTTGTGACTTCAAGTTGTTAGGTGCATTTATACGATTTTTAGATTTTTGACAATGTTTTGATGGCTTGGGATGGTTTAAAGGGGCGCATACTAAAAACGCAACTTTTGTGCTAAAAAAAGTCATAAAACGGCAACGATCTACTTTTGACAAGAGTTTCGTACAACTGTTGCTGGTCAAATCCTTATCCGCGGGTGAATATAGGAGCTTGCACACATGCGCCTTAAATGTAGCTTCAGAGACATTGGCATCTTCTATTAAGGTTAGTTTAGGTTAGGTTAGAAGTGTTGCATAAACAATTGCGTAAGTATCACCCAGAGACCGAAAAAATCACTCTGCGAGTACCCTTGTAGTACATGGAAGGACATGCAACTAACAAAAACATTTGGAACTGTTAATTAATCGATTTATATTTGTTTGAGGTATTTCAGCTATATCACCCAAGCAGTCCAAAACCTTTTTCTTTGTCGGGGTGCGAGACTTTATACACTTGAGCACTCAGACTCAATACTGGTCCATTGTACTACCAGGAAGACACACCACTTTAACTGTGTAAATTTACCCGTTTTCCTAACAAAGACGAGTAGGCGCTTCAACGATAAGGAGCTTAGGTTTACAGGACTCACCATAGCAGCACCAAATACCTGCCACCTGATACGAGCAAAAGCAGGACATTCACAGAGGAAATGTTCCGGAGTGTCGTCGCTTTCTGAACAGGCTTCGTAGTTGGTGGTATCGCTTAGGCCTAGCACCTTAAGGTGTTTGGCAAAAGGGTAATGGCCCGTAAGAACGCCAGTAGTCTCTCTGCAGTCTTTTCTGTGAGATTGTTTACAGACGTCGGGGAGAAATTGCTTAGTCTGTCTGTACCCTGGAAAGTCATGCCATCTGCGATTGTGCTCATATGAAACCCAACCGTCAATGGAAGCCCTGACCGAGGACACAGGCAGACATATCACTGGTTCAGGTCCTGAGAAGTCCTCCTTTGAGCCCTGTCTAGCAAGTTCATCGGAGATCTCATTTCCCGTGATCCCGTTATGACCCGGGACCCAGCGAAGTCTAAGTGAATTCATCCTTCCAACCGAATTCAGAGACATCTTGCATTCACGTATTATTTTGGAGGTGGTTAAGTGGTTGAGCAAGGCCTTACGCGCAGCCTGACTGTCGCTACAGACGCAGATACTTCACCCCCTCCACCTGTTCCTCGCAACATAGTCCATGGCCATTAGGATAGCATAAGTCTTCGTTTGGAAGACTGACGCATATTTGCCTAACGATAAGAAAAGTCTAATGTTGTCGCTCTCCAAGAAGACACCAGCACCAGATCCTTGATCGGTTTTGGAGTCATCCGTGAAGATTCGACTGCATTCCTTTCCAGCCACCCAGTCTGGCCAGAACCACTCCTGAACACGAGGAAAGTCGACTTCGTAGTTGCGCTTCAGCCGAAGTTCTGGTGTCATTGCATCGGACGGCATATCCATAAGACAGGAGTCTAAGGACAAACGTTGCGCAAGTTCATAAAAACTCCAGTCCGAGTTATACCAAAAGCCACCTCTTCTTAAACGTGAGATAGCTTTGATTGTGCAGCCCATGATGTAAGTATCAAGGGGCGGAGGTTCAATAATGCATCAAGGCCGGAGCCAGGCGTGCTGGGGAAGGCCGTCGTGCAGCCGAGACATACCTGCCTTTGGAGTTTGACAAAAGCAGAAGTAATGTATTTACGTGAAAGCTTATTCCACCAAACAACCGATGTGTATGCTACAAATGGTCTTATCATAGCAGTATAAATCCATAGGACTCTTTTCGGTTATAAGCCCCGTGTCTTTCCGGAAATGCCCTTGCACTTCCAGAAAACCTACAGCGCCTTGGCAGTCTTCAGCTCAACATGCTTGGACCAAAGACGTTTGCTATTCAGGATGACTCCCAGATACTTTGCTTCATTGGAGACTTGGATTGTGACGCCTTTTAGCACTGGCTGAGTCAACCCGATCAGCGTCCCCCTCGTAAAGAGAACAACTTCAGTTTTAAGATGATTGCCCGAGAGCTCATTCCTAGTGCACCATTCGTCGATCACGTCAAGGGCCGCCTGCGCCTTGGCATCGTCAAAGAACCATGCTCCGAAGCAGGAAAACCGTCGTTCCTGGAGAGCCAGATTCTATTTCTTCCTCACAGCAGCTTCTGCAGAAGTTATTTGTGGAGATCCGTAGGCTTCTAGCCATGTTCCCGGTAAGCACCCCGACGAACCCACAGATTTAGTTTCTGTCGAAGGACAGTAGGGACTGAGCTCTTTTTTTTACGGACCACAGGCTACGAGTTATGATACAACCTGTAGTGTTGCCCCATATTTCCGTAGCTATAGGCTTATCGTAATACCGTCGATGAAGCTCTTAGCTGTAGTTAAGGCAGGCAGGTAGCTGCACGGTGGCCTCAAATGGGTTCGTATCGTAGCTGTCCCGTTCCCTACTACACCAACGTGCCCAGGAACCCAGCAGAGTAATATTGAGTGATAACTAATTGCTTTGATTGCCGGGAGGCATTCTTGGACTTATTTTGCGTTTATGAGGTCGGAGTCGATCGCCTTAAGAGCTTCCTAACTGTCCGCGCAGATGGTTAATTCTAATTATTCGTGTAGATTTCAGCTTGAGAAACACTGCAGTAGTCTGGCAGTCGGTAGGACTGTTGATACTAAGTGATGCAATCGTGCTGCTGAGTGACTCGTGCTCCTATTCCCTTCTCCGTCTTTGAGCTATCTGCGAAGATAGAAATAGCTTTGGTGATCGTGCTGTGTGAATTCCGGTCATGTCGAGCATGTATATAAACCTTGAAGCTCTTATTGAAGTCATATCTGGATTTTACATAATCAGTTAGTGGCATGAACCCCTTTTGATTTAAGATGTCCAGTATGCGGGTCGAAGGTGTACCGCCTCCAAATTTCGATCTTTCTCAGTCTGAGAGCAAGAGAGAGAGTGAAGGGCTCCAGGAGTTGTAGGTTCAGAAATGTATCCAGTCCCATCTTCTGTTTAACGGGAGGAGAAAATCTCAAGAGCCAGATTGGCGTTAAATAGCCCGACCTGTCTGCCGTGTTCATACGATGCGACATTTTTAAGGCAACTAGCGGTTTTGGTAAATATCAAAAGCTCAAACGCCTTTATGTTGGTAATGCATAATAGAGTCATGCACAATGTATATAATTGACGAATATAAGCCACCAAACAATTTTAATTAATACAGTAGTAAATTCTCACATCCGCCGGAGCCAAGTAACATTTTAAATTTTTTTTGTACTGACCCACCTCTTGCGAACCGCTGACAAACATTCAAGAGTAGAGGGGCGGGGCGCATATTGTCTATCATCAGTCGGGCTACTGTCAGCCCTGACATTACCTACCGTGGTTATGAGGATGGTACTCATGAAGAGTCGGGGAGAGCAGCTCAGCTAATACACACAGTGAAAGTGGTTCCAAAATGTTGAGTGATATAATTACGGAAAAGAGACGAGCTAGAAAACATTGGCAACAAACAAGAGCGCCCAGAGACAAAACAATACTGAATAATCTAAACAGCCAGCTTAAAAGATCGATAAGAGAATTTAAAAATGAGTCTCTTAAAAAATACCTTACCAATCTTACAAATGATGCTAATACCGAGTACTCACTCTGGAAGGCAACAAAGAAAATGAAAAGGCCAATTGCTCACATTCCACCAGTTAAAAACAGTGAAGGTAACTGGGCAAAAAACAACCAAGAAAAAGCTAATTTCTTTGCTGAATATCTTGAAGGCGTCTTTCAACCATATGAAGATAAAGACTGTCAAGAAAGCGTAGAATTGTGCGAAGAGGAAAGTCACATCCAACCGGTAACGGCTAAAGAAATTGCCAATGAAATAAAAAAAGGCATCAGTACTAAAAAAGCCACGGGATTTGATTTAATATCAGGGGAAATCCTTAAACAATTCCCAAAAAAAGGCCTAAAGAAACTAGCACAGATCATAAATGCTGTATTCAGGATAAGGTATGTACCTAGCATGTGGAATTTCGCGGAGGTGATTATGATACCAAAACCAGGCAAACCGCCTAGTGAAGTCACCTCCTATCGCCCTATATCTATACTACCTATGTTGTCCAAGTTATTTGAAAAGATGTTGATTAAACGTCTGAACAAAATAATCGAAGAAAAATCGCTAATCCAAAACCATCAATTTGGTTTTAGAAATGAACACTCCACGATTGATCAGGTGCATAGAATAACAGATAAAATCGAAAAAGCATTTGAAGAAAAAAAGATATGCTCTACTATATTTCTCGATGTAGCACAAGCTTTCGACAAAGTATGGCACAAAGGACTGATCTACAAATTGCAAAAGCATCTGCCAAAACAATTTTCAGAAATTTTAGAGTCCTATATATTAGAGAGATTCTTTAGAATTAAACAAGGAAATGACTACTCCACATTAAGAGAAATAAAAGCTGGTGTAGCACAAGGAAGTGTGTTAGGTCCTGTATTATATCTCTTATTTACTAGCGACTTGCCGAACAGTGATGAAACAACTGTGGCAACATTTGCAGATGATACAGCTGTACTTGCTGTGGGAGAAACAGTTGAAGTAGCGACAAAAAAACTACAGAAGGCAGTGGACAATATAACAAAATGGACAAAAAATTGGCAAATTAAACTAAATGACCTAAAATCGGTCCATATAAATTTTACAAATAAAAATGTTCAGCACATACCAGTGTTCATAAATGATAAAGAAGTAGATTACGCAAACACAGCCAAATATCTAGGCATGACACTAGACGCAAAACTGCGCTGGAAAGCACATGTAAAGAAAAAAAGAGAAGAACTAAATATGCGCTACAGTAAAATGTATTGGCTTATAGGGAAATACTCTTGTTTGTCAAATTACAATAAATTACTGCTTTATAAGCAAATTCTAAAGCCAGTATGGACCTACGGGCTCCAGATATGGGCATGCACATGCAAAACAAATCTACAGAAAATTCAAACATTTCAAAACAAAGTTCTACGGAATATAGTAAATGCACCATGGTACATAAGAAATGCTGATCTGCATAGAGATCTAGAAATAGAAATGATTGAAGATGAAGTCAAAAAAGTAGCTAATAGACATAAACTTAGGCTTCTCAATCACGTCAGCTCAGAAATGAAGGAACTATTAAATACTAGCAATATGACTAGGAGGTTAAGAAGAATTAAACCTTTTGAACTAGCTACATAGCTCGAAAAATAAAACAAAAACAGTATTAAATCCTCTATGGACAAATACTTAGAATATGAATTGTAAAATTAGAAAGACAAATTGCTGATTGGTTTAACTACTAGGTGCAATAATTGGAAAGCTGGCTAATCCCCGCCCTGCGACAACGAAATACCAAGAAGGTTGTACCGCAGGGAAAACGGGAAGACGGGAGAAGGGGTTAGTGGGTAGAAATCACCACACTGTTACTGAGTACGGGCTCGGTTTCGTCTTTGGAAGATTACCACCTCCCAGCGTAAAAAAAAAAAAAAAAAAAATGTTGAGTGACTAGTGCAGTCGAGATTTCAGCCCGACCACCGAACCATGGGTTAAGATCAGAGTGAGGTGATTAATGCAATCGAACCTTGGACTGATTCCATTTCACCGCGCAGCGGAGGGAGAGCTACTGCCTCCTGATCCACGGAAAGGAGAGCCATTTGAGATGAGTGTTGCAATCGAACCTCAAACTGCTCTCTAGTCTGTTGCAGGCAATTCCACTAAGGTCTTTTGTTATTAGCTTAGGTTCCAATTTATACGTGCAGAGGATTTCTACAGATATAAATGATAGATACTTGGACAAAAAATAGATTATAGAATTAAACGACAGAAAAACAAGTTTAAGCTTAAGCACTGTTTCTCATTTTAGAATCCATGGAAAACGGTGGCCTTGAGTTACACTTTTGTGGAGTAGTTCATCTTTGCCTGTTACTTGGTTCCATTACACGTTTTATGAAGATATTGGGCTCTTAACTTCAGCCAACAACAGATGAGCCAACTGGCCGATGAGCTACAATTCCGATGAAATAACTTTTAGGTATAAGCCCACCCCAAGTACGAAAAATATGTACATTCATTATGTATGGAGGTATTGCACTAAAGACATTTACGGTAACTTCATAAATCCATCCCCAAATAAAATAATCATTTATCTTCGTCACGTTGGTCAGAAGATACTTTTGCAGTAAGCCATAATCAAACCGTATTTTTTTACCACCCGACAACGGTGGTACTCGTATATTTTTTTTTGTTTTATCAACGCAGAGATGAGACGGTAATATTATGTATACAAAAAAATGCATATACATTTCTTCCAGTAGAAAAAATATGTACCAACATATAAGATACTTCTCTTTGCCAAAAGACAAATGTGTAATAAAACAGGTATATTATATTCTTCAAAGTTATACGCAACTGTCCGTTTGCAAGGGAGAATGTCATGATACAGCTGCTACTCGGTAAAAGTGTTTCCTACTGAACACTCTAAGAAGTCTATAAAGGAATGTTTTGGACTGGGAAATAAAGACAAAATTATGCTCACACTTGTTTCTCTTCGATTTACATATATTTCATTGTGCAAAATGTTAACTTCCAAAGCAGATGATTGATTTTATTGATTTTAATTAACCACTACCCATTTTTGTTTAAAAGTCACATTTAAATAAATAAAATGTGTGGGTGCAGTTTTTAACTGTCCCACTTCTGGTAAAAGTCTGAGAAACATTGAGCGCATTCAATTTGCAAGGCAACTGGAAGTTCCCTACTAGTTAAACCTCTGTCACTTGCCAAACGATGGTGCCGTGAGATTTTCGATCAATGAGGAAGGGTGAAATTGTAGTAAATAATAATCACAAATTGTGTTTGGGGTTCTTTTTAACGGCCTTTTGCATAGAAGGAAAAGTTTTACATTAAATTTGCTATTGGTTTCAGTTACAGAGCTTGTATGTGTGCGAGTTCGATGTGCACTCACCAACCGAAAGCAAAGCCACGACAAAGCGCTTTATCCAACGGCCACAAGTTTATAAGGATACCTTTTAATGCCCATACACCTTATGCTACTTAAAAATGTAAACATCCATCAAGATTATTTCACACAAGCTCCGGACGAATTACTCCTGTAAATATCAACCCTTACTCTCTGAAAGTTTCCAAAATATTGCCGCAGCTCTTTTCCTAAAATATGCCTCCCCATTGGATCACCAACAAAAACTAAATTTTAAATTTAAATTAAGTGTAAATCAGCACTGCTTATCTGGTCTCCTGCAGGAAACGAGTTTCCCCAGATATAAGATCTAGCTACATCGATTCTTCGCCCCCGAAAACCCAAATATTGTAAATTTTATTGAAATCGTTAGATCCGTTTTCGAGAACGTGATGCATAGAAATAAATATAGAAATACCAGCGAAACCTAGCTAACTTTGTTTCTCCCTGGCCTACATTCGTTTTTTTTTATAATTTATAAAAAAAAGGAAATCCAAATCCCAGAGCAATCAGAGACTCGGTAACGGTCCTTTGTACTCCAGGCAGAAATGCTCTTTTTGGCTTAGGCGTTGAAAAAACAACTCGTTGTTTCTCTCCGTTTTTTTGATAAGAAAGACGAGAAGGCGCTTCAATGATAAGGAGCTTAGGTTTACAGTACTCACCACATCAGCACCAAATACCTTTCACCTGATACGAGCAAAAGCAGGACAATCACAGAGGAAATGTTCCGCAGTGTCGTCGCCTTCTGAACAGGCTTCGCAGTTGGTGGTATCGCTTAGGCATGACACCTTAAGGTGTTTGGCAAAAGCGTAATAGCCCGTAATAAAGCCAGTAGTCTGTCGGCAGTCTTTTCTGTTGAGAGACAACTAGAATGCCGCAGACTTTTTACAGACGTCGAGAAAAAATCGTTTTGTCTCTCTCTCATATGAAATCCGACCGTCTATGGAAGCCCTGACAGAGGACGCAGGCAGACATATCGCTGGTTCAGGTCGTGAGATGTTCTCCTCTGCGCCCTGTCTAGCAAGTTCATCGGAGATCTCATTTCCCGCAATCCTGTTATAACCCGGGACCAAGACAGGTCTAAGTGAATTCAACCTTCCAATCCTGCATTCACGAACTTTTTTGGAGGTGGTTAAGAGGTTGAGCAAGGCCTTAAACGCAGCCTGACTGTCGGTATAGAGGCAGATACTTCACCCGACTGTTTGTTACTTAAAGCGTAGTATGCTACATTTTTAATGCGGATCCACCACACATACGTGATTCCGGGGCGTATACGTAACAAATTGCCTGAAAATTAGTGCTTTTCAGATCGTAATATAGCTCTTTGTGCGCAGTGGTTCCCAGGTTCAAATCTCGCCAGGATCCAGAACCACCTCAAGTGTTTTTTCCACTTTCACACCCCTTAAGAAAGTCTGACAAACACTTATTTATTTTCATGAGAAGGAAAGATAAGCAAAGCAACAACAAGTCAGGATCGACGGGTGATACTGAGAGCTGCTTTAAATTCAAGACTAGAAGTTGAATCTAGTAGATCAACTCTTCATCACGTGATATACACAGGCCAACCATATTAGATACCAACAAACTAAAAAGAAACAATCAAAGCACGCAAAAGTCAGTGCATTGATTTTGAAATAAGTGACATCAGGTGGAGTCGAGAGGCCGGCATCTTTTCAGATAGTTGAATTTGAACGGAACTGATGGATATTATTATTATTTACAACATTTGGGGAAGGATGAAATAACCTAAGATAGAAGACACAGCAATGGAGGAGGTGTGATGATATGGGGTGTAGATAGCTTTGACGACACAGTAGAGCTGGATTTTCAAAGCTCACAAATGAAGCTGACTTTTGCGTGCCGGGCTCAATTATTGTATATTTTTAATTTGTTGGTGTCTAATTTGGTTAGCCTGCTGTATTACGTGATGAACAGTCTATCTACTAGCTTCAACTTCAATTTTTGCCTTGATTTTGCCTGCGGAAAGTCGTGAATTTGAAGCAGCTCTCAGTATCACCCGTCGATCCTAACTTGTTGTTGCTTGGCTTACCCTTCCTTTGGAGTTTCCATAGTTCATCTTCATAGTTCGCAGGGTCCTTAAGATAGCTATAAACAACAGTTGGTCCTTTTCAAATGTTACTGGCTATAAAACGGATGGATTTGCCTGCAACCAACGACCATACCACGTCGAGTTAATCGTTTCTCGTCAGATCAGTACGTACGATCATCAGTACGTAGATGGGGGACCGTTTGAGAACAACCGCGTGTCGTTGGCCACTCCTATCTACAGAGTTGAGGTAGATAATACATACGTCTAAGTGTGTCGGCTTCTGCCGACAGCCACCTAAACCTTACCTAACCTAACCTACCCATAGTTGTTGTTTCTACGAAATTATGTTTTGAACTAATGTCCCTGGTACTCTTAGTGCCTTGTTATTTGATTTAAAATATTATAACAGATTTAGTTACTGTTCGCTAATAGGTGGAACGAAAAATTATGACCTTATTGTGGAAACCATCATAAAAATTTAATTTATCTACAATATAATCATAATTATAGCCTTCTTTCATAAAAAAAGGGGAAGAAAGATTTAAAAAAAAATTCCTAAAATTACATCAAGAAACTGCTTGTTCGCCAACACGTGGAGTGTATTTGTATCCGACATAATTCGGCAAAGGGAGACCTCGTCAATAATTATATTGTTGAGGTACGTGGTACTGCGAGGAAAGTTGCTAATTTCATAGGGAAGATGATGATATGATCCACACATTGAATGCCAAGCCAATTTTCGAAAAATAGCCGAAGGTGAACAACAAAAAATGCTTAGGTGTTTTTATTTGGTTTGCAAAGGAATGATACATATTTTCATTACATGCCACGTCATTCAAATATGAATGACACACAATTTTCCGGTGGGGGCCACGTCATTCATATGTGTATGACGGCTACATGCCACTAAAAGGCCAAGGCATTCAAAAATGAATGACACTAGGAACAAACTGAATAGAAATGTAAAAGCCTGGCCCCTGGTGATCATTGTAGTATATTTGGTTCGGGCAAATCTGCAAAAATGTGATTTTTATCGAAGATTGAAATTGACGATGAAAAAATTTAGGAATTATAAGAAAAGTTTTATTTCAGTACAAAAAACTTAAATCAGAATCCAGTGTTTATAATAAAAAAAGTTAGAAAACACATTTTATTTACATAAAATAAATTAAATTCACAAAACAAACTATGGGTGCTCTTTGTTGAAGCACGGAGGCGCATTTGTGGCTGCCCAGGACATTCATTGCAGAAAGAATATACCATTTTCGAATGTTTTTTGGCTTCTTCACGTCCTTGTTCTTTCGATACTTTTGCATAGCAAATGGAACATTTTCTGGGCAATTTTTTGCCATCCGGGTCGGTTCTTTGAGAAAGGTGGTGTGTTTTTCCTAATGACCTGGGCCTTATCCGCTGCTGATGGACTGGTATACCCAAGATATCTGCTACTTAGCACTCCCTGAATGCGCGTATTTGAATTTTCGCATATGAGGCCATCTGATCAGACAGATCAATGCCAGCTTTATCTGTATAGTATGAAAGTACTGCAATAGGTTTTGTGGTAATCTTTCGATGTTTACTTCCTTTGGATGTTGCCTGAGTTTGGCTGGTGGAAGGCTGGTCAGTGTTGGTCGTGGTTGCTGACGTCAAGCGTTGCAAAGCGCACGTAAAGAAAAAAAAGATGAGTTGAACATGCGATACAGTAAAATGTATTGGCTTATTGGGAGATACACATCCCTGTCTGACTACAATAAGTTATTGCTATACACGCAAGTTCTGAAACCGGTATGGACCTACGGGCTCCAGTTGTGGGCATGCACATGCCAAACAAATTTAAAAATAATTCAAGGTTTTCCAAAATAAAGTACTAAGGAACATAGTTAATGCACCTTGGTACATACGCAATGCCGATCTCCATAAAGATCTAAATGTTGAAATGGTTGAAGATGAAGTTAAGATAGTTGCTCAAAGGCATAGAAGTAGGCTTCTCAGCCAAGTAAACGCAGAAATAACAGAACTTTTAAATAATGACATGCAATCATCAGATTGAGACGGGTAAAACCTCTTGATCTATAAGAGTTAGCTAGGGCTAAGAAATCATGTATTGTTTTCAAACAAAAAAAAAGTTTAGAAATCCGACAAACGGCGGATTTATCTGTTAAATTCAACAAATACGTATGTAGTTCAAAAACAAATTGCCGATTAGTCGTCGACTAGGTGCAATCTCATTCGGGATGGCGAATGGCAGTCCCCCGGGAGTTTTTTTTAGATGAGTTAAAGTCCATCACTAATGCAGAAGCATCCCTCGCGTACTAGCTCTGCATTGCAACGTCTTTCGATGATTTTTTACTTCCTAGCTCAAACTTGGGTGCTTCAATAAAATTGTTTTATTTAATTGTGGGCGTGTCAGTAGGCGGATTTTAAAAAAAATAACACGTGAGAATAAAGGGCCCCTAGAGAGTATATATTATAAATTTCAGCTCCCTAGCTCTAACTTTGAATTTTCAAAAAAAAAAAAATAATTGTGGGCGTGTCAGTGGGCGGATTTTGAAAATATTTACACATGAGCATAAAGGGCCCATAGAGAGTATATATTATAAATTTCAGCTCCCTAGCTCAAACTTTGGATTTTCAAAAAAAAAAAATATTTATTTGTGGGCGTGTCAGTGGGCGGATTTTGAAAATTTTTTATCCCGAGCAGGTTTAGGAGTCATAGATCATATATAAAAAAATTCAGCTTTCTAGCTCAAAATTCGATTTTTTCCAAAATTTTGTTTTTTTGAGTTTGTGGGCGTGTCTGTGGGCGGATTTCAAAAATTCGTAAACTTGATTATTTCGGGACCCTAGAGAGTATATGGTTAAAATTTCAGCTCTCTAGATCCAGTTGAAAGGCCTAATTTTTGCCGACAGACGGACGAACGGACGGACGGACATAGCTAGATCGACATTACTATCGATGCTGATCATAAATATAGTAACTTTTAGCGGTCTACGGGCAATATTAAGGTATGTTACAAACTATGCGTCAAAATTAATATACCCTTAGAATAGGGTATAAACATAGGGTCGTAATCTAAAAATTAAGTTCAATCTGTTAACTCAGTTTTATGTCATCTTTCTTAGCATGGTATGCAAAAAAAACTACACCGGCGGAACTAGAGCTCATGCAGTGGAGCATGGTATTTCCCTTACTCGGTTCATAGATAAACGTCAAGATGGCCGAATTTGAGCGCAATTTCATAACAAATCGAATTTATAAAAATGGAAGTTTTCCAGTTGGTGGAGACTTTCGTCGTCTTTATCAATTAAGTAAAGAGGGTGTGAACTTATTAAATGAAGCGTTTTTGGGGCCGACCCAGCGCCGCTGGTTCTTCGACGAATCGGGATAAAATAAGGATTCATATTGCGAATTTTTTTTTTTTTTTTCGTTTATGTCTTCACTAAATTGGTTTTCATATGCGGGAATAATCTTGAGCACTGCATCACTCTACCTTGCTTTAAACATTGGTTATTGCGATGTTTCCTTTATTTATTTCTAAATAATTGATTAAAGTGATCCAATTCGATTAGAATCACACTCTCAGGCGCCATTTTCGCTCCTTGTTTTATAAATCTGCCGCAAAGAAATTCGTATCAAAACGAAATAAGACAGAGAGTTTTTTGATCGATCTCAAATCCATCGAGTCAGAGCCGTTTAAAACGGTCTCATTTTTCGATCGATCTCATATCTTAGTTCAAGCTCGTCACCTCTCACTCTGAGACCGTGCTAGTTTTTTGGAATACGACCCTTGATCAGGTAGTGCCATTTTTTATAAATAGTTTGGTGACAAGATACACTTAAGGGATAAGTGCTGGTCCTTCCTATAGCGAACTGTATCCAGTAGTAGCTACTCGTATATTTAGAATAAGCTAACAGCACAATTTGAAAATTCAGTAGCTAGAAAGTACTCGTATAATGACAAAGTAAAGGAATAAATCCCAAAATAAAATACATAACTGCGTTGTGACTTTTAACCTTTAAAAAAGCAACCCTCGATAAAGGCAATATATAAAATCTGATCATTATTTGCAACTCAGTAATTGCATTTGTGTAAAAAGTGCCTTGTTAAACACAACTTTTACTTTATGAATTTGTGAATTTGTAATTCATTCGCTATTACAATCTCTTGTTGCTTCTTAACTTTTGCTACGAGAGTGATTCGATAATTCAGGGCGTTTGCTAAAAGTAGGCGCTCGGATTTCATGAAGGAGTTTTTTTCTGAAATATTTGTTTCTTCCTAGGCATAGATGTCAGCATCTAGAGGAACTCCTCAAGGCGGATTCCTATCACCCCTTCTATGGGTACTTGTTTTAAACGAGATTCTGATTGAACTTCGACTTAGTGGAGTCAAGGCAGTAGCTTATGCAGACGACTTAGCACTGCTAGCGACAGGGAAATTCCCATCCACTCTAAGCGAACAAATACAGAACGCCTTATCTATGGTTGGTACCTGGACAAAAAACTGCGGACTTACGGTTAACCCACAGAAAACAGAACTGGTCCTCTTCACCAATAAAAGGTGAAGAATGTCAGAATTCGCGAAGTATCTGGGGGTGATTCTAGATAGAAAATTAAACTGGAGCCTCAACATAAAAGAAGCAAAGAAGGCAATGACAGCCTTATATGCCTGCAGCAGAATTTTCGGCAAAACCTGGGGTCCTAGTCCCAAAATTATCATGTGGCTATATACGGCAGTGGTAAGACCTATACTCACATATGGTAATTTAGTCTGGTGGCAGGGTTTGTGCAAGGCCACCAACCTAAGACCATGACTAGAGTCCAAAGAATTGCCACAGCTGGGTTGGAGGTAATTCTCAATCTTAAACCTCTAGACCTTTTTGTACAAGAATGCTCAGCCTTGCGGCTAAGCCAAACGGAAAACTGGAAACCTAGTACAACAGGACATGCACGGATTGATGAACAGACTACATTACTCCCAAACTAGACTTTACAAGACCATTTACTGTCTCTCTTCCCTGCAGGGAAGAATGGCATGAGAATCAAGTACCAGTTCGTGCAACAACGTTCCCCATCTACACAGATGGCTCCAAGATGGATACTGGCGTTGGCGCGGGTTTCTATTCCGAAACACTCGGATCTGGCTCGATCAGACTCCCCGACTACAGCAGCGTCTTCCAAGCTGAGGTTATCGCGATGGCAACAGCCGCTAAACAGGTTGCGATTTCTGCCACAGAAATAAAATCGAAGCTTGTAAATCGCTGGCACGAAGAGCTGCGGGCTCTTGGCGCGCAAGAAAAGGATCCTCCCTTGAATTAAGAGAGGCTGACACAACGGTAAAAACCCCACCCTGTTACCTTAAACAGGTGATTGGTGATAAAACGCTGATGACAGCAAACGAAAGATGGAGTGCCCTTGACTCCTGTGACAATACCAGGAAAATGTGACCACTATATGACAAACGAAAGACCGAGAGAATCCTTCAAATGAACAAAAAGTCTTTGTCCTCTCTCACAGGTGTTATCACCGGACAGAACATGCTGGGCTACAATGCAAAGAAATTAAATCTCAGCACAGACGAACTCTGCAGAGGTTGCGGGGACGAGGAGGTGAATGAGGATACCCCTCATTTCCCCTGTCACTGTCCTGCACTCTGTCAAGAAACAATGTCCTTGGCAGATATTTCTTCCAGGACTTAGAAGAACTCTCCGGCAAGTCTGTAAACGACTTGCGCAAGTTCATCAACGCATCGGGATGGTTTGTAAGCCCGCTAGGTTTTTCATAGATTTTTTTCATTGGTCCCAAGTAAGGGAATCATAACCTCCAGGGTATCACAAAGGGTCTACATAGACCTAAGTGTGATGGGAGCAGGAGTCTCTTGCCCCGTCAACCCAGCAACCTAACCTAACATAACCTAGGCATAGACTATAAAATTCAAATACATCTGCCGAACATTGAGCTTTTTATAGTGATCAAAGTACTTTTGCATGTGGTATTTTGTCAAAATCCAACAAAACAAATTTCGTGTTTTTATATAGCACGATTTGTTGGGTGGTAAAACTATTCAGGAGACTGAAGAAAGGCTTAAACAGTATTATGGCGACTTTGCTCCCTCAAATAAAATGGTGCACAATTGGTTCTCTGAATTTGGTTGTTGTTGTACGAGCACAAAGGACGCTGAGCGTCCAGGACGTAAAAATGGCGCCAAATTCCGGAGCGCATTGCTAGGAGTAAGAAAAATTAATTTCACCTTGCGCGGATACCGCCATTTACATTAAAAACAAAAAACTTGTTCAAATAAGCCCAAAATAGCAACATCCATCACACCTGTGCTGAATTTTTGCACATTAACTCACATCACTTGCAAATTGCAACTTCAAGGAGAAACTAATTCAATGGCGCTTTTTGTAAATCTTCCACAGGGCGCTTGTTTGGCTGGAGCCGGTCCTGCTGAGAGTACATCACACACGGAATCATGTTAAAATGTCAAGTCATTTTGGTTTGGACCCCTTCATCCAGAGTTCAAGTAAATAAAGAACAATCAAAACATTGGACTTCTTCAGACGAACGTGCTCCAAAAAGAGCCAAAAATCGTTCTGTCGACCGTAAAAGCAACGGTTTCCTGAAATTCACGTTGACAAGAAAAACGATCACCGGATAGTACGAGTACTATGACAATTTTTCAGCGGACAAAGAGATTTACATAAAATTATCAAATGATCGATGCAACGATTGAGAAATATTATTTTTCGCCCTGAAGGGAAACCATGTTGAAAATTAAATTCATTTTTGGGATAAAAATCAATTCTCTCATTTCGAAATCACTGACTTATTGAACAGTTAATTAACATCAGTTTTGCGCATTGAGTAAACAGGCAAAAACAATCGACCCCCCATATAGAACGCGGAATGATACTGTCAGAGCAACAGCGATAATCAAGAGAAATTGGTCCATTGGAAGCCATGCGATCAAACTATGCATCCCACATAACACCCACTGCCGCAGCTGCAGTATTTCAACTGAAAAAGAGACCCTAATCCACTTTGTATGCCCCTGTCCCGCACAAGATAGGACCTGACAGCGAGCATTAGGAAAACCTTTCTTCGATAAACTCGAGGAAGTCTCAGAGAAAAGTATTAAGGAACTAATAACTTTCTTCAACTCCACCAAGGCCGTAGCCAGAGGGGGGGGGTCACAGGGGTATGACCCGCCCCCCCGAATTTTTTTAAAAATGCATTTGCAAATCATACTTTTCCTTATCAGTATGAAATTTGTACTCAAATAATTATTGATTATGTTAAAAACTTCTGATTTTAGTTTTAAGCTATGAAAGGCAGTTTTAACGGAGTTCAACCTGTAGTACGCGAGTCTCATTCAGAAGCCTTATACGTGCATTGTAGCGCAAACTCTCTAAACCTGGCATTAAGGCATTCTTGTCAAATTCAGCCTATTCCCAACACTATTGGTACCAAAAAATTCGTCGGAATTTTTTTTAAATTATCGGCAAAGCGCACACATTTGTTGCAGGAAATGATTAAACAAAATTATCCTCAAAATAAATGGAAAAATTTAACAGCAATGTGTGAAACACGCTGGGTGGAAAACCATAATGGGTTGATGAGGAAATTTTTGAAGCGATAATTGATGTTTTGGAAGAGTTGTGTAAGTGATAAGGACTCTGATACATCATCGAAGGCGAGTTGATTTTTAAGATCTATTTCAGCTACTGATTTTGCAGTAAGTTTGTGTTGTATGAGTGTTTTGTTTACATATACATTGCCACTTTGTAAGATCTTACAATCCCCTTCATGCGACTTAGTGTCTGGATTGGAACATGTAGAATTAATAACAAACACATTCCAAGGAATATCATTCCGGAATTCAAAACAATTTTGGAGACTGCACAAAACTTAGCAAATGTTGTAGATGAAAAACTTAAAATTTCACGAATTGTGTCAAGGCAACAACACAGACAAAACATGAGCACAACAGATCCTGAAACCTATTTTTTAAGTCAGCTTAAAATGAGATTTGAAAACCATAAGTCCATACTTTCCTCTTTATGCATTTTGATTCAATCGATCCTTGGCAAAAACGAACAAAATTATAACGAAGAAAACTTCAAATTTTATAAATGTTTTTTGGATTGGGATTTTTTTTTTTTTTTATAATTTGCTACGCTAAAGGGATTTTTTCTGTTGTTACAGTACCCTTATAATGCTAAGAACACAGTGTAAGCTACTTGGTATTAGAAAGAATAGAGAGATAGGAAAGAAGTGTTTGGGTGCAGTTGTAGGGTTTTTCTCCACGGGTGGTGTCTAAGTTACTTAAGGAGATTACGATTTCATGTATTCGGTATAAAGTAATGGACTTGGCCGGGATTCGAACGCACGACCTTCCATTCCGTAAGCGAATACACTACTACTGCACCATTGCCACCCGCAAAAATACTTTAAAAGCTGAATTTACGCTTTGGAAGACAAAATGCCACACACAAAAATATATAGAGCATTGAAAGAGTGCAATAACAGCTCTTGGAGAATGCAATAAGGATCTGTTTCCTGACATCCACAAGCTTCTTAAAATTTTGGCGACACTACCGGTTTCAACATGTACACCGGAAAGAACATTTTCGACAATGAAACGTCTAAAAACTTATCTAAGAAATTCTACCGGTGCAAAAAGATTAACAGGATTGGCGGCAATGTGAATTCATCAACAAATTGAGATTGACACTGAGGAAGTTTTAGATATATATATGTATGTAGGGTCACCCTATATTTCCACGATCCACAAAACTTTTTCTGCTCTGAAATCAGTAACTTAACGAGATAGGAGAGTCTAGTGAGGACGGGCAGAAGCTACGGTCGTGCGGGATACGTCAGCTAAGCAGCACGAATTAATTTAATTATTCTATTTCATACCTATGTACTTCTTAAATTAGAAATCCCTATAATTGAATAAACTTTGAATTATTTAAAAGGAAGCAAAAGATCCCTGCCATCTTAATCCTACATGGTGTCAGAAGTGGGATGCAAGTGATTTTTGTTAATAATCGGACATCGAGTCTAAACGCGCGGGAAAGTGTAAATTTAAGAAGAATTTAAAGAAAAAAAGCGAAGTGTTGTACGGAAACGAAAAAAAATTGTTGTATGATAAGGCAAAACGAAAGCTGTAACGTGAAAAGTAAAGTCAAACAGTGAATTAAAAAAAAATTAAAAAAATAACTGCCTAAAAGATTGTGACGTGGCAATAGAAAATTAAGTTTTATTTTTTTTGAAAAAACCGAAGCTCTATATCAGGCCATCAAAACCGGTGAGATCTTTCCGTTTTTCATATACCAATACATACTTCTGTATGCGTTATCGACAAAAGTATTAGAGACGAGTTTTGTCAAGCTGTCTGTTGCCGAATTTGTTTATATTTACATACTTTTTGCATGCTGTTTTTTTCACTTCATTTTTTCGCATGAAATAAAATAATTAGTTAACGATTTTCGTTTTTAATCACAACATTGAATTAATGGGTTAAGCGGCGCTACGATAATTGCATGGATGAATTATTAGAAAGCTTAACAACTCGGGAGTTGCAGGAACGACTTAAGGAAAGGGGCGCTTCGTATAGGTATAATTTAAAGACCGATTTCATAAAACGCCTTGCAAATCTTATGAGTGGAGAGGGGGAAGGAAGTAAAACCAGAGAAGAAGAAGAGAAGGAAATTGTTGGTAAAGATAATAGACAAAAGAAATCTGTGGCCGTTGATAAGGAGGAAAGTGAACGAGAAGTAAATATTATGTCAAACGAAAATAATTTTGTGTTTAGAGATGTGGAGGAATCTCTCGAACAGTTTACGGGCGAATCCGGTAAAAACGTTATTAGCTGGTTAAAGGATTTCGAAGAAATTTGCACAGTCTGTGAATGGAACGATGTCCAAAAATATTTATACGCTAGACGTCTGTTACGGGGTGCAGCTAAGCTTGCTATCGAAGCTATAACTGGAATTCATAGCTACGATAATTTAAAGGCCACATTGTTAGCGGAATTCCATGACACTCGTCCCAGCATCGACATTCATCGAGCGCTCGAATCTCGCAGGAAGCGTTCGACAGAGAGCTGAATTGTTGACATTGATCGATAACTATAAGCCGAGGAAAGTAGAGAAGTCTTGCATCGAAATGAGTATTCTACTGGAGGACGAACGTCCTATATACCAAACGGCGAGAAGACTAGTTGCTACAGAAAAAGAGGCAGTCGACAAGCAGATCAAAGAATATATGGAGGAAGGCATCATACAACGAAGTCGGTCGGATTTCGCTATCCCCATAGTAATTGTGAAGAAGAAGGACGGAAGTAATAGGCTCTGCGTCGATTACCGAAAGCTTAATTGCAAAGTCATCAAGGACAGGTATCCCCTACCACACATGGAAGACGTGTTAGAGAAGCTTTATGGTGCGAAAGTATTTACGACCCTCGACCTTCGCAATGTGTTTTTCCATGTAGATGTCGCCGAATCTAGTAGGAAATATACTTCGTTTTTAACGACAGACGACCAATATGAGTTCCTTAAGGTTCCTTTCGGATTGTGCAACTCACCTGCTATCTTTCAGAGGTTCGTTAACACGGTATTCCGAAACCTGATAAGAGACAACTACTTGCTGCTTTACTTGGACGACATCGTTATTCCTGCAGAAAATGAGAAGGAGAACTTGGAGAAGCTTACAGTTGTTATGAAAGTAGCTGCGGAGAATGACTTAGTGATTAAGTGGGACAAGTGCGATTTTCTCAGTAGGTCCATCGAGTTTTTGGGCCATGTTGTTGAAGGTGGGAATATTAAACCGTCAGCTGAAAAGCTCAGGGCAGTTAAGGGATATCCAAGGCCTTGCAATGTTAAGGAGGTTCAAAGTTTTTTGGGATTAACTGGGTTCTTCCGCAAATTTGTACCAAACTATGCTACCTATGCTAAGCCCTTGTCTGATTTGATTAGGAAAGACAAAAAGTTTGTTTTCGGAACAGATCAAACTGCTGCTTTTGAGTCCCTAAAACAAATGTTATGCAGTGAGCCTGTATTAAAGCTCTTCAACCCCATACTTCAAACGGAGTTACATACTGATGCCAGCATGGTTGGTTATGGAGGAGTCTTGCTTCAAAAGCACGAGTCAAGCTTTCATCCAGTTTTTTATCTGAGCTTTAAAGCATCACCGGCAGAAAAGAATTATACGAGCTATGAGCACGAGGTACTGGCCATTGTTAAGTCATTGAAGAAGCTTCGAGTGTACCTGCTGGGACTAAAATTCACGATTTACACCGATTGCAAAGCATTTCAAGCAACGATGAGTAAGAGGGACCTGTGTCCTCGAGTGGCAAGATGGGCTTTAATGCTTCAGGAGTTTGACTGTGTCGTTCTACATCGCTCTGGGACATCAATGCGCCATGTTGATGCCTTGAGCAAATTTCCAGCGGTCCTTCGCATAGAAGATGGAATGTTACAACGCGTAAGGAGGGCACAAGAAGGCGACGAAGCGATGCGCAGGATGGCCGAATGTAGGGTCACCCTATATTTCCACGATCCACAAAACTTTTTCTGCTCTGAAATCAGTAACTTAACGAGATAGGAGAGTCTAGTGAGGACGGGCAAAAGCTATGGTCGTGCGGGATACGTCAGCTAAGCAGCACGAATTAATTTAATTATTCTATTTCATACCTATGTACTTCTTAAATTAGAAATCCCTATAATTGAATAAACTTTGAATTATTTAAAAGGAAGCGTTTAATTGCAAAAGATCCCTGCCATCTTAATCCTACATGTATTTGCAGCGCAGAAGGCCAGAAGAATAAATTTAATTTTGTAAAAATGATTCCTTCCTACATGTTATGTAATACTTTTTGTAGTAATAAAATCTTAAAGAATTATGATATGTACCTAATAAATAATAACTTAAAATTATTTTAAAAAATATTGGAAAAGTCTTTTAGTTTTTCAAATTTGTTTGAGAGTTTTCTTGGAAAAACTAAGTATGTAATATTTTATTAGCAATAGTCTACCTAGGAAAAAAAATAATGAAAATCGTTAAAGCAGTTTTCTTAGACCGGTTTTTTTTTTAATTTTTGAAAAATATTTTGCAATTTTTTCGAGTAAATATTTCAATACAAGGAAATCTGTAGTTTTCATCTGGAAAAAAATCTGGAAAAATTCAATATACATACCCGTTTCCAGCATATTCAAAAAACCATAAATGTTATGTATGAATTTAATCATAAAAGCCTTCCTAAATTTTAAATTTAATTGAATTCGGTTTTGTTGTTAGCAAGAAATTGTGATGTTAAAAATCGGTTCTATAGGAGGTACCGTTTCAAGATAAGTCTCGCAAAATCCATTCTTACCAAAAGATAGACTGTTTTATCTAAATCGTTAAGGCCGTTTTTAGAAAAATTAAGTTTTAACAAACCGTTATATGACATATACCATTGTTTTAGAGCTAAAATTCAAATTTCAACAACGCCTAGTGTGAGACTACTAAATAAACACTATGAACCAAGTTTGCAAATCGGCCCATCCGCTTAGGCTGCAGATCTGCAGACGGACGAACAGAATTTTCCAACACATTTTTTCGTACTTCCCTATCATCTTTATGTCATGTTTAATTGTTATCTCAATTTTTTTTGTGCACCATTCCATAAAGTGCCTTATAGTATAGTACAATAATCCCAATTAAAAATCGAGCTTTGGTCGATTTTCGACTAAAATGGGCTTAATTAATTTTATTTATTACCATTCCGAAAGGTACACACTGATTGGTGTATGGAAAAAATATAACCCCCCCGAAAAAATTGTCTGGCTTCGGCCTTGAACTCCACAGGTTGGAATTAGATCTATCATCTTTGAGCTTGTGGTAACCAAACGGCACTCCGCGCTTGTAGGTTTTTATAAAACGAGACACTTACCTACCTACCTAATATTATCTCGGTTATGGATACTGTAAAAAATGTATTCTTGCTTTTCAAGTTGCTGGCATTATCCTTTATTGGAGGGCAAATGATTGAATTTATATTGCAATTCAATTGCAATCCTTCTTGATGTGCGAAAAGAAAAAATATTTTTGTAATTCCAGAGAGTTCCAGCTGAATCCCTTTACGGCGATATTATTTAAGAACAGGGTATATCACAAATAGCGGAAATATTGCATTATTTTTTTTAAAATACCTTCATTTGATAAAGCTTTATCGGTTTAACTCTAAAAAGCACAAACACCTCTGCGGAAGAAAACTCCACAATCCCCAGATACAGACCTGTCATTTCAAAGTATTTCAACCAGATGAAATGGTTTTGTAATATTTCAGCTGGCATTGTAGAACTACTGTTCACAAAGAAATACGGAATTCGCTCTTAGAGTGTGACGGTAAAATAACCACTTCTTGCAATTCCACTTACAGACTAGTCCATCGAACAAGAATAGCCCTTGCTCAACTTCATTGCGATTCGAGTTCTTGTTATTTTACACATTTGAAAGATGAAATGAAGAGAATTCTCTGTGCATGGTTGGAATTATTTTGTTTTCTTTCCGGGATACCAATCTATCCTTGTAGCAGTAATACAATATTTCTCTGTTCATTTTAGCCCAAGGTACACAGTATAGATACTCCACGCAATTGTATATTTAAACTCTGCCTGTTTTGTTTTAGCTTGGAAAGCAATAGTAGCAGAAAGGGTGGGCCCTGAGTGACGACCCCAACATTGGAAATGTATTTGAGGACCGTGGTTTTGTGGTGGTCGTTGTCCAACAACAATGGGTATTTTATTTGTTCTAATAAATTCTATATCTGCAGCACGGGCTATTGAGAAAATCGATTTGAAATCCTCTCTGATGGTTATCCATAAGGGCGGCGAACAAGGAAGCATCCCAACAACCTTCGGTTGTTACTGGTATAGGTAGGAGGGGCGAGTATTCTCTTTGGGTTTCTGTGTCCATGAAAAGCTCAGAATAATGCTATCCTTTGTAATCAGTTTTATTCGTATTATTAAAATCAAAAGTCGTTTTCCTCGGTAAGATGTTCTTGGCGTTCGTCTCACATCAGGTTGCAGCACCTGCTGATGCGAGATTTTTTTATGAATAATTTATTTCAAACTCTCAAGGACGATAAAATATAATTTCCTTATTGCTAATGAATAACGAAAGATGATGCTTTACGAGAAATTTAAAATTCACCACCTGCCTGTGATTTGTTATTTGATATTGTTGATGCCAATTTTTTTTTTTTTTGTTGTTGCTTTGTATGTGTATAGGAGAATGGTTGGTGGCACTGGCACTGCAGTTCCTCGCATCAACAATAAAATTCTTTTTAAAGGGATCTGCTTCAACTGCTCTTGATTTGCTTGCTTTTTTGTGACAATGTTGGTATCTTCATCCTCAATGGTATTTTTCTTGAAATATGAAAGTTTTCCCAGAGATTCCACTCTGATAAATGACTGACGTGTATAGGGCTTATTTGTCAGCTTAAAATACCTCAATTTTGTCATTCTATTCATCCTGCCTCTGAGTGAAGCGCTTCTACTCTTAAATGCAAAACAAAATAGAGCAAAATAAATATAAGGAAAGACTACAGTTCGCCTGTGGGAACTGTTGGATACCCTATCCATATTCATATCACCAAAGTGGTTGTGGCTTTGGATGGGGGGGTCTTAGTCTATTTTGAAACACAATTTTCCTTACAAAATTGCCAATATTCTATCATTTTGTCAAAACGACCCCAAAAGTGGCCGTGGTAAAAAACGATTTCTTCGATAAAAGTGTTTTGTTTTTAAATGTTGGGCGTGGCAGTGGGTGGATTTTAAAAATATTTAGACTTGATCATTTCTGTAAGTTTAAAAGTTAATGTTCCGAATTTCAGATCTCGTACTCAAATTTTAGGGCCTCAAAATCAGTGGACGGACGGACGGATATGGCTAGATCTACAGAACTTAAGATGTTGATAATAAATATTAAGACATGTGGAAAACTATGAGTAAAAACGTATAAACACTTAGGAGAGGGTTTGTTGCAGCAGAAAAAGTACGCCATAAACATTTGAATTTGGCGCTTCTATTACACCAATCGCCATAATTTGTTAAATTAAAAATCAATTGATCAAATAAAGCTTCAAAACCCGTATATTGAAAAACAATATAAACAAACAAAAAAACCCTTAAGGACTAGTTGTACACCCACATTGGTCGAAAGCCGAATTTTATTTTTTCTCGTTCGCTCGTTCACACAATTTATGATTTCAGACTCTGCACAATTTGTTCAATTCATCACGTAAGTATAAACCCGGATATAAACTGCAAATCAAAAAGGAAAAATTTGAAGTTATCGGTTGGAAAAGTATTCAATCGTTAATTTTTGGCGCCCAACGTGGGACTCGAACCCACGAGCTGACTGAACTAGCCGGGGCTAAGAAGCTCACTTTTTAGACAGATAGATACAAATCATATTTCATTTAAATTCGAATACAATAATAGAAATAGTAAAGTTTAACAATATTTATTTAAATACAGAATTCTATAAAATAATTAGTGAAATACTTACAGTATTCAAAATTGTGTTAATTGCCACTTCTGCGGGATCTACTATCAACAATTATGACAATGGGTAGGGTGCCCCTCTATAACTAAATATATGCAAAATAAAAAATTTATTAAAAAAAATGCGAAATGAAAATTATAAGGAGGCAAATAAAAAAACCTTAAGTTACACAAAAATGTCAGCCAGGCTGGATTCTATTTCAGCACATTGGAAATTAAATATCCGACAGTACTGTCGAAGAACTTATTTATTTATTTATTTATTTACTTTGGTATATCTATCACAATAGACTAACAGCCTTTACTAGCAAAAGTTACAATTATGCATACATTAAAAAGTTGAACAATAGAAGTTTTAGATTATAATAGAATAACAAGTAGAAAAACAAAAATCGAAACAATTGAGTATCTTTACGTTAAATAATACAAAAAAGCGAAAAATACTTGTAATACATATGTACTATACATTTAAGATGTTTCAAAAAAATGCCCAAATAAAACCATCTCAAATTGCTTTTAATGTCTGTAGGTAGCCAATTCCACTTCGTGATAACAGAAACAAAAAATTGGCGTTCAGAGTTAGAGCATGTGAATCTCGGTTGAATTAATACCAAGGAACGCGACGAAACAGCAAATGCAATTTTTTCATATAGATATGATGGTTCCCTGTTGACTAAAATGCTGTGTAAAGTTTTAAGTTCCCGGTATTTAAAATAATTGTATAAACTACAGCCGACGATATTTTTCGCGTAACCCGATACATGGTCAAATCGCCTAAGGTTGCAAACATGTTGTAATACACTATTAAAAGCTACTGTAAGATTTCTTCTGGTAGCAGCACTATGACCACAGAAAATTTCGCACCCATAGGTTAACATCGGTATTATTATTGTTTTGGCTAACCTTAACCTTATTTGTTGGGGAGTAAAATCTTTGGACATTGCGTCGCCTGAGAATTGTTTTGTTCCATACGCCACTTTTGTCGTTTTTGAGTTAGGAACGGATTCTATGGTAATTTAGTATGCTCTTTCTAAATCTGTGATTCGATTTGCTCTTAGTCTTTCCAATCTCCGAGATATCGAACATCGACTTTGTCCCATATCCACCAAAATCAACAGTTTGTAGAATTGTTTTGTGCCATAAACCATTTTTTGGCGTTTGGGACAAATTTTCCATATAATTTATCGCAATTTGTTTGTGAGAATTGTTTTGTTTCACGTGCATATCACTGCGACAAGAGATACAGAAAATATTAACAAAGTTGAGAATTGGTTTGTCCTACGTGCACTCGTGTTAAAGAAAAGCTATGTACTCGTATGTGGAACACTGATCTCAAACAAAATTTTAGTATTGGTTTGTTCCACCTCCATTACAGTTGTGTAGATAATATTCGATATTATGAAGATATGAATTCGGTGCGGTGATGAATAGTGCTGCAAATGCAAAACGCAGACGTACGAGCAGTCAATCATTGAAATGGGTTCAATAGATGTGTTTAATGAAACTTAGCTGCACATATAAGTACAGAAAAAAACATAAAAGTACAAGATTTGGTGTTCCATGAGTAAAAATCTTGCCGCAAAGTGTTCTACACTCTGTCAATTTGTATTCCATGATGCTGTGCGGATCAGTTTACGATTTTTGTACCTAGTTTAGAGATAGGGCAAGTGAGTAAAATGTGTCAAATTTGAAAATTCAAATTGTACTGATGCCAATTGATTTATTTGTTTGGCATGAGATATCGTATTTCTCAGTTTATTGTTACAAATATTCGCATACCTACAGTCGCTGGCCAAAATATTATACGCACTGTAAGGTTCTATGTACTTTGTTTGTACTTGTTTACGTTCGCATATCAATTGGTTAACACTGTAATGCAACACGTCAAAATAAATACAAAATGGAATCATTTATAAAATCTCCTTAATAAAACACATTATATGTACGTTTAAATATAAAAATGTTGCATATAAACTCATGCAACACATACAAATATTAAAATACTACAGTGTGTCTAATAATTTGGCCAGGGACTGTATATAATGAAAAAAAAATCGAAAGAATAACATGGAACGAGTTCAAATTGTGATCAAATCGACATCAGGCCAAGCATTGACGGTACAATGATCACTCAAAACCAGAAATTCAATAGAAAACAAACAAGATTATCTATTTGAAATTTCGCAGCTGAGAGGAGAACATTATGACTCGAAGCTGTACTTTTCCGATCTAATTTGATCTGACATTTTTACCTCACTGGTTTAATGCTAAACACTTTGAATAATTTTCTTATTATACCCTATTCTAAGAGTATATTAATTTTGACGCATAGTTTGTAACATACCTTACTATTGCCCGTAGACCCCTAACTATATTTATGATAATCAGTAATGTGAATATAGCCATGACCGTCCGTCCGTCTGTCGGCAAAAATTAGGCCTTTAAACTGAACCTAGGGAGCTGAAATTTTCACCATATACTCTATAGGGTCCCGAAATAATCAAGTTTAAGAATTTTTGAAACAAACAACAACAAACTCAAAAAATTTATCGAAAAAATCGAATTTTGAGCTAGAAAGCTGAAATTTTTTATATATGATCTATGAATCCTAGAACTGATCGGGAGATATAATTTTTAAAATCCGGCTACTGACACGCCCACAATTAAATAAAACGATTTTATTGAAAAACCAAAGTTTGAGCTAGGGAGCGTTTTTTTTAGAAAAGCTTCGATTTTCGATAACATCCTTTAAATGTTATATAACAAAATATGTAGAGCGTTCTTAACAATTCAACCACACTTAAACTTTTGTCACGCCCACTTATGAGGGATATGAAAAAGAATAGGGTATCCAACAAAAAGTTAACAAAAAAGATGAAATCGATTTTTCTTTTCAAATTTTAGCATCCAACTCCATGCTTTCTTCCCTTTCAGATATTTTGGATGAGAATTGCTTTGGCCATATCCATTTTTTTGTGTTGCACGTGTATGAAAAAAAAATCAATTTCAAAATGTAGGAGGTGGACACAAGTCAAAAAAGGAGACTTTTACGTTAATTAACGTGGCTTGTTAACGGTTTGGCAAAACACTTTGAAAATTGGTAGGTGAACTCTCTATAAGACGAACTTCAAATTAAAAAAAAAAAAAAAAAATCGCATCACACAGTTTCGGAGTACCAAGTACGCAAACCTTTAAATGCGTATTTCTTGAAAAAGTTCCAATGGCATATGGAAGAAAACAATTCTCAGACGACGATTGAGAGATTGCGTAATCTTATGATTAACAGTATCAAATGCTTTGGAAAAATCCAATAGCCCAAGAAATGAAACTAAATCACGATCCATCGAGCACCTCAGGTCATCAGTTACTTTTAGAATTGATGAACCGCAACTGTGCTTTTCTCGAAACCCAGACTGATGTGTACTTAAGAGTTTGTTACTTCTAAGAAAACCCGATATTTGCTTGTGCAAAAGCTTTTCCAGAGCTTTAGATAGGAATGGAAGTATTGAAATAGGTCTAAACTCTGATTTTGATAACCGAGTTGCAGGTTTTTTCAAAATGGGAATTACTTTGGCGAACGTCCAAGTTAGAGGAAAGGAACTAGTAAAGATAATTGTGTTAGATACATGAGTCAGAACAGGAAGCAGATGTGGCAGGAATATTTTAATAAAATTTGGATGTATTTCGTCAAGACCTACAGCCTTTGATTTAATATTTATAATACGAGTAGCTTCAACGACCTCCTCTACCCTCTTAAAATCGAAGCTATCTGCACATTCATTGTCGTTCAGTGATTCAGGAATATTTAAAAGTGATGATTCCGATGAATCAGTTTGGATTAAACAAACTCTGCTCCACTTTGTCCACCAGCGCCTAACTCACAAATATTATTCCACAGCGTTTTTGGAGGAAGGTTCGGATTAAGCCGATTAAAGAAAAATCGTTTTTTAGCTTCTCTTATCTTAATGCAGATTTTATTACGGAGGAATTTTAAAAATATTATGGAATTCACGAGTTCGAAATTTCTTCCATCGCAGATACGCAATATCCCTTAGTTTCATTGATTCATTTATTTCAGTTGAAAACCATGAACTATTTTTGTTGTGATTGTATTTAGTTTTAAGCGGAACATGTGAATTAAAAAGGAAAGAAATAGCATTTTGCATAAAAGTGACTTGATCATTTGGTGAGTTTATAAAATAGAGTTGTTGCCAATTTAACAAGGCGTACAAAGAATTCAAAAAACGAAAAGCAGTTGGGCCGGACGAGATACCCTCTGAGTTCTGGACAAAGATGAGAGACATCGGGTCCGAATGGCTCATGATTTTCATCTCCAAAATGATCAGAGGCGGTCCAATGCCTAACCAGTGGATGGAATGAGTTCTCCTTAAACCCCTAAACTGTACTAAGGAAAAGGCGATACGCGAGACTGTGAAAATTACTGTTCAATCAAGCTGATGTCACACACCATGAAGATTGTTGAGCGGGTATTAGATATCCGAATGGGGAAAATAATACGGCTATCCTGAAGAACAATGCGGGTTTGTCGCTAGGCTCAACGTAACGTTAAAATTGCTTAGAAGTATTTTCTCCCCTTGTTCGCCTTTTACGATGAGCGCTGTTTTTTGCGGGGGTAGTGGTACGCCGTAGCGATATTCTTAGCTCATCGCTGCACAGGAAAATAATAAGATTCCATAATGAAAGAAAAGCAGCACTCCAGTTTGCGTAACGCGTGATTTCATTTCTTAAAGGAAGGAATGAAGAACTTATAATATATATTATAATTATAAATAGGGAACCATGGATACGGTGGAAGAAACGAAAGAAGCGAAAAGATAATTACTTCGGTATGGCAACACAGACTTTGTGTAGAAAACAGTTTAATTCCAAAAAGAAGTAAAAGAAAGTGGAAATGGAAATCACTCAATAGGCTTATGAAGAACTTGATTGATTTCGGAAGAGGAATTTTCCAAAATCCTGTCTTATCTAGCGTCTTGAACATAAAAGGAACCACAATACCAAATTTTCAGTATCTACGTCTAATAGTTAAGGCTGGGCTATCATAAATAGATATTTTTGACTTTATTTTTAGAGAGTTGGATATGAATTTCTTTGATACAGGGTGGCTCACCAATTGTGCTCCAATAAGAAATTCAAATAACTTTTTTCTTAATCAATGTATTTCATTTATTTTCTATTTTATTGTATAGAAAATTTAACTTGGTTCCATATAGCTGATTGCTTCTGAAGATGATAGACCGTAAATGGCCTCCATGCTTATCCACGCATATATGCGACACCTAATCAGAAAATTATTCATTGCGTCCTGAAGGGTTGAAGTCGCAGCGCAGATCTGGGTAAAAAAAAACTCCTTCAACATCTTTAAATAGCGGTCCCCATTGACAGATACTGTTACACCGTTTTCTTCAAAGAAGTATGGCCCCACAATGCACCTTATTGAAACTGCGCATCACACAGTGACTCGTTCTGGGTGCAGTACCGTCTTATGGAGTATTTCTGGATTTCATTCACTCCATATACGGCAATTTTGCTTATTGACATTGCCGTTTCGATCAAAATGGGTCTCATCAGACATAAACAAGCAATTTATCAAGCTGTTGTCTTCTTCGGTCATATCAATATTAGCTTGCTCGCAATTTGAACTTTGTACGGAAACAAGTTGAAGTCCTCATGAATTATCCGTTGTAATGACCGCCTGCTAACTCCAATTTGCGCCGATAAGTTTCGAGTGGAAACGTTTGAATTTGCCTGAACTGACGATACTACAGCCGCGATTGTGTCTTGAACCCGAACATATGGATCTCGATGGTACGGTCTTCGTGCGATGCTTCTAGATTCGGCAAACATGTTTACCCGTCTCATAATGGTCAACCTACTCGAGGGAGTGCCACCAAACTCCCGCCTAAATTCCCTTTGGACGGAATTGAAGGACTGCAAAGCATGATACAGCTGTCCTATCCAAATCCTCTTTTCGGTATCCCAAGCATTCAAATTAATAAATCGATATAGTAACCTGCCACATAAAAGAAATAAGCCGATAACTCATTCAGAAAAAAAGTTATTACTTTTGGTTTTTGTATCATGCGCCACCCTGTAGAAGCCAACTTTAAGCAAGTAAAAATACCCATACAGGTACTTGTACAGGAGATAGGTACTCATATCAGTAACACAGAAATTGGTGCATACACGAGAATGCCGCAGAACCGTAACCATTTAATCCCTTCTCATGGCAATGGCTACCGTTGCAACTGTTCCCATTTTCTCTGATGTTTGTTCATTTATTTAATTTCTTCTATTTACACTTTACACAACTGCAAACGGTAAAAAAAAAAATTTAAAACGCTCGCGATGATCTATTTGACGCAGAGATGATTTAAGAGTCAATTTATTATGGGCGAGCGCATGAAGCTTCCCTTGTTTAATTTTTCGCATTTGAGGCCGCGCCCCGCTTTTTGATGGGTGGTAGAAATTTATAGCGCCACCTATAACGTGAAGGGACTATTGCTGTCGTTTTTAGTTGTTGTATACTTTACTTAGTCCATGATTTCGCCTGGAAAAAATTACACCAATTTATTAAATGCAATCTCTCGGGCTGTAACATTTTTTATTCCTTATTTTCTATTTATTTTTCTGCAGTTTCAGTAATAAAATAGGAAAAATGATAAAGTATTGGGAAATCGATTACATGTTAGAGGCGGGGAAAACTGTGCCATGTTTTGGCAATGATTTAAAGTCTGCAAAGTTACATTCAGATGTGTTGTCTCGTGTTGTAAATTCGGAACAAACAAATACCCTAGTTTATTGTGTTCAAGGCAACCAGCATGATTTGGGCACATTAATTGTGGGAGTCCTGTTTTAGAACAAGGTTATATTCGCTGTGAATGTATGTAACGTGCTGAGTTTGTGCTTTTATTAATGTGACTTCATAAATGGAAAGTTCGTGTAATTTCCAAATGTAAATGTTGTTTATCCTGTTTTATATCCAGGAGATAAGGGACGGAGTGAAAAAAAATATTTTATACATGTAATGGGTATTATATAAAACAACTTGCTGGCAATAGCGCTTCGCGCCTCACAAGTTTGGGGTAGTTTAAGGAATGCAGTTTTGGGCACCGCACGATCTTAACTGATGTGCTACCCGGAAATCCTATACGGACAGATGAAATTTCCCCCTTGGTCAACTTCGACATCCCATATGATGTATCATATCCGGGAAGGGAAGAGTGGCAAAGAGATGCAGTCACAGCAGCAAATGTTGCTATCTACACTGATCGTTATAAGACATGGGTGGGAACGGGTTTCTGGCATCTTTTCTGTTGATCCAGACTTGAAAGAGTCTTTACGACTCCCGAACACAAGCAGTGTCTTGTAATCGGTAGTCCTGGCTGTTCTAAGGGCAGAGATGCAGTGCAGAGTGCAGATGGGATCAAAGTCCGGTAGGGATATCGCCATCTACATTGACAGACAGGCGACACATAAGGCTATACTGCCCGACAAGCAGATCACCATGTACTCTGACAGCCAAGCGGCCATAATGGCCATGAAGTCAGTACTTGTCAAACCAAGGGCGGTGTTAAAGTGCAGAAAACACCTAGACGAGATATCAATCGCCAATTCAGTGACCCTATGCTGGGTACCAGGGCACAAGGACATCTCGGGCAATGAGAGTTACATATAGATCCGGGTGGTTCTAATACAGCGGACCACTGAGCTGTGTAACAGCGGCAGAGATACTTTTTGTTCTTTGCAGGTTCTCAAAATTTTGGAAATTCCAACTGTTTGAGATTATTATTATTAGTTGTATTTATCGTTTAATTTGAAGTTAATGTTTTGTAACGTCATTCTATTTGTTCATCGAATTGCAATTCTGTGACCCACTGTACTGGCCCAGAGGGAATGTGTTTGTGCAAGGTTATCACAGCAACCATCACCCTGCCATCGTGTTATGCCAAAGTCTTAAAAATGACCATCGTCTATTCTGTTGTTGTGATTTGCATATTTTGGTAGATACACATTTTCTCTGTGCACAGTAGTTTGGGAATTAAAATTAAACTCTCTTTCACTTGGAAAGAAGACTTTGCTGTAAGAACACATTTTGGTAATTGGTATCGGTAAATTATAAATACATTTATATCAAGACTCGCTGACTTTTTTTGCATTTTATTCACCCGTTGTGTTTTCCCTTTATCGAATCTGAACTACCAACAATGGACACAATGGACCCAAACTGATGTACTAAGTGAGCCATGACACCAGTCACAAGGACATGCATTTATATATCTAGTAGGTACCTATCTACCATGACATTAGATAACAGGGAGCGATTTCAGTATCAAACATTTATTTAGGTACAAGTAGTTATTATTAGCATAATCATATTCCAATTGCCGCATGTATTCCAGAATTGAATGACCTACTCAAGTGTCCAAAATCTCTTTTCCTTCCTTAATCCTTCATCATATAAAGCGAAGTTGGCATTTCCATTGCTTGGACCTACACATCAAAAAACCCAACGGATTAAAGTAAATAATTTTTAATCGGATAGAAAATGGTTGGAAACAGGTTAAGATACAACAAAATATTGGATTTTGACATAAACTAACTAAACGTTGAATGCTCAACTATCGCCTGCTTTAAAAAATCGAACGTTCTCTTTTAGCGTAACGTTAACGAAAAGGCAGTGGAAAATAATATGCATGGATAGTTCCAACGGATACACAAACAAAACTGAATGAAATTTTAAAATAAATAAAAATGTTGATTCAACTAAATAACGTCAACAATATTTTAAATCCTACGGCCAACGAATTCACAAACAAAATCATAATGTCAAAATTAGGCAAGCAATTATTATCCCAGACAATAAATTGTGTGTGGAAACAAGTGTAGACTTCTAGCTGAAAATTAACTACAATTATCCCCCTCAAACTGCAGTAGAACACCAAAACGGAAAGCAGATCGAAATATTTCCTCTATTATTTCGTCCAGCGTTCTGGGGTAAACGCTGAGCCATGCAGGTGGCAATGGTGCGATGGTAGTATATTCACTAAGTGATTGGCAGGTCGTGCGTTCGATGATGATTTTTATAAATTGAATACACACAACAAAAACTGATCTCCCTAAAGCAATTTAGGCGCCACCTGTTGAGAAAAAAAAATCCCATCGCACCAAACCTCTTTCCTATCCTTCTATTCTTTCAGTAGGTAGTACCCAAAAATAGGCAACGAATTGCTGGGAGGTACTTGCGCAACAAACTAAAAATGCCTGCGCTGTGGTTTTACCATTATAAGGGTACTGTGTCACTACAGAAAAAAGAAATCCCTTTAGTGCACACAAATTAAATTTATAAATTAATTATAAATAAATTAATTTATAAAAATTAAAATTATAAAAAAAAATAAAAAAAAAGTAATAGAAGACTATGTGTCACTTTTAACAATGCAATTAGGTACGTTATTGGACTTCGAAGGTATGATTATATGTCTAGCTATTCCAGGCGCATTATCGACATAACATTTGATAGCCTGTTACAGTTTCGTACCGTGACTTTGGTCTCACACATCCTGCGAACACGACAGCCCCCGTATCTCCATGAAAAGCTAATAATGGCTTCCTCCAAAAGATCTGGCCCCTTAATTCATTCACGATACTCTTTTCTTACATCCGAGCGTCAGTTTTTTATGAATGCTATCCGCTTATGTATTTTTTGCCGCGTTCCTTTAGACGAATTGAAAACGCCGCAAGGTTTAAAAACGAATTAATTTTTTATTTTGCCAAAACATAGTTAAACAATAATGTATTCCTTTTTAACTTGGCTCCTTCTTGTCTTGTATTATATTGTCAAATCATGTAAGTCACATTATATTGTAGCTTTTAACTGCACTCTTAGCTTATCACTTATTAATAAGATAATTTATCTTACGATGTATAGGCAACACAAAATAAATAAACAAAACATAGGGACGGGCTACAGTCCGCTTGGGCGAACTGTTGGATAACCTATTCTTTTTCCTATCCCTCATAAGTGGGCGTGACAAAAGTCTAAGTATGGTTGAATTGTTAAGAACGCTCTAAATATTTTGTTATATGTATAACATTTAAAGAATTTTATCAAAAAAAAACGAAGCTTTTGGAAAAAAAACGCTCCCTAGCTCCTAAGTATACCCGCCATTTTTCGATATGACCTCTATAAGACGGTACTGAATAGAATCATACTTTATATACCCTATTCTAAGGGTATATTAATTTTAACGCATAGTTTGTAACATACCTTAATATTGCCCGTAGACCCCTAAAAGTTACTATATTTATGATCAGCATCGATAGTAATGTCGATCTAGCCATGTCCGTCCGTCCGTCCGTCCGTCGGCAAAAATTAGGCCTTTAAACTGGACCTAGAGAGCTGAAATTTTAACCATATACTCTCTAGGGTCCCGAAATAATCAAGTTTACGAATTTTTGAAATCCGCCCACAGACACGCCCACAAACTCAAAAAAAACAAAATTTTGGAAAAAAATCGAATTTTGAGCTAGAAAGCTGAAATTTTTTATATATGATCTATGGCTCCTAAAACTGCTCGGGATAAAAAATTTCAAAATCCGCCGACTGACACGCCCACAAATAAATAAAACAATTTTTTTGAAAATCCAAAGTTTGAGCCAGGGAGCTGAAATTTATAATATATACTCTCTAGGGGACCTTTATTCTCATGTTTTAATTTTTTTTTTTAAATCCGCCTACTGACACGCCCACAATTAAATAAAACAGTTTTATTGAAACACCCAAGTTTGAGCTAGGGAGCGTTTTTTTTTTTTTATAAAATCCTTTAAATGTTATATAACAAAATATGTAGAGCGTTTTTAACAATTCAACCATACTTAGACTTTTGTCACGCCCACATATGAGGGATAGGAATAAGAATAGGGTATCCAACAGTTCGCCTAAGCGGACTGTAGCCCGTCCCTATGTTTATACCCTATTCTAGGGGTATATTAATTTTGACGCATAGTTTGTAACATACCTTAATATTGCCCGTAGACCCCTAAAAGTTACTATATTTATGATCAGCATCGATAGTAATGTCGATCTAGCCATGTCCGTCCGTCCGTCCGTCCGTCGGCAAAAATTAGGCCTTTAAACTGGACCTAGAGAGCTGAAATTTTAACCATATACTCTCTAGGGTCCCGAAATAATCAAGTTTAAGAATTTTTGAAATCCGCCCACAGACACGCCCACAATTAAATAAAATATTTTTTTTGAAAAACCAAAATTTGAGCTATGGAGCTGAAATTTTTAATATATACTCTCTAGGGGCCCTTTATGCTCATGTGTAAATATTTTCAAAATCCGCCTACTGACACGCCCACAATTATTTTTTTTTTATTTTTGAAAGTCCAAAGTTTGAGCTAGGGAGCTGAAATTTATAGTATATACTCTCTAGGTGCCCTTTATGCTCATACTTAAATTTTTTTAAATCCGCCTACTGACACGCCCACAATTAAATAAAACAATTTTATTGAAAAACCAAAGTTTGAGCTAGGGAGCGTTTTTATTTACAAAAGCTTAGTTTTTTCGATAAAATCCTTTAAATTTTTGTCACGCCCACTTATGAGATATAGGAATAAGAATAGGGTATCCAACAGTTCGCCCAAGCGGACTGTAGCCCGCCCCTATGTTTTTTTTATAATTAAGAGAAATTCGGGCTAAGGCATCAGGAATAGCTTCGATTAAATTGTCCATGTCTTCAAACACTTTACTGCCGCCTTCATACACTTTACGAGATAACCATGCCCAAACATTTTCGATTATGTTAAGTCCGGTTAATAGGGCAAAGGGCAGTCATTTTCTTTTTTATAATAAACACGCACTAAAGGGAATTGTTGTTATGCTACATAGCGCGGGCGTTAAGGAAATTAGGGTGGGAAGAAAAGGAGAGATGCCGATGCACGATGGTTTTAAATGTTTGTAGGTTATAATGTGAAGGAAAAACAATGCGTGGAAGAGTATTCCACATTCGTGTTGTACGGCTGAGGAAAGATTCTTTGAACTTCACTGTACGTCCGAACACAGACTTGAGGGTGAACTGATGAGCATTCCTTGCATAGTGGGTATTACAAATGAAATGTTCATGGGGAGGAATGCAACTGGCTATTTCGTTTGAGCACTTCTGGTGGAAATAACGATAAAATAAAGAAAGGCAGGAGACATTACGACGATGACTAAGAGAGTCAATCGATATCGCTATGTCTCTGTCGCTAATGAGTTTTATCGCGCGTTTTTCGATCCTGTCAAGTAGCTCCAAACAAGTTATTGGTGCACCGGACCAGATATGATAAATAAATTATAAATTGTAGCCAGATCAGAAAGGGTGAAATATTTCTAACAACGCTTAAGAAAGCCTAGACATTTCGCGGCGTTCTTGGCGACATCGAATATGTGGTTATTCCGACGAAGGTTGTCATTAACACCCATACCGAGAATGGAAAGTCTTTCGGTTTCAGCGATGCAAGTGCCATTCATGGATAATGGCAGTGTGTGTGGGTTTTGCTTTAAAATTTGTTCCACTACCAAGACCCAAGAAACGAATATGAGAAGCTGAGGGTAATGTCATGGCAAAAGTTCCACGCTTGTGATTGAATCCAACTTCTAAAAACTTTGGAAGTGTGGATAGGGGCATTGTCTTGTTGGAATATCCAAGATAGGGGTCCGAAAATATTTTTCACTTTTGGAAACGACCGTTCCAGCAAACATTTGTAGTTGTTTCCGTTCATTGTTGTGGACAAAAACTCCAACTCGAATGTGTGCTCCCCACACGATTGCACCTGATGTACGGCTGTGATGTCTTGCCAAAATAAGCTCCTCTTTTCATAGATCATGGAAGTAAATGTTGTAACGGGGCCGTCAAGGTTAAACTCTTTTCAGCCGAAAAGACAACGCGTTTCCATTCACCGCTCCAAGCGACATGTTTTTTTGCAAAATTCATTCGATGCTCCTTGTGTGCTTGCCTCAAAACAGGTTTCTTTTTAAGTTTTCTTCTCTGTATTACCACTTTTTCATATTATCCTTCGGGCCGTTGCTATGCTGGCTGATACTCTGCTGTTGGCCCTTATTTTAGTCACTGGTAGAGTAGAATTTGATGCAATCCCTAGAATGAATCTCGCAATGTTGTTGCTTCTGCCGTGCATCCTTTTTTATGTTTCCCATAGTGTTGTGGATCCGCAAGATAACTGTTTACAACAGTCTTACTTCTATTTAGCCTCCTTGCAATTTATCGGCCTGAGAGTCCTAACTTCTTTCTGTCTTTGCGGAACCCATTTTTTTAACTAAATAAAAACAGTTCTTTTCAACGCATTTTTAAATATTCTTAACAAAACTTTGAAAAAAAATCGCTGATGTGAACTCCTGCAACGAAATAATCGCAATGGCCTCATCCGAGTTAGTATCTTTTTATTCGCTTTTCAAGTAGTTCATTGTTTGATCTCGACTCTTTAATTATATGACCTACTGTTGGGAAAATATGTACCTGTTCACAGGTAGTACAAGTTTCCGGGTATAAAATTTCCAACAGGTATAAAGACTGAAAATCGATTGAAAAATGTATGGCCTCATCCTTGTGATCGCCAGTGTACTATCGCAAATACGTCTGTAACAGTGTGTGCATGGAGTCAATCGTGTTTATTTTATTTGTTGATTGCAAATCACCTTTCGACCAGAGCACCTATTCGGTAAGAGTATCCCTGCCTTTCAACTTCACCGATGTTTTGAGATCAAAACTCACAATCGAAACGAAAAAGACCAAATTGATTTTTATCAAATGTCTTAACACTTCAACACCAACTGCATCCTGACTTAGGCAAAAGCTTTCCTGCTTTTGGTTTTATTTAATATTTTTTCCACTCCTGCGGAGATTATTTAATCCCCACGCAAAAATTAAAATTTTGTTGTTTGCTGTTGAAATAAAAGAACGAGAATGAAGAGTGTGCTGCTGTGCCTCAGGGAAAAATAGCACACCCTCTTTATTTTGCGTCAACCAGCAGTCTTAACATCGGAAGATAAATATCCAGGAGTTGACACTGCACAGGCACGAATGTCTTCTCTTGTAAGAGGTTCCAGGATGACTTGAATAACGTCCTTCGCTTTCGCTTTCGTATGATGATGAAAAGGCCAAATGCTAAGAAGAACCATAAAGGATTTGATTCATAAGTTCCGCAATGAATGGCAAGTCTCCTTAATGCGACTACGTTGGTATGTATTTCGATACAAGTGACAGTTTTCGCCAAATGTGAGGGGTGAAGAATATTTTAAGGGTAATAAATATTGTACTAGACATTCCATTCGCCTGCGGGTCTGTTTTGACGTCGAGGGGGTTGTCGAATGGGCGAATTCCAATCTTATTGCCTGTGGTGCGGTGAAATGCGAAATGCTTAACTGCGATGTGTATGGCTGGGTGGGGTTATAATATTTTAATTGATTTTACTAAAGGGTTCCAAGGATCGTGCATTTTTTTCTATTTCAATGAATTCATGTTTCAATTAAAAAGTTCATTCTAATTTTCTTTCAAATTTCTACATGGAAAATTAAGTATAAATTTGTTTGTTTCCTTTATTTTTTCCTTGGCTCGATAAACTCTTTGAACATTGATGGATTTATATCCTTTAATTTCTCGATTACCTTGGGGTGAGCTGTTTTGCACGTTATCTTGAATCAATAAGAAGAAGGATACGAATTCGGAAATGCTGGTGAATTTATTCTATTATTATTTTGTTTATTTTTACGGATTGGCATAACATTTACCTTCTTCATTTCGTGAATTGCTTTGGGGTTCTTTTAAGTTCCCGTTGATGTTGTTGATTGGTTTATTGTTCTCAGGTTTATTTATAGTGTTCTCATTTCGAGGAAATGAACTCCTATTAATGGATGTAGCCTCAATTATATAGCTTTTTTGGTTATTTGGTTTGTTGAAAGTTTTATCGCCAATGTCATTTGAGATCACTCCAAAACTGAAGACGGTTTCTAACTCAATAAAAATGTCGTAAAAATTCTACTTATCACACAGCCCAGTCCAAACTCTTAGACCTAAAAACATCAAATTTGGTGCGCAAGTTTTTTTTTATAATTAACACGGACTAAATGGATTTTTACTATCCTTATAATGTAGATACGTCTATAGCATTAAGGTTATGGATGTAATGATGACAGAGGAGAAATCGATGCACGTTGGTTTTAAATGTTTGTAATTTATAATGGGTAGGAAACACAGAGCGGGGAAGAGCATTCCACATTCATGTTGTTCGGCCAAGAAAGTATTCTTTGAATTTCCGTCTACGTCGGAAAAAATGCTTAAGAATGAACTGATGCGAATTTCTAGCATATCTCGATCGCCAATAAGTTTTATCGTGCGTATTTGTATTCTGTCGAGTAGCTCCAAATATGTGATTAAGGCAGAGGCCTAGATATGAGCGTTTTATACATATACATTTCAGCCAGATCAGAAGGGGTAAAATATTTCTTGTACCGCTTAAGGATACTTAGCCATTTCGCAGCGTTCTTTGCGACATCGAATATGTGGTCATTCTAACGGAGGTTGGCATTAGAACACATACAGAGAACGGTAAGTCGTTCTGTTTCAACGATACAAGTGCCATTCGTGCATAATGGCAAGGTATTAGGATTTTGCATCAATAACAGAAGACAGCATTGCGTTTTGGAAGCATTGAAGTCCAAGAAACGAATATGAGAAGCTGATGGCACTGTCATCAGCGAAGGAACGGATTATATTAGAAGAAGGAACAGACAGGAGATTATTTATAAAAATGAGAAAGAGGGCCGGGGACAAATCGGAGCCTTGCAGAACACCTCCATTTATTTGGTGAGTTGCAGACTTGCAGAACCGTCCAATACAACTCGAATTGAACAACTTGAAAGGTAGAAGAGAAGAAGAGTATAATCTATTCCAAATGCACGAATTTTCGACAAGAGAGCTTGATGGCAAACTCTGCCTTTGAAATATCAAGAGCAACGATCTTACTTTCACCACCATATGGTTAAGAGATTGGTTCCACTTTTCATTTAGATATGCCGTCAAATCAGCGGTAGACCTGCTTGCGCTAAACAAATGCCTCCGGGGGGATAAAGCCAGGACATTTCATTGGGGCAGTAAGCCCGAAAGATCAGGCTATTATCGCTGGCCATCACCCTTGCAACGTGCCTTCGAGTCACCTTAATGAGGAAATTGTGAATCCTATTTAACTGAGCCCCATCGTATAAGACCTTGTTGGAATAGTGTTTTATATAGTTTGATTCAGGTGTTCAGAGCAACCGCAGAAATGCCCTTAGACATTGTCTCTCCAAAGTCCGAATATTTTCCATATAACTGGGATCTATATTTAACCAAAATGGACAACCATAAGCGATGATCGGACTTATAAGGGCCACGTAGCAAATGACCTTGACTCTGGAGGACTGCTATGAAACACACTCCTTGTCAGAGCATAAGCCTACTTGACCCCAGCAAGACAAGCAACTACATGTTTATCGAAATACAGAAACTGGTCAATCCAGATACCCAGATATCTAACTAAGCTTCTCGTCGCCAATGGCTATCCATTTTGCCCAATAATGACCAATTTCTTCCAGTTGTTTCTGGTATCCCTAGAGGCCGCAGTCAATGTTGTTCTGAACAAGATTGTTTCCGTCTTCTGAAAGTTGATTTTCAACTTCCGGTTCGCAATATCCCTTAATTTAATCGAAGTCACGATGCAAAAGAACGTTAATGACCTCGATTTTAGGACCTGATCTGTATGCCACCAAATCGTCGGCGTAAGCTATAGCATGTCTGAGTAAACCTACAAGAAGTGGACGGCTGGAGTTACAGCGCTGTTTCACGGTTCGCCACAACCGATCATCAGACTCCTTCTGTGGAGCTGGTCTGTCTTTTTCCTTCATTTTATCCCATAGAAAGAAAAAACCAGAATGAATAACATAATATACTTACAGGAGCAAGTCTGTCCAAGAAAATCAAAATAAAAACTGGATGAACTGAAACTCGTGGCTTCAATGGCACAGTGCATGAGTGCTTGCCTGAGAAGACGCTGGTCTAGATTCGAATCCCAGTGGAAGAAATGGATTTTCGGCATAAAATGAAGGACAAATACCGACCAGCACCATAGAAGGAGTCTGATGATCGGTTGTGGCGAACCGTGAAACAGCGGTGTAACTTCAGCCGTCCACTTCACGTGGTAACGAATGTAAGGTTATTCATTCAAAACAACACAAAGGAAATTGACGGAAAACAAAAATTAAAAACCACGAAAAATTGTGTGTATCACATAAAAAACCAATTAAAATCGTAAACCCACAAGATCACTCGTGTAAATGTTAAACTGGATCGGAGAATTAACCGCCCCCCGCTGTATACCGTTTTTAATGTCAAGTTGCCATATTTGACAACTAACTTCTTTCCCAGAAGCATATTATAAATTATATATAGCAAAGGTTTGCGATTCCTCCGCCTGGTCAACTTGTAGAAAAGTCCCTCTAACCATACGGTGTCGAAAACTCTTTCAAAATCAATTAGACAAGCACCCGAGCATTGGTTATTGCATTTATTCTACTGAATGTCGGAAAACTATTTCGACGCGGTATGAATAGTGTCATGCCCTGACCTGAAATCAAACTGGTTGTCCAGAATTATTTTATTGTCCTTGACCCACTTCAACAGGGCTCTACTGACAACTTTTTCAAAGAAATAATAAAATAAATATATATTAGGCATTAACTGTCCATACAGTGACTTAAACCTAGCTTCTACAACCACTTGCTTGTGCGAAGTGGGAGGGACCTGCAATTTTAAGCTGAATAAGAACGGCAAATTTGAGAAGCTTCTCATGACAATCGATGCTCTTGGATGTTTGTCAGACGTTCGCAGGAAGTGGGGCAGTGGGAAAAACTGTAGATGTTAATTGTTATTTGTCCCCGGCGCGATTTGAACCGGGGACCTTTCGATTATTAGTTCGACACACTAACCATTGACCCACTGCCCCAATGTGGACCTTACAAATATTCCGAAGCAGACTATTTGACCGGAGGTTGGCAGGGTTCGTTCTATCTTAACCCTTTTTCGGGATTGGGTGTACCACAGCTACCGTCAAATGCGCCGGATAATAAGCATTATGCAGCGCGTTAAACAGCGTGGTGAAAATATCTACAGCCTCTAGAGGAAGATATCTCAATACGACGTTTGGGACACTATCCACCCCCGCCGCCTTTAAATTCTTTAGTGACTCGAAGATGCACAGAAGGTCATCCCTCGACACGACCAAGTGCGATGCATCTCGGCCATTTGCGGCAGCTGCATTAGCATGGTTTTCATTATTGAATGCGGTGAATCCGTTGTGCTCAGCTAATTCTCAAGTTCGGCGGGCAGATAGAAGTGGCTCACCAGAGCCCTATTCTCAATGTCGTGGTTACGGCGAACGATACACGGCCTCGAAACAAGCGTCCAGCAAATCCACTCTCTCCTGTGGGTCCTCGACCATGAAAAAATCGTCGTTTGAAGCGACACTTTCTGGACTTATTCCAGCAGTCAGTACTGTCTGTCTGTTCTCTGCTGTCTGGGAGATTCGAACACAAGGAATATCATTCGGATCCTTCCTCCTAAACAACTTATTTATCTGTGATGGCATTCATCTGAATTCAGCCGAGGGTGTTTGTAAAACTAATTACAGAATGTATCCATCCTCTCGATTGAAAATTAATGTTTTTTTAATGAAATTTCATGCGTTTCACAGAAAACATTCTATGAGTAAATATGTTTTCCTTAGTAGAAATAACAATACACAGGACTATTAGAATCTGAAGATCTCCTTCAGTCTTAAATAATTGTTTATTCAGTGAAGACATGTGTAACAAAAAAAAAATGTGTCCCGAATATACCACGACTGGACACGACACGTACATAAATCCCACCGGCTGCCATTACTAATGACATATTAATTACAATGGCTTCCATAGTTAGGTTCCACTTGTCAACTTCCCCATTTTTGTTCTCCGCGCCATCAATAATACGAGTATATAGGAAATTATTTTTTTCTAGACAAAGCTCCTTTTTCTCTGGCCCATATTCCTTTGTTTTTGTAGGTCTCCCTTTTCTTTAATCTGCTTTCGAAATTCATTAAGTAAGTTGACGTCGTTAAGTACCCTCAGTGCGTACGAATACATAAAATGGAAACACGAGTACGTACGAGTATACACATAAGCTCTCAAAGAGCAACTGTTGCAGCACTAATAGAAACTGTCCTTAATTACTACACGTAGATTGGAAAAGTATCTTAATGCCAGGACAACAGATGGTAAACTATATAACAGGTTGAGATACATACGCACCAATTGCTTTGTTTTCATTTTACTGTACTACATAATAAAATAGGAAAATAGTTTGGTTTGCATTGCAAAAAAGGAACGAATCATGTTCAGTAAAATTTTAAAAATTATATTCCCATCCTCTTGAAACATGAACTGAACATCATTCATGTATGAAAATTCACAGGCAGTCGAAAAAACAAGGGGAGAGCTTTTTGTATTTCATTATAATATGCGTTCGTTTGTTTGTTTGTTTTTTCAATCCCAACTCTACATCATTACGAGTAGATTTGTTTGTATGACTGAAAAATGCCAGAACAGATGTATAAAATAAAGTTACTGGTAACGCGTAACTTCGACATAATTTCACAGAGCAAAAAGGGGAATAACACACAAACCAACCCAATTTCACCTGAACATATGTGAAAAAGAGTTCAACATCCTGTCGATACTAATGTAGCGAGAATGTGGTGCGAAGTTTAATGGGGTTTTTTTCCTGAACCCTGTTGTACTTGTACGACTGAGTATAAACAATTTTTACCTTACAGCTCTGTGGTAACATACGTTTTCAAATAAGCCAGGTGGTCTTTAAAGGAAAAACATTTTTCGGTATAAGAGAGAGTTAACTTCTCTTTTTTTTAATCAATAAACGAGGAATGTATGCTATTCTGCGTTTTTGTTATGAGAAGAAAATACAACGAAACACCAGAGGTTGCACGTAATTTAAATTTTTAATGACCTTTTGGAGTGGTAGGTACTCGTAGTTAAAATCACCATTCGTATTTATTATGCTTGGTTGGAATTTGCACCGTGAGATGGGAATAAAAGCTGAAATATATAATAATGAAATGTGAAAGGCAGCGGTGAATCGCTTGAGTGGATTAAAATAGTATTGTTTTCGGAATTCAATTCGTTATAATAAATGCGTATCGCTGCAGTATCTGTATTTAATTATTTACGACAATTTATAGTAAAATGTACGATGTAAACTGAAAACAACATTAAGATTAATTATTTGGACGTATGTAGGTATCTATGTGATAGGACTTTTCTCTTGGAGTAAACCATTTAAGGGAGCAATGCCCAAATTGTAAAAATAACGAAAGCACTGGTCTAACATAGGTACGTGGATAATTAAGGTGGCGCTACAGTCCGCGGTTGCAAGAACTCTCGAGCCATATCCTTGCTGAATGCCGCATATAAGATGCTATCCAACATATTGTGTGACCGTCTTAAGCCGTTTTGCAACACACCAATCGGTACGGTACCAGTGTGGTTTCCGGTCAGGCAGATCGACAATAGACCAAATTTCCCCAGGCATATCCTGGAAAACCAACGAATTTTAAGTCGCCATCTTTTCATCGACTTTAAAGCGGCATATGATAGCATTCATCGTCAGGAGCTCTATATGGCGGTGGCCGAATATGAAATTGATCCAGCTGACACTTGAAAGCACGCGGTGCAACCCGCAGTTTGGACGCAGCTCTTCCGAATTCTTCCAAACTTGCACCAGATTTCGCAAGATCATGTGACTTCTTCCACCTTGTTCGGAGACAAAAAAAGTGCGTTAGGGCAGGTGTCAACACGGAAGGCACTATCTTCAATGCGGATGATATCGACATCATCGGCCCTTCCCAGTGTACCGTTTTAGAGGCTTTTTCGGCGATTGAAAAAATGCAAAATTGGCTGGTCTTGAAACAAATGAGGACAAGACGTATTACATGCTATCACCAAACAAACAAACATTTGTCTACCGCCTAGGACAAAAAGTAACTGTTCAGAGCAATAACTTCGAGGCATTTAAGGAGTTCATCTACCTTGGAGCAAACATCAACCCAACTAATGGCACCTTAATTTTAATTTTGGTGGGGGCGTACGCCCCATTTATTTAGCTTAACCCTCTGCGACTGACGTGCGCTAATTTTCACAATTCAACTGACGTGGTAGTACACCAGACACCATTTGGGCAGCTTGTATTTTCAAAATTATTTTTATATTCTCACTTTTTGTTATTATAATTTAAAGCTAAGAGTGTCCACTATTTTTTTAAATTACTAATATATAAAATTAAAAATTCATATAAAGTTGAACAGCATTTATTGAAGACATAAATAATTTTTAGGAAAAATTAAACATACAGAAAGGGTTAAAAAAAATCAAACGTAAATATTTTCTTCATTTACTTACACATTTATAAAAGTTTACACTTATGGTAATCCGACTTAAAAAAAAAACCATTCATTGGTTCAATTAAAGGATTTGTAACCTCAAAATCACAATTTTTTTTGGCAGTCTTCACAATGTGGCTTAGAGCATTGAAGACAAATTGACTTCAAACAATCACAGCAACAATGGTTCAAGACCAATTTAGGTCCATTGTGATACCACGTATGTATTATCTACCTCAACTTCGTAGATGGGACTGGCCAACGACACGCGGTTGTTCTCAAACGGTCCCCCATCTACGTACTAACCGCGCCCAACGTCGTTTAATTGCGGTGATCTGACAAGAACCGATTTACTCGGCGTGGTATGGTCGTTGGTTATCACAGCAACAATACCTAGTTAATCTTTTAAGTTTTGTTAGACAAATAGAGCATAGTTTTCTTCCACTTGGTGGAATCGATTCAGTTCTTGGAGGTGGAGGAGGAACATCTTTACCCATCTTGATGCATATTTTCAGTGGCGGTTACATGCGGTATTTCTTCAATTGGTTCTTGATAATCTTCTTCGCCTGAAACTACGTCGGCTTCCAAGAATTCGGTTGCTGGCTGAAAATTTGGGTCATCATCTTCATCGTCAAAATCGCTGAACTCGTGATCGTTTCCTTCGTCCAATCAGTCTTCTATTAGCTGGTCGTGACTTATAAAGGATCTAGTCGACGTTCTTTTAGATCTATAAGACCCTTCGTTGGTATTTGAGTGAGCCATCTAAGAAACAAACAACAAATTGCAGCTAACAAAACAATTTTACTGACATGCTTAGGAGACACTATGAAAATATAACTATTACACTGAGGTGGTTGTTTATCAGACGCATACCTTAACACTGACGTGGTTGACTTGTGGACACTCTCCTTCGCACAACAATGCATGAGAACACCACGACCGCTCGCATTACACTAACGCACGCTTGAGCATACAACAGAAAGGTACTGACAGCGCGAGAGTCAACATTTGAAAAATAACGACACAACACAAGTTTTTCCATTTTCTGGTGTCTGTCATACTACCACTTCAGTCGCAGAGGGTTAATCCAAGCTTTATGTCTTAAAAACTATTTTGTAAGTAAGACTAAGACTTATAGCTAGGCCTTAAAACTAATACTTAAAACTATTTAGGTGGTTAGTAAGGGGTGGAGGAGGGCAGATTTGATGGAGGGGGTGCAGCGATTAAAATCAAAGAGAATGTGGTTAGAATTGACCTTCTGCAACACACGGGATATCGGCTTGTTCAAGCCGTACTACGAGCGACGGGTGGGAAAGTAGAAAAGGGGAGGGGATCTTAAATTGCGAGGGTTGGTGTTAAAGGCAATATAATTTAAAAGATAGGAACAATCAATGGAGCCAGTGAGAAGACGATGTATAAGCAGAATGTCAGCTAAATCTCTTCTTTTTTCAAGGGTCTGAAGGTTTTTTAAATTAAGGCGTTCGTGATATGGTGGTAGGATAAGGTGATTATTCTACGTTAGCCCACGAAGAGCAAAACGGAGAAATCTACGTTGAATGCTTTCGATTCTATTAATGTGGACCTGGTAATATGGCGCCCACGCTTGGCTAGGGGACCCCAAAATAGGGCGGACGTAGATAATGCAAAGGAAATTTAGTGGAGAACCGACGGAGAATTACTTTAGCAAACCGCTGCTACTTCGGCTTGGCAAGACACATGTGTTCAAAACTCCTCACTCCAAAGCCAAAATGTGTGCGCTATCGCATCTTGAGCCTACCAGTCCTGCTCTATGTTGCCAAGTGCTGGACAGTAAGTAGGAGAGGGGAGCTAATATTAGGTGCTTTTAAAAGAAAAAAAAATCCGTCGGATATTTGGTCCTGTGTACGAATATGTGCACAAACAGCAAAATCACGTCGACAACATTGGCTCAGCCACATTGAGCGAATAGACAATATAGCTCCAGCCAAAAGGATTTTCGACTCCTGGCCCCCAGGTTCCAGAAGGCAAGGAAGACAGAACCTCCGCTTTAAAGACCAAGCCATCGCGGATGGTGTGGACAACTGGAAGCAGAGTTCCCGGGATCGCAGAGGATGGAAGGCTGCAGTGTCCAGGCAGAGACTCTTCACGGGTAGGGAGCCCGTTAAGTAAGTTTAACAGCCGCCGGTTAACTCCAAAAGACGAGATTAACATTTGTGGTGGTGCAGGATCATTAGTGGATTACCATACAAACACGTCCAATCCATTCACATGTTGTTCTCGTTATGATACGATTCCAAGTTAATTCACGATTCTGTAATGAGTGTGAGTTATTCTTCCGTTTGCAATAAATCGCCAAACAAGTGAAGCCCTTCATTTTCAGTACACTGAGTAACTCGATTTCGAAAGTTGTGGTAGAATCTTTTGAGCATAGCGGTGGGTATGTCGGCTATTGCCTATCCAATGTTCTCCTACCAGCGGGCTAGGGTTCTAAGATGATCGGTGTAAATAATGGATTTAAGATATCTCCACAAAATGTAGTTATAAGGGTCTAGGGGCGCCCCGTGCACGGAAGGACGCCCCTCAAGGAGTTTAAGCTCCTATGGAGGTTTTCCAGCAAAACACACATTGCAATTCGCATACTGGTGTCATGGCCTCATCTTGCTGAAATCATACACTACCGGTTACCATAGGAGAGGATTATCGATTTTCACATGAGAGAATGCTTAACAAATAGCATGCCTCTACACCCATGTCAGTATGCATATTGAAAAGCAAATCAATGGAAGGCACTCTGCTGAAACTTACAACATAGATCAAAAACGACTACCGGTGCAAAGAAATCGTACTATGCGCCTTTATGGACGTAGAGAATGCTTTTGGCAATACTGCATATGATTCCATATCATATGCTTTGCATTACAAATGCATAGACAAACCCACTATAAAATTGATCAAAGCGATGCTAGAAAGTCGTAGAATAACTGCTTCGTCTGGACGGACTTCAGTATCCTAGGGTCACTGGTCATTAATAACCTGCTCCCTAGATTGACAACTGACGCTGGGTAAAGTTACTTCCCGACCAACAACTTCGCCTTCGCATGAAACTATCCCGTAACTCGGCCATCCACACCACCCTTAAAGGCGCCCTGTTCAAATCAACAAGTTTCGTTGCCACATTAAAAAAATGTAAAAATAAATAAATAAAGCAAATCATATACAGGGGATTTGCTTTATTTATTTATTTTTACATTTTTTTAATTAACCTTATAAAATGCGGCAAAAATAATAACAAAAATACTTGTGCATTATAATAACTGCCACGTAATGCGTAATGACAATTTTAGAAATTATATTTGCAATTACCCAGTAGTTGACATGTAATAGAACTAAAATTTCAGGTAAATTACACTGCCGATCAATCAAATAGACTCAAAGACCTAAACATAAAATAAATGACAAAATCTTTCAAGAACTTAGTGTTAAATCATATTTTAATTTTTATAATACTTAATTAGTAGTGTGTGTCTGTGTTGCCACCTTTATTTGAAATCACTTCATACTCGTAAATTCGGTGAGGCATTGAATCGTAAAGGGACTTTAAAAGATCCATTGAGACTTCGCTCCGGCACTCTTAATGGAATTTTTTAATGATTCGATATTTTCAAATTGCCTGCCCGATTGATAGACCTTACGCGACAGCCATCCCCACACGTTCTCGATGATATTGAGGTCAGGAGAGTACGGATGCCACTCCATCAAGGTTACATTTTAGTCCTTCATCCGCTTATTTATAGCTCGAGCGGTATGTATTGGGGCATTATCATGTTGAAATGCCCAAGGCTTTTTTTAGCAGCTCCTTGTAGCGTATGGCATTCATCTTAGATGAAACAAATTGGAGTTCAAATGCCCCATAGTAGAAGATGGCACCCCACACCATTATACACAGCTCGCGACTATGGTTACGGCTTAAATAGTCTTCTTCCTTTCTTATGTCATGGAAGTAGTAGTTGAAGCCGTCTGGTCCATCCAACTTAAAGCGTTTTCCATCAGAAACAACGATTTGGTACCACTCTCTATTCCGTGTCATGTGACTATGAGCAAAAGTAGATCCACCTTTTTCCGAAAAATAAATCTACTGCCTTTAAATAAAATCTACTGCACTTTTGGTCTTACGAAAAAAAATCATGCAATATGTATGTAAATGTAATCCACAAAATATTATTTTATTTCTATCACTGAATGCAGTCATTCACATTCTTCCTGATGAAATCCACCTATTACCTAATTATAATGTTCATACCGCTTTCGGATATCGGCTATATTTTGATGGCAAGTGACAAGAGTATATCCATATACCGTGTGTTTCTTTATTCATTCGGAATATTCGGAATATTCCGAGTGAGCCATTTACGTTTCTTTATTCAATGAAATATTCCGGATAATCCATTTCGGTGTTTCTTTATTCATTCTGGAATAAATGGAATTCATTCTTTTTATTCCTAGACAAAGGTGGAATAAAAAGAATATTCCCTCGTTTGACAGATGCACTTGATCAAAAAAAAATAGAAGCAACAGCAAACAATCAAATGGGTAAGCATGTATTGCAAATTTGTTGTCTTTTTTATATTTTTATGTGTGTTGTTTTAAGTTAATTATTTTTGATTATATATTTTTAATTTCCTTCTAGAATCAAATACAATGGTCTTCTGTGAACATGAAATGCCTGTGAAATTTGAAATAGATGTTTGTGAATTGTGACAAAACGATTTCATGAGCAGTGTTGCCACTTATGCTACATAAAAAGGTGCATGTTTTTTGAACTTGTACTAAATCCTTACTCGAAAGGACAACATATTTAATGTTTTACTTTTTTCCTTCGATTCAACATATTTAACATAATAACAACAGGAGAATATAATGTTATTCATAAAAATAATAACAATATCTTAGTTATAAAAAATATATTATGCCTTTTATGAGCGAAAGTTGTATATTACTGTATTGGGTACTTCGTTAAGAAACGCAGCTGTGGAGACTTAAATAGGGACAAGTCATTTTCCGCTATGTATTGTTTTAGTTGTCGAAAATATTGATAGCTTTAAAATGTTCAGTCAATCACAAATTCGTCACTGACAAATAAATTTAGAGAATTCATTCGCTGTTTTTGTTTGTAAAAACATTTTTAAAACGAAATGTCGTGAGTAGAATTGCTTTTTGGAAAAATAAAATAATATGTATTGAATAAATACAATTACTAGAACTTCAGTTCCATAAATTTTATGAACAAAAAGTAGTCACAAAATGCATGAGCTTAAACAAAACAACTAACAACAAAATTAAAATTAAATTTTGACTTAGCAAAACAAAAAAACCAGAGATGATCCTTTGATTTCACCTAAATATACACTTTATTAACAATCCCAATAATTTTTCATACAATTTCTGCAAATTACTGAAATTTTATGCTTTAATTTTTTCTTGACGTTTAAGAAAGAAATTCGGCACTTCAGAAAGAGATAGCTTTACGAAATGCTCTATTGCTTGTCAGTGTTCAGAATGGATGAATAATTTGTTTAGATGACATTCATAGTACCAAAATGTTAATCGATTAATAAATGTTGTCGTTTATCAATAATTGAATTTTGACAACTATAATAAGGTTGCAAGATTTCCGCTTAGAAAAAGTTTAATGTAATTTGTATTACTTGTTTTTGTGAACTGAAATTATATTTTCGTAATGTTTCTCATATTTGTATTATTGTGTATGTTTTTATTTTAGTGCTTTAGTGGAGTATTACCCCACATGTGAGTTCAGTAATAGACAACATATATTAATTGTAAGTACTAAATGTTGTACTTATTCTTGAATTAAGTGGCAACGCTGGTCAAGAGACAAATGGCTGTCATTCTATTCGGTCCATTGTTGTTTCTTTATTCATTCCATTCTGGATATTCTGGATACAAAATTTAAAAATTCTGTCTTTTCTATTCCCTATCCGCAAAAAATAAAGAAACCCAGCCATAATGAGTAGGGATACTCTCTCTACATATACATTTCCTACTACTACAAAGCAAAATCCAGAAAAAAGCCTACTGCATGTGGAAGCAAGTCAAAAGAATGTGTTTTAACCCATATGGAACGACCGCTGTGGAAAAAACGGTACACAATATATTTTGCCGGTACCACTTCATGCAGCGTGCTTCGTAAGACGAATGTGGAATTGTGGGTTTTTTTCACAATGCTTTTTTAAAGGCGTATCGACTTGATCCTCGTTGTGTGTATCTTTTCACTACGTGCAGTGCTACCTGCTTTGCTTTTTTTTAAATGGTTTATGGCTGGTTTTTCTGATTATTTTTTTACTGATTGCACATTATTATGAACCTCTACAATAACCCTTCAGTCAAAAATATGAAAATAAATGCTTCTTCTTTGCTTCGATTTCGCTAAAAATAATGCAATCCGGTAACAATATTTTTGATTTGACTCATTAGTTGCTAGTTTTTTTGGTGGTTGGTCACACTGGTTTTGCAATAAGGTTGGGTAGACAGTGCTTAGGTTTTTTTCAAAATGTATTTTCAAAGGCGTATTGACTTGAATTCTTGTCAGCCGTGCGAAACAAGTGAAGAAAACACAATACGGGGTGACGCGTATTAGTTCTCAGAGCAAACAAATAAGAATGTACGTGTTTTGTAAAAGATAAAGCTCAACTGTTTTTTAATTTAAAAATATTGTAAGAAAAAATGGGAAAACATACTTTAAAGTGTTTGGCCTGCTGTCGAGAGGAGAAGCAAATTGTCTGGAAAATGATTTCGCGGTTTTACGCAACCGAGGAGGAAATAACAACTTACTGACTCCATTTCAATTCATTTGTTCATTTAAAAGACCATTTTAGCAGCAAAGTACATGTAGGATATAACCCATTGAAACTGCAAGCCAACTGTGAATTTAGAGCTTCTCGACGTTGAAATGCAGTGACAATCAGCCAAAAAGAAGGACATTGTGAAAAACATTTGTAAAACCGAATCTGACAATAAAACTGTTGATTTCGGTGGCGAAAATGCGTTTTATTATTTTGCAGGCTACATTTAAAAAAAAAAACAGTCATAAACACAAGCTTAAATTAAGTCAGAAACCTAATGTTTCCTCCATATTGACAGGCCCTTATCAGGATTTTTTAGATGCGATAGAGAGCCTGGAGCAACAATTTATTTCTCGTTTTCCCAATTTGTAGGTTAGGTTAGGTTTAGGTGGCTGTCGGCAAAAGCCGACACACTTAGACCAATTTAGGTCCATTGTGATACCACGTATAATTATCTACCTCAACTCTGTAGATGGGACTGGCCAACGACACGCGGTGTTCTCAAACGGTCCCCCATCTACGTACTAACCGCGCCCAACGTCGTTTAATTTCGGTGATCTGACGAGAACCGATTAACTCGACGTGGTATGGTCGTTGGTCCCAATTTGTACTTTTGTAGTAATTTTGAAATGAAAATGTATAATGAATATAAATGAATTTGATTTATTTTGCTGTAAAAATCAAAACGAAAAATTATTAGAAATTAGAAAAAAATTTATGGCTGATATGAATATTTATATGAATTTCTGTTTTGTTCTGTTTTTGTTATGTTTTAAAGAAAACACAATGTTTATTTTATTATTTTAAATTATTTTTGTGTTTTTATATGTTATGTCTTATTTATATTTTAAAAACATAAAAATCTACTGCGAAACAGTTGAATCTCCTGCGAATTTTTTTCAAATCTACTGCGGAAATTGTTTCAATAAGTCCCATCCCTGACGGTAAGCGGTATTTTATTTTTAATTTTATTCTCTTTATATGTTTTGGTTTGCAAATCTCTCGCCGTACGGTAGCTTTGCATTTACTCCCAAGTTCAGTCGAATTTTAGCTGCAGCGCACTTTGAGTTTGAGGCTTCTCGGAGAATTATTTTCTCTTCGCAAGCCGTAAGTGCTGTCCTTGCGGGTTTTTTCGTATTTTTTCCATAATTAAATGGATTTCTCAGAAAATGACTGACAAAAGTCTGACTTCTAGAGATTTTTTCTGCTATCTGCCTGGTTGTAAGATTGCTGTCTCGATATTCTAATATTTTGCCTTTTTCCTCCAAAGCTAGTGCTGCACCACGAACCATTTCGTGTTCACTTAATTAAAAATTACGAGAGGCACCAAAATTCACCTTTTTACTTGCACAGCTAATCGGAAACTAAAATAACAGCCTCTGAGTCTGTTGTGGTGATCGCCTAAAAAGCAATTTTTTGCAAAATGGAAATAGATCATAACCGTACAATTTTCGCAGCCAACTATTATCTCTTAAACTTGTCTAGTATTCCACTTTGAAAAACCAACAAAGGTTATGGTGGTAGCTTTCTGCAACTTAAACTCTAAAAGTCAGAACATGTTGAGTCTATTTGATTGATCGGCAGTGTATATTATAAGATTTTCAATTACCCAATTCTAGAAACAATTATAATTGTGTATGCAATTAAAACAAACATCGTCAACAAGTCTTTAAAGTGAATGTTACATTAAAATTTTAAAAATTACATCATTGCTTCGCGGTACCTATTGAAAAATGTTTTCAATCGATAACTAGACATGTGCAATTTCGATAACATTTTATCTTTAAAACTTACGACTTACTTTTGCAGAGCAATCTGCTGATCTGTTACAAAGAATTACATGCATTCTTATACGAGTATCTTTGCAAATAAACAACTCCGTGTGGAATGGGAGTTTATTTATTTGATTACAACTATCAGTCTCCTGCGATCACGATTTCCATTGAAGCACATAATCGGACCAACATCAGCATCCACCAGCAGCAGCGTTAAATAATTACGTTCGATTAAAAGCACGCACCCACATGTCCAGCATCTACCACACGTACGTTCTATGCGCACTGGGTCCATTCCGCAGCACTTGTACAGTATCGATGCGATATTTTCTTTCATTCGAACTAGTGGCCACCTAACCGACCCCCCAATCCAATTTTATTTAACACTCTGCTGACGTCATATGGACAAGAATTCGGTCATGCATGGCATGTTGGAAATATTTGCGTATGTGTGTATATGTGCATGGAAAAATGGGATGAAAAGAAGAAATAAGCTCGGGAAAGGTTGGCTGAAATGTGAATGACTCCTCCTCACGTAAACTGTCGGTCGTCCACCCTCACCCGCATATCATAAGAATCAGTCGCGATTGCATGACGTGAAAGGTCTAATCTAAACCTAAAGGAAATACCTAAATACCTATTCAGCAATTTCATTTAAAACCTAATGTGTGTGCGGGATCAGGAACATATCTGAGCTATTTCAATGGACAGCGGCGAGTAGTTGGAACTGGCAATATAAAATAAGAACTTAACGTTGTTGCTGGCATTTCCCTTTTTATTTAACGCGAGTGGGAGGTGACTCACACTTGCATGAAGTGGATGCAGGACATACAGCCTTACGAGGGAAGGGGCTGCACACAGGACGACACATTAATTGGGACTTAGGTAACGAGTCGGTAATCGAATGGATGCTTGCTCTGCAGTGGGTAACATGTGCGAGTGTTGTGTTCAACCATGTGGGAAAATTGAATAATTGATTGGCATTGGCACCTAACAGGCTTTTATACTTTGTTGTAGCAGTTAATTTCAAAACGGGATAGCTACCAACAACTGGAATAAAATGAGTTTTATACGCCTGTGGTTAGGTTAGTATTGTTGCTGGGCTCAGTGTGTGTTAATGGTTCTCTCGATTGGCGATAGGTTGACTGTAAGGATGTGGATCGCTGTAAAATACTCGAAGTAGGGTTCAATTAAGTGATTTCACCTAATGTGCATGAGCAGCAGTAAATTGCTAGTGTTTGGCAGCTGCGCTGTATGCTTTGTCCTGCATTAAACCGTTGGAGAATTTAATGTGTAAATTCAGTAACGCATCACTAGCATCATGATGCTCATGATGCTTTGCAAAATGTTCATTAACGCAACTATTGGCATCACTTTCAACGTCAAGTGTTCATTATTGCAAAGTTGATCAAACTGATGCGCAAACATAACGAAAAAAAGCATCACAGAAATACCTGATGCGCTGTTGACAGCAAGGAAAATAACGGATGCCTATTTTTGCCAATTTTTTTTTTTTTTTAATTTTTTTCGCATAATTTTCTTTGAAATGAGGATTCTTTTGTTAAATCGACGAACACATCCACTATCTCTGCATAACAATCGGAATATTTTTGCTCTCAACTTATTTTACCGCCATCTAGTCGCTTCATGGCATCAACACTATGTTCACTTCGTCGCAGTCCTCGACTGCTGACCTCTTCATCTTCAGCATTCCTTTTTGTTATTGTTTACGTGTAAAATTATGCTGAGCTGGGTATACACTTAGCACCGAAACACGGCTTATGTCTTTTAGCTTTAACCCTTCTGTCAATTAGTAGGTGTTACCAGATCTTTTCCACTTTCGAAATAATTTTTTCCCAATCAAATGTAAACTTATCTGTCAAATTTTCTGACTTTGTCACCGTACTTTTTTTTAATGCTCAAGTGTTGGGAAATAATTGTAAGTGTAAGTGGGTGGACAGAAATAAGATTTTTTTACAACAACCCGTCACCATAAAACAAAAATTAAGGCATTCACCTCCAAGACAGGGCCTAAGACCTAATTTCTCCAACCATTAGCTTGTGCGAAGTGGAAGGGATCTACAATTTTAAGCCGACTCCGAATGGCAAATTTGAAACGGTTCTCATGACAATTGATAACTCTTGGATGTTCGTCAAACTTTTGCAAGAGTTGCGGCAATGGAAGAAACACACTATTTTCTGCAGAACAAAACAAGTCACAGGGTTTGGAATAATTCAAAAGAGTTGTTTCCATACTGCACATAACTGTATGAGTTTTGCGGGGATCCCAATTTGTTGCGAAATTCATCATGCTTATGCATAAATATAAAAAAATAAAAACGGTCTAAAACAATGGCTATAATCACACACTATATGACACCAAGACAAGAGCAACCAATTCCAAAGCAACCAAGAGGTCTTGAAAAATACCCAAAAAAAAACTTTGCAACGTATTGAAAAATTTATTAGATAGTCGCCTGAAAAGTATTAAATGAAGTTTGAAAGGCCTTAACGAAACTAACACAAGTGCCCATACATTTTCCAATTAACCAGTAAATTTTGTTAAGCAGTATATTTGAGGTTTTAAATTGAAATTTTAAAATTCTCATCCATTGGATAATTATTAACAAAAAATTTGGACCCCTTTACAAAAATCAGTTAATACCTACTTAAACATGTATTTTTCATTCAAATATACAAGCGAGCGGAGTTGGATGTCATTCTTTCATGTTGTTGCGAATTTCACAATCTTTATGCATGAAAATAAAATAAAAAGATGGTCGCCACACCCAAACACACCACACTACCAAAGGCGTCGATAGTGTAAAGATACATTTGTCAAAGGCCGGGGAAACATTTAAATTTCGACCATGGAAACTGATGGCCAATTTAAGACTGTCGCTTTAATTTGACATTACGTTATTTTACCAGGAGCTTATTGGAATCCAGATAAGGGATATTTTTCCAAAATTTCCTTAAAAACCGCGCAGTAATTCTGTATTAAAAGCTCATTCAACAAGATGTCCTTGGAACCTATAAAAGGTCCTTAAAACCAGAAAAAGAAAAATATGTTTCTGCAATGTTCATAGAAACCGCACAGTATTTTTGTATTCAAGGTTAATTTATGAGAGGTCGTTGGAAGATCATGCGCATTTCGTTAGTACATACTATAGTAGTAGTAGTCGACATTGCGTCTTTTGACCTAAATCCTTTTAAATTTTCTAAGAACTTTGTATGTACGATCGTACGCCGCTGTACATAAGAAATGTTCCAATCCAGTTGCTGGTGAAAGGCTTTGTAGGTATCAAGACTTTCCGCTAGTTGAAAACGTGTCCACATGTCCAAAAGTTTATTACCTGCTAAGGAAAACTGTAGAAAACAACTCTTAAAACATCTTAAAAGTATTCCCCCCAAAGGTAGCAACGAAGTTGCTCTATTTCTTAGTGTGTGCCTCCAAATATATTCCACATGGCATTTCTGTTTTGCACTTTTTTATTCGAACACATTGCATCGAAGTTTATACAGGGTGGCGCACAAATTGTGCTACAATAAGAAATTCAAATAACTTTTTTTAAGGCAATGTATTTAATTTACTTTGTTCTATTGTATAGAAAATTCAATTTTATTTTATATAACTAATTGTTTTTGAAGATGATAGACCGTAAATGACCTCCATGCTCATCCACGCATATGCGAGGCCTGATCAGAAAATTATTCTTTGCGGCCTGTAGGGCTGAAGTCGGGATCGCCTCAATTATTGTTTTAATTGATTGCTTCAATTCGGTGAAATTCCTTGGTTTCGTTTTGTACACCTCTTGCTTGGCATAACCTTATAAAAAAAGTCTGGTGCAGTCAGGTCAGGTGGCCTTGGGGGCCAGCGGAAAGTGGAGTTTCTGGATATTAATTTGTTGGGGAATTTTCTTTGGAGCTCCGCCATAACTGGTCTGGCTATGTGTGCAACCAAATGCTGTTGAGGCGGGTACTTCTTCGGAGCAGTTCTGAGGAAAAAAAAATCTTCAACATCTTTCAATAGGGGTCACCATTGACAGTTACTGTTACACGGTTTTCTTCAAAGAAGTAAGGCCCCACAATGCACCTTGATGAAACTGCGCTTCGCACAGTGACTAGTTCTGGGTGCAGTACCGTCTCATGGAGTATTTCAGTATTAGATTCACCGTTTAGATCAAAATGGGCCTAATCAGACATAAACAAGCAATTTATCAAGCTGTTGTCTTCCTCGGTCATTTAAATATTTTTTGGCGAAATTCCAGGCGAATAGGCAAATCCAGAGGGTTTAACTTGCTAGCAATTTTGACTTTGTACGGAAACAAGTTCAAGTCATCATGAATTATCCGTTGTAATGACCGTCTGCTAACTCCAATTTGCCATAAGTTTCGAGCCGAAACGCTTGGATTTGCTTGAACTGACGATGCTACAGCCGCGTTTGTGTCTATAACCCGAACATAGGGATCTCGATGGTATGGTCTTTGTGCGATGCTTCCAGATTCGACAAACATATTTACCAGCTTCATAATCGTCCATCTACTCGGGGGAGTGCCGCCAAACTTCCGCCTAAATTCCCTTTGGACGGAAATGAAGGACTGCAAAGCAGGTACCGCTGCACTATCCAAATCCTCTTTTCGGTATCCCAAGCATTCATCTTCTATATAGGGAGTTGCCTGTAACGTGTTTCCACCCATTTTTGCTATTATACGTCACATAGATATGCCAACACTATATACATATATTTGGGTAAGGGACAATACATAAAAGTGCACAATACAAAAATTATCCACATATATAACACACATTATGAATTACAGCAGGTAAAATGAAGCGAATTGGATGAAATTACAAGAAGAACAATATTGCTGTGTGAGGCAATAATCTGCCAATCGGAACACACAAATTTTATATCATGAAGTTACTTGAAAATGCTTGAAGTTACTTGAAAATGCTTGAAAATACTTGAAGTTACTTGAAGTTACCAACAACAACATTGCTATGCATGTTATGCACTTGATAACACTTGAACATACTTGAAGTTACTTGGACATGCTTGAAGTTACTTGAAAATGCCTGAAGGTACTTGAAAATGCTTGAAGTTACTTGACATTACTTGAAAATGCTTGAAAATACTTGAAGTTACTTCAAAATGCTTGAAGTTACTTGAAAATGCTTGAAGTTACTTGAAAATGGCGGAAAATTGTATATCATGTGCAATCAGGGAATGCAATGTCGACAAATTTTATTTTCCGATTAATATGTATAACAGTCGACTTTTCAACTTATAGAATAAATTGGTCGAACTTCGATCATGGGGCGACCCCTAGTTTTGATAAATCTAAACAGTAACCTCAAACATAAAAAAAATAAGCCGATTACTCACTCAGAAAAAAAGTTATTACGTTTTGTTTCTGTAGCACGATTCGTGCGCCACCCTGTATATGTACAACGTCCGGTGTAATCAAATGAAACTATAAAGAGCCAAGAGAACTTGAAGAAAGTTCTGCTGTTCGTTAGCTTAGGTAACACCAAAAATATTGTTAAAAAAAATCGAATTCAATTCAAGAACATGAAGTAAAGTAAAACCAAAGTTTTCTCCCTGCTACATCCGCATTTGTGGGTGGGGGATGTGGAGTGGAGAACATTTTAGTGGACGAGTGAACACTTTTATCCTTCCGTTCACTTATTCCCTTTTTTACGATGCAGTTAACCTACTAAAGGGATGAAGAGCCCCTCAATTGTTACCGAGCACCACAAAGAGTGCCAACAACCATTTTAGAGTACCCACCAAGCTGCCAGCAACGATTCGAGTCGACTCGAACTTTGTGCGATTGATGCGAAATAAGTGATTTGCCTTTGATTGAAGGATTGTGTTTTGAAGTTTTTTCTCTGAAGCTACATTGAGCGAATATGAAGGAAAATTAAAAAAAAAAATTAGCAAATCTCTAATGGACTATCGTTGCGAGTGTAAATGGCAGATAGAAAATTGGTAAGCAAAAAAGTGGTAAATTCTATACTGAGGATAGTTGGATAATGGATTTTCTGATAGTTTTTAAATTTTGCTTTTAATTGAAAAAGGTGAAACCCATTTTGAAACTCTAGTTTTTTGTTTAGTCCGCAGGACTTTGTTCCGGTGGATAGAAAATATGTACTTACTCCATGGTTTAAATTGCGTTTCACCAACAGACGAGTTTTAGAGAGTGACCGGTTAGACATTGCGTTTTTATTTTCTATTTTGTTATGCACAAACTGCATCAATGTGCTAACCTGCAATAGACCCTGTTAAAAGATTTTGAACTGGCATGAGAAGCTTCCCGAATTTGTTATTCGGAATCTGCCTAGAACTGTATAGGTAGGGCCCTTTCATTCGTCATCCAAAATATTTAGCCCTGCACACACACGTATGACGTATAGACTGATAGCGAACACGTAGAGCTCCATGATAACCCCTAACTATTAAATACGAGTATGTGCCGAATGTTACGGGGCAAACGTGTAGTGGTTATTGTGGTGGCTTGTCATCCAAGCGGTGTAAAAATAGCAGCGTATGTTTTAGTTTCCCCAAGCACTTACGGCTTCTGGCTGGTAGTTCAATCGACTTATATCGAGTTTAATACTGGGTTATATTCCAAATGACTGCGGTCCAACAGCCCATCAATATCGACACAATCCTCTGGCTCATCGTTGGCAGGCAAAAACTATCTGCGTTGTTATTTATTCACTCAGTAAAGAACTCAATCGATCCGGTTTTAACACATCTCTAATCAGCACAACGCTCTTTTAAAGCTCCCTACTTCATTTGCGCATTTTTTTTATGACATTTAACGAATAAAATACAAAAGCGTGACAAGAATTCATCTCATGTGGCGCGCGGAATTATTTTTATGACTTTATATCCATTCAAAGTTATATGCATGACGTCACATTAACTTAATGTACGACCACCATTGATCAAATGAAACCGCAGTTTATTCCATCCACTGGCATCATCCTGACATGTATCCTTCTTTTTTTGCTGTTTTTCTCCCTTTTTTTAGCTGTCAACTCTAAGCCACAGTTAAAAACCGCACGGTTGAGTGATGATGATTATGATGGGGAAGGATGGGCTGCTGCTGTTTTAAAGGCAAAAAAGGGTGATATACGAATTACGAATTGCAGTTCGTCCTCTAAAAAGGGACCAACATTCAAAGGATCTTCCTTTTTTGTAAATGGAAGGAAATATTATTAAAAATTTGCGAAGCGTAAAACTAATCGAATTCAAATGCTTTCTAAAAGTAGACTAAAAGAGCGGAAAGCTTTTGCTTAAAGGAAGAACAGAAAAAAAAACGGCGGCATAAAATACACCATGGATTGCCACTTGGTTGTCCATCGCATAATGGGCTTGTTCGAGTGGACATTATATGATAATAAGAGTGCGTATACACACTTTGCTCAGGTGTTTTTCGTCTCATTTTTATGAATATTGTAAGGTAAAATAAAGGGTGGGACAAATTTGGAGGGGACCGTATTTTTACACTGATACACAATGAGCCTGATAAGATAAGTAAGGAATTTGGGACTACTTCAATCTTTTTAAATATAACAGAACAAATAGTACAAAGCAATAACTTTGAGAGTACTTTCCGACCTGGCATTATCCCGCGCCGCGATGATGGTATTTCGCTTTTTTTTAAAAAAGGTGATGGTACCCAGGTTTTGGTATCAACCGATGATTATGACTGGCAATACGGTGATAGTCCACAGATTCCGCCAGGCTCTTGTGTGCGTTGTAGCGAAATCCTTCTTGTTTTCAGCTCTAGTGCTAACTAGCTTAGGTGGTAGTTTTTACTCAGAATTCAGGGGAATGTGTAGTTTCTGCGTTCATCCTACAACTGCCTGTCCAAATATTTGTATCGGATAAGGCAGTGCTCGGTCGCATATAACCAGAGCACTGCCTTACCCCATTTTCTGCAATTTTGCATTTAAGCAGCCGACAGACTGTAGAGTTGACAGGTGACAGTTGACAGCTGACAGGTGACAGTTGACAGGTGACAGTTTACAGGTGGCAGTTGAAAAGGTGACAGTTGACAGGTGACAGGCACAGGGACTAAACTCTTGAAAGCACAATAGAACATTTTAATAGAATGTTAGCTTATTGACAGATTTTAAGTGGATAAGGGAACTCCGTTGCTCCGCTAAGGGTAGGTGCTATTTGTCTGGCAGGCACCTAGTTTAAGTTAGGTTATAGTGGCAGTCCGCAGAAGCCGACACACTTGGACCTACTCGTTAAACCAGTTGGAGCTTTTGATAAAGCTTGAAAGACTTTAAATGTCAATGTTTATGAGATCGTTCAGAGCATTGTAAAAGAAACTGTTATGGTTTAAATTTTAATTCAAGTTTTCACCGTATAGTTCTGTCATTCCTAGTCACCATGTGACGGATGTGCATCCGGGGGAACCGTGGCCTAGTGGTAGTGTGCTGGGTCCCGGACCCGGAGGACGTGCGATCGAAGCCGTCGGCAAGCCTTTTTTTTTTTTTTTTTTTTGTTTTATTTTTGCTATTGCAAGAGGAACTTAGAGGTCATCGAGGACACTCGATTGCACGGCTGGGCATGGAACTTTAGCTAGAGAAAATTCAGTGTGGTGCACGAGTCGAGACTGGGCGTTAGTGTTTTAACCGAGAGTTGGTGGTGTGCGCGGTGATTTCATTTTTGATAATCGTTAATCCATATTTATAATAGATGTATACATCTGGACATTAACAGAACAAATAAAACAAAACGCAAGACCAATGACTAACCTGGTTAATCTGTGTAAGCACAACAATTAATTAAAGTTAGATAAACATACTAGTGAATTGTGTCGTCGAGATAGAGATGTTGTTTTATCTTCAAGTTTGATATCCGTGCTCATCAGGTAACTCTCAATTGGATGGTGTAGATAGGTGTTCTAGTTTTGTAGTTTATTCCATCAGGTATATCTGAGGTTTTCCTGGAGGTCACACAAATAACTGTACCGTTCCCACGCGTGGTGAAACGCGTGATCCCCAAGTGGAGCGGGGACGTCCGAGTGATATCCGTTGAATTTTGCGGCACCTCATCCAGAAGAAGCCGGTTGGTGTAATGCGTTAAGCGTCTGCTCGACACCTGACTGTTTCCGATCGAGCCCTAGACAAGCCGCCTGTATCCTGCTTATTTTTTTCTTTTCTTTCCTTTTTTTTTACTATTTTTTGTTTGTTATCGCTAGAAACTTTATTTTTCTTAAGTTCTTTGGATCTTTTCTATTTTTTTTTGTTGTTTTTTTCTTTTTTTGTAATTCTATTTATCACTATATTATATTTCTTTTTATAGTATCTACATATATACTCCCCTTTGGAAACAGCTGGAATTTTGAATTTCGTTCCGATTGGCATTGGTATCTTCTTTTTTTTTTTTTTGGGCAAACTAGTCATAAGAATTTCCAATTGGTATAGCCCTTACATGTAAGCAAGGGGGTGGCAACGTTGCGACGCCGTTGAGGAAAGGTTCATACCGGGTCGGGGGTAATTATCGTGGTATCGATGCCAATTAGTTGACCTAACTTCAGTCATTATAACCTAGATTTATACTAGTTGAAATACATGTGATAGATACGTAAGGAAAAGTGGAACAAAAATACTGGTTTATATTCGAAGATAGTTTCCGGAGCGCGAACTTCTTTTGACGGTCGCGATTCACTCAAAAGGGGATTTTCAGGACACCGAGATAAATCGCGTGGCGCCCATATACCACCATTTTCCCACGACCATCTCCATTGAGTCGGCTGGATCTCGGCATCTTGAATAGCGTAACTGGAACGTAACAAAACATCCTAAATGGAGTTTTGAGAGAGAGCAGGCCATGTGCAGAGAAGGTGCTCCTCCTCCTCCTCCTCCTCGTCTCTGCAGCATCTGCAGAAGTCATTTGTATAGACGCCAAGCCTTGTTGCATGCTTGCCTATGAGGCAGTGTCCGGTGATTAAACCAATTGTAGCACCAATGTTCAGAGGTATCAAACACTTAGAGCGTTTCAGATCCAACTTTGGCTAAATCTTTTTTGTCGCTAGACAAGCACTTGTCCACCTAATGGCCTCCCTTATAAACATGAGTTTGCATGTAGCAATTAGAATACCTAAGGGACTTTTATCAGGTAGAAGTGGCAGTAAGGTTTTTTTTGGCGAGTTCATCAGCCCAACAATTCCCTGGAATATCTCCGTGTCCCGGCACCCAGCCTAGGTGAATGTTGAATTGCTCCGCTGGCAGGCACCCTTGTGCCTTGTGAGCTTACTTCTTCAAATCAAACAGCGTTTGGGTGGTCCGATTCGCGGATTAAGTGGATTTCATCATTTTCACCGCATTGTTTAGCCCATAATAATGATTCTATGTCAGAAACTTTCACCCAAGTGCCTACAACAGCTGTACAAATTTTCAATCGGATTAATGATGCGTGAACGCATAGAAGACAAACACACAAACATAAGGGCGAATCAAAGTTTTAGATCAACAAGACTTTTTAAAAAATATTGCTTTATTGGTTGAACTTCTCGAATCAAATGCAAAGAACAGTTTGTTACGCTTAGCTCAGTTTGATTAGCCTGGACAAATAGATACATATTTATTTTATTTATTATTAAGTGTGAGAACGGAAATGGACAAAGTTTCTCACACCTGAATCTATTGTTTTCATTTGCAGTAAAAAATATTAAATTTAAATGAAAATTATTTGATGACGAGCAATTTGAAATATATATAGGTATATTTATGAAGATACATAGCTCGCGTCACATCGATTTTACTATGCAAGAAACTTTCCAACCATACAAGGCCTAAAACAAACTTGCTTGTGCGAAATGAAAGGGACGGCGAATTTGAGAAGATTCGCATGACAATTGATACTCTTGGATGTTTGTCAGTATTAGAAAGTGAATTGTATATGAACATGCACATTAATCTTAACGACACTTTGACAAGTGTAGGTACTATCATAGCTACAATAACGTTTTTCTTCTTCTTTTATACTTTCGGATAAACCAGACGTGTTTTACTTTGGTTCTGATTTAAAGGAAATTTCACTGGTGAAGTAATTCTTCGAAATCTATCAGCCAGACGTTCGCACAAGGTGGAGCAGTGGGAAAAACTTTTAGATGTTATTTTAGATGGATGTCGGGATTTGAACCTGAGACCTTTACATTAGTAGTCCAACACTACGACTACGACCACGACAACAACAACTGCACAAAGTATCATCAACTTAATTGGATGAACAATGCGAGAACGAATTTTTTTATGTATAAGACAAACACCAAACGCAAATTTCGCTTTTTTCGATATTCCGAATTTCTTTTAGGTTTTTCTGAATTTTCGAAAACTAGTATTGAGACAATAAAACAAAACAAAATCATCCAAATCAGTCGAGCAGTTCTCGAGTATAAACATCTGTAAACTCTGCTCGAGTGTATTTTCGTTGCATTGAGCGCATTAATTTTACAAGGCAACTACAAGCCCCTCATTGAACCCCACGTCACTATCATTTCCGCACATCATAGAGGGTTAGCTGGTACGAAATTTGAAGTTGCCTTGCAAATTGAATGTGCTCATTGTGAACTGTCAAACAATACTGAATAAACAAATGGCGTTAGCTGTCAGACTATCTGTCAGCTACCTAAGTATTGCCATATTGGAAAAAATAAAGTAAATTAGTGAGGATTGCATCTGTTATTGATTCACCGGCGTATGCCTTTCAAAAGCATTCCAGTTTCTGCTTTCAAGTATTTTGTCAAACAAAAACGCGTCGTCTGGCGTGTGAATAAATTCTCATTGGAGTTACCGATTTCATGAAGTTTTGTAGGTGTATCGAAAGGACCAGAAATTTGTTTCGTTTACTTTTCCAGCTAAAATTCGTGGACCTTTTTGCCTATTTGGGTAATTTTTTTACTATCACGAATCGCGGGCTTGCAAACTTTTTACCACACCCACTCACCCTAACCTTTCTGAAGAATAACCCCTCAAGGATTGATTCGTTTCGTACTTTAAGCATTTTATGAACCAAAACAAATTTGAATATGCAAGTGAAAATAAAAGACATAAAAAATTAAAACAAAGATTTAAGCAATTTAAGACTACCTCTTGTCATTTAATGTTCCAATATCGAAGCGGATTCAGCTACACTCCCTTAAAATGAATACTCAAGTGAGAACCCAGAAATCGCTCACACCCTAGCAAAAGTATAACTGTTCATAACTAAGAAACTTTATCACATAAACGAACAAAAAATTCCAATAAAATCAAATCGAACTTTTCACATTATAGCAAACATTTTCGCCTAAAGAACTTCCCAAAAGAGAACATTCAAAATAAAACAACAACAAAACGTGAGTACGTGATCTCTTAGCCATGCCGTTTTCTAATTTAGTTCAAAGCACTCGTCCTCGGTTCAATGCCTTCGAACACACCTCCAAACAGAAAAAAATGTATTAAACCATAAATAAATTTTCGCCAAACGACACCCAAGTAAATTAAAGTATTTTTTGGTACAGAGACTCACTGAAGAACTCAAACAGTTGAAGCCAAAAATGCCATATAAAAAAAAAAACTTTTAAACCAGCCAAATGATTGTACATCTTCCGATTCAATAAATGGTTAACCACATACTGTGTAATCCTGTCGAACTCGCGCCAAATCGCTCCAAAGGGAAACATCCCTTTTTCGCATTCACATCTCTACCTCAGTATTCTTTTGGCTTGTATCTCTCAATGATGATGATGATCAACAATAAACCACAAAAGAAAACAGAAATATTTGAGGTTTGGGTTAAAAGTTTTCACCCACCCCAAGTTGGATCAATAGTGGGAAATGTTGGAAAAAGACTAGGATGGATGTTTTCTGGTCATTATTCAAACTCTGCAGTAGTTACGCTCAAATTATAGGTGGAGAATAATCTTCATGTAGCCACTGGCTTGGGTGCAGGCTGGCCAATACAACAGATTCCAGATCAATTTGGAAGCATTGGCAGAGGATAGAGACATGGGATACATGTGGTGGTTTTATGGCTCTTGGCAAAGCACTGCCGGCAACTACGTAGCTAGCATCAAAATGGAATGCTATATTTGTTGGCAAATTCGCAAAGCCTGATGTTGGATTTGTTGTTAAAACATTGAAGAAGACCCCGAGAAAATAAAAGCGTATTCATGCAAGAATGTTTCAATTGAATGAGTCGGAGCGGGCCAGTTCTATAAACATTATCAGTGCTTGAATGCTGATAAGGATAACATAGCTACATATCTCAAATACGTAATCGAAAAACATGGCGTCCAAGTGTAATGTGGCAACGAACTCGAATCAGTATTTTTTTTTAAACTTAATAATTGCTTTTTAAGTCACCAAGCTACACATTATCAAGGAAGCGGTATCTGCAACAATTACATGCACGATGGCGATATTGAAATCGTACGGTGGGAAATATTCGAAGTAAGTTAAAACTTATGGACAGAAAATCAACCGGGACTGAATGAAATTTTAGCGACAGCCTTTAATATTGCTATTAAAGGTACAATTACACGGCCATTTTTTCGAGTCATTTAAATGACGCTGTGACGTCAGGAAAAAATGTCGTATTAGAGAGACATTCAAGCTACGATTCGTCATTGGTCATTTGCGAAAAATTGGCGATCACACGAAATGACTATCATTGTCATTTTTGTCCCAAAATCAAATGACGGACACTGCGAGTCATTTAGAATTTTCCGTTGGTATGCCATTAAATGACGAGCGAAAAAATGACGATCACATGGTAATGACTTGCCACATCAAAATGACAAATGTCACCTTTCCTATTATTTCGATTTCGTAATGACCAATGCGAAAAATATAGCTACTGTCATTTAGTGTTTTCCTCTCATCTAAATAAAAAATGTCAAAAAGATGATGGTGGAAATTGCGGAGGCGGCGTATTTGGCAGTGTGTGTGCTGGAAAGCAGTGAAGACGATCTTGATTACGAGCCAACGCGACGAAAGGGGAGTATTTGGCAAAATAAGTGGTTGAGCCCTCGCGAGAAGAGTGGATTTTGTGCTGGATTACTGCTCGAATTGCGCGAAGAAGAACCTGAACTATATCGCAATGTCCTTCGTATGTCAGCCAATCAATTCGATTATTTGTTAAGGTTGGTGAAGCCACACATCGAAAAACAGAACACAAATATGCGAGAGAGCGTTTCAGCGGAAGCACGACTGGTAATCACGCTGGGCTACCTGGCCACTGGTGATAGTTTTCGATCGCTGCGATTCCTTTTCCGCGTATCGCAGCCAACGATAATGTGCATCATTCCGGAAGTTCTCGACGCTATCAACGCTTGTTGGTGAGTTTATTAAGGTCTGTGCTTTGTGCTATTTGCTAGCGAAGATTGAAATGCGATCAATTATTTATGTTTGATTTTGTCGATAGATTCCGAAAAACGAAGCCGAATGGGAAGCTGTAGCGAAGCGCTTCACGAAGACATTGACCTTGACCGGACTTTGTCTTGTGCAGTCACGAACGCCTTGAAGTTGCTGCGCATGCTATTTCACTTCTTTCTGGCTTCGGTTAAATCAACTGCGTCGATGGCCAGCTCTAGTACAACAATTGCCCAAGAATCGGTTTCGACATGTTGAAGTTTGTATTCTGGACCTGAGCTATCCCAAAGCGCCCGTTGCTTTTGCACCGCCACAATCAAACGCGATTCTTCTTCGTCGCTCCACGAATAGCCAATCCCTATTTACTCCTGTTTTCTGCGTTTTGCCTAATTTTCTCGACTTTGTTGTACTTTGGGTATTCAAACTCGCACGATAGTTGACAGAATAGTCCATATTGTCGGCACTTGACGGCAACGGTTTGTATTCCATTTCACTCATAGTAAATTGTACCGAAATAGCAGCCGGACACATGCAACACGTCCTTTCCCCACAACAAAAACACCAAACGAAAGCACAGATATCATATTAAATGCTGTGTCATTTGTCATTTGCATATAGAAAAATGGCATGGCATGAATTTCGTGCCTTGTCATTTTTTGGAGGCTGCCATTTAAATAATGACACGGCCAAAAAGTTTAGTCATTTATCCTAGGCGTCATTAAAGAGCGATCACACGGTAATTTTTTTCCGTAATTTTAATGGCACAAAATTCATGTCATTTCCTCCGCCATTTTCCTAGTCATTTAAATGACTCCTGAAATGTTATCCCAAAAATGTCGATCATACAGAACGATATTAAAATGACGGCTTTGCGACGCGATTTTTACGTCACAGTGTCATTTAAATGACTCGAAAAAATGGCCGTGTAATCGTACCTTAAGACACGACGCGACTTATTTGCCGAAATGTTTAACGCGTGCCTTCATGAGGGCGGTTTTCCTGAGTCTCGTAAATGCCAACGACAAGTGCTTCTTCCCACAGGAAAGCGAAATACGAATGAACGTTCGTCGTATCATCCTCTTTGTCTGCTTAGCGTAATCGGAAAAATAATAAAATTTTCCATCAATTGAAACAGCAGGACACCTACAGGAACATCAACATTTTCGTAAGTTAGAGTCTACGGTAAATACACCAAGGCTGCATTAAAGAGAACTCGAGACGGTATAGAGAACAGGCGCAAAAATAATGTGCCATCAAAACCTTAGCCACGAATGAGGCGAAGCGAGAGCATATTATGAACTATTGTCTTATGGGTTCGAAATACCAGACCATCTCCGTTAAATGATAACGAGCTATTGTGGGAAAAGAGTCCTTCTTTATGCCTTTGACGGAAATAAGATCTGAGACCATGATCGGGCTAAACCGCAAAGATATTCGAACACTGACGGGGGTCCTGACAGGACACTGTGTAGTGGGTCTACACACGGAACGGCTGCGCAGCGCATACTACACAATGAATACTGCAGGAGCTGCAGGGACCTTGAAGAAATAGAATCCATACGTCACCTTCTATGCGAATACCCTGCCCTTAGATCAAAAAGGTGGAAGATTCTTGGCAGCCACATCTTTGAGGAGCTGGAGGATTTGGTTGGTAGAGCTGAACAAACTCCTGGGATTCACATATACATCCGGTCGGTTCTACCAAAGCGAATTATTGCGCTGTTAACCAGCGGTTCCTTTTGTTTCTCTTTTCCAGGTTCCGAAATTTTTTAAAAAAAATCCCAAACTGGACCTAATGCACCCAAACTGTTGGTCCAAGTGAGCCGTGATACCCTTCACAAGGGCATCCATCTACCTAACCTAACCATTGATTTTGGCGAAGGAGTTGAAGTGTACGAAGTAAATAGCGGCGTACTGCAAAACTCGGTATTATGCCCCTGCTGTGGAGCGTTATGTATGATGAAATATTACACCTACCGATTGCAAGCAAAGCCTCAAAAATCGCGATTAAGGACGACATCACGGTGGGCAAAAATGCGAGACGTTTAACTAAACATTAACGAGATATTTGAAACTTTTAGTCGGTGGTAAGCCGGCGCCAACCTGCGATTCGCCGATCATAGAACGGAAGCACTACTGGTTACGAAAAGAAAAGCTTGCGGCAACGTTTACAATCAGATGGCAGGACGTGGTTTTTCAATTAGGTACTTCGGAGTGATTATTAACGCTTGTCTAAGTTTGAAGTAAATCATATGAATCAGGTTTGCGAAAAATCATCAAAAACTGTGTGTGCACTCTCAAGGCTGATGACGATGAGTAATAACGGAAACCCAAAACATTCTTGCTATTTTAGGGTGTGAGATTATCTATACCGGAGCACTCAGACTCAATACTATTCAATTGTACTGCAAGGAAGACGAATAGGCGCTTCAATGATGAGGAACTAAGATTTTCACTCACGTCGTCTCTTTCTCCACAGGCTTTGCAGTTGGTGTAAGGCCGCCAGTTATTTGTCTGCAGTCTTTTCTGCTGAGAGTCAACAAAAATGCCGTATATTTTCTACAGACGTAGGGAAGTATTCATTTCGTATGATAATAAACTCAACCTTCAATTTAAGCCATAGCTGAGGACACAGGCAGACCAAATATAAGTGTGGTTCAGATCCTGAGAAGTCCTCCTCTGAGCCCTGTCTAGCAAGTTTATCGGATATCTTGACCCGGGACCCAAAAGATAACAAAAGACTTCTTCTAGCCGGGGTTGTGAGCTCTATACTCATATGCGCAGCAGAAATATGGTCAAGTGCGGCGAAATTTAAAACATCCCTCCCAGAATGTTTTGAAGGCCCTCCTGTCGAAGATCAATTGATCCACTTTAACACCGATGGATCCAAAACCGACGAGGGGGTAGGTGGAGGTGTGTTCTCAGACTGAACCTCAGCCGCTCTTTTCGTCTCCCTTATCACTGCAGCGTGTTCCACGCGGAAATTATGACGATTAAAGAAGTCTTATCGTGGCTGAAGAGGATCGTGATATCCGCTATGGACATCTGAACCTTCTCAGATAGACAAGCTGCAATAAAAGCTCTGGATTCTTTCTCCACAAACTCCATCATAGTCCTAGACTGCCGATCATCTCTCGTGCAGATGGTGTAGCAATTTAACATTCACCTATGCCGGGACACAGAGATATTCCAGAGAATTGTAGGGCTGATGAACCCGATAGAAAAGTAACCATACTGTCCCTTCTACCTGATAAAGGTCCCTTAGGCATTCCCATTGCTACATGAAAACTCATGTTTATGAGGGAGGCCATTGAGACAACTAACCTTAGGTGGACAAGTGACAACACTAGTCTAGCGACAAATCAGATTTGGCCAAAGCTGGATCTGAAACGCTCTAAGTTTTTGCTACCTCTGAACAGACTGCACATTGATGCTACAATTGGTGTAATCACCGGTCCCATAGGCAAGCATGCAACAAGGCTTGGCGTCTATACAAATGACTTCTGCATGCACCTTCTCTGCACATGACCTGCTCTCTCTCAATGACGGAAACTCCATTTAGGATCTTTCCTTTACAATTATCTCAACGATCTCATAAACATCGACATTAAAAGTCTTTCAAGCGTTGTCAAAAGCTCCAAGTGGTTCGACGAGTAGGAAGAAGGTAGATCCGTGTGGTATCACAATGGACCTTTTTTAAGGTTCCGTAGCCAAATGGCAGAAAACGGAACCCATATAGATTCGTCATGTCTGTCTGTCTGTCTGTCCGGGAATGTCACAGCCACTTTTCTCCGAAACAATAAGAGCTATACTGTTGAAACTTGGTAAGAAGATGTATTCTGTGAACCGAATTAAGATTTTCACACAAAAATAGAAAAAAAAACATAGGAACGGGCTACAGTCCGCTTGGGCGAACTGTTGGATACCCTATTCTTATTCCTATCTCTCATAAGTGGGCGTGACAAAAGTCTAAGTATGGTTGAATTGTTAAGAACGCTCTACATATTTTGTTATATAACATTTAAAGGATTTTATCAAAAAAAAAAACGCTCCCTAGCTCAAACTTGGGTGTTTCAATAAAATTGTTTAATTTAATTGTGGGCGTGTCAGTAGGCGGATTTAAAAAAAATTAACACATGAGAATAAAGGGCCCCTAGAGAGTATATATTATAAATTTCAGCTCCCTAGCTCAAACTTTGAATTTTCAAAAAAAAAAAAAAATTAATTGTGGGCGTGTCAGTGGGCGGATTTTGAAAATATTTACACATGAGCATAAAGGGCCCATAGAGAGAATATACTATAAATTTCAGCTCCCTAGCTGAAACTTTGGATTTTCAAAAATTAATATACCCTTAGAATAGGGTATAAAAAAATTGTTTTATTTATTTGTGGGCGTGTCAGTGGGCGGATTTTGAAAATTTGTTATCCCGAGCAGTTTTAGGAGTCATAGATCATATATACAAAATTTCAGCTTTCTAGCTCAAAATTCGATTTTTTCCAAAATTTTGTTTTTTTGAGTTTGTGGGCGTGTCTGTGGGCGGATTTCAAAAATTCGTAAACTTGATTATTTCGGGACCCTAGAGAGTATATGGTTAAAATTTCAGCTCTCTAGGTCCAGTTTAAAGGCCTAATTTTTGGCTACAGACGGACGGACATGGCTAGATCGACATTACTATCGATGCTGATCATAAATATAGTAACTTTTAGGGGTCTACGGGCAATATTAAGGTATGTTACAAACTATGCGTCAAAATTAATATACCCTTAGAATAGGGTATAAAAATTAAATTTTGGGGGTTCCCCAGAACTGAAACTCTATGGATAGGTCTTCAAAAAGGATATTGAGGTTTCTAGTTTGCGCGAGAGACACTTCCAAAGTCGTAAAATGTGCCCCCCCCCCCCCCCCCCGTAACTTTTAAATAAGAGAATGATAAAACTAAAAAAATATATGTTGTACATGTACATTACCATAAACTCCCACCGAAAATTGGTTTGAACGAGATCTAGTAAAGCGGTCCCTAGTAATTGAGCTACTATTGCACAATATTAATGGCTAGGCCCCCAGACGGTTCAATATTTTATACAATAATTTAGTTGGCAGCTGATACTTGTGTAGACAACACTTCGATGGGAGTCGGACAGAATCCCGAAAAATGTAATCCCGAAAGCCCAAAATCCCGAAAATCCAAAATTCCGAAAAGCCGCAATCCCGAAAAACTAAAATACCGAAAACCCACAATCCCGAAAACCCACAATCCCGAAAAGCCACAATCCCGAAAAGCCACAATCCCGAAAATCCAAAATTCCGAAAGAACAAAATCCCGAAAATGAAACTAAAAATTTTATTGTAGCAACAAAAAAATTTGGCAAATTTATTTAACAAAATAAAAAACTTCAAATAAATAAAACATTACAAAAACAGTTCAAGTCTTACAAAAACATATCAAAAACGATCCTTGACAAAACAATATTTAATACAAGTTCATGTTGTACGCAATTCCTCTGAGATAACTTATTTCAGAACGCTTTCGCTGCTCACACTCCCAGTAAAATGTATCCTTGTATTTTTTATAAGCAGTTTCTCACGCTGTTTGTTGGTTTTCACGATGGATACGTTAATTTCTATTTAAGACTTCAAACACAAAATATCACTGATAATATAAAGTTTTTAAGTAGTATTACGATGTTCACTGTCTAAAAAAAACTAGTCGGTCAGCTATCACACTATTTGAGATCAGCTCAACTGAATGCACATTGCGAATTGCAAAACATTACAACGCAAACAATTGCAAAACATTATTACGGTAAATGGAATGAACAAACACTTGTCTATTTTACATTCAAAATGAAATAAAGAAATCCCGAAAAATTATATAAAATGAAAAATTTGCGCAAATTTTTCATTTTATATAATTTTTCGGGATTTCGTTTTCGGGATTCTTTTTTCGGGATTTTGGCTTTTCGGGATTTTGGATTTTCGGGATTTTGGTTTTTGGGATTTTGTTCCCACCCCCACTTCGATACACTCTAAAATAAATTTTCTCTCATCCTCTTCTGCTTGTGACATTTTCACTGAAATCACTCGCGGAGGTGTTTACTCTTCGACACTTGAAAATTAAATAAACAAATATTGTGCAATTGTACCCACAGACGATACAATATTTTATATTGTGCAATTTTCCTCAATATATTGCACAACCTTGCAATATTATCCAGAGACGGACAATAATATTGTGCAAAATCAAATATTGCACAATAATATTGAGCGTCTAGGGACCGCTTAAGTAGTTTTTTTTAATACGTCATAAATCGTAAACCGCAATTTACCTTTCATTTAATCAAATCAAACATAAAAAAAAATATTTAATTTCATAAACATAAACCTTATGCGTAAACCGTGAACCATTATTTTCTAATAATAAATCTATAATAGGTGCCTAAGTAAACAATAATCATAATTCGCGCGGAACCCTTCAGGGGCGAGTCCGACTCGCACCTGGCCGCTTTTTATTGGTCTAAGTGTGTCGGCTTCTGCCGACTGCCACTACAACCTAACCTAACCTAACTAGTGAATATTATTCAAAAACTAATTTTTTTTCACTAGCCTTGGGATGAGTTTTACCACGATAAAAATAGTCAAGCTCAAAGGCTTTGTGAAAAATACTTGAAATACTTGTTTAGTTGGCAACAATCTATGAAGTTTCTTGTACGATAAAATTATCACACACATTTGAATAGATAAGCTCAGGAACATTACAAAAATTGATTTTTAAATTACAAATTTGATTGTATCCAGTAATGGCAAACAAATTAATAAAAGATGATTGCTCCTCGGTCATTATATTAACTGGGTCAAAGATAGCAGTTTTGTCATCACAGGCAGTCAAGGGAAATTTTAATCGATAAAAAAGAAAAAAATCATCGGAATCATTGGCAGAGGACAAAACAGATAAAGCAGGTACTTCAGTAGGTTGACTGTGGTGGATGTACCAACAGCCAATACAAATATTTCTATCTTTGAGAGGATTTTCAGTCCATATTTGTTTGTTCAAATAGTTATCAATTGAAGGCAGGATAGGAACAGGAAAGCATGGCAAAGAAGTAAGAACTGCTATAAGCAGTCCCCCAACTTTTTCATCTCATCTACTCGTAAATATCTGCCGTGAAGACTAGCAAATCTCAGCACCAAGATAGTCACTTCGCAAGTTGTGTCTCGTTTCGTAAAAATTCTGTTTTGAAACAGTCACGGGCTTATATTGACAATGAAAATGTACGGAACTAACATTCTTCGGGCTATTTGCGAGGGTTAAGTAGTGCAGGAATTGTTCCTTCAGAAACGCTGCAGTTCAGATCTTTTCAAATTCCAATATACCCTTAGAATAGGGTATAAAAAGAAGTTGTCAAGCCCTTAATGAAACCCCCTTTACTAACACAGTTAGCACAATGAAAATTATACTAAAAGTTGCAAACAGAAATAGGTTTAACAAACTCGTAGAATTGAAAATCTATCTCTACCGCCTTCCGTTGCATGATATTCTACATTCCGTACATAAATTTAGTTGCGGTTGACACTTCTCGTTTCGGGAAACATTGTATTCTTATTAAATGAAATTAAATAAAAAAAAATTATTGGTTATGTTAACATTGAATAAGCATAAAATAGATTTTAGGTCGAAATAAGGTACTCGTAGTTATAAATTTAATCTGAAGACGCTCGAACGTCTCCTAGACAACCACCTGAAAGGGGCAATAGAATCTTCACTCCTCTCCAAATCTCAACACGCCTACCTCAAGGGAAGATATACAGAAACAGCTCTTCACGAGGTAGTGCGTACGATAGAAAAATCCCTACACTACAAAGAATACACCTTGGTTACCTTCCTAGACATAGAAGGAGCCTTCAACAATGTACACACTGAAGCAATTCTAGAGTCCCTGAGGGAGCTGGCAATAGCAATCCATCTAAGTCAATGGATTGTTTCCATGCTCAGCACTAGAATCATTCAAGCAGCTTTAGGAAATAGCAATATAACCAAATATGCCAGGAGGGGAACACCTCAAGGAGGAGTCATCTCACCCCTACTCTGGCTCCTAGTAATGAACAAAATCCTCATAAGTTTAGACAGAGTAGGAATCAGAGTAGTCGGGTATGCGGACGATATGGTGATATTGGTATCAGGAATGTTTCCCTCCGTGATTAGTGAAATCATGGAGAATGCTCTAAGCAAAGTTAGCACTTGGGCAAAAAAGTGCGGTCTGGGAGTCAACCCGGGGAAAACTGTGCTGATGCTCTTCACCACCGAAACCAACATACCTGACTTTACGCTTCCTCGCCTAAACGGCACACCCCTACCCCTTTCAAACAGTGCCAGGTATTTAGGAGTTATCCTAGATCCTAAACTCAACTGGAAAATAAACATAGAACAACGGGTAAAGAAGGCATGTATAGCCTTTTATGCCTGCAGCAGAACCTTCGGAAAAAAGTGGGGCCTGCAACCAAAATTGACCCTGTGGATGTACACAGCCGTGGTACGACCAATCCTCACGTATGGGTCAATAGTATGGTGGCCGGATCTAAAGAAAAATTACAATATTACCAAACTTAATAATGTACAAAGAACGGCATGCATAGGAACCACGGGAGCTCTACGGTCAACACCGTCAGACGGACTCACAGTCTTACTGCATCTTTTACCTCTTGATCTACATATAACAAACATCACAGCACACAGTGCGATCAGACTCAGAGAGTCTGGCTGCTGGACTGCAAAACCCTACGGCCACAGTAGTATTCTAGACTCTCTACATAGAAAACTAGTTCCGCCTTCAACAGACTACATCATTCCCAGAATGTCTTTTACAAAACATTTCGTCGTTCAAATCCCTACTAGATCGGAATGGCAAAATGGAGAAGTGACAAGGGATTTCGATCAAACAATCTACACCGACGGCTCAAAAATGGACTGCGGCGTGGGTGCGGGAGTTTTTTCGGAATCCTTAAACATTGCAAAATCATACAGACTTCCGGATACTGCAAGCGTCTTCCAGGCGGAGCTACTGGCTATCCGTGAAGCCTGTCGCCAGATCAAACTTCACTCAAATATAACACCGAGGCAAAGGATCGCTTCGGTCACTATATCCTCTAAGTTAGTACTAGAATGCCGTAATGAGCTGGCCCTGCTTGATAAGTTCAAGGTTACCCTGATCTGGGTTCCAGGGCACAGTAACGTTTATGGAAACGAACATGCCGACGAACTGGCCAGGCAAGGCTCAGCTCTCTGACAGAACTAGTCCACATTCCGCTCGGAGCAGTTAAGGCAAACATCACCGCAGAATACCTTAAGAAAGCCAACCTCAGATGGAGCAGGCTGACTGCATGCGTCATATCCAGGAAAACGTGGCCAAACTACAACAAGGCAAAAACAACCGTTCTTCTAGGTAGAACCCGAAAAGACATCGCAAGACTCACAGCGATCATCACGGGACACTGGCCTATAGGTGACCATGCGGCCAAGCTGGGCATCCCATACAATACACACTGCCGCAGTTGCAAAGTGACAACTGAAAAAGAAACCCTAATTCACTTTCTATGTACCTGTCCGGCTTTAGCTAGGACCAGACTACGTACATTGGGAAGCCCTTTCTTCAATACACTTGAGGAAGTCTCCGAGAAAAGTATCAAGGAACTGATAACTTTCCTGAACTCCGCAGGTTGGATTTAGCCTCCCCCACCAATCGATAATACCCAGGTTTACGTGAGTTTGTGGTAACAAAACGGCACTCAGTGCTAATTGGGTTTGTCTTATCAAACCGCCACACCTACCTACCTACCTATAAATTCAAATAAACGTATCTATCTACATTGTCTGTAATAAGTTGATTGCTAATTTGAAATAAGGTTTTTGTCTAGCATTAAAGGCAATGGAGGACATTGAGGACGGTTTGAGGAAGATCCGCTTCTAAGGCCATTCTTTTATGCGACAATTTCATTTTGTATGATCATCAGGAGTCATAACATTAGCATAGTAGTGAATGATTCAAGATAAAACAAGATATAACAATGAAAATAAACGCACAGCAATGAAGCGGATGCAAACAAAAATTGACGTCACGCTATGACAATCAGGTGGGATGATATATGCATTTTTTATTTATTTTAAAACCCAAGCACTGTGATATAAAATTGTTCTAATCTAAAACGTTTCAATATATCAAAATGAGAAGGAAATGTGGATTGTGAATCTTATAGTTTTCCTGTTTCTCATCTTCATTGATGTTGTCATTCAATGTCGTTTTCGTTTTGAAGAGGGTTTGGCATTAGAAATGGAGTAGGCACTATTTCCCAACATCATTATCGTCATCAGCGGCAGCAGTAGCAGGGAACATAATCGTCATCAAACTTGTTGGAGTCCTATTTCAGTGCCATACATGAATGACACTTCCCCTTGTGGCAATGATTTTTTTTTAAATATAAAAGTCAGTCAGGGCATATGAAGGACATACGCATTCTTCTATTTTCTATTCCAAATGGAGTAGAAAGGACATTTTCCAAGGAAAGGAAATTGAACATGTCGAAAAAACCGCCCAATGATACAATGTTTGATTGATGCCTGCTGTACTAATTGCAAGTGGCTATAATGTATATGTGCGGGACGTGCGTGCTGGTAGAGAAATGTCCGTAAGAGTATTTTTATAATTTGGGCTATATGTTCGGAGCTAAATGGGGATTAACATATTACTACGATTCCTAAACTGATGAACGTGAACGGGTATTTTGATTTTTGATTTTAGTAGATTATGATGGTCTCCACTACTGGGTTAGTTATTAGCCACGTTTACAGGAATTATGGCCAGCAGACATACATTTGCAGCATGTATCCAAAGCAGCCCTGCTGTGGATGTTATCGACAGGCAACAGCTATTCGAGCACTCCTGTACATACATTTTTCAAAGAAACGCGCCTATTATAATTGGTCCGAAAATAAATATAGTAATTTGCATTATGTTTCAAAATTTCAAGGGCACAATATGTTTTTAAAATATGTTTTCAAGAAGATATGTGTATGTGTGTGTGTTTGTATGCGTGTACGTGTGTACGTAGGTAAGTTCGTACTCAAATTATTAGGTTGGGTTAGGTTTCCGGGTTGATGGATGCGAGCGAATCGGTTATACCGCATAAAGGTCCATGTGAACCCATCGTGATACCCTTCGTCGAGAGTGTTGGCATCGCTATTCTGGCCTTGGTCCTCCATGCTTGGTTTCCTTTCCCTACTCCAAGTTGTCCAGCAATTTGAATGTCCTTAAGAAGCCGTAAAGATTTGAAAGTGAGACATCAGGCAGTTGTTGAATGTCCTAAAAGATGTATATTCCAATTGTTTTGTTCCTCATGTGACATAGGCTTGGTCAGTGACTGAGAAAGTGAGGTGTATCCTCATGGGTCTCCTCCTCAATGCAGCCTCTACAAATGTCGTTATCCTTGCGATTTTTTTTTTTTTGTTATAATGTACACAAAGGGATCTTTTTAGTACCCTTATCATATATTGGCTACACAGCACGGGCGTTAGGGAAATTATGATTAGAAGAAAAGGAGAGTTGCCGATGCATATTGGTTTTAAATTTTTGTAAGTTATAATGTGAAGGAAAAATAGAGCGTGGAAGAGTATTCCACATTCGTGTTGTACGGCTGAGGAAGATTCTTTGAACTTCACTGTACGTCCGAATAAAGTCTTGAGGATAAACTGATGAGCATTCATTGCATAGCGGGTATTGCTTTTGAAATGTTCTAGGGGTGGAATGCAACTGGCCATTTCGTTAGAGCACTTATGGTGGAAATACCGATAAAATAACGAAAGACAGTCAAGATCTCGCCATATCTCGGTAGCCAATGAGTTTTGTCAGCTTCATTTTGTTTTTCCCTAGCAAATTGTAGCCGGTAAGAGTTCCAATCAACTTGGACAGTGATGTTCATAACAGCAAAGTTTGTTGGTCCGGTTCTTATCATATTTTGGCCACAGTTTGCACGATATGTCCCAAGTGGTTAATGATTTCTCCTGTTGTTGGCTTTTATTCGGATCTTGTATTCCACTCTTTCTCTGAGATGGCAGAGTGGTGGTTTGACTAGCTGAAGTACCTGTTCTTGGTCCTTGCCAGTTCATCAGCTATCTCGTTGTTGGAGATGTGCCTGTGTTCAGGCAGAAATTTGTCTTATACTGCGAGCCAAGAGCTTGAAGCTCTTCTCGACAGCGGTGAACAAGCTCAGATTTAATTTCGATAGCAGATCCCGCTTTAATGACGGAGTGGCTATCAATAGCTAAGGTAATATCACTACGTGGTATTGCCATCATTGAAACCATGCTTACATCTTCAGTGATTGCAGGCTTGGAATGCAATACATTATCAGGTTAACTAATCGATCTGTTTAGGTTTAATTTCTCTGAGGATTATCCAGCACCATTTCACCAGTCTATCTTTGATCCATTTTCATGGACGTTAATTTCCATTTCATGTGTTTGTTTAGATTCCATTTATCCCTGCTAGGAAACGAACAAAAGAATTCGGGTTCTAACTATTTGAAGTCACTTTTTCCAGCTGATTCCTGCATGTATAGATCCACCGGTGACAGATTGAGAAGGGCTTCCAAGCTAGCGGTTGGTGTTGTTCTCATTGCACTAGTTGTCAATATACATGCCAGTCATTGTATTTTGTCATCACCTTGTGATTGGTTACCTTGTCTGTGCCTGCCACCAGATTAAGCCGACGTATGAAATGAACGAGGATACCCCTCATTTCCTCTGTCACTGCCCTGCACTTTGCCGTATTAGAAATAACGTCCTCGGAAGACATTTCTTCCAGGAGTTAGAAGAACTCTCTGGCAAGTCTGTAAACGATTTGTACAAGTTTATAAATGCATCGAAATGGATTTTAAGCCCGCTAACCTGGTTACCTAACCTAACCTATGCTGACGTATAAGAGTTTTGGTCGCACGATTGCCGTGTACATCCACTGAATTATGTTAGGGTTCGCCTAAATTTTTTTCCGAAGATACGATTGCATGTGTAAAAAGCATTCGCTGCTTTCCTAACTCTGTCATCGCCATTTGGCTTCCAACTCAGATTTCTATCGAGGATCAATCCTAGATATTTTGCGCTCTTCAGTGGTATTCCCTCAATCGATGGTGGCTTTAATTTTGTTGTTCACCTAAGTGTCCGTAGGGAGTTTTCTAACAGTTCGCTCAGAGTTGATAGGAATTTTCCAGTCGCATGCAATACTACGGCATCTGCGTACTCTATGGATCCATTATAGTAAAAAAATAGTAAGCAAAATCATATTCATATCACACTGGGAAGTTGATCGTGTGGGCCTCCTGGTTCGCACTTACCCCCCTTGTTTTAAAATACTAAGTTGTGAAAAACTGAAAAATAATAAATAAATTCTTTAAATTAATTTATGTGACGAAGACAACCACAAATAACCCAATCAACTGGAAACAGCGCTGTCAATTGACTGGCAAAAATGAATTTTTGTCGACTCACTTCGAATTCGATAATTATGCGAGGCGAGTCGAAAATGAGATTTCCAAATGAAAACGACTCGTTTCGAAATCTATAATCAGACCACAGCATAAAAAGTCGCACGTATAAAAAGAGCTTAAGCTAGAGTGAAAGCCGAACGATAAGCTCCCCGAAGCATCGTCAAAACGAAAAGTGTTCATAATTGCATGTTATAGCGAGACCCAATTCACTTGGCAATTCTACTGCGCTGGTCTCTTCAAATTTCTCTGCACATCTCTTTAATTTTGAGTTTTGACAGACAAAAACAAAAATACGAAAATTGCTGAAAGAAAAAGATGTACATGTTTCGCTGTTTCCATCATCGCAGCGTCGATGTGGCTGAAGGGCCCCAACCCATAGAATCTGTCAATCCGTCGGATCAGTGGATTCAACAGAGAGCAATTTAGAATAGACGTATTCTTATGGAAGGTGGCCCATAACCAACGGATCCATGAACTTTGACGGATAAAGTAGGTCTACTTTCTACTTGTCTCTCAGTCGCCATATGCATACATTCAAAAATTGCACTTCATGCATTCTAGAATTGAATTTCGCGCATTACAAAATGGAGAGAGGTACATCCATTGATCGAAAAATTGGAAAATTAATGAAAACATTGGAAAATTACAGAATTGATGGCATCAACCCATAGACAAGACTGACGACGGATTCTATGGGACGGTTCCTTCCGTCAAGTACGTCAAAGTCGACGCAATCGTCGAAAGAAAGGATGCAACGGAGTACGTTAATGTCCATGGGATCTGCCGAAACAACGATGAAAAGGATTCTATGGGCAGGGCATTGTGGGTGGGTTTTGATTTTCGTTTCCATCGCAACAAAAATGTGGGATAGACACACAGCTGTCAAATTAGAAACTTCCGTACGTCGTTCTCATTTAAGTTCGTGAAAATAAACGAAACTGAACGAAACGGAGCATAGTAGATATTATGGGCATACGTATATAGTATCGTTTATTCGCTCCGTTGCTTAAGCTAACTGAAGCACCCAAAAGCAAATATGGTTGGGCCTTTAATCGAAGGTCGAAGTAGATAGATGGACGTCACCGAAGATTGGAGGAAATATTATGTTTAGATCCAATACCATAGAAGTTAGCTTTAAGGATTGTGTATTATTATTTTAAATGAACAATTCTTTTAAATATAACATTTAATCCTTACAATAAACAGCAACTGCAAAGACTTGTCACACCAAACAAATCTAGAACAACATAATGCAGTGCCTATATTGTTATTATATAATAACTAGCTGCACCTGCCCGGCTTTGCCCGTGCCCGAGAATTCTAGTGGCCAATATGTTCGAGTAGACTTCCTTATAATTGTCTATAGCGGGTATCCGGCGTATGTTGCTGCACCTAAAAAAAGAAGACCGATTTTGACCAAAGTTCACAGAAACACTCTCAGGCCAATACCGAAGATTGCCTGATTTGAGCTCAACCGGTGAAAGGGACTGCACGTTTTTCTCCGCATGGCTTAGGCCGCTCACACAACTTCGTTGTTCCGTTTAGGGTAGGTGCTTGTTGTCTGGCAGGCGCCTATGTCACCTTACTTCTGCGAATCAAACAACAAAGCGAAAATAAAAAACTTCGATTGAATCACTTTTCATTCTCTTCCACACCGATTGTTATCAATGTTGGAAAAGCAACTTTCCGATGTCCGATTCACAAAAAAATGCAAAAAATTTCAATAAGAGTTATTTGAATAAAATATTGAACACACGATATCTCAAGAATGAAAGTGCGCACAAATTCCACAATAAGCTTGAAACGTTCGTGTGGTCTCCCTCTTTCATATGCTTGTTCGGATAACAAAATAAGTGACGTCTGTACGGTCTCTGTATCTGCGTCGTAATTTACACGCATACGCACATATGCATGTGTACTCACTCAAATGCCCATATCTCACACACCGATGCAGATATAGCCAAACATAACAACCTTCGTGCAGACATCGCCTTTCATGGAAACAAATTTCATTGGAATCGGTTAACGCGTTTGGCCAAACACCGGCAACAAACGCAAATATGGATTGATTTTTATATACATATATATATAAATAGATATAGATATATTCTCATATCAATTTTAATTCACAAAAACTCACAAATTCGCAATGAAGAAATCCGAATCCGACAGCACCACCAAACATGAAACAAAATTGGCTTCTCCATTGATCGATAATAGATGGCGTTACGTTGCGTGTCTATCTGACAGTTCAATTGTGATACGATATGTTACATTCAAATGTGATTCTTTATTTGGTTGTTGCCAAAATAAACAAAATGAAAAAAAAAAAAAAATTTAAAAAAAATCTAAAAAAACCTGTCGTAACACGCTGGGTGGTCAAAATAAGCCATAAATCATCAAAATCGGTTCGGCCAATCTCGAGTTATGCGGTTACATCGCTTCGGACACTTTCTTTTATATATATAGATAATAAATAATACCTATATTGAAAACGAACGACGCAGGCACTTTATTTTTTGTTTAAACAAGCTGTATTTAGAAGGACATATCGAAATTAAATTATTTATTCGCTCGTTTCACACAGGAATAAACAAGAGCATGCAAGGGATATAGTTAAACCCCCTGCAGCATTGCAACATAATCATACATTTATCTAAATTGCAGGTTAAAAATTTCATTATCCTTCCAACGTGATAATTACTAGCAAAGAAGCCACAGGCCAACCAACGTAAGCAGACAAACTAAATGTGTATGTAGCTGGACAAGCCGCTTAAATTAGTGACACAACACTTTGGGCAACATTCCTAGTAATAATATTGCTTGACTTGTAAGTTTATATGAGTATCTTAACATGTAAATATGCGAAAGATTCAATTCGTCCCAGGTAATTATTGTCATCAACTCTTAACTACCTCGTGGGATTAATCACCTGGCGCAATACGGTATTTATTTTAATGTCATCCTTGTGTCCTAACAGAGGCATCCTTACACTCATCCACATAGATAGATAGATGTTAATAGTTACATTGACGAAGCCCTTGTAACCACAGTCAGAGCATAATAAGTGCCAATGGGATAACACTATGACGAGAATGACCAGCAGGAAGAGGGCTCAAGTGGGGGGCAAATGAAACACATCAAGCTACCGTAAAGCAAAGGTGATTATGCTTAAGGTCCGTACTTAATATTATTGGGGCGAAAGATATGCCGGCCCCAGCTCCTCGGAAATGATTAATGAATGCGGTTGAGAATTTATTATTTAATACGCTTTGTGGGGATAAGCAGCAACAAAGTCGTTATAATAGTGCAGGGGTATATTATAGTATACTTGTATGGGAAGTAGTGATGGTTATATTTCCTTTTTCTTTTTTTAGATTCAAAGCCAACTGTTACATCTGTTGCCAATTGTGTTGGATTGAGTTTTCGGGTTATCGTCGGACAAAAAAAGACGAGAAATATTAGGGAAATATGGACGACGGCTAACGAGAAACAACTAACTTATTACGAATTCATTAGGACTATGGAGAGGACAACAAGTCGATACAATTTTGGGGAAAGAATTACACATATAGGTATGTTGTTTGAATGCGGTTTTTTCAGATTATTTAGCAGATGTTCGTTGTCCAACAACAAACTCACCATGGATTTTAATGAAGCGATGGCTGCTTCCCGCCCCCTCATACGACCCAGAGGGAAAAAGAAGCCACACTGGTGGATACCTGAATTAGGACCACTGAGAAATGATTGCAGGAGACTTTTCAATCGTGCTAAAAGCTCAAGATCTAAAACTGACTGGGACTTCTATAAGGAATCCCTCAAATCATATAAAAACGAACTTAGGAGGGCCAAAAGATCATCGTGAAGACTCTTCTGTGGCAAAATAGAAGAATCGTCGGAGGCATCAAGACTAAGAAAAATCCTTGCTTCAAAACCTACTATGCCCAGCTGCCTAAAGAAAGCAGATGGCTCATGGACTACATCCAGCGAGGAATCGCTCAATCTGATACTTGATACTCACTTCCCAGGTAGTTCTAACATAACCGGTCATAGCAACCTAAACAGGTCACCTATGTATTTACAGGTAACAAATTTTCAAAGTCTGATTACTAGGGACAAGCTCCTTTGGGCGCTACAAAGTTTCAAATCTGCAGGACCTGACGGTATAATACCTGCCGAATTTCAGATGACTTCGAATATCATCCTACCAGCACTGGAGATGATTCTGAAAAGCTCCTTAAAGCTGGCTTATATTCCTCAGGCTTGGAGAAAAGTAAAAGTGGTTTTCATACTCAAAGCTGGCAAATATTATCATGTTGCCGTTTCAGGGAAATACCGCAAAACTTTAAAGGAACTTCTTCAAAACGCTCTCAACCGAACTTGTCCTCTTTTCCAGGAAATATAAAATCCCTCATATCGACCCTCCCTCTATTAACTGTACAAGCTTAACCTTTTCAGATGATCCTAAATTCTTGGGTCTAATCTTCGACGATAGGAAGTTAAACTGGAGACCCAATTTACAAGAAAGAGTAAAAAAGCTACAGTAGTACTTTTCTCTTGCAAAAAAACCATCGGTAATAAGTGGGGCCTACAGCCCCGCATATCTCACTGGCTATACGTATCAGTAGCGAGACCGATTCTGACATAGGGGTGGTTGTCTGGTGGACTGCTCTAGACAAAGCGGTAAACCGTGATAAGCTTAGCAAGGCGCAACGTACAGCTTGTCTGTGCATCAGCGGAGCACTCCGAACGACCCCCTCCGCTGAACTGGACATCTTACTGTATCTGAAACCCCTTGATATTTTTCGCAGGCAAATAGCTGCCTGTTCTGCTGTCCGCTTAAAAGCCACCTTACAGTGGAACAATACGAATATTGGCCACTCTATCATTCTGGACTCATTTGGGTCCCTTCCAAGGAACATCGACTACACCATACCCCAATTACAGTTCGAGAAGAATTTCCAAATCATTGTCCCCACCGTATCATTCTGGGAGGATGCTGCTTACACGGAAGATAAATTGATCCACTTTTACACCGACGGATCAAAAACAAGTATTGGGGTAGGTGGGGGTGTTTTCTCAGAAAGACTGAATATCAGTCTCTCTTTCCGTCTTCCTGACCATTGTAGCGTGTACCAGGCGGTGTACCAGGCGGAAATCATGGCGATTAAGGAAGTCTTGTTGTGGCTGAAGAGATATGTGATATCCGCTAAGGATATCCGCATATTCTTGGATAGTCAAGCCGCGCTAAAGTCCCTGGACTCAGTCTCTTCAAACTCCATCGAAGCCATAGACTGCCATTTATCTCTTAAGGAGATGACAGAGCAGTTTAATATTCACCTCTTTTGGGTGCCGGGGCATAGAGACATCCCAGGGAATTGTAGGGCAGATGAACTCGCCAAAAATGGAACCGCATTACCTCTTCTACCTGATAAAGGTTTTCTAGGTATGCCTATCGCTACTTGTAAACTTATGTTCAAGCTATCCGCAGTCGAGAGTACAAACCTTATGTGCGACGCTCTTTGAGTTTGATCTCACTTAACCGACTGCACATTGGCTCTGCTATAGGTGTCATCACAGGACACTGTCTAATAGGCAAGCAATGTAAATAAGCAAAATTGCCATATATGGAGTGAATCTAGTCAGGAAATACTCCGTGAGACGGTACTGCCCCCAGAACAAGTCACAATGTGGTGCGCACTTTCATCAAGGTGCATTGTGGGGCCATACCTCTTTGAGGAAAACGGTGTAACAGTAACTGTCAATGGGGAGCGTTATTTAAAGATGTTGAAGGAGGTTTTTTTTACCCAGAAGGAGTGTACGTATCAAACGCGTTGAGTTCCAGCAAGATGGAGCAACTGCCACTTAGCCAGGCCGGTTATGGCGGAGCTCCAAAGAAAATTCCCAAACAAATTAATATCCAGAAACTCCACTTTCCCCTAGCCCGCAAGGTCACCTAACCTGACTGCACCAGACTTTTTTATGAGGTTATGTCAAGCAAGAGGTGTACAAAACGAAACCAAGGAATTTGACTGAATTGAAGCAGTCCATTAAAACAATAATTGAGGCGATCCCGACTTCAACCCTTCTGGCCGCAATGAATAATTTTCTGATCAGGAGTCGCATATGCGTTGATGAGCATGGAGATAATTTAAGGTCTATCATCTTCAAAAACAATTAGTTATATAAAATTAAATTTAATTTTCTATACAATAAAACAAAAACTAAATGAAAATCATTGTTTAAAAAAAAAAAGTTATTTGAATTTCTTACTGTGGCACAATTGCTGCGTCACCCTGTAGAATCGTCATTAAAACTCTTTAGAAGCATATCTTATCTCCTTATTCATGCTGCCCTCACAAAAAATTGTTAAGAGGCTTTAACCTTGGATATATAGTTTTTTATTAAACAAAGTTACTGGTAAAACAAACTGAGGTCAAAGTGCATTAAGTATCCTGATACCTGATAACCAGGGTCTAAAGAGAAGATACAAAAAATTATGTGTCGAACCAAAAAAAGAGATTCCTATTTGCAGCGATAATTATTAAAGAGCACAATTCAACTCTGCACAGGGTTATTTAAGAAATTAATGACCATTGGTAAATAGTTTACTGAATAAATCTACAGCTCGTTAAAAACCAACAGCCAAATTAATAAAAATTACTTGATTTGCCTCTAATTCACAAATTAACTACAATGTGGATTGAAAGTTAATTCACGGCCCATTAATTAAAAAACATGTATATGCATTAGCTTATTGTCGTTAAGTAATAAATGGTATGGAAATTGGGAATCGTTAAGTAATAAATTGAAAGGAGATACCACATCCAACATCACATTTGATTCATAGATTCGCTGCCAGTTGTCAATAATGCTGTCAGTTATATTTTCACTTAATTACTCGTTAATTCACCTACTTCGGTTAATTAGTTGATTGCATGTTTATCAACGTCGATTAACTTCAAAAAAAGTTTTTTTATTAAGATTTCTCATATAATTCATTGATGAAAGATAATTCACCCTTAATTTGCGTTTATTAATTCGGCTGCAACTGTTTTACGTGTAAATAACTCTGAAAAATTTGACAAACTCGATATGGCTGATTCTTTATGTTATATTTGATGTTATTTTGCCAATATTGGCTGCAGTCTACAACCAAGTCCTGCCCTATCGAACGCTTGTACTTGACAGTAGTTTTGCTTTTCACTCCATTACCTCTTTTGAAATCTTAAAAGTTGTTGAGACTCTTTCTTACTCGACTTCGTGCGGAGCGTACACCGTTTCGAACTGTGTACTGAGACAAATTGCATGTTTCATAGTGGACGCTTGGCAAATGTTTATAATCGTTGCGTGTTTGAAGATGTCTTTTCTGAAGGTCTTAAGTGTGCCGATGTAATTTCTTCACTTAAAAAATGTTCCTCTGCGAAACCGATAACTGAAGGAATAACTCACTTCTGCCAGTTTTTAGCAAAATTTTTGGAAAACTTATGAAGAAAAGAATAGTGAGTTTTCTGGATAAAACGAAGTTTTTCAATACAGATCTTTTTGGTTTTCTAAAACGCAAATCGAAGAAATACACCTCGATGGCGAAAAACGAACGGCTGGTCTATTTACTGACTAACTGGATTTCGTTGTTTCATGCTGCATTAGTTTAGGTCGTATCTTAAAAATAGGTTGCAAAGAGTGAAGATAGATGATATTAGAAGCGAAATAAGGTTCTTCAACATTGGTGTTCCCAAGACCCAGTGTTAGGTCTACATCAATTCAATCTTTGCTTAGTTTCAAGGGCGCACCAACTGCTTTTGCTGATCACATTGGTTGCTCTTACCGTCATTTGGACCTAATTTGTGACGATAATTGGGATCTTAGTTTATTAAGACACTGGCTTGTTGAACATAATTTAGTTATTAGCTCAAAGACTAAGACAATGTTCTTCAGCTTATCTTTCTCATACAATGTGTACTTCCAGTGTCTTATATAAATTGTCTTTCATTAGCGACTTGACAAAATCATACTTTCAATGTGAACGCACCCTTAAACCGATTATCAAACTGTCAATGCCAAAATACTCAGTAAAATCAACATTTTCATCATGATGAAGTAAACGAAGAAACAGTTTTTACAAATAATTTACAACCGAAATTTCGAGTCGGTGGTCGCAACTTTAAGAGCGTTAACGCAAATTTTCGGCCGTAATTCTCGTCCCAGTAGACAAACAATTCATAGTCGAGTAAAAAAATTTGAGTCAGAGTCGCTGCTTGATGTTGCCGTGCCAGTGAGACTACGCTTTGCCCGAAGTGTGGAGAATATTGCTGCCGTAGAGGCGTCCGTCGCAAACCAGCCAAATCAGTCAATATCACGGCGTTCTCAAGAATTGGGCCTCTCCCAGACCACATTATGGCGAATTTTGCGTAAGGACCTTTTCCAACACCCTTACAAGATCAAGCTGACTTAAGAACTAAAGACACTTGATCATATGAAAGGACGTCATCATCTTCAGCGATGAAGCTCATTTTTGCTTAAACGGCTTCGTCAACAAGCAAAATATGCGTTACTGGACAGGTGAGTACCATCATGTGCTTCATGAAACAGCACTTCATCCGCAAAAAGTCACTGTTTGGTGCGGTTTTCATGACGGTGGCGTCATTGGACAGTTTTTTTCGTCGATGAAAATGAACGTCACGTTATGGTATTTTGCCTCATCGGCTATTTAATCAACTTCCTTAGTCAATCAGGACTATGTATTTCAATACCTGAAATATTCTTAAAACGCCTTAAAATGTGGCTCTTCAGCGTTGATTATGTTGCGTTCGAATCTCTTATCTCTGATGTTTTGGTTAAAATTGTATTTTTTTACTTTCTTTAGATACATTAACCAAATGCAGTCTGACCTTATTTCGAACCCTAAACATTTTTTTCAATTCATTAACTCTAAAAGAAAATCAGACGGTTATTCTTCAACTTTAAATTACCTGTACTCATCGTCCTCTGATTCAAAAGCCATCTCTAACCTTTTGGCAAATTTTTTCTGCCAGGCGTTTTCTCCTGATAACAGCGAAGTAGATTCCAATTACTTCAGTTATATGAGCAATTGCACCCAGACCTCCTTCACTGCAATGGACGTATGTCTGTCGTCAGTAGTTGACAAAATCTCCCAGCTTAATTAAGATTTCTCATCCGGCCCTGATGGGATCCCTGCAGCTGTTCGCAAAAAATGTATTTCAAAAATAGCCCAACCACTTACTTCACTATTTCAGCTGTCTATCAGATCTGGTGTTTTTCCAAAATTATAGAAAGACTCCTTCATCATTCCTATTCATAAGAAAGGCAGAGCGACGTCTCCAGCTATAGACCCATAGCTAAACTTCCTGCATTCCTAAACTTTTTGAGAGCATAGTTTACGACACACTCTACTTTCACTGCAAGTCAGTTTTTTCCCCTAGGCAACAGGGTTTTCTGAAAGGCAAATCAACGACAACTAATCTTATTGATTTCGTGTCCAATACCATATGTGCCCTGGAGGCTGGTAAAGAAGTAGAGCAGTCGCAACCGTTTTCAGTTAAGCTTTCGACAAAATATCCCATAATGTTGTCCTTTACAAACTAAAAATGCTTCGTTTCCCGCCCCTGTTTATATCATGGCTAAGTTCCTATTTAAATGATCGTTTTTATACAGTCCTTTTCAGATCGTGTGCTTCAAATCCTATTCGTGCAACTTCAGGAGTTCCGCAAGGTAGCCACTTAGGACCACTGATTTTCCTGCTAGCCATTAATGATGTCGAGCTTATTCTTTCAAGATCTGACCTGGAAATCTACGCCGATGATATGCGTATCTCTCATCATATTTCATGTATAGCCGATGCCCATGCGCTGCAATCCGACTTGAACAATTTCTTTACTTGGTGTCAAAAAAATCTCCTTGAACTAAATGTAAATAAATGTCAAGCTATACTATACCTACTATACCTACCTACTATACCTACTCTCGCAAACGCCGTCCTTTGTCTCAACTCTATCCTTGGATTCGTAAAACGTTGGTCCAAGGTATTCTGTAACCCCTATGTCACTAAGTCTCTCTATGTAACCTTTGTTAGACCTCTTCTTGAATATGCCTTTCAGGTCTGGTCACCGTACCATCACGTCCATGTTAAACGCATTGAAGCCGTTCAGCGTAGATTTATCCGTTTTGCGTTACGCGGGCTGGGTTGGACAGACCCATACAACTTACCGCCCTATGAAGACCGTCTTAAATTGTTAAATATTCAAACATTAAACTCACGTCGCGATAATGCTGACATTCTATTCGTACATCAGTTATTAACTGGCTGTATCCACTGCCCAAAAGTGTTTCTTAATACTAACCCTCGTCATCTAAGATCTATACCATTTTTCTCCATTGCCTACCATCGCACCGAATATGGCCAACATGAACCTATGACTAGAATGCTTTGCAAAGTAAATAACTCCAACTCCTTTGACCTGAATCACTCTAAACACTCCTTAAAACATGCCCTCCAAACATCACCCTCCTCCTGACCTAACCATACTCAATGTTACTTTTAAGCACATATTTATTTATTGATTTATTTATTTATTTATTTATTTAACTTGTTAATATTAAGTAATTTACTTGTATTAAGCGTAAATAAATTAAATTAAATTGAAAGGCTCTTCTCCTGCATACTTTTATGATTAATTCGTTGTTCTTATTTGTTGCTTGAATTGAATTACTTTGGATTATGTTTCTTGGAATGATTAAGGTTTATTTTGGAGGAAAAGAACGGACTACAAAGTGCATCAATTATTCTTTGCTGGCAATGGAGCCGTCAGAAGTTAGGAGCGTGCCTACAACGAGCGCTTGATGTATGGGTGGATGTTTTGGAGGGGAATTGGTGTCGTATTTGTCCGAAACAGACAATACATTGGCTGGCCGTTCTCTCATATATTCCAACCTATTCCAGACATTTAAAAATATATTAAGAATGAATAATACCCGGATACAAAAAGCTTAAATATATTTTGCTCTATGATCAATGGCAAAGCAACCTGTGGTAGCGAGCATTAATCATCAGGTTAGCGTTGAGTGGATGTAGAGGCGGGATAGCTGATCTATGTACTGTGACCGAATAATGGCCCCTAAGCTGAAAGGTTCACAATGCCAGCTTACAAAAAGTATGAAGGAAAATTAACGAAAGCTGAAATGAAGATGAGTCGCATGACAGCTAGAGAATTGTCAGAGAATATCTACCGGAGAAAATGGAGCACCGCTGGCTCCTTCTAACCCCGTCAAAAAGGCAATATCAATCAGCGTTGTTATAAAATCGTGAAAAAGAGGCCTTAAAATCCCTGGATCACACAAATCCAAGAACACCTCAGTGACGAAGTGATTCAAAACCGGGAGGCCTGTGGATATTTTCGAGGCAAAACCAACACACCCGACAGGCGGACCAGTAGGGACGCAGTGAAGTGGAGCGCTTACGATCCTTCTAGTCCAGATTATAGCCTCGCTATGTATCAACACAGTGGGTTTTGTTGACATGTACACATTGTTCCAGGTTTGAATCCCATCAGGAAGACCTACAGGTTTTTCCACCAGCCCACCTAGGGTCAAATATATTCAAGAGTATAATTGGAATAAATAGCCTCTTATACTGACCGGTCTGATTTGACGTAAAATGGAAGGTCCCATTCCATTCGTGCCAACAAAAAATATTAGTCACTTTAATGCGATACAGTCAATAGTTCTATTTTTTTAGCTCTTGCAATTAATACTTTAATGTTTTGTCCATAGATAAGACTTAAATTACATCCATAAAAGATGTGATAAGTTCACAAGTAGAATTATGGACTCATCCCTGTATGCGCAACGTCCAGCAACAAGTGCTATTTTAAGCACCTTAAACGGCGCACTTTGAAAATGAAATGTTTTCTCCTTGCTGTCATTTTATCGCCATTGTCGAAGGAAACTTTAACAACCAACCACAAAAAAAAGTAATCTGAACGGAAGACATTAAAGAGGTAATGGAAAAAGTCCACAGCGAATTGAAACAGGCGCATAAAGAATTTCCAAACTGTCAGCTGTGATACAGGAGTACATAAATTACGAAAAGAGATTTGAATAAGATTCAATTTGGTAGTAGCTCGTCCTTTGCATCGAGGATGAACATTTGTTTGTGGTAGAGCCACAATGAAGGATAATTTTAAAACAAAATGGCGGAGCAATTAGCTTTTGAACATCATTTGTCTTCTATACTTTGTGCAAATAATTAGAGAATCTGATTAAGATGGGGGGGGGGGGGGGGTAAGGTGGTGAAATCATTTTCTATTTGATGACAAAAGAGATTTCCTTTTTTTTTTGAAAGTTTCGAAGAAGGTTGTGAACCAGGCGTAGTGGCAAGTTTTTCAAAAACAAATTGGGAAAACAAATTATTGCCTAAGTGTTAAAATACGCATGGCATGACGATACATAAAATTGTCTTCTATAAATTGACCCTAATTCAGGGTGGCTGATGACGCGTGCTACCAAAAAAACCTAATTACTTTTTTTTTGTAATTAATCTGTTCCATTTTTTTACAGATTGGCATTGAACCAAATGGACGATTGGGTAGATGGAGCTAGGATTTGGATAGTGTGTCGCTATAATGCTTTTGAATCTTTAATTTCAATCCAAAGATAGTTTTGGCGGACGTTTGGCATTTGGACTGGGATGAGGGTAGGTTACTCTTTTGCGGAACGAGGGACAGTTACAAGAAGTCAGAGGCGGCGTATGGTATGTGGCTTCGTGCGATGCTTCCGGATTCGGCAAACATGTCTATCTACTCAGGCGAGCGCTGCAGAACTCCCGACTAAATTCTCTTTGGACGGAAATGAAGGACTGCAAAGCATGGTACCGCTGCACTATCCAAATCCTCTTTTTGGTATCCCAGGCATTCATTTTTATAAATCTAAATGGTAACCTGCGAAATAACAAAAAAATAAGCCGATTACTCACACAGAAAAAAGTTATTACATACATTTCGTTTTTGTAGCACGATTCGTGCGCCACCCTGTACTTTTAGTGTGCCATGTTGCAGTGGATTACCTTTGAAAATGGGTTGATTTTATGATACTTTTAGTGTGTTACGGTATGATTAAGTTTTTCTATTTTGTTACTGCTGAGCCACGCATTTTTTTAATTTGTGTGTAAATGAAGCGATATTTTGTGTGTATTGTCACAAAAAGATTGACAGCAGTACACGTAAAATAAATTGTGTGTAATGAACCGAAGTGGTATTATTCAGTAAAGTTGTGTGCGGTGCGGTGCTAGAGTATTTTGGGATCGATGGTTTAGCATACCTAGGCTTTCATTTTGGCATAATTAAAGAAAAGCTTTCTTTTCGAAAACAGAATACAAGCTGTCAAGTACAAGTTTCTCATGTTATCCAACACCTTTTGACCAATAAGGAAGTTGCAATTGGATTTAAAGTATCCGTATGGCGTCTTTCGTCATAGAAATCTTGGCATGAACAAAAAAGTCTCTTGTTTGCATCTGGCTCCTCGCGGACCATAAACCACGACCACCGCCTAACCTAGTCAAGCCGCAACAGATGGAAATCACTTCCGTCCAATACGTCCCCACATACTCCAAAAAAAAAATATTGGAGCTTCATTATCAAGGCCGCACCGACCAAGTGGACATCATTGCTTGAGCCAATTAGAGATTCGACTTCGGACTAAATCGCCATTTAAACGATCGAGCCATCATGGATACCCTAGCTGGGACTGGAAGCAGAAAACCAGGAATAAAGGATCTTGTAGGATCGCGAACCCGTTAAGTAACTTATTTAATAGTATTTTTAATAAACAAAAAAAGGATTTGATTGTCGATTTTAAAGAATTGAATTGTAGAGATTGCCTTAAAAATTAAAAATCCTTCACTTACCTCTGATGAAATAATCCCATTGAGTGCTCTGCCGCTGGAAATAGTTCGAGTTTTGTTTCCTTTGTTTTATTTTTTTCAAATTCTATATCAAGTTTGAATCAGTAAATTATTTCAATTTAAAACACTATAACAATGCTTTTGCAATAATATTTAAACGATGTTCATTTACGTAAAACCGAACGATAGTAATATTTTAAGCACACATTTATTTGACAACCGCACGAAGTTATTTTTAGAAAGCAAATCTGAAAGTAAGAAAAAAGAAAAAAATCATTAATGAAGGTTAGACTTTGCAAGACAAAATAGGAATCTAGGTAACTGTGCCATTCTCTTTAATAAACGCACAATCTAACAAAATCCGTACAAACATACATACAATATACCGTTTGTATCAATTTAAAAAAAATATTCCAAACAACCCTAACTTTTATTGAAATGAAATTGCTTTGTCAACTGTAGTGTTATACTTCCTCGAGTGAAACGCATACTCACGTTTTATTATGGAAGCGGAGAAGTCAGTGTAGTAGAAGTGATAACAACAAAAATGGTGGCAAGATGTTTCACTTTTAACGCGTGAGAGTTCCACACATGACTTTTTTTTATTTGAAAGAACGTTTGATTACATTTATATATATTTATGGCTCATGAACTTACTTTAACCTTTTACTGGAGTGTTGTGTCTTAGTCTGCCAGTTACTTACAGTTACCATTGTAGAACTTTTATTTTTGATTATTATTATTTTTTTAATAAAATGACCAAAAGCTGAAAACTCGATCGGAACAACATTTTTCGGCGGGGTTTTTAAAAAAATATTGCCCACATATTTAGTTTAAACAGTTTTTACCGTTCCTTAGGAATTTATCGAGAAAACAAAACTGTTGTCAAAAACGTCCCTAAAATGTAGGCGGGCAACAAAATGGCATGGACGAATTGACAATAAGGATTTTGCCTTGCACTTTGCGAAGAACACGACTTTCATTTGCAAAAAGCTTTTTCAATAAAACGGTGGGAGTGGGAATGCGCGGATTTGAAATTCCTTACACTTGATTATTTAGGGCCCCTAGTAAAGGGTCTTTCATTAAGGACTTAACAACTTCTTTTTTAAATAAAATTCAAACTGCTTGAGATATCTCAAAAAATTGGCTTGAATAACTATCAAAACATTTATGAATGGAATTCGACTGCGTTCATATGTCCACCACGGGAACGTATGCAGCAGTCGATACGTTGAACCCAATTTTCGATGCACATTTCGACTGATACGGCCGCTATTTCTCTTTCAATATTTAGACCAATGACTTAATGTAGCCCCATAAAAAAGTCTAGAGGCGTTTAATCACACGATCTCGGCGGCCAATAGACGGGTTCGTTTCTTGAGATAACACGTTCACCGAACTGAGGCTTTAATAACTCGATTGTTGCACCCGCTGTGTGGCTTGTGGCACCGTCTTGTTGCAACCACGTATCACTGATCTCCAATTCATGCAATTGCTCAAATAAATAACATGTCAACATGTCTCTGGTAGCGAATAGATACCATTTGCAGTAACGTGACGGTCATTTGCATTGACAAAAAAAAACGGACCAATGATGACACCGGCATGAAAACCGCCCCCCACACTGACTTTTTTGCGGATGAAGTGCTGAGGGTTCCCACCTGTCCAGTAACGCATATTTTGCTTATTGACGAAGACATTTCTTCCAGCATGTCGAGAGCCCGATTCGAGAAGGTACGTCGCTTCATATGATCAATGGCTTTAGTTCTTGAGCCTGCTTGATCTTGTAAGGGTGTAGGCCAGGATCCTTACGCAAAATTCGCCATAATGTGGGAGAGGCCCAATTCTTGAGAATACGAGACCATTTATATGTTCCAAATTTTAGCTTTCTAGCCTGAATTTTAATTTCTCAAAATTGGTAACGGACGAATGATAAACCGACATGGCTAGATCGACAAAGCTTTCGAAGCTGATCACAGTTATGGTAACCTGGTCTACCACCAATATTATAAGGCATGTTACTACCTATGAATCTAAATCATAAAACCCTTAGGATACGGTATACAAATTAGGGAGCATCGTTCTGAAAAGAGTAATATTTTATTGACGGTCTTTGAGCTTTAACTAAGAACGAAAAAGGCGGGGCTTCGTTCATATGCTAGAGAAAATTCAGGAATAGACATTAAGGCACTGCTGTGCATAGTCAAGTAACTGATATTGGGAATTGTCAATAGAAATGGCTATTCCAAGATGGACTACCCAAAGAGGGCACTGGGTATCCAAGGCCTTATAGCCCGGTGTGAACAAAAGGAGAACTAAAAGGGTCTCTCAATATACACACATACATATTAGGCCTAACGGTCCATGCAGGCAGGGCCTGAACCCAGCTTTTCCAACCACTTTCATGCGAAGTGGAGGGGACATACAGTTTTACGCCGAATCCGAACGGCAAATTTGAGAAGCTTTCTCATGACAATTTGATACTCTTGGATGTTTGTCAGACGTTCGCAAGAGGTGCCAACAACACGCGGTATTCCCATGTGGTCCCCCATCTACGTACTAACCACGCCCTACGTCTTTTAATTGTGGTGATGGAACGAGAACCGATTGATTCGACGTGGCAAGATCGTTGACCGCAATATAAGGTATTCTTAAATTAGGACGAGAATAGGCATCCCTTCTGAAGACTGTCTTCATAGGAAGCCCATCAGAAGACCTGAGCTCTCAGAGACGGTCGCGTGCATTTACTGTGATATAACACACACAGTTAAAGTGCAATATAATAACAATACTGTGATAGACATGTGTACGTTATATCGGTCTCATTTGTTCGTGAAAAGAGAATTTTGTATTGAATTTGAGCAGATAGTTGAAGTGATACAGCAACGGAACAGCAACTTCGTATTGCTAGGTGACTTAAATATAAATTCGTTCGATTACTCCGATACTTATCGTCGAAGAATCGCTGAAATATTGAACGATAATAACATATCCATGGTAATATCTGAGCCAACGAGAATAACCCCAAGTTCCAGAACTCTGATCGATTATGTTTTGACAAAGTTAGCGCATGTGTCGTCCAACATATAAATGTAAGTGATCATGAAACTATTCAAATTTTAGTAAAGTGAGTAGAAAAAAAAACTACCAAATAAAAAGCTCATTAGGTACTTAACAGAGCAATCTTTGTTTCAAAATTAAGACTGAATTCGCTATTTTCAAACTACGCTTCGGGTCAACTAAGAAGTAGTAACGAGTTAAGTGAACATTTCGCGGATGAACTAAAATGTGTAGTGGACTATATGATAAAAACTAAATGCGTACCCTTCAAAAATGCTGAATGGTTTAACATTGAACTTCAACATGCAAAATCATTAAAAATAGGTCTATACAGAACAGCTGTGATATCGAATAATATTCGCGATTGGGAAATCTACCGCAATTTTAGAAATAATTATAAGCTAATGATAAGATCTGCCAAGTCACTTTTTATAAAAAGAAAAATTGACAATGCTTGTACACAAAAAGACATGTGGAGACAGTTAAAAAAGTATGTTCTCAATACGAACAAAGACTTTATTACTGAAGTGCAATTTTTAAATGGGGTCGAGATAAACGAGAGTGCAATATTATGTGATAAATTTAACCAGTTTTTTGTGAATAGTATAGTTGAACTAAACCAATCTGTGATATTTCTACAATATGTAAACCTAATAGAAGAGTGCAATATAGACTTTAAGTTCCGTGAAATAGGTATACCTGACATTACAAGTGCAATAAAACTGATAAATAAAAAAAAACGACTTTAATTTTATGAACATCCGTATGATAAAAGATACTACTGACATTATTGGCCCTATCCTTGTTCATATTATAAATACATCATTAACCTCTGGTGTTTTTGCCGAGTCATGGAAGGAATCCTTAGTTATACCGATAAAAAAAGTGATTGACGCCAAAACTTGCACAGAGTATCGCCCCATAAATATGATGCCAATATATGAAAAAATATTCGAAGAAGTAGTGCAAGTACAATTAAAAGACCACCTCGACAGCCAAAACATTTTAACCGCGTATCAATCTGGTTTTAGAGAAGATCACTCTTGTGAAACATGTGTAAATTATGTGTTAAGTGATTGGAAAGTAAATGTTGATCAAAAAAAAACGTAGTTGTCGGAGTGTTTCTTGACCTCAAGCGAGCATTTGAAACGGTAGATCGGTACATCCTAATTGATAAACTATCAAAAATGGGCGTTAAGTCTAATGAATTAAATTGGTTTAGATCATTGATTACTGGGCGAACCCAACGTACCAAAGTGAATGAAAATGTGTCGGCCGCGGTTAGGGTCGATATTGGACTGCCGCAAGGAACTATACTCGGTGTGTACCTGTTTTTGTTATATATAAATGACATGGTCAAAGTGGTAACGTTTTCAAAACTTGTATTGTTTGCTGACGATGGACTTTTGTATGTATGTGGGAGTGACTTTCTTAGCTGTATGAATAATATAAATAGTGATTTAAGAGTTATAAGTGCGTGGTTAAAAATGAATAAACTCATTCTAAATACTGATAAAACTAAGTGCCTAATTATTAACAATAACTCGATCGATACACCCCCCAACATCGTAGTTGACAATGTCCAAATCGAACTTGTTGAGAAAGTAAAATATCTTGGCATCATGATTGATAAAAAACTATTGTTCAATAATCACATTGAGTATACATGTAAAAAAATATCAAAAAAGATTGGGGTCTTAAGAAGAATAAGACAAAATATTTCGTTTAACAGTGCAGTGAAGGTGTATAACGTTATTATTAAACCACATTTTGATTATTGTGGTAGCTTGTTATTTACATGTCCTCAGTTTCAAAAAAATAGACTCCAAGTCCTCCAAAATAAAGCTATGCGAATAGTGTTAAAATGTGACAGGTATACCCCAGTAACTCTGATGTTAAATTCGCTTAAGTGGCTAAGTGTAAACCAAAGACTATTCATGAATGCAATGCTATTCGTTCACAAATTAAAAAAACGGATTATGCCCGAATTATCTTTTGGAAGGTGTTACAACAAACAATCATCATTCACCGTATAGCCTAAGATCCGCAGGCGATCTACGAATCCAAAGAGCGAGGACCTCAAGAGGACAGCGGACAATGTACTACATGGAGTTCCAAACCTTTAACAATTTGCCACCTTATTTAAAAAACGAATCAGATTTCAACGTATTTAAAAGAAACATTATTGACTTCATTAAATATACCTACTATAAATTAAAAATACAATTTGAAAGTTAAAGATACAAAACTGTATTTCAAAAATTAAATCTTAAACCTTATATATTTATTGTCTTTCCTTACAAAAGCTTATTAATTTATTGTAAATAATGTTTAAACTAAATGGCTTCTCGAAAGTTAAATAAAATGCATCTATCTATCTATCTACACACACGCGTACTTTGTGAATGGAATGAATGTGTGAATGTTTGTTGTAGGAGAAAGTATCTAGGCAATTGCATAATTAGTTATTTATAGAATATAGCACCCATAGACACCCAACAAACTTTTTTTAAGTGCTCTGGAATTTGGATTTCGTTTTTATAACAAATGCCTATCGCTGTTTTATCGATTTTTCCACCACAATTGCTCAAACGAAATAGTCAGCTGCATTCTACCGTTGGAACATTTCAGCCGCAATACCCGCCATGCCATGAATGCGCATCAGTGCACCCTCAAGTGCAAAGAATCCTTCCTTAGCCATTCGACATGAATGTGGATCGTCTTCCCAGCTCTGTTTTTCCCACCCATTATAATTTGAAAACATTCAATACCAACGGCAATCGGTTTCTCCTCTGTCATCCCTATCCTCATTTCCGTAATGGTCGCACTATATGACTATACACATGTCCAGTTTGCAAATGTGTAAATGAATTGAACTATGATTAGCAACTGTCGGAGAAAACAGCAACAGGAGCGACAGCGAAACTGTATGGAGATAAATCTGGCAGGATTAGCGTTCTCCCAAGACAGCCTGACGATCCTGGCAGCTTTGTTCTTATAATAAGTTCACAATCGCTTATCTTTCAATGTAATTCAAAGTGTTTGTCGTTACTACAGCTTTATAAGCCCACACTAAGAAGGAACTTTTGAATATGAACTCTTCTGTTGCTTTGTCTTTTTGGGAGAGTTTGTCATAATTTAAAAAAAAAAACTGAAGAGCCGTAGTAGTATTATTTTGAGACATTACTATTTGGTTTGAAATTCAAAATTATAAGGCAGGTGATTTTGCATGTCTCAAAATTATACCCTACCCCCATTTCATAAAAAATATAGGTATAAAAAATAAATAAAAAAAATATTAAAAATGTAAACTATTTCTAAATATATCGACGTGAAATGTAAGAGGCTGTTTATACCCTATTCTAAGGGTATATTAATTTTGACGCATAGTTTGTAACATACCTTAATATTGCCCGTAGACCCCTAAAAGTTACTATATTTATGATCAGCATCGATAGTAATGTCGATCTAGCCATGTCCGTCCGTCCGTCCGTCCGTCCGTCGGCAAAAATTATTTATTATTATTATTATTATTATTATTCTTTATTCTCAAAATCCAATATACAATATTAAATTTAATACAATTCAAAGTTCTAAGTAATCCTAACATGAATTTAGAGAATAGATAGTGACATTTTATATTTAATGAAAAAAAATAGAGGCAATGTCACATTATTTAAATTAATACAGTGTGGGGTGAACAGTAGGTACAATATAGGTATGAAAATGCAAGAAAATGAAGGAAAAGAAAAATAGCGAATAAAAGGTACAGTTATACAATTTTATAATGACAACATTTTAAAGAAAGTTAGGTGATGAAGTGCAACAAGATTTCGATTTCATTAAGGTTAATATTCAAAAGCCACAGTTTTACTTTACATAAAAAGATTCTCAATGTTCCAATGATTCGTATGTCTTCGGGGAGTGTGTTAAATAATTTACAAGATACAATTGTGTAAAAGCTTCTTAAGCTAGAGGTGCGAAAAGTAGGTATGCTAACCAGGGAACTAGAATTGCTTCTAAGGTTATGGTTATCATTGATGGGGCTCCGTAAGTACCCACCTCTAATAAAAAAAAAATTTAAAACTTTAAAATAATACAAATGTCTAACTGGCAGAATTCTCAGTTTATTGAAAAGGACTGCAGTATGGGCTAAGCGGGATGAAAAGCATACTTTTCTGATTACATATTTTTGTAGAACAGTTAGCTGTTGTATTTTATTAACGTGCGTACCGCCCCAGCAACTTATACCATATTGTAATCTAGAATGGAATATTCCAAAGTAAATATTCTTTAAGATGTTTGTAGAGCAGTAATTTTGAAGTCGGTAGAAGCTTCGAAGAGTGGAAAGAAAATATTGTTTCAGAATGAAGATGTGATGACACCAGCTTAGATTTTGGTCAATTACGACACCTAAGTACTTATAGTTCTTAACTCTTTCAATAGTAAAGCAATTAGTATTACAGCTGATATTAGTATTATAAAGGATACTGCACCCACAATTCAACAAGCTGAATCTATGGCAACTAGCTGCATGAAACACAATATTTACTTCCGGAGATTCCTTGGCGGTAAGGCTGAAGAACATGAGCTTCGTCTTACTGCTTACTATTAACTTATGTTGAGCAAACCATAGTCTTAACAAATGCACATCATGGTTGGTTCATTTATAAATGAGACCAATCCATGATCAGCCAATAATGCTTCGTACTTTTCAACACTAGCATTAGAGCTCAGAATATCAATGTTAAAGTCGCCAATAATAATGAGATTAGCCACTTTTTCCTTGCTTAAAATAACTGAGAATTCGTCCAAAAACATATGCAGTGGATAATTATGAAGTCTGTACACACAAATCATGTTAAAAGTTATATTACAAATAGAACAAGTGATTTTTAGGATATCAGCACTTTTGACACTAATTGAAACAACTTCGTGCTCGTAGATATCTTTAACAAAAACTCCAACCCCTCCCGCTGCATAAGAATCATTTGGAATAGGATAGAAAACGTAGTTAGGTATATTATAATCTTCCTTCTCAAAAGAATAGATCCAAATCTCAGACACAAAAATCATGTCTGGTAAATACATAAATCCTTCAAGATTACATACTAAAGAATCGAAATTTTGTCGTAAGCTCCTTACATTTTGATGCACGATGAAAATAGGTTTGTTATCATTAGAACTAGGAAAGAAAATACGATCAAGACAATTTTTTATGGTTTTAATGGTAAAGTTGTTGTGTGTGTTAAAATCATCAGACATAAAATTAATTATTAATTGCAACTAGATCATCAAAAGATCTTATAACAACAACTTTACCATTTTCAACCTTCCTCAACAAAATATTTGAGTTACTGAACCATAAGTATTTATATTTTTTCTCTAGTTTTACTTTTTTTGCAGCCATGAACAAGGCCCTAGTGTATTTAGTGAAATAATCATTAATAAAAATACTATTACTGCATCCAGCACCAAATACCGAAGTGTTTAGAGTTTTCTTAGTCGATCGTTTTCCTTTCATAATCCTCTGCTTGGCCTCAGTAGTTGACAGGTGCACACATAAAATTTTAGAATTTGTCCTATTAGCTGAGTTACGCTTTATGTAACATTTTTCGATTTCATCAGCAGAGATAGAGACATTTAAAGCGACATCAAAAATTGTTTTTACACTCTCAACTGGGTTAAGAGTATTTACCTCAGGCACACCAACTATTTCAATCACTCTCTCCATTTGTTTTTGTTCCTTCCAGTTCAGTTTACTCTCCAGCGAACTAACTCTCGATCTCAGTGAGGCATTTTCTTCTTTCAACTGCTGAACCGTATGGAGAAACTCTGCGTTGATTTTTTTCAGACTAAGAATCTCTTGATACAGCATTTGAAGGGTTATAGAACTGCCGTCGATATCCACTGTAACTGCACTTTCCTCAACAGACTGCTTGCTGGTTGACGCCGTTGCACTTTTAGGTGTTGTAGTTGTTGGTAATCGTTTATTAACTTGTTTACTTAGCTGCTTCGAAGAGCCCACTGCTTTTTGTTGGTGTTTCTGTTGTGATGAGACAGCTACTGCAATGGGTTCAGGTGTAGGTATTTGTTGTAGCGATTTACGACGAAGAGCTGAGCACTTGATACAGCGATAATTGTTGTTGGTAGTGTTCATATAATCAATATCGGATTGCAGAATATCGATACAAGCACCGTGAAAAAAGCATTTGCAATCAAAGCAATCTATTTTGCAGGGATCACTACGATCAATCCTTCCTTTGCAACAAGCACAGTTCATGATGATAGAAATTTAAAATATGCAAGTATTAGGCCTTTAAACTGGGCCTAGAGAGCTGAAATTTTAACCATATACTCTCTAGGGTCCCGAAATAATCAAGTTTACTAATTTTTGAAATCCGCCCACAACACGCCCACAAACTCAAAAAGAAAAAAAAAATTGGAAAAATCGAATTTTGAGCTAGAAAGCTGAAATTTTTTATATATGATCTATGACTCCTAAAACTGCTCGGGATATAAAATTTTCAAAATCCGCTCACTGACACGCCCACAAAAAAATAAAACAATTTTATTGAAAAACCAAAATTTGAGCTAGGGAGCTGAAATTTATAATATATACTCTCTAGGGGGCCATTAAGCTTATGTGTAAATATTTTCAAAATCCGCCTACTGACACGTCCACAATTTACAAAAAAAAAACTTTTTTGAAAATCCAAAGTTTGAACTAGGGAGCTGAAATTTATAATATATACTCTCTAGGGAGGACCCCTATGCTCATGTGTTAATTTTTTTTAAATCTGCTTACTGGCACGCCCACAATTAAATAAAATAATTTTATTGAAAAACCAAAGTTTGAGCTAGGGAACGTTTTTTTTACAAAAGCTTCGTTTTTGTTTGATAAAATCTTTTAAATATTATATAACAGAATATGTACAGCGTTCTTAACAATTCAACCATACTTAGACGTTTGCCACGCTCACTTATGAGTAATAGGAATAAGAATAGGGTATCCAACAGTTCGCCTAAGCGGACTGTAGCCCGCCCCTATGTTTTTGAAATGATCTTGTTCAAGAAAGTAAAATATGTATATGACTTTAGTCGAATGAAATGCATTTTCGTTTTTGCGTTTTTGGAAGCGTTTTTTTCCGTTCATGGTACATATTCTCGCAGGTGTTTTGTTAAAGAAATATAATCATATTGCTTATAACACTTCCTTAACTAAAATCATTGACTGTAATCCCAGCTTTAACAGGAAGACGATCACTTAAAAAACGGTAATAAATCAACACCTTTCTACAGATACCTTGCCCACCACCGCATTGAATGACCAAGAATATCAGCTCTGTTCAGCAGTCTGTAGCAATAAATTGGGATTACAGTGGCTCAGCGGTCACACCTGTAACACCAAAAGTTTGTTACCGTCATACATCTTCCGAAAGTCTGACAAACACCCAAGAGTATAATTTGTCATGATAAGATTCTTAAATTTGCCGTTCGAAATCCGGGTAGAATGGTAGGTTCCTTCTATATACGAAGCTACTCAAAAGAAACTGATTAGGAACACAAATTATTGAGTCACTTACTATATAATTAAATGGAAAATAAATTAGTTGGTAAATCGTTTGTAATCAGTTCCAAGTGACTCCGCTGATGAGACCCTATTCAACTAAATTGTTTGGATGTGTGGTTGCCGAACGACACAAATTAGTTTTGTTTCCTTTTGAGTAACTCCGTGTACAGAGGACCTACACCCTCGACCAAATAAAAACGAAATTTCCTGCTAAAATATGTCAAAGCTTTGACTTAAAATATTCTGCTAAATATGGCTTCTTTGCCCAAAGGTATTTTATGAAGTGTGTTTATCCTCAATAAGGACATTTTAACTTATACTGGCTTAGAATAATTGCTTTACCATTACTAAATTCATTTCGGGAGCAGAATTAAAATATCTACATGTACGCGCTTTCATGCAACATGCATTTGTTACCACTACCCAAAGCGGAGTCCCTGCCAGAGAGATTATAATTTGTAACAAACACGGTTCACTTATATCTATAATAATCCTTCGCCCTCACTTGAATCCTTGTATGTGTAAAATTCCATGATATCGTAAAACTAAGTGCATTTGCAGTAAAGGCCTTTCCAAATTGGAATGCTTTTGAGGTATCCGTACCTTGCTTGTGCTTTGAAAATTATTTTTGACACATAAAAGAGGTTTTTACTGGTAAAGCAAAAGAACACCACCAATAATGTTCAACTTTGGTTCTGTAGATGTACCTTGCAGTTAATGGAAAATCCAACTCAGCATATTATCCGGAAAAGAAACGCAATTTGATGGATATTACATTAGAAACTCTAATCGCTCTTACGTATAGGTATGTACTATATGGATTCGGTAGCCAGAAAATAATCTGTAACGCCTTAAATTAGTTTGAAAAAGCTGCGGCTAAAGATGCGGGCACTTGGACTTATAATTCCACGTAATGATCCTCCGAAAGACGGTGATTGTAACCTCCTCAACATTCAGTTTGTTGCCAATACCAGAACAAAACGTCTACCCAAAATGGTGAAGAATCGGAATTCCAATTTCAATTAACTCCACTGTCTTACACTGAGGACTCCGATACTACAGGGTGGGCCAAAAGTGACTTCCTAATTGAAAAAAATCAGAACTCTTTTGCTTTTAATTGTTTTCTATTCTTTTTTAAGGTACTTATAAATCAAACTTGGAAGATTTACTAAAATGAACTATAGCGCTTAAGAGAGGACCATACTAATTGCAACCCAAAGAGCTTATCGGCATAATTTTAATGTGCGAAATCCAGCCTCTGCGCACATGATTACGGCACTGGTGGCACGATTTCGTCAACAAGGAACTGTAGTTGATTTTGCTCGAGGTGGAAGACCTCGCAGTGCCCGAATCGAAGCGAATGTGGAACGCATTCTTGAAATGTGGAGAGTCCAGAAACATCGACACGAAGGCGCTCTGGTCAACTCGGTGTGTCCTGCAGTTCATTGCGAAGAGTTCTAAGAACCGAATTGCAGCTGTTACCATACAAAATCCAATTTGGGCAAGAATAAAAGGAGATCCTCAAAAACGTTTTCTTGACGCAGTTCGTTTACAAGAAATGGCAAGGCAGCAAAATGATTTTATTCATCATCTCATAATGAGTGATGAAACTCATTTACACTTTATTGGATTCATTAATAAACAAAATAGCTGTATATGGGGTAATGAGAACCCAAGGTTGATCCATTCGCGGGAATTGCATTCACTTAAGTGGTCTGGTGTGGTGTAACTTCAGAAAAAATTATTGATCCATTCTTCTTTGAATATGATGCCGCTAATACTGTAACCATAAATGGTGAAAGGTATCGGGCTATGATCGACAATTTGTTGAGGCCAGCGATTGCTGATAGTCCTGAGATGTTGTTTAAGTAGGATGGAGCTCCTGCGCACACTGCTCGCACCACAATGGCGCTACTAAGGGAATTTTTCGCCTACCGAATAATATCCAATAATTCAGGATTTAATTGGCCTCTACGTTCTCCGGATTTGACTGCACCAGACTTTTTTCTGTGGGGTTATTTGAAGGGGAAAGTGTACGTAAATAAACCCACCACTATCCAGCAGCTGAAGGAGAACATTCGTGCTGAAATACAGGCGCTAAGCCCAGATTTAAAGGTGTATTAAAGGCTTTTGCTGACGATATAGGATGTGCTTATGGCTCCGTAAGTCTCTTAGAGCTTGTTTCAGATATAAACTGGGACCTTCATTTATTAAGAGTATGGTTTGCTAAGCATCAACTTGGCATAACCTCTAAGACCAGAATAATGTTTTTTAGCCTATCCAATAAAAATGCTTCTGATGTAGATATCTTTTATCATGCACCAGAGTGTAAAACATTTAAGCTTACATGTGCCTGTTACTCCTTGGAAATTTTTTCTAGCGGCCTTAAGTGCAATGCCAATTGCTTCTTGATTGAAAAATTTGATGCGTTCAAGTACTTGGGGTTAATCATTGACTCAAGTTTGTCCTTCTTAAAACGGGTTGGGGACATAATCCCGAAAACCAAAATCCCGAAAATCCAAAATCCAAAATCCCGAAAACCCAAAATCCAGAAAATCCAAAATCCCGAAAAGCCGAAATCCCAAAAGCCAAAATCCCGAAAAAAGAATCCCGAAAACGAAATCCCGAAAAATTTCGTTTTCGGGATCCTTTATTTAATTTTGAATGAAATAGACAAGTGTTTGTCCATTCCATTTACCGTAATAATGTTTTGCAATGTTTGCGTTGTAATGTTTTGCAATTCGCAATGTTCATTCAGTTGAGATGATCTCAAATAGTGTGATAGCTGACCGACTAGATTTTTGTAAGACAGTGAACAACGTAATACAAAGTGAGTATCGTGCATGCCTTTATAATTAAAAACTTTATATTATCAGTGACAATGAATGTGTCCATCGTGAAAACCAACAAAAAGCGTGAGAAACTGCTTATTGACGGCTACAAAAAATACAAGGATACATTTTACTGGGAGTGTGAGCAGCGAAAGCGTTCTGAAATAACTTATCTCAGATTAATAGCGAACAATATGAACTTGTATTAAATATTGTTTTGTCATGGTTCGTTTTTGATATGTTTTTGTAAGACTTGAACTGTTTTTGTTATGGTTTATTTTTTTGATGTTTTTTTTATTTTGTTTATTTTGTTAAATAAATTTGCAAAATTTTTTATTGCTACAACAAAATTTTTAGTTTCATTTTCGGGATTTTGGTCTTTTAGAATTTTGGATTTTCGGGATTGTGGCTTTTCGGGATTGTGGGTTTTCGGGATTTTAGTTTGTCGGGATTGTGGCTTTTCGGGATTTTGGATTTTCGGGATTTTGGACTTTCGGGATTACGTTTTTCGGGATTCTGTCCGACTCCCTCTTAAAGCATACTGAGGCTTCAAGAAAATATTTTCGTCTTGCGCTGAGACATTTTTTCTATTTGAGAAGTGTTTGCTCTTTAAAATTATTAGAAACTGTATAAAATGGAATTTTTCATTCCAAACTTCAATATGGTATAAGCTGAGGAACGCACTTTAACAAAATTCAACCAATATTAACTCTCCAAAAATATACAGTGAGAAAAGTATTTGAACAACCTTCCAATCCGTCATCTTTATTGCTTTAAAGTGCTCAAGGCTTTCTTTATCAAATCTGGTAATCGCAATTTCAGAATTCTAGACAGTTGTAATCGAGGCAACCTTCTGAATGTAGTATCTGTACCACCTTTTCGCACCACAGCGTTTAGAAACTTTTTCACTGTGTCTTCTTGTCGTTTATTTAATGAACTTCCACTTTTGTTAAGAACTATCAGCTCAGAGGTTAAATTTCTAAAAGAATTGAAAACTTGGTTAATGAGCTTAGAATTTAGTGATGTCGAAACTCTCTGTCGGGACTAAATAATTAATAATATTAATAAAAACCATATATTTCTAAAACTCCAGAGGGTTCTTAGTTTATTTAGTATTAGTATTTATTTTATATGCCTATCTCTTTTCTCTTGTAAAATTATCTGCAATCTGCTTATCTGCTTATTCAATTTTGTTGTCCTTCTAATTTTTTTTTCTCTTTTGTTTTGCTATCATTTTTTTTGTCAAGGGTCACCCACATCTTGCTTAATTTAATTATTTATTTTTCATAATAGGCATTTAACACTATTTTATTTTAAGATATAAAATGTCAAAAAAAATGTCCTATGAAGTGTTATGGAAAACGCTCTAGAAAGAGCCCGTTTGTGTGAGCATTTGAGGGACATTATATACCGTACTTAGCCGAAAAAAATCTCCATAAATCATAATTGGTGATTCTAAAATAAATTAGATATTAATAAAAAAATTAAATCTATAAAAGCTATGATCACTTTAAATTAGGAAGTCACTTTTGACCAACCCTGTATATGTCACAGGGTACATTTTTTGTCCATGGCAGCCTCCTAAGGAACTTACTGCCCATACTACTGAGAAGAAGTGAACCCAGAAACAATTTTTAAATTATTCCTTACCTTTGAAAAGCTCTAACTGCCTTCACAAATTAAAAGATGAACATTATCTTGATGTTTAACCGATTTTTTTTAAAACAAATCTCAAACGATTTTAAGTAATGGAATAAAGTGAACTATGTTTTAAAAATGAAAAGGTGAAACCTCGTTATAACTCTTCCGTAGATTGTGCTTATCATCCGACGACATCGGTAATGAAAGGATTTCAAAAACTTGAATTTTATTCCTTGGTGGATGGGACAAAAAGATTGGAGGTATTCCTCGCTGCGCAAAGTTTAATACGTTAGTTGAAAAAGTACAGAACATCATAACTCAAAAGATCGAATACCCGATTATTAAGAATTTATACATTCCACATTCTCCCTTCGTAGGGCTCTAGTGCTCAGTTGCGGTTATATTCAATCGTTCTACGACAACCGCAAATCACTTATTCATATCGTATATACTATATTTTTCAATCGATGACTTCATAAATAAATAAATAAATAACAAATATGCTATAGATAGAACAAATCTACAGTTGAAACGCTGCAGGCTTTCATTCATAAAAAAATATTGCCTGACTTTCAAACTAATCTTTGCATCATACCCTGAATTTGTATACAATGCCAAAAAGAGAAAATATATAAAATTACCTAAGAGTATCTTTTTTTTGAAATAGAAATAAAATAAGCATACATAGGTTAATTGAGGTTCTTTATTTCATTTCACAAAAAAAAGGAAAACCCCACACGTTTATTTCCAATAACTCATTGGGATACTGAACCTTTCTAGGCGTTGCGTACACCAGGCGAATGAAATAAAACGCACGACGCACGTCGTACGAAACTTTCTCGCTTTTATAAGAATAAGGGTCGAATCAGTTTTCTAAAATTATCAAAAAAAATATCGTAATAATGGAGATTTGTCTAAATTGCATTAAAAACGCAGTTTGAGAAAAAAAGTATTTTTATTTTCACTGTCAAATGCACGAAACAAAAATGCACTTAACCTTAAGAACAATAAGGCCGACGGGTCTGATGGCTTACCGGCGGAGATTTTCAAAAATGGAGGTGATGTTTTTATTGGGCGCATGTACGAAATCATAAACCAAGCATAGCCGATCTATCAGCTCCATATGCCCCATCTACAAGACAGGCGATCCTTTGTTTTGCAAGAAATATGAGGCATATCCCATCCGTGCTAAATGTCGCATATAAGATCCTTACCAACGTACTGCGTGAACGTCTCAAGCCGTTCTGCAACACTAATCAGCACGTTTCAGTGTGGCTTATGTCCCTCCAGATCGACAATAGACCAAATTTTAACACCGAGGCAAATCCTGGAAAAGACGAACGAATTTCAAATCGAGACTAACCATTTTTTGACTTTAAAGCCGCATATGATAGCATTCATCGTCAGGAGCTCTACATTGCGATGGTCGAATATGGTATCCCGACAAAACTGATCCAGTTATCGCGTGACACTTGAAAACACCGGGTGTAATGTACAGTTTGGAAGCAGATCTTCCAAATTATTCCAAACCTGCACCGGATTTCGTCAAGTAGATGCGCTGTCAATCCTGTTCTATAGATCCGTCAATAGATCCGTCCAGCTACTGGGGTATGCAGATGATGTCCACATCATCGGCCATTCACAGCGTGCCGTGTTAGAGGCTTTCACTGCGATTAAAGAGCAGGCGAAATCGGTTGGTCTTGAAGTAAATGAGGACAAGACCATGTACATGCTATCAACAAACAAACATCTGTCCGCCGCCTAGGACAAAACTACACTACTACAATAATTTCAAAGTAGTAGGAGTTCACCTCCCTTCCTTGGAGTTAACATCAACTCCACAAAAGACAGGGAATTACTTTAGGAAACTGCAGCTACTTCGGTTTGGCCAAACAAATGAGTTCAAAATTGCTCACTCAAACAAAATGCAAGCTCTTTCGAACCTTAATTCCGCCAGTCCTGCTTTATGGTGCCCAGTGCTGGACGATACGTAGGAAATTGGAGCTTCTATTGGAATCTTTTGAAAGAAAATACTCGAGGAGAGGGAATCAAGGAAAAGATACAACAGCGAACTCTATGAGCTGTACCAAGATGAGGATGTAGTTCAAAAAGCTAAATCACGTCACGCGGATGTCAGAGGGCTTGGTCTGGACAACTAGAACGACGTGCGTCGTAATGTTTCCGCCAAAAGTACTCAAATGAAAAAGCCAGCTGCATCCCACCCTTAGAAAATTTCAAACTCAATACTAGCCATTCCAGGAATGCGCATCAGTTTACCCTTAAGTCACTTTTCGGACGTACAGTGAAATACAGAGAACCCTTCCTTTACAGTCCAACACGAATTTGGAATGCTATTCCCCGCTCTGTTTTTCCTACCTTTCATCCTTTACCCCCTTAATGACCGCACTATGTAACTATGTATAAACGTATCTACATTACAAGGGTACTAAAAATCCCGTTAGGTTAATTGTAAAAAAAAATATGAACATATCATTTAAAATTTCGGATTTTGCGAAATACGAGTACTTTAACTCTCTTCTTACTTCCACATCATCGCAACAAGCATGAGAGCAAAGCTTTTGGCTTTGTCAATATCCTCCTTCTCATACAAAATTTGCAACAAACGCTTTTCAAAGTTAGTGGGGATTATCTGCGCACTCGTTTTTCAGCTACAAGATGTGGTTGGCTCATTTTGTGCATTTTGATCCCTGTCTCTGTTTTGTTCTGTGTTCCATCATCCTTTTGAAGCTCAGGAACGGTTTTATTGGTAGGCCTGTATTCCATAAAGAGTATCAAGAAAACTGAAACGAAATTCACGTATGTCTGAAATATGTAGGTCGGAGTGGATCAGAGAACGGGAAGTACAAGTATTCTGTTTTCTTCGGACTAAAAGGATACCCTTCCCCTCCAAACATTCAGCCCACACATCAAGTGCACGTTGCAGGGACGTTTGATCCTCGCTAATTATGGCTTCATCGTCAGCAAAGAATAACTGATGCACGGAGTCCGTCACTATTCCTTCAAACAGATAGTCAAGGACTGTAATAAATATCAAGGGACTTAGGACGACTCCCTGGTGTACACCGACTTTGATTGCTAACTCCTCATACATGTCCATGATCATGTGTACGTAGGTTTCTGAAACTCTTCGTTGTCATTGCGCCATCAATAATAGATCCAATTCTTGTCTATCAAAGACCGTTTCAAAATCAGCCAACACCATTAGCAAATCCTTTAAGGAATCAAGATGTTTTTCCATCATGATCCTTATACTTTGGATTGCATATGTGGTTGATTAACCTGTGACAAACCCGCACTGGTCAGCACAATGGACCTAGCTCTGGTTTATGTGCATCCTCATCGAGGGCCGGTTCCAACAAACCCGCACTGGTCTTTAGATAGCCGTTTTATTTTCCGCATTCGGCTATCTAATACCGGCTCAACTTGATTGAACGAAAACTGTCACAGTCTCGGCTATCGCCTTTTCCTTTGTACAAAGGAAGAAGAAAACTTTCCCTCCATTGGTTAGGCATTGGATCGCCTCTCATCAGCTTGAAGATGATTATCATGAGCCATTAGGACGCGATGTCTCCCATTTTTTTACAGAACTCAGAGGGTATCCCGTCCGCCCCCAACTGCTTTTCGTTTTTTTGGACTCATTGGCCGCTTTCCTAACTTTTTCGACAGTACACATGTCGGGTACTTCTTCGATGTTAGAAACCGAGAAAATTGTTCATTTAGAAGTCCTTCACAATACTGCGGCCATCAGCTGTGCAGTATTTTTTCTTCATCCACAAGAAGCAGCGTTTGAGCACTGTTGATGAACTTTGGCGACCAGATTTCCTGAGCATCCCCTTCTCTGCGGCTACTATTTTGAAAATGGTTGTACCCCAGTTCCAGCTGGTTTGTCAGAGTTCGTGGAAAGCCTGGTTTCTATCAGCAGCCGAGATGACAGTTCTTCTAACTCCCGATACAGGACCTCCACACACTTTGCCTGAATTTGAGCGCACTTTCTCTTCGCAAGCAAAGTCTGTATTCCATTTCGAGGCGAGCTTTTTCATCTTCATTATTAGTGGAGCACTTTGGCCAAGTTTCGAATGCCATTTTCTTATCACTTATCACTGCTGTTGCTGCCTGTGTCACCGTCTAGTCATCTTTGGGCATACCTTGACATGCTGGCGGCATGGCTCAACTAAGCTCGTCGAATATGGGGGTGGTTCTTTGCCCTTCAAACTAAACACTGCAACAAAAGATAACTTACTCATGTCAAGGATTTACTCACGAAAACCGAAATCCTTTTATCATATCTGTATTTCGAATATCTTTAGCGCACTTATGTATGTAGTTAGCAACGCTGGTGTAATGTTGCTTAGGTGCACTGGTTCCCTCCCCTTTGGTCAAAGACCGCTCCGTGACAACACACACACCATTAATTAAACCGTGCTGTCCCTAATCTTCAATATCTATACAAACCTACTTACCACATCTAGAAATCAAGATCTCAATCACATTCAACCCCATTAAAAAAAATTCCCTGAACTTTCATTACGTTATAATTCAATTTATTAAAAAAAAAAAACTAAAGATAACTTAACTATCGTCATTACGTACAAAGTTATGAACTCCAAATAGGGTTGCACGTTTAACTATTAAGGTAGTTACACTTTCGGTAGTTTAGTAACTCCTGTTCCTAATATTTTTTCATTTCAAACACAGCAAGTGTACTTTTTCTAAATAACTACGTTCAACTATAAGCAAATATTATATTATGTACGTCTAGGGCCAAAATGTTAAGAGAAAAAAATTATATCAACTTCTCTATGAGTTCCGAGAGTAAAAAAAAAATATATATAGCTCGCATGAATATTTCAAAAAAATTGGTTATGGAGAGGAATATTAACTTACTTGGTTCAATCGTTTTTTGTTTGTTTTATTTTTCTCGAATGTTATCCGTCGATTCTGCATACGTCGTTGCTGGAATTTGTGATCACAAGTCCCCCACGAGGCTTTCTTTTGATTCTCCTTTTTGGGAAAGAAGTTCGATATCGACTTTAATAGGTTGTTTTTTTTTTTTGTTTAATACATATGTTCAAATAATATTTATTACCTGTGATATTCTCATTAGTACGTATTACTCTCCATACCTTAGCTGTAGAATAGGTTAAGTTTAAATTCAATGAGCTTGCTAGAACAACTATATTTTTTTTTCACGTGTGAATCTATTTTTTTTCTATTTTTTTTTCCGCAAAAAAATGTATGTCAAGTAAAGGGTTTTTCAATAAGAGCGCTACAAAAGTTGTTTTTAAATAAAACAAAAACGGTTTTGGATATCAATGAAATTCTTTATTCCTGTGAAAGTACGTTCGATGCCATTATGTATGGAACGCGATTTCTTTTGCATGGCCACGCTTGCAGAAGTCCTGACGCTGAACCTAATTTTCGACGGTTTTCAAGCATAAATCGGCCGATACTGCTGCAATTTCACGTTCGATATTCGTACGAAGTTCAGCAATCGTCTCTGACTTGTTGGCATAGACCATAGACTTGACGTAGCCCCACAGGAAATAGTCCAACGGCGTCAAATCGCACGACCGAGGCGGCCAAGCGACTGGACCATTTCGTGAGATAAAACGGTTTCCAAACTTGGTTTCCAATAAATTGATTGTGGCATTCGCTGTGTGACTTGTGGCGCCGTCCTGTTGGAACCACATGTCCTCCAAGGCCATATAATCCAATTGGGGCCAAAAATATTCGGTTATCATTGAACGGTAGCGATTCCCATTCACAGTAACGTGCCGGACTTGATCATCACGGAAGAAGTACGGCCCAATGACGCCGCCGGCCCATAAACCACACCAAATCGTAATTTTGTAGGGATGCAATGATGACTCATGGAGTACTTGTGGATTGCTGCCTGACCAATACCGCATATTGTGTTTATTGACGAAGTCATTCAGCCAGAAATGAGCCTCATCGCTGAAGATGATTTTTCGATGAACGATGCTCTTAACGTTGAGGCCACTGACTCCGAATTTCGATAGTAAATTTTAATAATTTCGACTCGTTGTTGGCTCGTATATCTTTCCATCATGAAATGGCAAAACTGAAGAGAAATGTCAAAAGAGCGGCAAGAAATTCGGCGTCGTTTGCTGTCCCTGTCGCTCTACTTTTGTAGCGTCCCTGTTGAAAAACCCTTTATAAGAAAAGTAATACAAAAAAAAAAAAATCTAATTTTACTCTACACGCCGCGGTCTGCTGGTGCTCAATCACTGAGTGTCTTGGACGGCTATGAGGGGAAATAGTTTCGCTCTCTGCTTGACGGGCAGCCAGGTCTCTGGTGCGATTTGGAGACCGCTGATGAACTGAGTGATTGTGCTTTGATGGGGCTCTCTCTCTCTCTGCTTGGAGCGTGATAAAGATGGGGAATCTTACGGGATGTGGTGTCTGAACTTCTTACAGAAGAAGCGACAGGCTGCTTCCACCAGATGCGTACACGATTGTTACACCGATCGCTCGCCACTCAATCCTTTTATAATCCACCAATGTTGATTAAATGTGTTGGTGATCGGATTAATTGGGTTGCGGATTCTATGATTGTGATGTCAGATGAATGGGATCGTAATCGACTCGCTGGGCAGCGAGAGCACTTTTACCGGCAAGTACTTAATTATTAACTCTGGGTTTTTTTTTCTTTTTATTTTTGTCTCAATCTGATACCACTAAGATTTTAATTCAACTTGCAAAGATTTAAGTGGCAAAAGAATTGTACTGTGTAAGACAAATGAAAATTTAGCAGCACCAGACCACACGTCTGTTCTCCACGATCACCATCCAGCCAAAAAAAAAGAAAAACCAAAACTCTCCCATTAGCTTCCTCTACCCATCAAAAGCGGAAATCAGGAATATAGTTCAGTGTCAAAACCAGGGAGGGTTTAACGATGGTTTTATAGCAGTTTGATGGGTCATGTTCCCATTAATAAATATAGATAATTATTTTATTTATTTTTTTGGGGTTTTTTTTTTTTTTTTTAAAAAAAAAGGTATCGTGTATAAATCGATAGACGCATCTATTGGCAACGTTCGTAACACTGCTTTAGCTGCATCTGTCCACGACCATATTTCTTTTCCGTGTCGATAGTGTCCTTTTGAAGCCCCTAGCAGTCATTTGTCTCTATCCAATCAAGGGCGTTGTAGAGAATTCCACACATCTTGTGCTTTGCAGTCTGCATACTCAACTTCGTAGATGATGTGATGGAGATAATTTTCCATATTTGCAATAAATGCTTCGCCTTTCTCTTTGTCCAAATTGTACCATTTGGTTCTCGTACAAACTTTTATTTGTTTAGTTCTAATCGTCCTCGCCGCCACAAAAATGTCTGCCAGGAAGAGACGGTGTTGCTGGGCGATTGGCTCTCCTAGGATCACCTTGCAGTTTTTAACCCGAGGCTTCATGAAACGTGTTACCAAATAATGTCAATCTGGATTTCATTTCCACCGCTGCTGTAAGTGACCGTTATTCGACTATTTTGGCCTTTTATGCGTATGCGTAACCTAAATTATTTTACATTTTAAAAACCATCAAAATCGTTACATCATAGAATAAAAAAAAGCCTAAATATCCCAAATACGAAGTTTTAAGTAAATCCGTCTACCCATTGTGGTTAGAGCCTAGGTCACAGGCTAACAGACAACCGGAAATGCGGAACACATTTTTTTGGACTTCTCTATAGTCGCAATATTATACGTCATACTCGGTTTAAGTTCGAAATTTCAGCACGATTGCAATATCTTTCTCTTTAGAATACTTAAGTATATGAGAAAGTTAAAAATAAAAGAATAAATCCACCTACACTTCATTTCTGTTGAAACAAAGTATAAAACTAAGTTCTTCAGCAAATGCGAACGCAAATAATTCAGTCACGTAAAGGCCCCATTTGGATTTTATAGTCAAATCGTTATAATAATATTCCACACAAAAATAGGGGGTAAGAACGAGTCGAAGTCTGAATGCCCTTTCCAATAGAGATGCAGAGTTCAAAAGTGGAACTTAAATCCGAAAGATATTCCTAAAAATGTTGTAGTTTTGAATTACCACAAGAAAAGAAAGCCTGACTAAAAGATAAAAGCACATCACATTAGTTAAATGTAAGTTTATATTTTTGGATTATATTTTGTGTAAAATAAAATCCTTTAAGAAGGTATACAAATGCTATTCTTAACCTTCAAGCCAGTGCAGCAGTTGAATCCGTTTATGAAATACAAGCAGCAGCTAGAAATACAAAATTGTGAGTATGTCTATGTTTTCTTCGTTTTAAATATAAAATGTTGAGTGTATCTTAGAGAAAAATGTATGTCGAAAGAGAGAACAGAGAGTAAAAGTAAAAGCTTAAGAAGCTTTATACAAGACCATTTTGCAGTTTTAAAATGAGTTTCTCTGTTTTTATTGGTAACTTGTTAACGATATAACTTTTGTTTGATATCTTATCAATTAAGACCTTTTTTATTGAATCAAAATTTATTGGGATTCTAGATTTCTTTCAAAAACCATTTCTTATGTTTCTTGACAGTTGTTTGAAGTATCCTTAAATTTGCGTCTTCTTCCTCTCTCTTCACTTGACACGCAAAATACGACGAGTACGCATGTTTGTCGCAAAAATAGAATTAAGACAAAATGAAAAAAATGGGATACTTTTTGAGAAGAGGACAAATTGAGCGGAAATGAGATGCGATGGAAAATAAAATAACAGCTGTGATAAAGGAAATGTACGTCTGGGCTTGTCTGATAAGAATGATGAGGGAATACACAACAAAATTTAAAGAAAAAGAAAATCCCAAAACGAAACCATAAAGGAGACCATGTTTCTTCTCAGAGGCAGTTTTTGATGTCATTTAAGCTGGGAGATAAATTCAACATCAGAATCCTATTGATTTCCAATTGAATTGGCTAATTGAACATTATACGATACTCAACAAACATTTAAAAAAAGTCATGCAAGGAAACTTTACTGATCCCATCGTACGGATATCATTTCGTAAGATGGAATTCCAACAGTCACATGATGTGAGGTAGAAGATACTTTTGTTTGAAGTTGCCTTAAGGGTAGGGAGTAAGGACTGTTTGCGTTATGGAGACTCGTATGTTATGTAAACAAAGTATTAACATTCGAATTTGTTTATGTACCTAGTAGACCAATCACAAATCAAGAAATATCCTTGACTGAATGTACAGGGTGGGCCAAATACAAGTTTCTTTTTTAAAATGCAATAAAATGAACAATATTAAATGTTTTCCATGTATTATGGCTTTATTAGTAAGAGCAAATATTCCCATCAATTATGGTACACAACATCGTTCAAGTGGCTGTCTCGGCTGGCTTCGCAGTAGCACTTTCTGTCACTCCAATTTTCCAAGACCTTGTTTATGGTTTCGGGCTGTAGCTCACGGATCGCTTGGATGATATTGGCCTTAAGTGCTTAAATCGTTTCGGGATTGTTAGCATAACATTTTTCCCTCAAGGTTCTCCACAAAAAAAAAGTAAAAGGGGTCAAATCGCAGCTCCGAGGCGGCCAATTGACAGCGTCATAGCGGCTGATAACACGATTTGGGAATTTGGTGCGCAAAAGATCGATTGTGGCATGGGCTGTGTGACATGACGCGCTATCCTACATGAACCAGAGGTCGTCTAAATCCATGTCTTCAATTTCAGTGAAAAAAAATTCGGTTAACATGGATCTGTAACGCCCACCGTTGACCGAAACTCTGTTTCCAGCCTCAATTTCGAAGAAAAATAGTCCATAATGCCACGACTCCACAATCCGCACCAAACTGTCACTCTCTGTGGGTGCATTGGCTTCTCGACAATAACGTGCGGGTTTTCTGAGCCCCAGATGCGGCAATTTTGTTTGTTAACGTAGCCGCCGAGATGAAAATGTGCCTCGTCAGACAACATGATTTTTCTCCCAAAATCGTTGTCCAATTCAAGCTGCTCTAAGGCCGAAACTGCGAAGCGGTAACGAAGCGGATGATCGTGCGCCTTCAATTTCTGAGTCAATTGGATCTTGTAAGCGAATAATCCGAGATCTTTGTGCAGAATCCTCCTCAGGCTAGTGCGCGAAATGTTGAGCTGTTGAGATCGATGGCGAGTTGATGTTCGTGAATTGAGTCTCACACTCTCGGATACAGCAGCGCCATTCTCGCCTGTGCGCATCGTACGAATACGGTGACCATGAGTGTTGTCCACTAGCATACCAGTCTCACGAACTTTTTGCACAAACTTGCGTACAGAAGGCGCGGTGGGTGCTTCATTTCGGCCAAAACTTCTTTTCAAAAAATCGACTGTTTGGGCTGTACAGCACTCACTTTGGAAATAATTTTTTAATATTTCCCAACGTTGTTCAACGGTAAAGCGACTCATTTCGTTCCGCGGAGGTATGATACTGACTTTCTGTCATGATTTCGAGCGGAAACAGCTGTCAGTGCCAAAATAACCTATGATTTAAAAAGAAACCACTAGATGGCCCACCCGTTACAACATAGAGTATTTACCAAACATGAAGATAATTTCCAGTAACTTTGACTTGAAATATGTGTTTAAACTTTGAACTTTGAACTTTGAAATTTTCTTTTTATTTGAAACACATTTAACAAGCGATAATTTAAGTAATTTTAATAAATATTTCGATGGCTTTAAGTTAATTTGGAGCGAAGCAAGTAAAACCTACATAAAGGGGCGTGCAAGTGGAGGAAGCCTGTACGGGATAAAAAAATCACATTTAAAAACTTACGATTTTGATGAATTTGAAGGAACTACCGTAGTAAAATGTGTGACACAAAATAATAATACATATATCGTTCCATCATATATAAACTGCAACAAATGGACTCACGACTTTGAGAGGCTGTGTAATACAATGTCATGTTTAGCTAGCAAAAACGTTATGCTGATTGGAGATTGGAATTCGAGAATAAGTGACTCACAAACCACTATAGTGCAAACTGTAACAAACCCTAGTATATGCTGTACCAATAGGGTATCTAAAGACATAGTCTGCAATAAAAATGGAACAGATGTACTAGAGCTGCTCCAAATGTATGATCTTATTGTGTTAAACGGCTGTACAGAAGGTGATAGAGAAGGGCATTACACATTTGTCGGAGGGCAAGGCAATTCAGTTATTGATTTTTGTGCTGTTAACAACGACTGGACTGGGAAAATTAAAAAAATTGAGGTACAATACAAAACTTTTTCGGATCACATGCCAATCGTGGTTGAAGTTGATGGTGAAACACCCTCATATCACAAAAACCTGCCCCTACTACCAAGACTTAAATGGAAATCCGAAACAACAAATACCTACCACAGGTTATTAGACAGCTTGCTCTCAGCAAATAATTCGATACCTGAAGAAACAGAAACACTCGCAAACCAAATAACTTGTTATATAAGAAGTGCTGCATCAAACAACATTTCAAATATAAGGTCACCATTTAAACAAAAATGGTTTGATAGAGAATGCATAAATGCTAGGAAGAAATCATTTGCCCTTTTGCGTGTCTGGAGAACTTGTAATGACCCTGATGTTAAAAAGTGGTATAACCAAGTGAATACCCACTACAAAAATCTATGCCTAGCTAAGAAAACTGACTTCGATAATCAGCAAGCTCTCTTACTTAGTAAAACCAAGTCTTCAAAGGACTTCTGGAGAATAGCAAGGGAGATTAATGGTACAGTTTATCAAATAGGTACAGGAGTATCTGCTGATGATCTATCCATATATTTTAAACATCTTCTACTGGATAACTCAAACCTTTCTTTCTCGTATGCGGACCCCCTCATTTTCGACGATTCCCTAGATGGTGAGGTAACAACTGACGAAATTAATGCTGTTATCATGAAATCCAAAAATGGAAAGGCGCCAGGCGAAGATGGGATTCCGTACGAATTCTACAAAAATGCTAGTCCAACCTTAATCAACTATTTGAAAGTTCTCTTCAACAGTGTGTTCTCGAGTGCAGACATCCCTTCATCGTTTAAGAAGTCTGTAATATTCCCCATCCACAAAAAGGGTTCGCTGGAAAACGTAGAAAACTACAGGGGAATCTCATTCATGAATGTGTCAGCCAAGATATTTTGTGGCATACTTGTAGGACGATTAGAAAAATGGGTAGATGAAAAAAATATTCTGACAGAGCGTCAAGCTGGATTCAGAAAAAACTTTTCAACCGTTGACCAAATATTCACATTATCTGCGATTATAAGAGCCTTTCAAGCCAGAAACAAGAAAATGTATAGCTTTTTTGTAGATTTCAAGGCAGCTTTTGATCTTGTTAGCCGAAGTGCACTCTTCTATAAACTGTCTCAGTTGGGTATCTCTACAAAATTTCTTAAGACCATTAAAAAAATGTATGCCGAAACAAGTGCAGCAGTCTGGGATGGAAAGGATTTCTCAGAATGGTTTAAAACACAGACTGGTGTAAAGCAAGGATGTCCTCTTAGTGCCGTATTGTTTTCTCTATTTATAAACGACATAGAAAAAGATTTGCCTGGTGGAGTACGAATTGCTAATACCGTGGTCAATGTCTTGTTATATGCCGATGATCTTGTTCTACTCTCTGAATCTCCTGAAAATCTCCAATTGATGATAAATCGACTAGCCAGTTACTGCAAAAAATGGGGACTAACCATCAACACCGAAAAATCTAAAATTATGGTCTTTTCCCGTTCACCACGAGTGCAAAGTGGAAATAGATGGTTTTATAATGGAAGCCGATTAGAGATTGTGAAGGAACTCAAATATTTAGGAGTGAAACTGAACCCAACCCTAGAATTTGGTAAACATCTAACGGATAAAGCCAAGTCTTCCCAAAGCTTAGTGAATCTATCATGGAAAAATGTTTTTGCAAACAAGCGGATTCTCCTCTCAACGAAATACAGAATATTTGATTCAGTTGTTAAATCAACTCTTTGTTACGCCTCTCAAGTTTGGGGATCAGACGAGTACGAAGTAATCGAGAAATTCCACAGGAACTTCCTGAAAAAATTATTCAACTTACCAATGAAATCGCCGAACTACACAATCTATTTGGAAACGGGTCTTCCAATGCTTTTTACAAGCACTCTCAAATCGCAAGCGGATTACATCATTAAAATAGGTTCGTATCCAGACTCCCGAATAACCAAAAAAATGCTATCTTATGAATTAAGAAACAAGGACTGGTGGGCGTTAAGATGGTTAAGAATTGGAAACGCGTGTGGAGAAACTATTTCATTCGATCTAAACAACCTGGACAACTTAAAGAACCAACTTTATCGAATAATAAATAAAAATGAAGATGCTATTCGTGTGCGATTTATAGAGAAAGCTCGTGAATCAGATAGCAGAGTATTGTATTCTAACCTGAACTTCAATCTAAAGGATAAGAACTATTTCAATGACTCACTCAACTATAGTGAAATATCTCTTATTTTCAAAACAAGGTGTGAGTTGATTGGTTTAAATGGCAGCCCATATAATGGAAGCTTCAACCAGTTTTGTAATATTTGCAACTTAAAAGCGAAAGAAGACTGCTTTCACATTATTAGTGTTTGTCCAATCTACAAACCACAGAGACTAGCTTACTTCGGAAAAAAATTCCTTACCATGCAGGAGACAATACAAATTCTGAACGAGTGTGATTGGAAAAAGTTATTTTATTATATTAAATCCATCTACAAATACAGGTCGCTATTAATAACAGAGTATTATGATTGATTAAGTTTATTAAAAAAATAACTATATTGTTAAAGTTACAAATGTAGGTACATGTATAAGCATTTTGCTAACCAAGCTGACGGCTAAGCCATAGCTTTAAATTTCATTCTATCTTGTAACTTATGTAATAAGAAAATATTAAATAAATGAATTTCTTACTTACTTACTTACTTATGTGTTTAAAGCATTTTTTAAATTATGCCTCCAAATCAGTTCACTAAATCAGTTAGCTTTTCCAGAACGATAACAAGGATTCAGAAGAGGCCACTCTTCAAAAGGAGCAATCGATGACGTAGTTCGGGCCGTGCGAATTGATCAACTGGGAAATCAACACTGAAAAAAGTCGTTGTCCTGGCAGCCTTAGACTAGACGTGAGAAACTACTTTAAATCAGCCAGGTGACCTGATATGTTGAACGCTCTTGAGAATACCTTCAGGATTTCAGTTTTTTTTTTTTTTTATATATATTTTTTTAGTATCTTTTATAGTATGTACTTAGACCGTTAAAATTGAATTAAACATTCAAATGCCTTAAAATTAAAATATAACAAGAAACAGATAAGAGGAAGGTATAAAGGAAAGGAAAGGGAGTATAAAAGATATAGATAGGTATTAGATGAGAGAAGAAGTCGATCAACAATAAAGAAGAACAGCACTTTAAAAACTTTTGGGATTAGCGATGGTTTTGATTCGGGTAGGCAAAGAGTTCCATAGCCTGACAGTGTTAATGAAGAATAGACGTGAGGAATTGAGATGCGTGTATCGAAAGGGGATAGTATTCATAGTTCTACGAGATTGAAAAAAATTAAGCTTATTAACAGATATGCAGGGAATTTGCTGATATAATTTTGTAAAGAAATATGAGATTTCTAACGTTGATGTAATCTTGCAGAGCGAAACCCAGTGGCCTCCGAGTGTACCCGGAGATGTGGTCTCTTCTACGAAGGCCATGAACATATCGCACCGCATCATTAAAGGCAACTTGCAGTTTACGTTGCGATAATTAGTCGAGAGCTCTTTAGACAAAATCAGCATACGTATCGAAAGGAAGTTGCGGTTCATTGCAAAGCCTAGACTGGTGACAGATTCAACTGCTGTAATTTAAGTTTCATTTAGCCATATATCCAGTAAAAGAGAAAGATTAAAATATTTTGTTGTAAGATATACGGATAACTTGCGGCTTTTTAGGATTAAGTTGTAGTCCATTTTCTACAGACCATCAGGACAGTGAGTTCGGTGAGGTTATCAAACGACCTTGCGGCATGAAGTTGAACATTATCTGCATACAGGTGAACTGATTTGTGTTTACAGACACATGGAAGGTCGTTTGTAAAAATACAAAACAAGATCGGTCCCGAGATTGATCCCTGTGTTCTTTTTTCTGCAATTGATACAGTACCCTTAATGTAACCACAGCGCAGACATTTTTTTGTTTGTTGCTGCAGCAGCACCCGGCAAATGATTCATTGCCTGTTTTTAGGTGCTACTTACTGCATGAAAGAATAGAAGGATAGGAAAGAAGTTTGGTGCGATGGGGCCTTTTCTCCACAGGTCTAAATTCTAAATTGCTTTAGGGAGATCTGTTTTGTTGAGTGTATTCAATTTAAAAATCATGGCCCTGGTCGGGATTCGAACGCACGACCTGCCAATCACTTAGTGAATACACAACCATCGCACCATTACCATGATTGCTTTCAAATGAAAATGGTTTTCATGAGTGATAACCCTTTGCAACCTTTCGGAGACGAAACTATTTATCAGTTTAACTGTTCTGTCACTGAGCCCGAATAACTTTTTAAGTTTCCAAAGTAAAATTTCATGGTTCACTTTATCAAAAGCCTTCGAAAAATTTAATAAACAGAGAAGCGTTATATTGTTTCTGTCGAAATCTTGCCTAATTTCCTCCAGTAAGTTAACCATAGCAGTGGAACAGCTGTGGTAAGCTCTAAAGTCAGACTGTAGAGAACTTAGTAAATTATTTTTCAAAATGTAGTTCGTTAACTGCATTAATATTAGCCTTTCGAAAACCTTAGAAAAACAGCGTAGGATACTAATCGGTCGGATACCGCAATATCTCCAATGGATGGTGACAGACTCAAGAACATGGAACTGCTATACGACACGACGGAGGGACCCCGCAGAAAGAAAATAACTTCTTTAGCAGGGCAGGGCTCGATACTGGGCTCCAATATGTGAAACATCTCCTTCGATGGGATCCTCCGCATGGAGATGTTCGGCGACACCTAGGTTGCGCAGATGACAACGGCGCGGTGATTGCCGCAAAATACACCGAAAACGCACCGAGAATACTTAACCAGGTTGTGTGGCGAGTGCATGCCTGGATAGAAAGCCATGGCTTTTGTTTACAGCAAAAAAAAAAAAACGGAGATAGTCCTCTTAAGTAGGAGATACATCGCGACGATTGTTGAATTCCAGGTAGACTCTGAAATCATTACCAGCAAGACGGCAGCGAAGTTCCTTGGAATAGCCGTAGAATTCAAACTCACGTTCTGGCAGCATATAAAGTCCGCATCTGAGCGAGCTGTAAATGTCACCTTATCACTCAGCAGACTTATGGCGAATGTAGCTGGCCAAACGGCAAACAAAAGAAGACTGCTTATGTTGATCCCGCATGCCATTCTCTTGAATGGTTGTGAGATCTGGGCGGACGCACTCATACAGGAGAATAACAGGAAGAAAATGGCTAGCAGTACAGAGACTAGGGGCCCTTCGAGGAGCAAGCTCCTACCGAACAGTGTCGGAAGAAACTTTTCTCATAGTCGCGGGAGCGACACCCATCGATCTCCTAGCGACAGAGGAGAAGTACGTGTACGTAAATAAAACGGAACGGAAGCAGGATTGGTAACGGCGACTGCAGATGCGACGGGGCTCAGAAAACAAGAATGGCAGAGACGATGGCGCTGCGAAACAAGAGGTAAATTGATACTTATATGTAACCGGACATGGATATTTGAACCGGTAGCTCCACAAGATGGGAAAAGTAGGGAGCGTCTCTTCGGAGGACGATGCTCAACGGACATTTTGCATCTGTAGCAGATATGAAAGTGAGAGAAACATGTTATAGTCGGAGATTTGTAACTTCACCCCAGACCCCGCTATAAAGCTTATGACCTCGAGTACCGACACGTGGAATGAAATCTGTTCATTCATCGAGACGGTACACCGAGCAAAAAAGAGAGTGACGAAGATGTATGAGACAGATGAACTCACCAGCAAAAAGTTCCCAGAGGGAAGGAACCCGAAAGAATCCCGATACGGGTTTCAAGCACGGACGTCTTAGGCCACGGAAGACTTGCACCCTGATGTAATACAAAGAGCGCTTCCAGGGATTGGCGGCAGTTAGTGGGGAGTATAGTCGGTGGGAGTTAGAAGCACCAAGTGGTGATGGCCACAAAGTTTTTTCTCCTCCATATAAGAAAGAAAACTAAAGCCATATATGTGCCGAAACGTCAGAACTTGGGATCTAAATCCCTTCTTAAATGATACACTTCCTGTATATCATGATGGTCGATGTATTACCACATACGCCGCCTCGAGCGGCCGAAAGTTTTAAACAAACAGCGGCAACCAAACTCCAGAGTGTATCGGCATTACAGGTACGATGCGCATAAAAATAATCTCAACTTTATGATCCTAATTGGTCAAACTGCCATAAAACTAACAACTTTTTACCTGGATTCAAAATTCCTGCTGGAACTTTATTCCCATATTACCCTCTATAAATTCCATAATTAGGATTTTCCTAAGTATTTGAAGTGACGGAGAAATCGTACTAAGCTAAATTATGTGGTACACTCACCGTAGATCCTTCAAATAAAAAAAAAAAAACATTTTTTTAACTGAAACTTCCACCTTCCAGCTCTTAACTAAGTTGATGCGCTATTCTAGTTTATCTTTTTTGCACCAAAAGGCAGGTAGAAGTTTTCAATCTAAAAAAAATTAATACACAGTTACACAACACTCTGGAAGTTTGCAATTTGAATTGCAAAGCGCATTTCAGCGGAAAACGTAAAATACAAACCCAAGATTGTCTGTGTGTGGGAGTCTTGACCTATCAGACCCTTTTTTAGTGGGAGTGCACACTTAACTTCAATTTAGTGAGGCTACCATCGCATAAAGGTGGTTTGTGGTGCGGGCTAACAAAAAGAAAAGATTCACGACGACACTACACCAACAGCAACGTCTGTCAAAAGTTTTCTGCCAAAGGGCCAGGAAAAAATATACATAAAAGAAAAGTCCCATCGCTCTCAATGGAGGGTTGAAAAATGAAACAATCGTGCACAATGAATCTTATTTCGCATTGAATTTGAAAGCTTATATTTTCTTTAAGGTCGCGTGCTGTTATTTTTATCTATTTTTTTCATTATTTTTCATTGTCTGCGAGAGTAATATCGATAGACAACGGGAAATTAATGTTTGGCTTTAATGATAACTTCAAAGATGGCTGGTTTTTGATGAGCAACACAAACACAAGATACAAATTTCACTATTCGTAGATTGATTTGAAATTAATTTCAAATGCATACATACAAAGTCAGTGGGCTTAACGGAGACTATTGGACTGTATATACATATTTAAAGTGGCGTGAGTCGTGATGGTCATTTACTTTCTACAATAATTGTTCCAATAAATGGAGTGATGAAAACCAACGCGGTTAGCTTCTTAAGTGCGGAAATATTTGCATAATTTTGGCACGAACAGAAGGCAAGTGGTTATATACGATTCTCCTTGATTCAACTTTATAATTATAAATTTTTATTTAATTTTGCATTAATGGATAATAATGCTCCAGCCAAGAGGATCTTTTGTTTTAAGGACCAAGCCATCGCGGATGAAAAAGCGCTTGGTCTGGACACCTGGAAGCAGCGTGCCCGGGATCGCAGAGGATAAAAGCCTCCGGATTTACCTAGTCGCCTGGAATTTTGCCAAAAAATTATCGAAATGACCGAAGAAGACAACTGCTTGATAAATTGCTTCTTTATGTCTGATGAAGCCCATTTTGATCTAAACGGTAATGTAAATAAGCAAAATAGCCGTATATGGAGTGAATCTAATCCAGAAGTACTCCATGAGACGATACTGCACCCAGAACGAGTCACTGCGTGGTGCGCAGTTTCATCAATGTGCATTCTGGGGCCATACCTCTTTGAAGAAAGCGGTGTAACAGTAACTGTCAATGGGGACCGTTATTTAATGATGTTGAAGGAGTTTTTTTTCCCAGAACTGCGCCGAATAAGTATCCGTTTAACTAGAGCTGTGTCAATCGTTCAAATTTAATGATCGAATCGTTCAAGTATTGGTTGAAAAAATGATTCGGTCATTTCAATCAATCATTCAATCAATCAATGACAGATGGGACATGGGAGTATTGTATTGCTCCATTCAATTTCAATACAATCAAAAACACCAATCATCATTCGTTCAATTTAGTTTCGATAGAGACAGATACATTCGAATTTCGAATGGATTGTAAGAGTGAATACACTCAATAACAACAAACTGCAACTGCAACAAATAATTAGGAAATGGAGATTATTGAACAGGAGCGATATTTTTGTAGAACAAATATGTGTTCGTAAAACGAAATAAGCCGAAATAAATAAAAATATTTTGATATATTAACACATTTATTGGTTCAGTAGATAAGAAATCAGTAATCAGTAATGCCCCTATTGTGTAAAACAGTTGAGTTGTCTCTTGGTTGTAATTCAAAATTCGGTATTGCCAAACACAACCTTAAGCGAAAAGTTGACTGTCAACAGACAACCAAGATGGTGGTGGTTGTCTGTGTGTATGCATATGCAACGCTTCACTATTGCAACTGAAAAAGGTTGTCTTGCTCTTGCATAATACGAAAAAATAGTTTGGTTGTGTGAAAGTTGAGTTGTATTGAGTTGTGTTATACAATAGGGGCATAATAAAGAAATGAGGTAGTCAGAACAGAACAAAAGTATTGACTCGATGAACGATTGACTTCGGGCATTGTGATTGCAATCACCAATACTTTATTGTGATCGGGTCAAAAAGATCGAATCAATCACGATTGACACAGCTCTAGTTTCAACAACATTTGGTTCCAGCAAGATGAAGCAACTGCACACATAATAATTTTCTGATCAGGTGTCGCATATGCGTGGATAATCATGGAGGTCATTTACGGTCCATTATCTTCAAAAATAATTAGTTACCTATATAAAAAAAAATTGAATTCCCTATAGGTACAGATGTATTTGAAATATTTGAAAACATAGGTTATTTTAGGTTCGGTAAGGTGGCTGCCTGGGCACGAAGCTCAAACTAACTTACTTTAAGCACTTTTAAAAACTTAAAAAGCACATTTCCCATGCTTACTTTAAAAATTCTATCAAAAACGCGCAACTGTAAGTCTTCGCATGCACAGAATTGAACAAACGGAGAAATAAAGAACCGTTGCAATTCTGGGTATAAGAGGGCAGCGTGAATTCAAAATTATTGTAGTCTGTTAATCAAGCTTGTGAGCACACAACCAGAAAGTTGGAGTCACTCTTTTTATTTAAAACATTCTGTTGGATTTGTGGTAGACAGGCTGAATACGTAATTGGTCGCCTGGCTCTGGACATCTTAGCCTACGGGAGTTACTTTCACCCACCACCACTCATAAGCAGGACACCACGCTTCACTGACTACGCATATTCATAGCAAATCCCTACTTTGTAATTGTAAAAAAATGCTACGGAATGCAAGGTTTTGTGGATTTTGCTTTGCAATAAATAGTTTTCCGTTAGTACTTTGCATTTGTCGGGCGCAGTGGCTCAGTTGTTAGTGTGTCGGAGTCGGACTACTAATCGAAAGGTACCCGGCTCGATTCCCGCCGGGGCCAAGTAACACCTAGAGTTTTTTTTCCACTGCCCCACCTCTTGCGCACGTGACAAACATCCAAGACAATGGATACTGCCATGAGAAGCTTCTCAAATGTGCCGCTCGGAATCGGTTAAAATTTGTACGTGCCTTCCACTTCGCACAAGAAGGTTTTAGGCCCTGTATGGGCCGTTAATGCCTAATATTTATTTCCCGTAAAATGTGCAATCAAGTGCTGAATAAAAGTTTGAAAGTTGTTTGGTGGTAGATTAAGAGGGTTCTGCTCGAAATGACAATAAACGCGCAGTATCACGAAAATAATCGGTCAAAGCTTTGTAGTGTAATAAAATGCGACTTTGAAATGCGTTCTGTGGGGAGAAGTCTGTAGTGCATTTTACCTTGAATTTTCAATACAATGTTTGTGACGTACATGGAAATGGGCCAATGTTATTTTATTTCTGCAAAATAATGAAGCAGCAATCTTCCCACCACATATTCTTTTTAGACATATGTATGTATACGCCTACCTTCCTGCTCTTCAAAGGTCATGGAAAAGTTAATTCACCAGGAGCTGTCAAACAATTTGAGCTGCAACCGACTTATATGCCAAAATCAATCTGAGTTTAGGTAGAAACACTATTAATAGTGACCTGGTATTGTCTGTTTTTCGTTTTCCCCCTCATATCTTTCCAAAACAAAACAAGGCGTTGTTGTGAATACTAATGTGTCCTATAATTTTACTGGCGTTCCCAAAGGACCTATTTTGGGCCCAACGCTATTCACTATTTTTATTTATGATCTTCCACCATCAATTGAAAATGCTTCCTATCATTTGTATGCAGATGATGTTCAGCTCTTCAAGAGATATAAGTTGGGCTTGATTGAGGTTATAGTGTACAAACTAATAGATATGACTTTACAAGTATTTTTTGTTGGTCAGAGATATACTTCTTGCGACTTAATCCCAATTAATCAAAATGAAGCCAAACTGAACTTGTCTAAGTTACCCGAGAATGCCTCGATTGAAATTTGTTTTTTTTGAAATTGTGGCCGTGTCAATGGGTGTTTTTTAAAAACGCGTTCAGTAGATTATTTCGGACCTCTTGAGAGTATGGGTTTCAAATTTCAGCTTTCTATGTCGAATTTTAGGACCTTATTTTTGGCGGCGGACTGACGGACGGACGGACATGGCTAGATCGATCGACGCTGCTTCCAGTTATCCAGACCAGGCGCACTGACATCCGCGATGGGTTGGTCTTTAAAACGGAGGTTCGGTCTTCCTTGCCTTCTCGAACCAGGGGGCTGGGAGTTGAAGATCCTCTTGGCTGGAGCATTATATTCCATTCGCTCAGTGTGGCTGAGTCAATGTAGTCGACGTGATTTAGCTTTTTGGACTACATCCACATCTTGGTACAACTCATAGAGTTCGCAGTTGTATCTTCTCCTCCATTCGCCCTCCTCGCATACAAGCCCAAATATCCGACGGAGTATCTTTCTTTCAAAAGAACCCAATATTAGATACCCTTTTCTAGTTATCGTCCAGCACCCGGCGCCATAAAGCAGAACTGGTAGGATAAAGGTTCAATAGAGCATGCATTTTGTCCTTCGAGTGGGGAGTTTTGAACCCATTTGTTTCGCTATACCGAAGTACCAATGGTTTCCCAAGGTAATTCTCCGCCGGATCTCCACTAAGGTGCCATTCGTGGAGTGGATGTTTACTCCTAGGTAGATGAACTCCTTAACGACCTCGAAGTTATTGCTATTAACAGTGACGTTTTGTGCTAGGCGGTGGACATATTATGTTTGTTTGTTTGTTTGTTTGTTTGTTGATAGCATGTACTTGGTCGTGTCCTTATTTAATTCAAGAATAACCAATATCGCCTGTTCCTCAATCACCGTGAAAGCCTCTAACAAGGCACGCTGGGAACGGCCAATGATGTGGATATCGTCCGCATACCCCAGTAGCTGGACTAATCTATTGAAGATAGTGCCTTACGTGTTGACACCTGCCCTTCACACTATTTTCTCCAGAACAAAAGTAAAGAAATCCGGTACAAGTTTGGAATAATTCGGAAGAGCTGCTTCCAAACTGCACATTACACCGCGTGTTTTCAAGTGTCACACGACACAACTGGATCAGTTTTGTCGGGATACCAAATTCGGTCATCGCCACGTCGAGCTCCTGACGATGAATGCTATCATTTGCGGCTTTAAAATCGATGAAAAGGTGGTGGGTCTCGACTTGAAATTCATTGGTCTTTTCCAGGATTTGCCTTAGTGTGAAGATTTGGTCTATTGTCGATCTGCCGGGCCGGAAGCCACACTGGTACGTGCCGATCAGTGTGTTGCAGAACGACTTCAGACGTTCACACAATACGTTGCATAGGATCTTATATGCGACATTAAACAGGCATATGCCTCGATAGTTCTTGCAAGACATAGGATCGCCTTTTTTAAGATGGGGCATATGGAGCTGATAGTCCAATCATCGGGCATGCTTTCTTCCACCCATACTTGGTTGATGATTTTGGTGCATGCGGCCTACCAAAACATCACCTCCGTATTTGAATATCTCCGCTGGTAGATCATCAGAGCCGGCGGCGTTATTGTTCTCTAGCTTTCTTATAGCTAAGCCAACCTCTTCTATACTGGGTTTTGAAATCTGTTCTTCATTGACAAGAGGTGGGTTCTCTTCTTACCCTATACCCACTCTCTCTACATGATGCCCATTTAGCAGCTGTTGGAAATGCTGCTTAAATACATCTACTATTCCCTGCGCTTCAGTGACTAGGTTTTCGTCGCTGTTTCGAAGAGCCTGCGTCCCGGTCTTAAAGCCAGCAGCCAGTTGCTTTCTTGTAAAATATCTGGATGTTGTCTTTCGATAGCGAGATGCTCTTGGATTTCCTTGAGCTGGGAGACTGTGTACGCCCTCTTCTTTCTACTCAGGATCTTCTTCTCCTCCCTCCTTTTCGCTCGATACTCTTCCCTCGCTGCCCTTATTTTGCGCTGCAGCATTTTTAAATGTGCATCTTCTGTCACCTTCTTCCGAAAAGCACATACATCATCATACCACGGGCTTTTTCTCTGGGGTGGCTGGTAACCTACGGTGGTTTCGGCTACCTCCTTGATGATGTCACGATATCGGTTCCACATGTTGTTGACGATTGCTGGTGGTGAATGCACAGAGGAGAGTCTCTTGCTCATCCGCTCTGTGGAGACTCTGGCTAATACAGGTGTGCTAAGGCGTCCAACGTCGAATTTTTTCCTAATCCGATTTCCAACGACCAATCCGCACCCTAACGTATGCAATCTTTTATGGCAGCTGTAATAAATGTCGCAAATGTGGCTGAGTGTGGTGAGTTTAATGTTGAAATAGTTTTCTTCAGTTAACATTTGATTGTTTAGGAAGGACTAAATCAAGAATTCGAGGATTAAAGGGATTATAACGCGATATTTGGAATTTATAGCATTTATTTCTGAGTGTGTGTTAGGAAACGCACTCTTTCAACGATCCTGGAATAATCGAACAGTTGGGTATTAAATTAGATATTTGTCTCGGAGGCACAACGAAGAATTGCACTTCAATCGTAATGTAAAATGACACGTCTATACGGACAAACCTATAGATCTATTAAACTTTTGTACATAACTTGTCAACAGAAAAACAATTCTCATGAAAATTAAATAATTCCAAAAACCCCTGCTTAACCAAAATATCAGCAAAAAACCAAGCGAAACAAAGCCAAGAGAATCTAAGTAATGAAATGTCGCTTAAGACTAATTCCAAAGAATGGCTTTCAGTTCATAAAATATTTAATTTTTTTAAAAGCGTAACTGCGTTCCCGTCCTCGACACATGGCTTGTGTGACATCTCAAACCGATTTTTCGCAGGCAAAGTTTGTTTAATGTTATCTACTGCGCTTGGCAGATTTTATAAAAGTTGACGATACGAATAATTGTACATACTCAAGTAGGGGATGTTGGATATGTTTGAATTAACGGCCTTATAGTTTTGAGTGCAGCGTATAGTTAAAGTTTTACTAGTTGGATTCTCCCCTAAAGCATTGACGTGGGTTAGTATGGATTCACTATGTGCATTATTTTTACCATAAATTCAAGTAGAGTTGGCAAGTAATTTATTTTTAAGCAAGTTTGAAAGTTTTTATATATTTTTCTTAATTGGGTCCCGGATGTACCAACTTTTATAATTTTATTTTAAATATTATTCTTAATGCTTCTCCGTTGATGTTTTGTCGAACCAATTTAGTTCGTATTCCATGTAATTTGGGAACATGGGAGGAGTACTACTATTATTCAACCCTTGAACTGCTGTTGTGGAACTTCAGATTAGCTACGTCTCAAATTATTTCGAATGCTTCTTCTTCTTCTTTAATGGCGGTGAGGCTACGATTAGTATTAGAGGGGGACATAACCCTCCAACTTAACTGCATCCCTACTGGTCCGCCTCTGGGGTTTGCCGGTTTGGCCTCAGAAAATAACAGCAGGCCCCCGATTTTGAATAATTTCTTCACTGAAGCCAATCAATTGCTGGTGTTGCTGCATTTCTGTGATTCAGGAGTTTTTTAATGCCTGCCTTTCTTTTGCGATTATATGTAAACGTCATTTGATGTTGCTTTTTTGAATGGGTTCGTAGGATCTCTCATGACTTCTTCAACATCATACATGAGAAAATTGTGCGAAACTCGCAAGCCAACACAAGAGGCACAATTCTCCAAAAGTCTGTGCAACTACTTGCCGACGAACTGGCCAGGCAAGGCTCAGCTCTCCACTGCTCTCTGGCGGAACTAGTCCACATTCCGCTCGGAGCAGTTAAGGCGAATATCACCGCAGAATACCTTAAGAAAGCCAACCTCAGATAGAGCAGGCTAACTGCATGCGTCATATCCAGAAAAACGTGGCCAAACTACAACAAGACAAAAACAACCGACCTTCTAGGTAGAACCCGAAAAGACATCGCAAGAATAACAGCGTTCATCGCGGGACACTGGCCTATAAGTGACCATGCGGCCAAGCTGGGCATCCCATACAATACACACTGCCGCAGTTGCAAAGTGACAACTGAAAAGAAACCCTAATTCACTTTGTATGTACCTGCCCGGCTTTAGCTAGGACCAGACTACGAACATTGGGAAGCCCTTTCTTCAATACACTTGATGAAGTCTCCGAGAAAAGTATCAAGGAACTGATAACTGGCACCACAGCTGAAATCAAACGGAGAACTTACACTTGCCAACCGCTGTTTCTTTGGCCTAGGACGGCAATTGATTAGTAAGGCCTTGTCAAGAAAAACTAAGGAGAATCTATATAAGACCTCATCATCCCAGTTCTGCTCTACGGCGCAGAAGCGTGGACATTAGCAAAAGCGGATGAAGAACTTTTTGGTCGTTTCGAACTCAAAATTCTTTGAGTGATTTTCGGTCCCGTTGGCGTTGACGGGCTTTGGATGAGGAGATTTAACAGCGAACTCTACGAGCTGTACAGCGACATTAACCTGGTCAAAAAAAAGTACGTATCAGTTGACTAAGATGGTTTGGACATGTAGAGCGAATGGACACCAACGCTCCGACCCGAAGAGTCTTCGATTCCAACCCGGAGGGACAGCAGAGTAGAGGAAGACCTCGCCTGAGGTGGCGCGCGCAAATGGAAGGGGACCTCAACCAACTTGAAGTGCGCAACTGGAGGCTAACTGGAGAGGCGTATTGGTTGAGGCCCAGGTCCACCCCGGACTGTAGCGCCACCTAAGTAAGTAGTAAGTAAGGTTCTTTGAAGTGAAGGTTTCCTCGGATCTTGGAACTTCTTATTCAATTAATCTTTGTTACTCCTGCTGTCATGTGAAGCATCTTCATATCAGCTGCCGTTGATTTGCCCTCATACTTTTTGTACGCTGTCCAATACTGTGGGCCGTGCGCACAATTGCTATGTAGAGCCTTCCTTTTAAACCAACGACCATACCACGTCGAGTTAATCGGTTCTCGTCAGATCACCGTAATTAAACGACGTTGGGCGCGGTTAGTACGTAGATGGGGGACCGTTTGAGAACAACCGCGTGTCGTTGGCCAGTCCCATCTACAGAGTTGAGGTAGATAATATACGTGGTATCACAATGGACCTAAATTGGTCTTAGTGTGTCGGCTTCTGCCGACAGCCACATAAACCTAACCTAACCTAACCTAGAGCCTTCCTTTCAGCTTAGGGGGCATTTTTCGGTCACAGAAGATGGCTGAGTTTTCCCGTCATAACAGCTTGCTTTGCTATTCATCACAGATATCAGATATGTAAACTTTTCGCACTTAGGAATCACTTTTCCATTCATATAAATGTCTGAAATAGTTCGGAGTGGATCAGAGAACGGGCAGCACAAGCATTACGTTTGTTTTCGGACTAAACCGATACACATTCCCCTCCAAAACTTGTATCCAAAGTGCTCGTTGCAGGGACGTTTGGTCCTCCTCACTAATGATGGCTCCATCGTCAACAAAGATTAACTGTTGCACTTTGGAGTCCGTCACTTTTCCTTCAAGCAGATAATCAAGGACTGTAATAAATATCCCGGGACTTAAGACGCTTCGCTGGTGTACACCGACTTTGATTTTGAATTTCCAGGGACTTAAGACGCTTCCCTGGTGTACAACGATTTTGATTATGAACTCCTCGGTAACGCCAGCGGAGCATCTTGCTCTTGCCTTTACTCCCTCATACATGTTCATGACCATCTGACCGCAGATTTCTGGAATTCTTCCTTGTCTTAGCGCCAAACATAACAGATCACTTGGATGTCTATCAAAGGCCTTTTCAAAATCAACCAAAAACTTAGGGACGGGCTACAGTCCGCTTGGGCGAACTGTTGGATACCCTATTCTTATTCATATCCCTCATAAGTGGGCGTGACAAAAGTCTAAGTATGGTTGAATTATTAAGAACGCTCTACATATTTTGTTATTATGACATTTAAAGGATTTTATCAAAAAAAAAACGAAGCTTTTGTAAAAAAAAAACGATCCCTAGCTCAAACTTTGGTTTTTCAATAAAAATATTTTATTTAATTGTGGGCGTGTCAGTAAGCGGATTTTAAAAAAATTAACACATAAAGGGCCCCTAGAGAGTATATATTATATATATTATTTCAGTTCACTAGCTCAAACTTTGGATTTTCAAAAAAAAAAAAAAAAATTGTCGGCGTGCCAGCAAGCGGATTGTGAAAATGTTAACACATGAGCATAAACGGCCCCCAGAGAGTATATATTATAAATTTCAACTCCCTAGCTCAAACTTTGGATTTTCAAAAAAAGTTTTTTTTTGAATTGTGCGCGTAGGCAGTAGGCAGATTTTGAAAATGTTTACACATGAGCATAAAGGGCCCCCAAGAGAGTATATGTTATAAATTTCAGCCCCCTAGCTCAAATTTTGGTTTTTCAATAAAATTGTTTTATTTAATTGTGGGCGTGTCAGTGGGTGGATTTTGAAAATTTTATCTCCCGAGCAGTTTTAGGAGTCATAGATCATATATAAAAAATTTCAGCTTTCTAGCTCAAAATTCGATTTTTTCGAAAAATTTGTTTTTTTGAGTTTGTAGGCGTGTCTGTGGGCGGATTTCAAAAATTCTTAAACTTGATTATTTCGGAACCCTAGAGAGTATATGGTATATTTCAGCTCTCTAGGTCCAGTCTAAAGGCCTAATTTTTGCCGACGGACGGACGGATGAACGGACCTGGCTAGATCGACATTACTATCGATGCTGATCATAAATATAGTAACTTTTAGGGGTCTACGGGCAATATTAAGGTATGTTACAAACTATGCGTCAAAATTAATATACCCTTAGAATAGGATATAAAAATAAACGAAAATATTATAATGTTTATAAAGTTTCTCAACAATAAATAAAAGGAACTTTTTTCTCCAAGCTTAATAAATTAATTTAAAAAAAAACCTAGTTATATACTGCGATGCCAATGCTCAGAACACTGTTTGGGGCAGCAGAAAATGCAACAGGCGATCATCAGATCTTACTATCAACAATGTTGGCTCGCAGCCAACTTTTGTGACGTCTAGAAGACAGGAGGTGATCGACCTAACTTTATCAAATAGATACTTTAAGGCGGTTACCAACTGGAGCGTACCTTCGGAGGTGTCCCTCTCAGACCATACATATATCGAAAAAACTTTCCTACATATATTTGTAAAATAGTCCAAAGCTTCTTGTCCAATCGCTGTTTCAAAGTCCATGTCAATAGTAGTGTTTCAGATTTGATTAATGTTCAATCAGGTGTTCCACAAGGATCAGTACTTGCCCCAATACTGTATAACATTTATACACACGATATTCCAAAGTTACCGCACTGTGATATAGCTATCTTTGCAGATGACACCGCATTATTTTCATCTCATGAATTCGCTCTCAATATTGAGAGGAATCTTCAAAATGGAATGGAAATATTAGTAAAATATTATCACAAATTTAAAATCAAACTAAATGAAGGGAAAACGCAAGCTATCTTTTTCACTCGTAAAAGAAAGTCTTGTTTTCTTCCCATTAGCCAGATTCAGCTCAATGGCAAAAGTATTAGTTGGGAACCTTCTGTTAGATATCTAGGTATTTATTTAGATACTAAGCTTACCTTTAAGAATCATATCACCAAAACGATTAAAAGACTAGGTATAGCGATTAAGATGCTGTACCCGTTTATTAATAGAAAATCGTTACTTTCTACTGAGAACAAAATTATTCTGCACAAAGTAATTTTCCAGGCTATTCTATTATATGGGTGTCAGGTATGGGGCAACTCTGCAGTGTGCCATATAAACAAATTGCAAGAAGCCCAAAATAAACTCCTGAAAATGATGCTAGATTAACCTTGGCACCACTCAACTCTTGACATTCACGAAAGAGCGAATGTTGAATTGATACCAAATAGAATTCTAAAACTTACTAACACGTTCAAAACAAGATGCAGTTTCGCTGACAATCCACTTGTAAACCAATTAAATACATAATATTGTTAAGCTAATTCTCCTCATGGCTGTTTTTTTTTCTTAATTTATGGTTAGTCTTGAGCATAACTTATATGTGTATATTAATGATGTACCAATTTGTATTCATCCCATTTTTATTTGTTATTTATTTGTCTATTCGTTAATTTGTTTATTTACTGATTTAATTATTTGATTACTTGTTTGTTTAAATTCTTACCTATTTATTAACTTATTTAACTTATTTATTTATTTGTTTATATTCCTTTTCATATATGTATTCACCAACTTATTTATTAATTTATTGCATTAATTGTTTATTTATCTATTTACCTATTTTTTAACTTATCTTTTTATTTGTTTGCCTATGTATTTATTTATTTATCTATTTACCTATTTATTTATTTATTTTTTTTTTTTTTTGTTTATTTATTTATTTATTAATTATTTTAATTTATTTATGCATTATTTATTTATTCACCTGTGATATTTTTTTTTAGTATTAAGATAACTCTTTAATTATTAATTTGTAGGCACTATATATATTTATATAAATCTTTTTACTTTTTCTTTTTTTTATATTGAAGGTTTTTTTTCGTATTTTCCTTCAAGTTAATCTAATTTTTTCTGTATGTATTCTTAATCTAAATTGTAAATAATGTTTCAGTAGAAAGATAAAATGTATTATCAAATCTCTGTAAAATGTGCAATAACAAAATTCTGTAAAAAACATTTATATACGAAATAAAACATCTATCTATCTATCTACTCTCTAGGGGCCCTTTATGCTCATGTGTTAATTTTTTTAAATCCGCTTACTGACACGCCCACATTTAAATAAAATAATTTTATTGAAAAACCAAAGTTTGAGCAAGGGAGCGTTTTTTTTACAAAAGCTTCTTTTTTTATAAAATCCTTTAAATGTTATATAACAAAATATGTAGAGCGTTCTTAACAATTCAACCATACTTAGACTTTTGTCACGCCCATTTATGAGGGATAGGAATAAGAATAGGGTATCCAACAGTTCGCCCAAGCGGACTGTAGCCCGTCCCTATGTTTTTTAAACTCAAATAAAGAAAAAATTGAATTTTGATTTAAATAAAAATATTTGATATTCTAATTTTTGTATTTTTTTTTCCTGTATCCAATACAATACAAATTCCACTGGAGACAATATTTGTAACTTTGATTTTTAATGTGTGCGCAACTGTATGGACAGGTGTCCTATATCCATTTCACTACTTTTTTTTTAACTCAATTAAATCAATGTTCAAAAACCATAAAATGCAAAATGCTTTATTTATGGTTGGCCGAATACCCAATCTTTCAAAACATATAAAAATGTCTGTGATTGTGCGCAAAAAAATAAGCAAACCACAACTTTTAAGTTTAAAAACGCTCTCCTGAAAAGTTACGTTAGAGGTCTATAGGACAAATAAGAACTCACATGACGCTGTCTAAATTTAAGGCTGGAAAGAAGAAGTCTAATACCTGGAGAAGAAGGTACTTCATAAATCAAGGCACTCACATATTTAACATGTCCAATACCATGTTCAAACTGCCTTAACAGTCCATATCGCACCGATCGTTGGATTGAAGTTGAATCTTTTAAGCCCGAAAGTTATCATGTTAAGCTTCATTTCTCGTTTCAAAGTTTCGTGTAAGAGAAATGGAATTTCTCCAAAAAAAAACGTTGCTTTATTTTCAGCCCATTGGGGAGGACAGCACATACGAGTATCTTTCCTATAGGATTTTTCGTACTGTAAACACCGCATTCGATTTCACGTCTCCCCCTGACGATTCTTTATTCAAGTTACCGAGACCGTAACCACCGAAAATAAATCATTATGTCACCGAAAGTGGATTGAAGAAAACTGTGTTAACTGTATTAACAGAAAATGGGAGCTATGATAAATGAATGGAAACCATTTAAAAAGTGCTCGATATTAAGTACGGGTAGATCCGACACATGTATATATAGAATGGAAACTCTTTTCAGGTCAGTAGCCATGCTTCCTTTCGAAGAAGAAAACAATTTCGGACTTCATATCACTCTCAATACATCATAAGTTAGGCAACATCAAGCATTACTTCGTACTTTTATTGAACATCCTGTGCATCACAGAGCCATAGATACCCTATGCGGCATGAAACTCTTGTTGGTATACAGCATAAAAACAGACGCATATACGTATGTGTACATAGGTTTACAGCTTTAGACCCGCATTCGTGTAATAAAAAAGTTTGCAATAGGTTTGCTTTAAATTCAGATGTCGTCCTCCTGGCCAAAATGAAAAATAACCATTCGGCCATAAAGAATAAAAGAAGAAACACCAAAACATAAAAATAATAATAATGATGATGATAGCGATCATTTTGGGTAAGTGTGTGGAGGAAATGTATGGTATTTACTTGTTTTCGGTTTTGGTATCAATATCACGTGGATGTATTAACAATTTAAATTTTATTTTCCACAAAACAAACGATTTTAAATTCCTCATATTTCTGTTGGCCAATAGGATAGCTACCATAACTTTGGATTGAATACAATTTTTAATTTTCAGAAATGAAATTAATTTCAATGCTGAAGTAGAACACACAAAATTCAGAAAATGATGGCCAATAAACAGTGTTTCTCGAAATTCTAAGAATGGAATAGCGGTGGATGAAATTGCGGCCATTTTTCTACAAGGTGGCGCAAAAGTTATAACCCTATCGGAAGATGTTATAATTTTTGCAAATGGCGGTAAATGTCAATTCTACTTTGACATTTGTGAAATTAACAGATACAAAATACACGTCAACAAGACATAAGTCACTATACTCCTAAATAACGCGGAATATTTGTGTCGATCCGACATCAACTGGACAAACACTACGACGACCAGGTCTGGCCGGCCCGAGCAGCCGTTCTGCTGCTAATATAGGACCACCCCGGAGTATCGACCAGACAATGTGCTAAGCAATTTTTTTTTTGCTATAATGTACTCGCACTAAAGGGATTTTTAATAGCCTTACAATGTAATAGCTATGCTACACAGCGCGGGCGTTAAGGAAATTAGCGTTAGAAGATAGGGAAAGATGCCGATGCACGTTGGTTTTGAATGTTTGTAGATTATAATGTGAAGGAAAAATAAAGCGGGGAAGAGCATTCCACATTCGTGTTGTACGGCTAAGGAAAGATTCCTTGTATTTTACTGTACGCCCGAATACAGGCTTAAGGATAAACTGATGCGCATTCCTTGCACAGCGGGTATTGCAGTTGAAATATTCTAGGGATGGAATGCAACTGGGCATCAATCAGCTGTGTTAACGAGAATTTTGGTGAAAGATTTGAAGATGTTCCCTTACTACACAAGCCACAACCAAAATTCTGGGGGCTGCATTTCCGTGTGGCTTAATCCCTCGTTTTGGCAATTTGCAGAGACCGGCCAGGACGCCGGATTTAGCCGTTCCAAACTTATTTTTGAGGGGTTTTTTGAAGTCACGAGACTAGGTTAGGTTAGGTTTATGTGGCTGTCGGCAGAAGCCGACACACTTAGACCAATTTAGGTCCATTGTGATACCACGTATATTATCTACCTCAACTCTGTAGATGAGACTTGCCAACGACACGCAGTTGTTCTCAAACGGTCCAACATCTACGTATTAACCGCGCCCAACGTCGTTTAATTACGGTGATCTGGCGAGAACCGATTAACTCGACGTGGTATGGTCGTTGGTTAGTCACGAGACTATGTTAAAACAAAAAACACAGCAGCCTTTTGGTTATGATACACCCCGCTGTCTTCGTTAATCCTAGAGCACACACAGAGTCGGTAACGATCCTTTGTACTACCAGGCAGTAATTCTCTTTTTGGTGCAGGGGTTGGAGAAAACAAGGTATCATTCGTTTCTCTCAAGGTCAGCAATAAGGAGAACTGAAGCAATGAATCCACAACTTATGGACTGAGCAACCACACAACAAAGTGGTACACAGACGGCTCGAGAACCGAGGAGGGAACTGGTGCAGGAGTGTTTGGGCCAGGAACTAAGCACTACGAACCCATGGACAAATGTACCAGCATATTCGAAGCAGAAGTAAGTGCCATAGACAGTTGGGTTCGAATCAACCTCGAGAAAACTACAGGAATTGCAACATAGCAATAATGTGTGACAGCCAAGCAGCCATAAAGGCTCTTGACGCCTACGTCATCAAGTCAAAACTTATATGGGAATGCCTACTCGGACTGAATAGACTAGGCAAGAACTACAGAATTTCCATCTGCTGGGTACCACCTGGCCATGTTGGCATTACAGGCAATGAGGCAGCCGACTCTCTGGCAAGAAAAGGGGCAGAGGAACCCTTCATAGGACCTGAACCGTTCACGGGATCTCTACGCGAAGAGTTCAGGAGACTGGAGGAAGAAACAAGGGCCAAAACCTTTCTCAACCTCCAAGGTCGGAGGCAAGCAAAGAAACTTCTAGGAAACTACAACCAAAAGACATTCAAGGTTTGTATCAGCCTTAACAAAAACAACCTAAGAATCCTAATAGGCCACCTCACGGGGCACTGCAGACTCAAGGAGCACCTGACGAAAATGGGTATATCAAAGGACGGGCTCTGCAAATTCTGCAGTGAAACCGTCGAAACTCCAGAGCACATACTGGAATCCTCTGGAGCACTGGCCCACAAAAGGATAAGATATTTGGGCAGGCACCAAACAGACAAGCACATACAAAACATGGACCCACAGCTCATTCTCAGATTTATCAAGGAAACTGGACTGGACGCTGTGCTCTAAGGAGTGTGACCTGCCAAGGATAAATCAGACCAATACCTTGATGCCCTTCCCAAAAGAGGTATCTAGAGAGGGCTCTGAAAGAGGTCATGAGGGTGGCAATTGTGCAATAGTAGTGTATTCGCTTACGGAATGGAAGGTCGTGCGTTCGAATCCCGGCCAAGTCCATTACTTTATACCGAATACATGAAATCGTAATCTCCCTAAGTAACTTAGACACCACCCGTGGAGAAAAAACCCTACAACTGCACCCAAATACTTCTTTCCTATCTCTCTATTCTTTCTAATACCAAGTAGCTTACACTCTGTTCTTAGCATTATAAGGGTACTGTAACAGAAAAAAAAATCCCTTTAGCGTAAGCAAATTATAAAAAAAAAAAAAAAAAAAATTAACCTCTTCGAGGTACAAGCTGGTGACACAATAGACAAATAGGTCGCAGTGTAATATACCCTAACTAAATATTATTATTAATTATTATTCGTTTCTCTCCATTAATGGGTGGCGTATGTTGCTGTTCCCCATGGGGATTAAAGGATCAACTGTCTTAATAAATATGATTTCACTCTTGACTTCAAAAATTCGATACCGAACAGAATAGCTAGTACGCATCGCGATATCCTTTACACAGGGTCGCCATTCTCGAAGCCGCATATCGTCAAATAAATTGACAATGAGGCACCTATCAAAGGCTTAAAAAATGCCGCATAATGAGATCCAAGGCAGTGAAAATGTCCATAAAATTAAAATTTTACTCTTCCGACCTTTAAAAGTTTTCGAGCAGATTTTTTTTTACATAATTAGCGTGCGCTAAAGGGATTTCTTTTATCTGTTATTAATACAGTTACCCTTATACTCTAACCACAGATCAGGCATTTTTGTTTTTGTTGCTGCAAGCAGCACCCAGCAAATGATTCATTGCCTGTTTTTAGGTGCTACTTACTGCATGAAAGAGTAGAAGGATAGCAAAGAAGTTTGATGCGATAGGGTTATTCTCCACAGGTGGCGCTTAAATTGATTTTAGGGAGATCTGTTTTGTGTGTATTCAATTTTAATAAAATCATGGCCCTGGTCGGGATTAGAACGCACGACCTGCCAATCACTTAGTGAATCCACTACCATTGTACCATTGCCACTCGCAAGGTGTAGACTGCCAAACCTTTTGATTTTTTATTTGATAATGATTCAAAGACTTAAGGAGCAACGAAAAAAGCGCGCAATGCTCATTTCATGTTTGGCTTTTTGAATGATTTCAATATTGACAACATAAATTCAGGACTAAAAAGACAAAGATATTGGCATAAGCGACACCTAGTGCGACACAGTCAGAACTAATTTATGTATCATAAAATGTGATCCTCAATTGATGATTTGTATAGATCATTTAGCCATAATAAAACACCGCTATTGGTGCACTAAATGTCGTCTGGTAAGCACTTATTTCCGCTGATGCGCTAGAAAAAAAATGACTCAAAGTCAAGTTAGATGTAGCAAGCATGGCTAGTGCAGCATCGCTAGACAACAGTGTCAAAGATGGATCAGAGAAGATTCTAATAAATTCTAAAGTATAAAGAGATTATTTGTTCTAGTAAATAATAACCGGACTCTGTGCAATAGGTAAACAAACTTAGAGATTGGGCATCCCCTGTAAAGCGCAGGAAGAAGAGGATAACGTCCTGCACTTTCTATGCAAGTGTCCCGTTTCCGCCAACATTAGAAAGGCTACACTAGATCAATATCCCTTCCATGATCCAAGCGATATTAGCAATGCCTGGGCATCTGATATTAAAAAGTAAATATTGGGCATTATCCATGGCCCAGAATTTAGTTTCTCCAACTATTTTGTATATGCGGAGCTAAATTTTTGGCACGAATGGAAGGGAGAAGCTTGATGCTTGAGCTGGAGAAGCTTCCCTTGACAATTTGTACTCTTATATCTTTGCCATAAATTCGCAAAAGGAGGGCAGTGGGAAAAATGTTAGGTGTTCATGGGAGCGATTCGAACCTCGCACCCCTCGCTCAGGGGGGAAATTATTTTTAACTGCTTCGACACTCAGCTCATTCAAATATTCAGATTGTTTAAGGCAACGCTATGGAGCGGTAGGACTTTCCTTGGGCACAAGGAACGCACAAACTGCGTAGTCAATCGAGATCTTGAAAGCCCGGATATTCTTCTGGGCCCGGAATATTTATACTTAAACCATTTTAGTTAGTCCAGTTTTGATAAAGACAGCGAATTACAGTTTTATGACGTACGGCCAATGTAAGACCTTTTATGTCAGATTTGAATCATGCAGCTACTGCTCATTAGCCCAACGCAAGGCATTATACATATCTACTGGAAATGAATTCCAAAATTGGCACACGTTTACGCAAAACTTCAAGTTGACTCGCGAAATGCCGTATTAACAAGGATATACAGATGATCTGGCCTACTGAGTAATAATGACGGCATGGCGAACTGAATATGGAGAAATGCCGATCAGGAATTATCCTAGGACTAGCTTAAGGCTCTTAAAAAACTTTAAGACATCTCTTAAAGTGTATGAAACAGGTGTCAATCTGAAGGCTCGTTGCAAGCCGCTCCTATACACTTTGCATACAGTTTGACAGGAAGAGTTTTTCTTTCAAAACACCACAACCTAACATAAACCAAATTGCCACCTTATTGAAACTCAAGTCGTTAAGCAGTGGCAGTAGTTTTATGGACAAGCCCTTCTGTTCTTTCTCTAAGTAGGGACTTTATTGTAACACTTGGCAGAGAGTTTTGCAAAGCCAATTTTTTTTATTTTTCTAGTCCATAGTTCGAAAGGATTTTCAATAATTGGAGAAAGTTTTATAAAAAGCATTTCTCCATTTACGAGCCTTCTAAAATGTTCTAGAGCTATTGGGACTAACTAATAAAAATGTTTAAGTATTCCGATAAAATTTGATTGTTATCACAATCGTGAGGCTTTGTGAAAAAAAAAATATCGCTGTTGTGATTTCATAAAATTTTATGTGAGCACTAAAATTGATTAATATATACAAACGCGCATTCTCTCTTACCATGATTGAACTGTGAAAATTCTAGTATCTTGTTTTTGTTCGAGTTTTTAGATTTAAATGCCATGAACATATAGAATAACAGAACAACATAAAGCACAGATTGTTTCAGATCATTTAAAAACAAAATGTGATATAAATCATCTGGAAAGCAACTTGAAGTATACAAACTTTTCCTTATATATAAACAACGCCATACTTTATATTGAGTCTTTTAACTCCTACTTTAGTCATTTTAATAGAGTCTCTTAACTTGAGCATTTTGAGTCAAAATACAGGCGAAAGATGCATGCTCTTGTTTTAGCTGTTGGTAAATATTTGTCAAATAATTTATACTATCATTAGGGGCAAAGGACATATTAAAATACCATCTCATCAGATAAATGTCGTATTTAATTATTTAAAATTTACAATTACCTTTAATTTAATACATTTTTAAAACTCCCAGTAGGTATTAAGCTTGCTTTATTTCGCAATTAGTTTGTTAAACGTTCACTGCTAATTTATTTTTATTAAATCTTTCACAAATTTTAACATAGATTATATTTGATTTAAGACCACAACTTTTTAATTAATTTTATTATTTCAAAGGATTTTATACACGGCAGTGTTTTTTGCAATTCACTTCAAAAGTTTCTAGAGGAGGATTTATTTTTATTTTCTTACATTATTATAATTTTTTGGGTATAACGAATTTCACAAAAAAAGCTACAGTTAACGTTATTTATATTTTTTAATACATTTACGTTTATGTTACATAAAGAGGTTTAGCCCGGTCCAAGCTACTTTTCTACTACTCCACACACGCACTAACCATGTATTCATTTTTAAGGATCAGACACTTCAGTTTTAATTAGCACCAAAACAACATTTTACATATATGCTTCAGTTGATTGTAAGTTTGTGCATAGGATAATTAGACCGGCCTCGGCATGGTTGCGGCCAGTGCTAAGAGTTTTTGACTTCCGGTCCGGTCATTATTTTTATTTTTTGTTATGAAAAAGTTTCGAGAAACCGAATACATACACTTCAAAAACACGGAATAAAAGCAAAGGAAAATATTTCAAGGCAAAAAAAGCGATGTAATGGAAATTCCTTTAAATCCTCTTTTATCTTTTACTGAAAGATGATTTTTTTACAGAATTGAAAGACAGGACACACAAATCGGCATTAAGGAGGGACAACAAATGCCACCGACCGAGAACTAGCTCCGAATTACTTTAGACGGTTATTTGGATTTTTCCCTTTTTAACCACCTACCCACGATTCGCACATTCTCTTCGATTTTCTTCTCGGTATGCACGAAAGTATAGGAGTAAGCAGATGGAAGTTTTCCTTAAAGATTTTTACAAACAAATGTGCTATGCTTCTCCGGCTGGAAGTTTTCCCACAGTGGAGTTCGAAAAATTCATTAAAATAGCGGTTTTTTAACCTACGGCATTCACATTTCACATTTTGTTATTGGCAGCACTGTTTTTTTCTATTAATTCTTTTTTTATTATTTATTTCATTCCTTAATTAATGACTATTTTACTTTGATAAAATAGGGAAAAAACTTAAAAGAAAAAACAGAGAACCGATAGCATTCGAAACTCCACAGAAGCGAACAGAACACCGCACAAACTCCGACTATTGTGCGTGTTATCCCACAGAAGACATGATTCGATAAAAGCATCTTTCAGGGTGGCTAGCCATCATCGGTAGCAGCATCATCAGCATGTCGTCTACGCCATCACAAAGTCACATCATCCAGAGCGCAAGAAAAATAGAGAAGCCATAGTAGAGCTTTTCAGCTCTTTTATCCTGAAGGCATATTGTTGCTCAAATCTCTGGGAGAGATTGTAAAGCATAAAAGTTGTACTCCTTTGCCTGGGATATGAAAAGGTTAAAGGAAAATTTGCGTTGACATTTTTTAAGCCTGCGCATTACAATATAGGATATATACTACGGCTAATTACTGGTGATAATTGGTGAAATTGGCAATAGTGGCTCCATCTTGTAAAAAATTACCGAAATCTAACAATTGGTGAAAACGCCCCGAAAATAGGTGTGGCTTTAACTGTTTTTTTTTGTTTATTAACCAATTAATCAAAAAAAGCTCTCGAAAAGTGTATGGGCGAATTGCTATTTTGTATTAGTGTTTTTTTACGTTTCTAAGGATTTTATCATAAAACAATTTTTTTTTTCGAAAGCAACCCCAAAAGTGCAAAACACTTTTTATGGGGAATTGTTAAAAAACCCTTTGTCTGCATACTTTGCGAAGAACTCGACCTTCAGTTTTTATAGACTTCTTCGATAAAACTCAGCGGGCGGCGGCTGATTTTAAAAATCTTTACACTTGATCATTTCGTACCTCGAATTTTAGGTCCTAAAGTTGGTGAGAGATGGACAGACTGACATGGCTACATCAACATAACTTTCGATGCCGATCACAAAAATTGTAACTTTTAACGGTCCACGAATAATATTAAGGTATGTTATAAACTTCTTCTCCCTTAATGACGATTAGCTATGATCAGGATTAAAGGGAACATAACCCTCCCACTTAACTGCATCTTTATTGGTCCGCAAGTGGGGTTCGCCGAGGCATGTTATAAAGTATGAACCAAAATTGACATATAATATACTTTACAAATCACCCATACCAAGTTTTTGCCACGCCCGCTTATAAGGGTTGTTTTTGACATAAACGTTGTTTTTCGATTGATTGCGACGAACGATATAAAGTGATTCAAGGACAAAATCCGCTCCAAGTGATAAATATCGGCCCAAGTCTCGATGAGCGGAATCCAAAGCTCAAAACAAGTAACCATCTTGAAATTCGACGTTTTTCGGATCCAATTAGTATGGAAATTGTAATAGCTGCGGACTCAGATGTGTATGTATTGTGACAGATTGAGTTCGCTATGTTCAGCAAAAAACGAATCCAGAACTGATTCGAAAAAAGGTACAAATCGAGGCCAAATAAGAAGAGAATCGAGTATCGTTAAAATAAAAATCAAAAATGTTTGTTCATGTTTATCTTATTTCTTAGAATACATTTTTCCATTATACCTGCTACCATTTCTCCAACAAATTCTACTGCTAAAGAAAAGAAGCAAATAAATGTGTATATTACTCGTATCTATAAAAATGTATGTTACTTACTTTCATCATGAATTTGTGCCGGTACCATTAAAGTCATTCGAAATTCGAACAAAGTTTAATTAGGCAAACAATTGTGTGGAATAATAAATTCAATTTCAGTTTACCATTCCAAGAAAATTATATCTGCAGCTGCAGCCAGAGACAGTAGCTGTGTTTAATGAAAAAAAGATCAGAACAGAACAGATCAGATCAGCACACATGAGCGAAAACTGTCAGATCAAGTGAGAACAAAAAAGTACAGCTTCATGTGACAGCTCTCATATCAGCTGTTGAATTCCAATATGAATAAATCTAAATGAAAAGTGAGATTCAAAGTTGCTTTTGATAAATAAAACAAAATGAATACTTCAGACTTTTTAATAGTCGAGATGTTGGAAGATTCTGGCAGTAGCATCTTATTAAGTTCGTCGGATATTACAACATCGGATACGAGCAATAGCGAATTTCATGCCAAACAAACAAATCAGCTGACATTAGTGACATTTGACGTCTTCAATTTGACACTTTTCACGCAGTTGCCTTCCTCAAAAGGAGGTGCAGAAAATCCTGTACTTTTCTGATCTTAACTGAGCTGGACAGCGTCATGGAACACAAAGTGACAGAATGTAAAACATTTTGTGCCAAGATGTTTGCTCATGGAACACAAAATCCTGCACTTTTCTGATTTTTTCTGTACTTTTCTGTGCAGCTCAGGTTCATTAAACACACCTAGTGTCAGTGACAGTTGACAGATGAACAAATCCACCATTCCAAATAACTACGCTCGACTCTCGCTCTTCTTCTTATTGGCAATGTAGTTACAGTCAATTTAAAAATGTGTGCGTGGAATGCCTCATATATCGCGGATCCAAAAATGACGGGAAAAGTTGGGTCAACGATTTTGCTTGAAGGGGAACAGCTTAATCTATAGTTGAGAAATATATACAACTCCATTAGGATCTTATAGGATTCATAAACGGTTGAAGACGGACGATACGATAGTGATAAAGTTACGTAAATCAAATTGATGCCGAGATCGGTCACTACTATCACTCACACTATTATCTTCATAAAACTTATCCTATGAGAACCCAGTTTTCCCAAAATTCAGACAGACGCCTATATTTTGAGCGGATTGTCTATCTAATTTGTATTTGAGCGAATTTTTCTCTCTTGTTTACAATATTTCCCGTTTTCGCTGTGTGCTTTTCTCAGTTCTAATGTATTTCACACAACTGCAGTTGTCATTTGGCAGTCGCTGTTGCTGTGGTGATGTATTTTTACACTAGGTAACGTTACATTTAACAAACCTGCATTCATCTGCTGTGGCTGTGGGTACTAAAAATTGACATTTGTCATTGCTGTCAGTTGAGACTAGAGTAGTTGTCGTTGTCGATAAAGTTTTCCCTCGAAATAGATAGTAGTTGCAGCTGGTATTTGTTTGTTTGTGAGTTTGTTGTACTGTTGTGTATTAAATTATGTCGATGTCGATAATAATATTAAGATTTCCAGGATGAACTACTGAAAAGCAACATTCGACTAAAATATAATTTAATGTAAGTTTCATTTTTATAATAAACAATGTAATGTGTGCCCAAACGAAGCTGGATACATACAATTTCAGTTATATTTTTTACAATCGGTATTTTATTCGATGGAATAGCGTCAATTACATTTTTCAATTACATTTAGTTTTGACGACTAAAGTAATTATTCAGAAAAACGAAGGATCTTAAAGGCCCCAGGCATGAATCTGCTAGACAGTAGGTTAGACTGGGTAAATCACTCTGAATATTGACAGATAATTGTCTTGGCATTCAAAGTCTCTGTTCACAACATGGAAACGCGTAAAATTTGCGTTATGTTAAGTAAATGCAGTTGATTTCATAAATATATTCCTTGCCACCTTCTGGTGACCGTCAATTTAATTTTAAAATCGAATTATGTGGGGCAACTTTATCCATACTAAATGATCGGCCGGCTTCTTCTCAATATTTTTGAATGTTTCTATTTTTAACTGTAAAAAAGCTGCAATCAAGCTTTAACAATATAGTTGCGCTAGTTTTTTTTATGGAAAAAAAACCAAAACAAATTAAATCAAAGTTGCGTTTTAGCATCACATACATATTTCAGTATTCCCTTGAACGCGAGTGAGTGTTTTTATTCTTAAAAAAAGGTCTGTTTATGTCCGCCTTTTTAGCTTATAAAATGGAGAACAATAAACTAAATATAAGCCTGAAACACTTCAATCCCTCAACGATTCGCTTTTACGATTACATCCTGAAGGAGCGCTCCGACCCGAACTCCACCATCACTAAAGAAATCCGGATACCTGATGCCAATGAACTCTTTCGAATTATTGACAATGAATTTGACGAGCTTCGAAAGCCATCCACACTCGCTGGCATTCTTAAAATCCTCCGCCTTACTATACAGCAGGCGTCGACATCAACAGCTAACTTTACAACTTTCATGAAAGTTCTTCTTGCCAATCACTGTGCCAATGAAGAAGATCATCTAATTGCAACGCAAATACTTTATCAGATCCTGCACTCTCTGCCGGAAGACTTTCCTGTGCACAAATTCAATATATCTGGTCTGATTGCAGAACTCTTTAAGAGCAATCGCACACTGAACGAGAAACTGCAGACACAATACGCACTGTGTTCGGCGCTGCTGATTGAGAAATTCGAAATCAATTTTATGGCCGAGACAATTTGGGCGGAAATATTAAAGAGCAAGTCACATTCCGTCCTCGTGCACAATATCGACTCGCTGATAACGAAAATACGCATTTATGAACGTGCGAATTTTTGGCGGCTAATTGAATCACTTCTCTCCTCTGAGAGTCGCGATGATCGCAAGCTGGGAACGTTTTTGATTCGCAAAGTGCTAAAGTTTCTTTCGGTCACACCAACAGTGTCTGAAGTTGATGAGTTGTTCCACTGGTCGAAGGGTTATTCCAATCAACTACTGACTTCTTGGCTAACCTATCTCACGATATTAGAAAATCTGGAAGAGAAACAGTCTCACTTAATATTGCCATCGCTGGAGATGCTTAACACGGTCGCACTTGGCGAGAGAACACCATGGATTAGAATAGCAGTCGTCCAAATGCTGCGGCACAGTAATAATCTAGTCTTACGCTGGTCGGTGGACTACGTGTTTCGCAATTTTGAAGAATTGGTTCTGGACAACCAGATTTTGCAAGAATTCTTTCAAGCAACGAACAGGACATGGTTGTATAACGAAGAGTCTTCCGAAAACTTTAAGCTTCCTCTTCTTAGTCTGAAGGAACAAAACCAATTTCTAGAAGAGCTCACTAAAGTTCCATGGAAATCCGTGCCTATGCATGCGTGGCTACTACGAATGAAGGCGGTCCAATGGAGTGGTGTCGAATGCAAACTTATCATCGATATCGCAACAAGGCTGCGACAGCTGCAAAGTCGTAGCATTCGCTCCGATTGCCGAGAGATATTTGCCTCAATTTTCGAGTCAAACATTGATGCAATGTCTTTGAGGGATTTCATGAATTTCCTGGACGCGTTCTATAGTTGTACGGACCATCTAACTCCTGAGTTAATCAACCAGCTTATCATGAAATTTGAAACAGGTCAACGTCCCTTTATATCTTTCAATGTTTGTATGATTCTGAAGGCCCAAGGTCTATTTCCTGACGATGAGCTAACATTGATGTACGCGTTTGATAAACTGAGGGTGCAGGAGCATAAATGGTTTCGCATATTGGTTGGATTCGGTTTTAATTCAGAGTACCAGCAACACTTCTGCAAGAAGCACTATGGCATCACGATCAACTGGACAGACAGGCCAAAGCAATCTTTGGATCAAACATTGGCTGAGTATGTGCAGAAGCTGAGCTGGGATGACATATCCAAGGCTGTGGTGCGAGAGGCAACAGTCGATTGGTTTACGGCCAATTCTAAAATCAATGAAAGCGATTATGAATACATTTTGGACGCTGGTGGCCTAAGCGGACTGCTTCGTATTGCCAGCCCACATGGACGGACCTTCCCAATGACTCCTGAAGTATTAGATCGTTTGATTACTGAATTAAGGATTTCTGTCAAAAAGATGATTTACCCATGTTCACTGTGAGTATTAAAAGTATTTTATGCGAAAGAAACCGTCTCCAAATGTCCGTATGTTCTCTGCATTCTTTCAGAATATCTAATTTGATTAACAGTTGCAACACGGATCAACCAAAGCTTCTGTATAAATATGTGAACCAAATCCTCGATATAGACGTGACCAATAATCGCCTAGCTCTAAAGGTTTTCAGTTCGGCTCTTAATTTGTGCAACTATCACGAAGAAGAAGGACGAAAACTTCTCATCAGAGGATTATTATTTGGCGAACCATTAACTGGAGACCTACGGTAAGTTAACACATCGTTAACATTCGCCTTGCATTAAAAAACACTACTTACAGCCATGAACTTGAGTACGTCATTAGAAAGAAACTGTCAAATAATTTGCGGTACGAGTCCTCTTTCGAAGTCAGACAGACATGTCTTAAATTTATGAAAACTCTCGATCAGACATCGAAAGAGCTTTTGAAAGCAGATCTAATCACACAAAGCAAAAGTATGAGTATAAAGAAACCTCGTTACTTTGAGAACTCCAATCATCATCGGATAAAACTGAGAATTGCCCAAACATTGAGTATTCTGAACGGCATACCACCCACCTGGGACGATTACTATTTGTTTGCAATTCTTAATGAAAACAACCAACCAAATGTGACTTATATTTATGAATTTCTTGTCGCAATGGCGATATCGGAAGCGGAGCTGATAACATTGATCGAATCTTTGAAGGACCTCCCCACCAGCAGCCAGGTGTCAGTATTTGCAATATCGTACCTATTTACAGTATACCATGACATTAGCATTATGCTTGTTGAGAAATTGGTCGCGCTTCTTCTACCCTGGACAATGGGTTCGAATTTTAACACGCGGTTGTATGCGCAGATAACGATTTACCACCTGCTTCCGCAATTCCATTTAAACAACTACGACTACTTGAAGATTTCAATAGAAAAGAGTTTGAAGGATAGTCCCAGTGCATATGAGAAGTTGATCAGTGATCCGCGGTACAATATGCCTGCGACGCTTAGCTTGCTATACACCGATCCCATTGTTTATGTGACAATCGTTCCCGAAGATGAACACCCGAGTGCGCAGTTGGAGTACCTAAGCTGTTATGAAAGTTTAAAAGCTGCACGCAATCTCAACATATCCAAAAGGAACGCAGCAAAGAAACAGGACAGTGACTCACCTAGCAAACCTATTATCGAAGATGTGCAACGAAAGATGGTCCCAGAAACACGTCTAAACAATGGTCATGTGTCAAATGCTGAAGTAGTTATTCGCTTTTGAGTAAATGAAATATAAAGTCCTTATTAGCTCTTGTTTTCAGGTCAATAACGAAATGATTGTTGTAGCTAGTCTCATCGATAAATTACCAAACCTCGGAGGTATCGCTCGGACGTGTGAGGTTCTGGGAATCACGAATCTAGTATTAGATTCGGCGAAGCACGCTCAAAGCAAAGAGTTCAAGAATTTGAGGTAAGTCAAACAACCACTAAATGCCACTTTGAATTTTAATAATTGTTTACCTTTTTTGACAGCATGACTGCTGAGAACTGGATAAATATTTTTGAAGTGAAGCCAAGCGGTTTAAAAGAATTTCTCGTTCAAAAAAAGATCGATGAATACAGCATTGTTGGTGCCGAACAAACTGCCAAAAGTGTAAACTTTATGGAATTCAAGTTTCCAAGAAAATGCGTGCTTTTGCTAGGGTAACAGTTGCAATGATTGTTTTTCCAATTTAACTTTTCCTACTTAGACACGAAAAGGAGGGAATTCCTGCGGATTTGATATCACTTTTGGACTACGCTGTTGAGATACCACAATGCGGACAGGTGCGCTCGCTCAATGTACATGTGGCTGGAGCGCTTTTCATGTATGAATACTGCAAGCAACATCTTTTAAAACCAAAGGCTATTTAAATTTAATTTCTATTGTTGCATTTGTGCCATGTATGTGCTATAGAGGCAAATAGTTTGGCAAAGCATTAAAATAAATAAGAGACGATAACAAATAAACTATAGCAGTAGTTGAGGACAAGTTGTTTTTGTTTTTCATTCAACCAGTTTAATGTAAACTGACGGAAGCTAGGCAGCCTTATTGCACGTGCGTTTTCCACTTATCTCTTTCAACATCTCGCCAACGTATTGTTGGCTAATAAATTTGTAGAAATAGAAAAACCCGAATGAATTATAGTATACGTGTAGGCGCTTGGGAAAATATTGGTCCGTTAATCAAAACCGATAAACAAACCCTTTTCAGGCAGAACTTAGCTTGCGGAGTGTGTTGTTTGCTTGCCAGAGCTGGCCTAGGTTCGAATTCCAAAAGTTTAATTCTGATTGATCAAGAAATCTTGGATTTATTTTTTTAAAGTTAATTTGATTTTTGCTCATTGACACAAAGTCGCACGATCTCGGCGCCCGATTTGTACGAACATTTCGAGAAATGGCGCAGTGTTTTCATTTGTGTAGAACGTAGCGCCATCTTGTTGGAAATTAGGAAAAACCATGAAAATGGAAATATGCCCCATATCGCTCAGAATGATTTTTCACTGAACTTTTAGATCAAGTTCATGCATATCTAGCAAAATTTGTGTAGTGAATTTGACAAAGTCAAACAAAAAGGCAGCACAAAAATCGGCCCTACCGGTATCCGTTCGGAAGGAAGTTTTCTTCCATTAAACCCAATTTGTGAATTTACATTCGAAGTATTTGTTCAAATACAACGCACCACAAGAATTTTTGAAACTTTAAGACAAAAAAATGCTCCGGTTTTTTTAAGTGAAATAGAAGTGTTGAAAGTAATAAAATAATTTGTTGAAAATTGGATATTTTAGAAAGAAAATAACGACAAGTGGTCAACACGAGCCGCACTTACCATTATTTTGAAATTGTATTAAATTTATCACAACATTTTTCACACTCTAGATTTACCTAAAAGAGCTGGCTCTATTTTAAATGAACACGAATCAAAGTGTCAAAATTTCGAAAATAATTTTGCAATAAATTGTGTGAGAAAAAGGGTTGAGACTTTTACCTGTAATTCTATTGCAATTTCAACATCAACATCATACGGTAAAACGGAAGTTAGAGGTAGTGTTTCGTTTATAATTTCGCCGTGTCAGTTATGTTCGTCTCGCATCAGCCGCATACTAGGCTTAAATGAGTAAACTTACAACAAAATATTCACCTAAGTCGGAAACAGAAATCCAGTTTTTATCGCTGTAGGTCAACTGGTTTGGCAGATATCGAAGAAATAGTGCAGGATAATGTTGGTTTTTTTTTGTATCTAAAATTAAAATCTATTAATGCAACTTTATAGATAATTTAATCTAGAATTCAGTCATATTTATTTTATCGCTGTAGGTCAACTGGTTTGGCAGATATCGAAGAAATAGTGCAGGATAATGTTGGTTTTTTTTTGTATCTAAAATTAAAATCTATTAATGCAACTTATAGATAATTTAATCTAGAATTCAGTCATATTTATTTTATCGCTGTAGGTCAACTGGTTTGGCAGATATCGAAGAAATAGTGCAGTATAATGTTGGTTTTTTTTTGTATCTAAAATTAAAATCTATTAATGCAACTTTATAGATAATTTAATCTAGAATTCAGTCATATTTATTTTATCGCTGTAGGTCAACTGGTTTGGCAGATATCGAAGAAATAGTGCAGGATAATGTTGGTTTTTTTTGTATCTAAAATTAAAATCTATTAATGCAACTTTATAGATAATTTAATCTAGAATTCAGTCATATTTATTTTATCGCTGTAGGTCAACTGGTTTGGCAGATATCGAAGAAATAGTGCAGGATAATGTTGGTTTTTTTTGTATCTAAAATTAAAATCTATTAATGCAACTTTATAGATAATTTAATCTAGAATTCAGTCATATTTATTTTATCGCTGTAGGTCAACTGGTTTGGCAGATATCGAAGAAATAGTGAACGAGAATGTTGTTTTTTTTTTGTATCTAAAATTAAAATCTATTAATGCAAGTTTATAGATAATTTAATCTAGAATTCAGTCATATTTATTTTATCGCTGTAGGTCAACTGGTTTGGCAGATATCGAAGAAATAGTGCAGGATAATGTTGGTTTTTTTTGTATCTAAAATTAAAATCTATTAATGCAACTTTATAGATAATTTAATCTAGAATTCAGTCATATTTATTTTATCGCTGTAGGTCAACTGGTTTGGCAGATATCGAAGAAATAGTGCAGGATAATGTTGGTTTTTTTTTGTATCTAAAATTAAAATCTATTAATGCAACTTTATAGATAATTTAATCTAGAATTCAGTCATATTTATTTTATCGCTGTAGGTCAACTGGTTTGGCAGATATCGAAGAAATAGTGCACGATAATGTTGTTTTTTTTTGTATCTAAAATTAAAATCTATTAATGCAACTTTATAGATAATTTAATCTAGAATTCAGTCATATTTATTTTATCGTTGTAGGTCAACTGGTTTGGCAGATATCGAAGAAATAGTGCAGGATAATGTTGGTTTTTTTTTGTATCTAAAATTAAAATCTATTAATGCAACTTTATAGATAATTTAATCTAGAATTCAGTCATATTTATTTTATCGCTGTAGGTCAACTGGTTTGGCAGATATCGAAGAAATAGTGCAGGATAATGTTGGTTTTTTTTTGTATCTAAAATTAAAATCTATTAATGCAACTTTATAGATAATTTAATCTAGAATTCAGTCATATTTATTTTATCGCTGTAGGTCAACTGGTTTGGCAGATATCGAAGAAATAGTGCAGGATAATGTTGGTTTTTTTTTGTATCTAAAATTAAAATCTATTAATGCAACTTTATAGATAATTTAATCTAGAATTCAGTCATATTTATTTTATCGCTGTAGGTCAACTGGTTTGGCAGATATCGAAGAAATAGTGCAGGATAATGTTGGTTTTTTTTTTGTATCTAAAATTAAAATCTATTAATGCAACTTTATAGATAATTTAATCTAGAATTCAGTCATATTTATTTTATCGCTGTAGGTCAACTGGTTTGGCAGATATCGAAGAAATAGTGCAGTATAATGTTGGTTTTTTTTTGTATCTAAAATTAAAATCTATTAATGCAACTTTATAGATAATTTAATCTAGAATTCAGTCATATTTATTTTATCGCTGTAGGTCAACTGGTTTGGCAGATATCGAAGAAATAGTGCAGGATAATGTTGGTTTTTTTTGTATCTAAAATTAAAATCTATTAATGCAACTTTATAGATAATTTAATCTAGAATTCAGTCATATTTATTTTATCGCTGTAGGTCAACTGGTTTGGCAGATATCGAAGAAATAGTGAACGAGAATGTTGGTTTTTTTTTGTATCTAAAATTAAAATCTATTAATGCAACTTTATAGATAATTTAATCTAGAATTCAGTCATATTTATTTTATCGCTGTAGGTCAACTGGTTTGGCAGATATCGAAGAAATAGTGCAGGATAATGTTGGTTTTTTTTTGTATCTAAAATTAAAATCTATTAATGCAACTTTATAGATAATTTAATCTAGAATTCAGTCATATTTATTTTATCGCTGTAGGTCAACTGGTTTGGCAGATATCGAAGAAATAGTGCAGGATAATGTTGGTTTTTTTTTGTATCTAAAATTAAAATCTATTAATGCAACTTTATAGATAATTTAATCTAGAATTCAGTCATATTTATTTTATCGCTGTAGGTCAACTGGTTTGGCAGATATCGAAGAAATAGTGCACGATAATGTTGTTTTTTTTTGTATCTAAAATTAAAATCTATTAATGCAACTTTATAGATAATTTAATCTAGAATTCAGTCATATTTATTTTATCGTTGTAGGTCAACTGGTTTGGCAGATATCGAAGAAATAGTGCAGGATAATGTTGGTTTTTTTTTGTATCTAAAATTAAAATCTATTAATGCAACTTTATAGATAATTTAATCTAGAATTCAGTCATATTTATTTTATCGCTGTAGGTCAACTGGTTTGGCAGATATCGAAGAAATAGTGCAGGATAATGTTGGTTTTTTTTGTATCTAAAATTAAAATTTATTAATGCAACTTTATAGATAATTTAATCTAGAATTCAGTCATATTTATTTTATCGCTGTAGGTCAACTGGTTTGGCAGATATCGAAGAAATAGTGCAGGATAATGTTGGTTTTTTTTTGTATCTAAAATTAAAATCTATTAATGCAACTTTATAGATAATTTAACCTAGAATTCAGTCATATTTATTTTATCGCTGTAGGTCAACTGGTTTGGCAGATATCGAAGAAATAGTGCAGGATAATGTTGGTTTTTTTTGTATCTAAAATTAAAATCTATTAATGCAACTTTATAGATAATTTAATCTAGAATTCAGTCATATTTATTTTATCGCTGTAGGTCAACTGGTTTGGCAGATATCGAAGAAATAGTGAACGATAATGTTGGTTTTTTTTTGTATCTAAAATTAAAATCTATTAATGCAACTTTATAGATAATTTAATCTAGAATTCAGTCATATTTATTTTATCGCTGTAGGTCAACTGGTTTGGCAGATATCGAAGAAATAGTGCAGGATAATGTTGGTTTTTTTTGTATCTAAAATTAAAATCTATTAATGCAACTTTATAGATAATTTAATCTAGAATTCAGTCATATTTATTTTATCGCTGTAGGTCAACTGGTTTGGCAGATATCGAAGAAATAGTGAACGAGAATGTTGGTTTTTTTTTGTATCTAAAATTAAAATCTATTAATGCAACTTTATAGATAATTTAATCTAGAATTCAGTCATATTTATTTTATCGCTGTAGGTCAACTGGTTTGGCAGATATCGAAGAAATAGTGCAGGATAATGTTGGTTTTTTTTTGTATCTAAAATTAAAATCTATTAATGCAACTTTATAGATAATTTAATCTAGAATTCAGTCATATTTATTTTATCGCTGTAGGTCAACTGGTTTGGCAGATATCGAAGAAATAGTGCAGGATAATGTTGGTTTTTTTTTGTATCTAAAATTAAAATCTATTAATGCAACTTTATAGATAATTTAATCTAGAATTCAGTCATATTTATTTTATCGCTGTAGGTCAACTGGTTTGGCAGATATCGAAGAAATAGTGCACGATAATGTTGTTTTTTTTTGTATCTAAAATTAAAATCTATTAATGCAACTTTATAGATAATTTAATCTAGAATTCAGTCATATTTATTTTATCGTTGTAGGTCAACTGGTTTGGCAGATATCGAAGAAATAGTGCAGGATAATGTTGGTTTTTTTTTGTATCTAAAATTAAAATCTATTAATGCAACTTTATAGATAATTTAATCTAGAATTCAGTCATATTTATTTTATCGCTGTAGGTCAACTGGTTTGGCAGATATCGAAGAAATAGTGCAGGATAATGTTGGTTTTTTTTGTATCTAAAATTAAAATTTATTAATGCAACTTTATAGATAATTTAATCTAGAATTCAGTCATATTTATTTTATCGCTGTAGGTCAACTGGTTTGGCAGATATCGAAGAAATAGTGCAGGATAATGTTGGTTTTTTTTTGTATCTAAAATTAAAATCTATTAATGCAACTTTATAGATAATTTAATCTAGAATTCAGTCATATTTATTTTATCGCTGTAGGTCAACTGGTTTGGCAGATATCGAAGAAATAGTGCAGGATAATGTTGGTTTTTTTTGTATCTAAAATTAAAATCTATTAATGCAACTTTATAGATAATTTAATCTAGAATTCAGTCATATTTATTTTATCGCTGTAGGTCAACTGGTTTGGCAGATATCGAAGAAATAGTGAACGATAATGTTGGTTTTTTTTTGTATCTAAAATTAAAATCTATTAATGCAACTTTATAGATAATTTAATCTAGAATTCAGTCATATTTATTTTATCGCTGTAGGTCAACTGGTTTGGCAGATATCGAAGAAATAGTGCAGGATAATGTTGGTTTTTTTTTGTATCTAAAATTAAAATCTATTAATGCAACTTTATAGATAATTTAATCTAGAATTCAGTCATATTTATTTTATCGCTGTAGGTCAACTGGTTTGGCAGATATCGAAGAAATAGTGCAGGATAATGTTGGTTTTTTTTTGTATCTAAAATTAAAATCTATTAATGCAACTTTATAGATAATTTAATCTAGAATTCAGTCATATTTATTTTATCACTGTAGGTCAACTGGTTTGGCAGATATCGAAGAAATAGTGCACGATAATGTTGGTTTTTTTTTGTATCTAAAATTAAAATCTATTAATGCAACTTTATAGATAATTTAATCTAGAATTCAGTCATATTTATTTTATCGTTGTAGGTCAACTGGTTTGGCAGATATCGAAGAAATAGTGCAGGATAATGTTGGTTTTTTTTTTGTATCTAAAATTAAAATCTATTAATGCAACTTTATAGATAATTTAATCTAGAATTCAGTCATATTTATTTTATCGCTGTAGGTCAACTGGTTTGGCAGATATCGAAGAAATAGTGCAGGATAATGTTGGTTTTTTTTTGCATCTAAAATTAATATCTATTAATGCAACTTTATAGATAATTTAATCTAGAATTCAGTCATATTTATTTTATCGCTGTAGGTCAACTGGTTTGGCAGATATCGAAGAAATAGTGCACGATAATGTTGGTTTTTTTTTGTATCTAAAATTAAAATCTATTAATGCAACTTTATAGATAATTTAATCTAGAATTCAGTCATATTTATTTTATCGTTGTAGGTCAACTGGTTTGGCAGATATCGAAGAAATAGTGCAGGATAATGTTGGTTTTTTTTTGTATCTAAAATTAAAATCTATTAATGCAACTTTATAGATAATTTAATCTAGAATTCAGTCATATTTATTTTATCGCTGTAGGTCAACTGGTTTGGCAGATATCGAAGAAATAGTGCAGGATAATGTTGGTTTTTTTTGTATCTAAAATTAAAATTTATTAATGCAACTTTATAGATAATTTAATCTAGAATTCAGTCATATTTATTTTATCGCTGTAGGTCAACTGGTTTGGCAGATATCGAAGAAATAGTGCAGGATAATGTTGGTTTTTTTTTGTATCTAAAATTAAAATCTATTAATGCAACTTTATAGATAATTTAATCTAGAATTCAGTCATATTTATTTTATCGCTGTAGGTCAACTGGTTTGGCAGATATCGAAGAAATAGTGCAGGATAATGTTGGTTTTTTTTTGTATCTAAAATTAAAATCTATTAATGCAACTTTATAGATAATTTAATCTAGAATTCAGTCATATTTATTTTATCGCTTTAGGTCAACTGGTTTGGCAGATATCGAAGAAATAGTGCAGGATAATGTTGGTTTTTTTTTGTATCTAAAATTAAAATCTATTAATGCAACTTTATAGATAATTTAATCTAGAATTCAGTCATATTTATTTTATCGCTGTAGGTCAACTGGTTTGGCAGATATCGAAGAAATAGTGCAGGATAATGTTGGTTTTTTTTTGTATCTAAAATTAAAATCTATTAATGCAACTTTATAGATAATTTAATCTAGAATTCAGTCATATTTATTTTATCGCTGTAGGTCAACTGGTTTGGCAGATATCGAAGAAATAGTGCACGATAATGTTGTTTTTTTTTTGTATCTAAAATTAAAATCTATTAATGCAACTTTATAGATAATTTAATCCAGAATTCAGTCATATTTATTTTATCGTTGTAGGTCAACTGGTTTGGCAGATATCGAAGAAATAGTGCAGGATAATGTTGGTTTTTTTTTGTATCTAAAATTAAAATCTATTAATGCAACTTTATAGATAATTTAATCTAGAATTCAGACATATTTATGTTATCGCTGTAGGTCAACTGGTTTGGCAGATATCGAAGAAATAGTGCACGATAATGTTGGTTTTTTTTGTATCTAAAATTAAAATCTATTAATGCAACTTTATAGATAATTTAATCTAGAATTCAGTCATATTTATTTTATCGCTGTAGGTCAACTGGTTTGGCAGATATCGAAGAAATAGTGCACGATAATGTTGGTTTTTTTTTGTATCTAAAATTAAAATCTATTAATGCAACTTTATAGATAATTTAATCTAGAATTCAGTCATATTTATTTTATCGCTGTAGGTCAACTGGTTTGGCAGATATCGAAGAAATAGTGCACGATAATGTTGGTTTTTTTTTGTATCTAAAATTAAAATCTATTAATGCAACTTTATAGATAATTTAATCTAGAATTCAGTCATATTTATTTTATCGCTGTAGGTCAACTGGTTTGGCAGATATCGAAGAAATAGTGCAGGATAATGTTGGTTTTTTTTTGTATCTAAAATTAAAATCTATTAATGCAACTTTATAGATAATTTAATCTAGAATTCAGACATATTTATGTTATCGCTGTAGGTCAACTGGTTTGGCAGATATCGAAGAAATAGTGCACGATAATGTTGGTTTTTTTTTGTATCTAAAATTAAAATCTATTAATGCAACTTTATAGATAATTTAATCTAAAATTCAGTCATATTTATTTTATCGCTGTAGGTCAACTGGTTTGGCAGATATCGAAGAAATAGTGCAGGATAATGTTGGTTTTTTTTTGTATCTAAAATTAAAATCTATTAATGCAACTTTATAGATAATTTAATCTAGAATTCAGTCATATTTATTTTATCGCTGTAGGTCAACTGGTTTGGCAGATATCGAAGAAATAGTGCAGGATAATGTTGGTTTTTTTTTGTATCTAAAATTAAAATCTATTAATGCAACTTTATAGATAATTTAATCTAGAATTCAGTCATATTTATTTTATCGCTGTAGGTCAACTGGTTTGGCAGATATCGAAGAAATAGTGCACGATAATGTTGGTTTTTTTTTGTATCTAAAATTAAAATCTATTAATGCAACTTTATAGATAATTTAATCTAGAATTCAGTCATATTTATTTTATCGCTGTAGGTCAACTGGTTTGGCAGATATCGAAGAAATAGTGCAGGATAATGTTGGTTTTTTTTTGTATCTAAAATTAAAATCTATTAATGCAACTTTATAGATAATTTAATCTAGAATTCAGTCATATTTATTTTATCGTTGTAGGTCAACTGGTTTGGCAGATATCGAAGAAATAGTGCAGGATAATGTTGGTTTTTTTTTTGTATCTAAAATTAAAATCTATTAATGCAACTTTATAGATAATTTAATCTAGAATTCAGTCATATTTATTTTATCGCTGTAGGTCAACTGGTTTGGCAGATATCGAAGAAATAGTGCAGGATAATGTTGGTTTTTTTTTGTATCTAAAATTAAAATCTATTAATGCAACTTTATAGATAATTTAATCTAGAATTCAGTCATATTTATTTTATCGCTGTAGGTCAACTGGTTTGGCAGATATCGAAGAAATAGTGCACGATAATGTTGGTTTTTTTTTGTATCTAAAATTAATATCTATTAATGCAACTTTATAGATAATTAAATCTAGAATTCAGTCATATTTATTTTATCGCTTTAGGTCAACTGGTTTGGCAGATATCGAAGAAATAGTGCAGGATAATGTTGGTTTTTTTTTGTATCTAAAATTAAAATCTATTAATGCAACTTTATAGATAATTTAATCTAGAATTCAGTCATATTTATTTTATCGCTGTAGGTCAACTGGTTTGGCAGATATCGAAGAAATAGTGCAGGATAATGTTGGTTTTTTTTTGTATCTAAAATTAAAATCTATTAATGCAACTTTATAGATAATTTAATCTAGAATTCAGTCATATTTATTTTATCGCTGTAGGTCAACTGGTTTGGCAGATATCGAAGAAATAGTGCACGATAATGTTGGTTTTTTTTGTATCTAAAATTAAAATCTATTAATGCAACTTTATAGATAATTTAATCTAGAATTCAGTCATATTTATTTTATCGCTGTAGGTCAACTGGTTTTGGCAGATATCGAAGAAATAGTGCAGGATAATGTTGGTTTTTTTTTGTATCTAAAATTAAAATCTATTAATGCAACTTTATAGATAATTTAATCTAGAATTCAGTCATATTTATTTTATCGCTGTAGGTCAACTGGTTTGGCAGATATCGAAGAAATAGTGAACGATAATGTTGGTTTTTTTTTGTATCTAAAATTAAAATCTATTAATGCAACTTTATAGATAATTTAATCTAGAATTCAGTCATATTTATTTTATCGCTGTAGGTCAACTGGTTTGGCAGATATCGAAGAAATAGTGCAGGATAATGTTGGTTTTTTTTTGTATCTAAAATTAAAATCTATTAATGCAACTTTATAGATAATTTAATCTAGAATTCAGTCATATTTATTTTATCGTTGTAGGTCAACTGGTTTGGCAGATATCGAAGAAATAGTGCAGGATAATGTTGGTTTTTTTTTGTATCTAAAATTAAAATCTATTAATGCAACTTTATAGATAATTTAATCTAGAATTCAGTCATATTTATTTTATCGCTGTAGGTCAACTGGTTTGGCAGATATCGAAGAAATAGTGCAGGATAATGTTGGTTTTTTTTTTGTATCTGAAATTAAAATCTATTAATGCAACTTTATAGATAATTTAATCTAGAATTCAGTCATATTTATTTTATCGCTGTAGGTCAACTGGTTTGGCAGATATCGAAGAAATAGTGCAGGATAATGTTGGTTTTTTTTTGTATCTAAAATTAAAATCTATGAATGCAACTTTATAGATAATTTAATCTAGAATTCAGTCATATTTATTTTATCGTTGTAGGTCAACTGGTTTGGCAGATATCGAAGAAATAGTGCAGGATAATGTTGGTTTTTTTTTGTATCTAAAATTAAAATCTATTAATGCAACTTTATAGATAATTTAATCTAGAATTCAGTCATATTTATTTTATCGCTGTAGGTCAACTGGTTTGGCAGATATCGAAGAAATAGTGCAGGATAATGTTGGTTTTTTTTGTATCTAAAATTAAAATTTATTAATGCAACTTTATAGATAATTTAATCTAGAATTCAGTCATATTTATTTTATCGCTGTAGGTCAACTGGTTTGGCAGATATCGAAGAAATAGTGCAGGATAATGTTGGTTTTTTTTTGTATCTAAAATTAAAATCTATTAATGCAACTTTATAGATAATTTAATCTAGAATTCAGTCATATTTATTTTATCGCTGTAGGTCAACTGGTTTGGCAGATATCGAAGAAATAGTGCAGGATAATGTTGGTTTTTTTTGTATCTAAAATTAAAATCTATTAATGCAACTTTATAGATAATTTAATCTAGAATTCAGTCATATTTATTTTATCGCTGTAGGTCAACTGGTTTGGCAGATATCGAAGAAATAGTGCAGGATAATGTTGGTTTTTTTTTTGTATCTAAAATTAAAATCTATTAATGCAACTTTATAGATAATTTAATCTAGAATTCAGTCATATTTATTTTATCGCTGTAGGTCAACTGGTTTGGCAGATATCGAAGAAATAGTGCACGATAATGTTGGTTTTTTTTTGTATCTAAAATTAAAATCTATTAATGCAACTTTATAGATAATTTAATCTAGAATTCAGTCATATTTATTTTATCGTTGTAGGTCAACTGGTTTGGCAGATATCGAAGAAATAGTGCAGGATAATGTTGGTTTTTTTTTGTATCTAAAATTAAAATCTATTAATGCAACTTTATAGATAATTTAATCTAGAATTCAGTCATATTTATTTTATCGCTGTAGGTCAACTGGTTTGGCAGATATCGAAGAAATAGTGCACGATAATGTTGGTTTTTTTTTGTATCTAAAATTAAAATCTATTAATGCAACTTTATAGATAATTTAATCTAGAATTCAGTCATATTTATTTTTATAGATAATTTAATCTAGAATTCAGTCATATTTATTTTATCGCTGTAGGTCAACTGGTTTGGCAGATATCGAAGAAATAGTGCACGATAATGTTGGTTTTTTTTTTGTATCTAAAATTAAAATCTATTAATGCAACTTTATAGATAATTTAATCTAGAATTCAGTCATATTTATTTTATCGCTGTAGGTCAACTGGTTTGGCAGATATCGAAGAAATAGTGCAGGATAATGTTGGTTTTTTTTTGTATCTAAAATTAAAATCTATTAATGCAACTTTATAGATAATTTAATCTAGAATTCAGTCATATTTATTTTATCGCTGTAGGTCAACTGGTTTGGCAGATATCGAAGAAATAGTGCACGATAATGTTGGTTTTTTTTTGTATCTAAAATTAAAATCTATTAATGCAACTTTATAGATAATTTAATCTAGAATTCAGTCATATTTATTTTATCGTTGTAGGTCAACTGGTTTGGCAGATATCGAAGAAATAGTGCAGGATAATGTTGGTTTTTTTTTGTATCTAAAATTAAAATCTATTAATGCAACTTTATAGATAATTTAATCTAGAATTCAGTCATATTTATTTTATCGCTGTAGGTCAACTGGTTTGGCAGATATCGAAGAAATAGTGCACGATAATGTTGGTTTTTTTTTGTATCTAAAATTAAAATCTATTAATGCAACTTTATAGATAATTTAATCTAGAATTCAGTCATATTTATTTTATCGCTGTAGGTCAACTGGTTTGGCAGATATCGAAGAAATAGTGCAGGATAATGTTGGTTTTTTTTGTATCTAAAATTAAAATCTATTAATGCAACTTTATAGATAATTTAATCCAGAATTCAGTCATATTTATTTTATCGTTGTAGGTCAACTGGTTTGGCAGATATCGAAGAAATAGTGCAGGATAATGTTGGTTTTTTTTTGTATCTAAAATTAAAATCTATTAATGCAACTTTATAGATAATTTAATCTAGAATTCAGACATATTTATGTTATCGCTGTAGGTCAACTGGTTTGGCAGATATCGAAGAAATAGTGCACGATAATGTTGGTTTTTTTTTGTATCTAAAATTAAAATCTATTAATGCAACTTTATAGATAATTTAATCTAGAATTCAGTCATATTTATTTTATCGCTGTAGGTCAACTGGTTTGGCAGATATCGAAGAAATAGTGCAGGATAATGTTGGTTTTTTTTTGTATCTAAAATTAAAATCTATTAATGCAACTTTATAGATAATTTAATCTAGAATTCAGTCATATTTATTTTATCGCTGTAGGTCAACTGGTTTGGCAGATATCGAAGAAATAGTGCAGGATAATGTTGGTTTTTTTTTGTATCTAAAATTAAAATCTATTAATGCAACTTTATAGATAATTTAATCTAGAATTCAGTCATATTTATTTTATCGCTGTAGGTCAACTGGTTTGGCAGATATCGAAGAAATAGTGCACGATAATGTTGGTTTTTTTTGTATCTAAAATTAAAATCTATTAATGCAACTTTATAGATAATTTAATCTAGAATTCAGTCATATTTATTTTATCGTTGTAGGTCAACTGGTTTGGCAGATATCGAAGAAATAGTGCAGGATAATGTTGGTTTTTTTTTGTATCTAAAATTAAAATCTATTAATGCAACTTTATAGATAATTTAATCTAGAATTCAGTCATATTTATTTTATCGCTGTAGGTCAACTGGTTTGGCAGATATCGAAGAAATAGTGCAGGATAATGTTGGTTTTTTTTGTATCTAAAATTAAAATCTATTAATGCAACTTTATAGATAATTTAATCTAGAATTCAGTCATATTTATTTTATCGCAGTAGGTCAACTGGTTTGGCAGATATCGAAGAAATAGTGCAGGATAATGTTGGTTTTTTTTGTATCTAAAATTAAAATCTATTAATGCAACTTTATAGATAATTTAATCTAGAATTCAGTCATATTTATTTTATCGCAGTAGGTCAACTGGTTTGGCAGATATCGAAGAAATAGTGCAGGATAATGTTGGTTTTTTTTGTATCTAAAATTAAAATTTATTAATGCAACTTTATAGATAATTTAATCTAGAATTCAGTCATATTTATTTTATCGCTGTAGGTCAACTGGTTTGGCAGATATCGAAGAAATAGTGCAGGATAATGTTGGTTTTTTTTTGTATCTAAAATTAAAATCTATTAATGCAACTTTATAGATAATTTAATCTAGAATTCAGTCATATTTATTTTATCGCTGTAGGTCAACTGGTTTGGCAGATATCGAAGAAATAGTGAACGATAATGTTGGTTTTTTTTTGTATCTAAAATTAAAATCTATTAATGCAACTTTATAGATAATTTAATCTAGAATTCAGTCATATTTATTTTATCGCTGTAGGTCAACTGGTTTGGCAGATATCGAAGAAATAGTGCAGGATAATGTTGGTTTTTTTTTGTATCTAAAATTAAAATCTATTAATGCAACTTTATAGATAATTTAATCTAGAATTCAGTCATATTTATTTTATCGCTGTAGGTCAACTGGTTTGGCAGATATCGATGAAATAGTGCAGGATAATGTTGGTTTTTTTTTGTATCTAAAATTAAAATCTATTAATGCAACTTTATAGATAATTTAATCTAGAATTCAGTCATATTTATTTTATCGCTGTAGGTCAACTGGTTTGGCAGATATCGAAGAAATAGTGCAGGATAATGTTGGTTTTTTTTTGTATCTAAAATTAAAATCTATTAATGCAACTTTATAGATAATTTAATCTAGAATTCAGTCATATTTATTTTATCGCTGTAGGTCAACTGGTTTGGCAGATATCGAAGAAATAGTGCACGATAATGTTGGTTTTTTTTTGTATCTAAAATTAAAATCTATTAATGCAACTTTATAGATAATTTAATCTAGAATTCAGTCATATTTATTTTATCGTTGTAGGTCAACTGGTTTGGCAGATATCGAAGAAATAGTGCAGGATAATGTTGGTTTTTTTTTGTATCTAAAATTAAAATCTATTAATGCAACTTTATAGATAATTTAATCTAGAATTCAGTCATATTTATTTTATCGCTGTAGGTCAACTGGTTTGGCAGATATCGAAGAAATAGTGCAGGATAATGTTGGTTTTTTTTGTATCTAAAATTAAAATTTATTAATGCAACTTTATAGATAATTTAATCTAGAATTCAGTCATATTTATTTTATCGCTGTAGGTCAACTGGTTTGGCAGATATCGAAGAAATAGTGCAGCATAATGTTGGTTTTTTTTTGTATCTAAAATTAAAATCTATTAATGCAACTTTATAGATAATTTAATCTAGAATTCAGTCATATTTATTTTATCGCTGTAGGTCAACTGGTTTGGCAGATATCGAAGAAATAGTGCACGATAATGTTGGTTTTTTTTTGTATCTAAAATTAAAATCTATTAATGCAACTTTATAGATAATTTAATCTAGAATTCAGTCATATTTATTTTATCGCTGTAGGTCAACTGGTTTGGCAGATATCGAAGAAATAGTGCAGGATAATGTTGGTTTTTTTTTGTATCTAAAATTAAAATCTATTAATGCAACTTTATAGATAATTTAATCTAGAATTCAGTCATATTTATTTTATCGTTGTAGGTCAACTGGTTTGGCAGATATCGAAGAAATAGTGCAGGATAATGTTGGTTTTTTTTTGTATCTAAAATTAAAATCTATTAATGCAACTTTATAGATAATTTAATCTAGAATTCGGACATATTTATGTTATCGCTGTAGGTCAACTGGTTTGGCAGATATCGAAGAAATAGTGCACGATAATGTTGGTTTTTTTTTGTATCTAAAATTAAAATCTATTAATGCAACTTTATAGATAATTAAATCTAGAATTCAGTCATATTTATTTTATCGCTGTAGGTCAACTGGTTTGGCAGATATCGAAGAAATAGTGCACGATAATGTTGGTTTTTTTTTGTATCTAAAATTAAAATCTATTAATGCAACTTTATAGATAATTTAATCTAGAATTCAGTCATATTTATTTTATCGTTGTAGGTCAACTGGTTTGGCAGATATCGAAGAAATAGTGCAGGATAATGTTGGTTTTTTTTTGTATCTAAAATTAAAATCTATTAATGCAACTTTATAGATAATTTAATCTAGAATTCGGACATATTTATGTTATCGCTGTAGGTCAACTGGTTTGGCAGATATCGAAGAAATAGTGCACGATAATGTTGGTTTTTTTTTGTATCTAAAATTAAAATCTATTAATGCAACTTTATAGATAATTAAATCTAGAATTCAGTCATATTTATTTTATCGCTGTAGGTCAACTGGTTTGGCAGATATCGAAGAAATAGTGCAGGATAATGTTGGTTTTTTTTTGTATCTAAAATTAAAATCTATTAATGCAACTTTATAGATAATTTAATCTAGAATTCAGTCATATTTATTTTATCGCTGTAGGTCAACTGGTTTGGCAGATATCGAAGAAATAGTGAACGATAATGTTGGTTTTTTTTTGTATCTAAAATTAAAATCTATTAATGCAACTTTATAGATAATTTAATCTAGAATTCAGTCATATTTATTTTATCGTTGTAGGTCAACTGGTTTGGCAGATATCGAAGAAATAGTGCAGGATAATGTTGGTTTTTTTTTGTATCTAAAATTAAAATCTATTAATGCAACTTTATAGATAATTTAATCTAGAATTCGGACATATTTATGTTATCGCTGTAGGTCAACTGGTTTGGCAGATATCGAAGAAATAGTGCACGATAATGTTGGTTTTTTTTTGTATCTAAAATTAAAATCTATTAATGCAACTTTATAGATAATTAAATCTAGAATTCAGTCATATTTATTTTATCGCTGTAGGTCAACTGGTTTGGCAGATATCGAAGAAATAGTGCACGATAATGTTGGTTTTTTTTTGTATCTAAAATTAAAATCTATTAATGCAACTTTATAGATAATTTAATCTAGAATTCAGTCATATTTATTTTATCGTTGTAGGTCAACTGGTTTGGCAGATATCGAAGAAATAGTGCAGGATAATGTTGGTTTTTTTTTGTATCTAAAATTAAAATCTATTAATGCAACTTTATAGATAATTTAATCTACAATTCGGACATATTTATGTTATCGCTGTAGGTCAACTGGTTTGGCAGATATCGAAGAAATAGTGCACGATAATGTTGGTTTTTTTTTGTATCTAAAATTAAAATCTATTAATGCAACTTTATAGATAATTAAATCTAGAATTCAGTCATATTTATTTTATCGCTGTAGGTCAACTGGTTTGGCAGATATCGAAGAAATAGTGCAGGATAATGTTGGTTTTTTTTTGTATCTAAAATTAAAATCTATTAATGCAACTTTATAGATAATTTAATCTAGAATTCAGTCATATTTATTTTATCGCTGTAGGTCAACTGGTTTGGCAGATATCGAAGAAATAGTGAACGATAATGTTGGTTTTTTTTTGTATCTAAAATTAAAATCTATTAATGCAACTTTATAGATAATTTAATCTAGAATTCAGTCATATTTATTTTATCGCTGTAGGTCAACTGGTTTGGCAGATATCGAAGAAATAGTGCAGGATAATGTTGGTTTTTTTTTGTATCTAAAATTAAAATCTATTAATGCAACTTTATAGATAATTTAATCTAGAATTCAGTCATATTTATTTTATCGCTGTAGGTCAACTGGTTTGGCAGATATCGAAGAAATAGTGAACGATAATGTTGGTTTTTTTTTGTATCTAAAATTAAAATCTATTAATGCAACTTTATAGATAATTTAATCTAGAATTCAGTCATATTTATTTTATCGCTGTAGGTCAACTGGTTTGGCAGATATCGAAGAAATAGTGCAGGATAATGTTGGTTTTTTTTTGTATCTAAAATTAAAATCTATTAATGCAACTTTATAGATAATTTAATCTAGAATTCAGTCATATTTATTTTATCTTTAAACTAATAGCTGAAAGAATCAATTACGTTGTAAACAAATAAATTGTATATAAGCAATTCGATAAACCTTTACAGCCGTATTAATAAAAACCACTTAACTTGCCTCTAATGAGCGTCATTTTGGATTAAAAGTTAAATCACGGCTTATTAATAACATATAATGTCCATTGTCCATCCAATTGTAATTAAGCAATAAATGCTATGGAAATCGTTAAGTAATAAATTATATGGAAATTGGTTTAGTTATTGGTTCAAAAATTCCCAAAAATAAATAATCTGTAAATTACCTTTGGATGGCTAAAATAAAACCAGATCACTTTTCACAATTTATTTTTATTTCTTTTCCCAAACACTACTTTCCCTGTGGGTGGCTGTCAGTCAAGAGAGCTCTTTTTCTTACTCTTTCACAGAAGGTGTCACAATGAGTCGAATGCAATATGGCCGTCCTTTTTGTTGTGTTACAAGATGTTTAAAGTGCCTACGTTAACATTTAAATATTTCATTATACATTACAACTCGGCCAATCTGACCATATGATCGTCCACGATCATGATATTAATAAATTAAAATTAAAACATTACTCTGGGGTTCCGACTTAAAACTAGTCGGGTGTTGCTTTCTTGAGATTGGTCGTTGTAGGGCCCCTCGTCTGTGTTACCCATTTTTTGATTCGCGCAGCCTCAATAATGTTGTCGTATGGCAATTGCGTCAACTGACAATTTTCGATGTCCTTCACTACATACCGATCATTAGGCAATATTTTACTAATAACATATGGGCCCCGATATCTTGGAATAAACTTTTTATTAGTGCCAACAGAGGTGTCAACATGTTTTATAACTACAAAGTCACCGACGGTGTATGTCTTAGCAGGTGTGCTGTGTTTAAGAAAGTGTTTCTCGTTATACTCTTGAGATTTCTTAATGGCTTCCGACGCATTTGACCGGATTACCTTAAGATCACGGGCTGTCCCATGATCAACCTTATCTTCCAAATACTCAGTAAGCTCATCACTAACCGGGCCACGCTGTTCCACCCCGAATAGTAGGTTGCTTGGAGACTCTTTAGCTGAACTGTGAACAGTATTATTAATAGCATATTCTGCCTGCGACAGCTTCGCGGCCCAATCTGCATGGTTGACTGGTTCACTTACTTTGCTCAACATTGCCTTAATTACCCGGTTTACACGCTCGACCTGGCCGTTGGCTTGGGGAGAGGCCACTGCAACTTTAATATGTTTCACATTGTTCCGGAGCATGTAGTTCGCAAACTCAAGTGAAGTAAAGCATGTACCGCGGTCGGTTACCATGCGCCTAGGACGGCTGTAGTAGCTGAAGTACTTGTCCAATGAAGCGCATACCTCCTTGGTACTGGTCGAGTTTACTGGATATAATCGCACAAATTTCGTGAATGCGTCGATTACCACTAGGATATGCTTTCGCTTAGAGAGCAAGGAGGGCAAAGGCCCAAAATGATCCACATGAACTGTGTCAAATGGGATCGGCTTCTTGGGAATACTGTACATATTATGGTCGTTAGACCGAGCAGGCACTGAGTACATGATGCACTTGATACAGTTCTTAATAAATTGCTCTATCTCCTTTCTCATGTTAGAAAACCAATAATTTTTCCGGATCTGACTATAACATTTATCAATACCCAAATGACCAATCTTTTCGTGTATCATCCTGATTAAGTTGTCCCGCATTTCCACCGGCACAAAGAGTAGCAATCGATTTCCTTCAATTTTACGAAAAACCAAACCATCTTGCAACGTATAATGTTCCAATGTTTCTATTTCTAACTTGTCCCTGAGCCTAATGATCTCTGGATCTCGGCTCTGAGCCACTTGAATATGGGTATCTATCTCATCGCTGGTAAGTGCAGCGACTATGTGACACCGACTCAGCGCGTCTACATGCCCCATGGACGCCCCACTGCGGTGCTGTATAGTATAGTCATAATTCTCAAGTTCAAGTGCCCACCTGGCGATCCTCGGGTTCACCTGCTTTTTACCTAATGTAAGGGTGAGAGAATTGCAATCAGTAATGATTTTGATCGGGATGCCCTCCAAATATACTCGGAAACGTCGTAATGAGTAGATGATGGCTAGGGTTTCGTTTTTGTTGGTATCGGTCCAGCCTAGACAGCAGATCGGCGATAGTTCGGGCATCATTGATCAGTGTTATATTGGCACTGTCGTCATCCAAACCATCGATGATAAACGTTACCAGCTCTGCCTCGGGAACTGATATCTTCGCAGCCAACGATTTCATGGCGATTACAAATTCTAGGCATGATTCGCTTGGCCCGATCCGTCGTCGCTCTAGCTGCCTGTACACATCGCGGTAGGTTACCTGTCGCCCAAACGTTTCGATGAGAGCATTTTTTAGTTCGGCGTAATTGACGACGCCCAACGTGCCCAAAAAGTCCTTCGCCGTTTCCTTCAACAGTCTGCGTACGCCCAAACACATCTCGTCCGATGTGAAGCCCCGTGTGGCAGTGTACTGCTCCAATTCAACAAACCATTTGCGGATATCACAATTGTTCCTCCCCGTGAATGGATTGAGTGAGCTCTCCATATGCTCAAAGTTGGCGCGGCGATAGGTGTGGTTTTCTCCTGGCGGAGAACTCTCCATCTCCCGTATCTGCTGCTGTAGTGCAAGCATTTCACGTCGCATGCGCAAAAGGTTTATTTGTGCTTGCAGCTGGCGTGCTTCGACTCCTGTCTGGTCCTCTTCTTGGTGTCTGGCGAATTCTATAAACTGCTCGGCGGCTGGTTCGGCGCTTGGTTCGGCGGCTTGTTCTTCGGTTGGTTCATCGGTTGGTTCGGCGGCTGAATGGTCGGCGGCTTGTGCGTCACCCTTTACGTCGGGAGGTCTACGCATGGCCATGCATTCCTCATATATTGGGCGTAATTGCGCAACTGTTGCAATTGGTGGGAAGTCAATATTTGCTCCTACCAGCACGTCCACCATTGCTTGTCGAGACAATCGCATGCTTGACATTTTCAACTTATTATTAAAAAAAATACTTTTTCGGGAAAATCTTTTGGGAATACTATTATAACATTTATTTTGGGTCTGTACCCCACATCTGAGATGTAAATTCCCTTTGGATGGCTAAAATAAAACCAGATCACTTTTCACAATTTATTTTTATTTCTTTTCCCAAACACTACTTTCCCTGTCGGTGGCTGTCAGTCAAGAGAGCTCTTTTTCTTACTCTTTCACAGAAGGTGTCACAATGAGTCGAATGCAATATGGCCGTCCTTTTTGGTGCTCGTACCGCGGAGCTACAGAAAGTGTTACAAGATGTTTAAAGTGCCTACGTTAACATTTAAATATTTCATTATACATTACAACTCGGCCAATCTGACCATATGATCGTCCACGATCATGATATTAATAAATTAAAATTAAAACATTACTCTGGGGTTCCGACTTAAAACTAGTCGGGTGTTGCTTTCTTGAGATTGGTCGTTGTAGGGCCCCTCGTCTGTGTTACCCATTTTTTGATTCGCGCAGCCTCAATAATGTTGTCGTATGGCAATTGCGTCAACTGACAATTTTCGATGTCCTTCACTACATACCGATCATTAGGCAATATTTTACTAATAACATATGGGCCCCGATATCTTGGAATAAACTTTTTATTAGTGCCAACAGAGGTGTCAACATGTTTTATAACTACAAAGTCACCGACGGTGTATGTCTTAGCAGGTGTGCTGTGTTTAAGAAAGTGTTTCTCGTTATACTCTTGAGATTTCTTAATGGCTTCCGACGCATTTGACCGGATTACCTTAAGATCACGGGCTGTCCCATGATCAACCTTATCTTCCAAATACTCAGTAAGCTCATCACTAACCGGGCCACGCTGTTCCACCCCGAATAGTAGGTTGCTTGGAGACTCTTTAGCTGAACTGTGAACAGTATTATTAATAGCATATTCTGCCTGCGACAGCTTCGCGGCCCAATCTGCATGGTTGACTGGTTCACTTACTTTGCTCAACATTGCCTTAATTACCCGGTTTACACGCTCGACCTGGCCGTTGGCTTGGGGAGAGGCCACTGCAACTTTAATATGTTTCACATTGTTCCGGAGCATGTAGTTCGCAAACTCAAGTGAAGTAAAGCATGTACCGCGGTCGGTTACCATGCGCCTAGGACGGCTGTAGTAGCTGAAGTACTTGTCCAATGAAGCGCATACCTCCTTTGTACTGGTCGAGTTTACTGGATATAATCGCACAAATTTCGTGAATGCGTCGATTACCACTAGGATATGCTTTCGCTTAGAGAGCAAGGAGGGCAAAGGCCCAAAATGATCCACATGAACTGTGTCAAATGGGATCGGCTTCTTGGGAATACTGTACATATTATGGTCGTTAGACCGAGCAGGCACTGAGTACATGATGCACTTGATACAGTTCTTAATAAATTGCTCTATCTCCTTTGTCATGTTAGAAAACCAATAATTTTTCCGGATCTGACTATAACATTTATCAATACCCAAATGACCAATCTTTTCGTGTATCATCCTGATTAAGTTGTCCCGCATTTCCACCGGCACAAAGAGTAGCAATCGATTTCCTTCAATTTTACGAAAAACCAAACCATCTTGCAACGTATAATGTTCCAATGTTTCTATTTCTAACTTGTCCCTGAGCCTAATGATCTCTGGATCTCGGCTCTGAGCCACTTGAATATGGGTATCTATCTCATCGCTGGTAAGTGCAGCGACTATGTGACACCGACTCAGCGCGTCTACATGCCCCATGGACGCCCCACTGCGGTGCTGTATAGTATAGTCATAATTCTCAAGTTCAAGTGCCCACCTGGCGATCCTCGGGTTCACCTGCTTTTTACCTAATGTAAGGGTGAGAGAATTGCAATCAGTAATGATTTTGATCGGGATGCCCTCCAAATATACTCGGAAACGTCGTAATGAGTAGATGATGGCTAGGGTTTCGTTTTTGTTGGTATCGGTCCAGCCTAGACAGCAGATCGGCGATAGTTCGGGCATCATTGATCAGTGTTATATTGGCACTGTCGTCATCCAAACCATCGATGATAAACGTTACCAGCTCTGCCTCGGGAACTGATATCTTCGCAGCCAACGATTTCATGGCGATTACAAATTCTAGGCATGATTCGCTTGGCCCGATCCGTCGTCGCTCTAGCTGCCTGTACACATCGCGGTAGGTTACCTGTCGCCCAAACGTTTCGATGAGAGCATTTTTTAGTTCGGCGTAATTGACGACGCCCAACGTGCCCAAAAAGTCCTTCGCCGTTTCCTTCAACAGTCTGCGTACGCCCAAACACATCTCGTCCGATGTGAAGCCCCGTGTGGCAGTGTACTGCTCCAATTCAACAAACCATTTGCGGATATCACAATTGTTCCTCCCCGTGAATGGATTGAGTGAGCTCTCCATATGCTCAAAGTTGGCGCGGCGATAGGTGTGGTTTTCTCCTGGCGGAGAACTCTCCATCTCCCGTATCTGCTGCTGTAGTGCAAGCATTTCACGTCGCATGCGCAAAAGGTTTATTTGTGCTTGCAGCTGGCGTGCTTCGACTCCTGTCTGGTCCTCTTCTTGGTGTCTGGCGAATTCTATAAACTGCTCGGCGGCTGGTTCGGCGCTTGGTTCGGCGGCTTGTTCTTCGGTTGGTTCATCGGTTGGTTCGGCGGCTGAATGGTCGGCGGCTTGTGCGTCACCCTTTACGTCGGGAGGTCTACGCATGGCCATGCATTCCTCATATATTGGGCGTAATTGCGCAACTGTTGCAATTGGTGGGAAGTCAATATTTGCTCCTACCAGCACGTCCACCATTGCTTGTCGAGACAATCGCATGCTTGACATTTTCAACTTATTATTAAAAAAAATACTTTTTCGGGAAAATCTTTTGGGAATACTATTATAACATTTATTTTGGGTCTGTACCCCACATCTGAGATGTAAATTCCCTTTGGATGGCTAAAATAAAACCAGATCACTTTTCACAATTTATTTTTATTTCTTTTCCCAAACACTACTTTCCCTGTCGGTGGCTGTCAGTCAAGAGAGCTCTTTTTCTTACTCTTTCACAGAAGGTGTCACAATGAGTCGAATGCAATATGGCCGTCCTTTTTGGTGCTCGTACCGCGGAGCTACAGAAAGTGTTACAAGATGTTTAATGGTGGATTTACACCATCACGCACGCGCATTTTTGCAACAAAACCGAAAAGAGAGATCCGTTTATCCGCAGTCAATGCTAATAAGGTGTAAGAGTGAGATCACTTACTTTAACTTGCTATAACATTATTATGGAGATTTGACAGATCACATGTAAACAAACAAATTTATTTTCATCGGTTTTGTTGTAGTAGAATTAAAAAATAAATAAAAACATGGATCTCGTAAAGGCTGCCGTATTAATAGTGTTTTCCATCTTGAGTAGGTACAATCGGCGATGTGAAGCAGAGAAATGCCAAAATGTATTATGGCGATTAAAACATATGATAGCAGCGCCCATTTTGTTTTATAGGAAATCGAAATTTCGTAAGCCATCGCTATAAAAATATCAACATGCATAGCTTTCCCATAATTCCTACCACGTAAACAAGATGGCCGACCTGAATACGTGTCACGTTTTTTTGCATGTTAGGTAATGCTGTCCCTTTCAGTCACACGGATATTTAGTATTTAGCATCCCTTTAATCTTACATGTTCGGAATGTGTGACCGTGTAAATCCACCATAAAGTGCCTACGTTAACATTTAAATATTTCATTATACATTACAAATCTCAGTTTGTTTTCTACTTATTGTGTCATAAGTGTTAGTGCCATTCACGGTCGAAGAACCTATTGGTAAACAAACCCAATTGACATTTTTTTTTGTATTTTTATTTTCTTAAATAAAGGTAGAAACAAAAACTTTTGGCGATGAAAAACATATTGGGCGCCGTATGTCTTTTGCATAACCTAACCTAATCTGAATGCCCAAACACACTTAAATGTTAAAAAATGTCAAACGAGTTAATATATTTATAGGTCCGCTCGCGAACTAATATGCAAACGTAAATTTATATAAGGTCCGTTCGCGAACTAATATGCAAACGTAAATTTATATAAACTTTCGTGCAAAACTACACAAACGCGTTCGCATACTGAGAAAATGGTAAAAAGATGAACGAAAGAAAAATGTACTTTCGTTCATTTTTCTTCACACAGAATTTCAGCTGGTAAGAAAATGAAAACTGTCAAATGATGAAATCCTATGAGTTTGCCAGCAAAAAAAAAACAGCTGTTGCTTCTTTTTAAGCCAAACTAAGAAGTTTTTACACAAAAGCGTTCGCGTACCTTTCTTAGAAATGAGAGGATTCTCTCTCGATTTTGGAGATTTGACACTTTTTATTTGTCTACACATAAAGTACGCGAACGGACCTATAAACTTTCGTGCAAAACTACACAAACGCGTTCGCGTACTGAGAAAATGGAAAAAAGATGAACGAAAGAAAAATGTACTTTCGTTCATTTTTCTTCACACAGAATTTCGGCAGTAAGAAACTGAAAACTGTCAAATGATGAAATCCTACGAGTTTGCCAGCAAAAAAAAAGAACAGCGGTTGCTTCTTTTCAAGCCAAACTTAGACGTTTTTCATTTTTTTACACGAGAGGATTCTCTCTCGATTTTGGAGATTTGGCAGTTTTAATTTTTCTACACATAAAGTACGCGAACGGACCTTATATCACACATACCTCATGAAGGTGCGTTTTTACTTTGGATACCGACGAGTTTTGTGTTACCTACTCTAAAGAATGAGAATAACTAATGTTTTATATTGGATGATTTTGAAAATGCAATTTTGTGTATGTAAGCCTTCATTAATGAATTTATTTTACTGTATGATACATTTTCTTTTTTAATTTACATCAAGTATCATCATATGTTGTTAAAGGTTTGCTCAGTTCATCAAATGCGCTTAAGAACCCTACGTAGTACGGATTAAATGATGAACCCAATCAAATAAACAACTATTACTCATTTTGCAATAAAAAAGCAAACGCTTAAAAAGCACAACCACGTGGTAGACTTTTCGCTTGTTTATAACGGATTTTTTTGACATTTCTCAGTTTTATTTAATTTCAGGCAGATTTCTTGAATAAGCTCTCTAAAGCAATAATTGTCCAAAGTCGCCCTTAGCCATTTCAACCACTCAGCGGTTGAGCCTTTATAAGGCTATGACATACTCAATTTTATCATTATATGAAGGTAAGAAACTTTACAAAGTGCGCCAACACAAATAAAACTTACAAATATAACGGCGGTCGGAAATCTCACACTTCACAGGTTGACCACATCCCTTAATTGAGGGCAATGGATTGAAACCAGACAGATAATTAAAAAAAAATATTAAGTATTTGTTTCCTGCAAGTTTAATAGAAAGAGAGATCGCAAATTAGTGAAAGAGATAGCTTTGCGAAATACCCAGTTACTTGTTCACTGACTTCGGTGAATTAGTTATTTGCATGTTTATTTATGTTTGTTAATGGGATACTCATCTAATTCATTGATTAAGGATATTTCATCCTTAATTTGCGGTTATTGAAACGGCTGTAAATTGTATATCGTACTCTATGAAACGTCACCTCTAAGCAACCTCCACTAAACGAACGATTCACTTTTCGACAGTTCTAATGACGTCTACAAAAAGTAGGACCTCTCAAACTTTATACATTGAACGAAACATCAGAGCACGGCAGAAATTTGCTTCAAGAGAAAACCTTTCCCAACCGAGCAAGTACAGTGAACGTGAAATAATTTCTGGGCAACCATCTTTGAAAAAGTCTAGAGAAGTGTAAAGTTGGAATATTCATCAATTTAGGAAAAATGTCGCTCTTATCCGCACGTTTGGCCTCCTCGGTGGCCCGAAACCTACCTAAGGCTGCTGCAAAGGTATTTTTCATCAAATGAATTAATATATTATCTTAAGATTTCTGTGAAAAAAAGTGAGAAAATTTGTCTGCAATAATTCTGTTAAATATGTATACCATTAGGCCGTACTAATTTCCCTATCTTTACTTCTAAAAGTGAGCTTCTGCAGAAAACGCATGAACTAAATAGGACGGAATAGTATTAAAGAAATATTTTGTGATATTCGATTGGAAAAAGTTGTAAGTTACGCAACGTAATCATACTTTTTGTATCGGCGAGGGCCAGTATTCTAACCGTAATTATGTAACATGTGATGTTGAAAATGTTGTTTTAACAATATTAATTAACTAAGAAAGATCTTCATTTGAAATGATTTTTTTAGTGAAAAAAAAGAATAGAATTTTCCTTGAGTTGAGTGGAGGAAGGAAAAAGTCGTTACATAACAATGCGGCAGGGTGAGACCATTGCTGTCACAAAATTGAGGTTATGTGATCTTTGGGAGTACACCATTTTCGTCTGGTACTCTATATTTACAAATGGGTGTACATTGTTTCTGTTACCTTAAATTAGAAGTCGAAGGATTCTTGGAAGCGATATTTACGCTTGATTCGTTTTTAGTTATCATAACCACTTACATAAGTTTCAGGTTATTAACAATTTTTTATATTTTTCCTCATTAACTGCATCGAGTTAGTTATGCAAAGTAAAAAAAAAAAAATAAGTCTAACGATGTCGTTTTCAGAAGCTTGCTGATTTATAAAGAAATAACTCAAACTGGAAAGAACGAATGCCTCCTCAACATGAGGTTTTGTTACACAGTCGTGGGTGAATTTCGCAATAAATAATATGTAATATTGGTGCCGGCGTTTCAAAGTGGTGGTTATCACCACTGGAAGAGGTAGACGATGGTGTGAAGGGGATTGTCCGTTTATTGATTGTTTACGTAACATCTGCTTTATCTCCAAATCTTCACCAACATTTTTTCATTAAGTCTCCACTGAATTATTTCTTGGAATGCAAAAATAAATATTTGTTGGTTTTTATTAATTTGAAAAAAAAATGCCACGACTTCTTCCAAGCATTGCCAACGTGCCTATGGGGATCAATGCCCTTTATTAATCCTGCTTCAACGCTCAGCAATCCTTTAATATCTTCAATAAATGATTCACGACATTTCACAGCGTTTTGCTTCAGCCGACGTCGTTGAGCATGCTTTTATCATTATCGTAGCCATTTTTCCAGTTGAGGAGGCGAACGCTTTTTTTTGTATTTGTTTTGGGGGAAAGCCTATATACATAAAACACCAGCATATTAGATGTTTGTAAAAATGCACTTAATTCATCCGTTGTTAGCGATGGAAGGAACTTTGATTTATGCCACTTAAACATGTTTATTGCTTCAATGATTTGATATGTGCAGTGCACGTCATTCTTATGTATATAGGAGAGTCATTAATTGGTTTTAATTTGTTGTGAACTTGCAAAATATATTCACTCTAAACTTAACTGTCGAATGTCTTGCTTAGGTCAATATAGAAGTCGGTATTCAAACCACAGCCCGAAGGTTATCCCCAAAGCGAAGAACACAATAAAGTAGCAGCTTGCTTCTCCAGCATGCATTTTGTCTTCCTGGAGTGCATTGTCCTTAAGAACTTGTCATAGAGGATAGAATCTCCCTCTGCACACTCCCCCTTTCTTTAAACCTTTCCTACGAAACAGGTCACATACAAATCAACTTGGAAAACGCATTAACTTCGATTCCACCGCTGATATAGACCTAGTACTTGCGACATTCTACTCCCAAATATGTTTCAGTTTTGCGGAATCAGTTCCTTACTCCATCCACAAAGAAAGTTCTTTATCGCCACCACACTAAAGAGTTACGTTCACTGCGCAGCCATACAAATAGATTGTGGCAATAAGATTCCGACTATCTTAATTATCGTTCAGTATACAATCACTTTGCCGAACGCCTCGAATATCTCAACCGTTTGCAATTCGAATTTATCTGCGACCCAAAACGTTTTTACCAATTTGTTACTGTCGAAATCGACATTCAACTTCCTTCCTCCGCCGACCCTAAAACAATAGCTAACTTTTTTGCACATTTTTTCAGACATTCGTTTTCCGAAACCTCATCGGAACCTGAACCCAGCTACTTCAGATATATAAATAACTGTCCACAGACGACTTTAATCTCTGCGGACATAACGTTAACATTAGTAACGGAAAGGATTAGTTAACTTAAAGACTACTTCTTTCCTGGCTTTGATGGTTTGCCTGTAATTGTCTTAAACAAATCTATTAATCATCTGGGGCCTCCTCTAGCAGCCTTATTTTGTCTATCTTGAACAATTTTAGCTTCCCTTTTCTGTGGGAGTTTTACCTCATTCCTATTCACAAGAAGGGAACTAAAATCAATGTGTGCATTTATATATAAAGTTATTCATTCATTCATTCATCTCAGCAGGGAGCTGGGACATACCTATCCCGGTAAAAGACACCCAAGGGATTAGGCTCTGTTGGAGCATAGACCTTGTTCTAGCCCTTAGGATTATGCTGAATAATAACATTATTTTTAGTTCAATGAACTTCACACACACAACGTTCAAACCCCTTGTATTTATATATACGGTTATACATTACAATATAAAAAATGTAGTACATATCTTTTTATAAACAAAACACACTGCACAACCAGGAAACATACAGTGCAGGGAAATAACTTCACGGGCAATAACTTCACATGGGCAATAACTTCACTTTTTTTTTGTGAACTTATTGCCCACCACTGGTGAGCAATAACTCCACCGTAAATTTTGTGAACTTATTTCCCACCTTTAACTTGGGAATTTGTCTATTATAACTAAAGAACCTTGCACCCACTTCAAATCAAACAGTGACCCCAAACAGGGGGGTTGTAGGGGGCAGCAAATAAATGCGTTTGTATGCTTTATTTATCTTGTTCCGAAACGGATACCTCGATCGCAATCTGAGTTCTGATTGGATTTGCCTTTCGTTTCGGAATTTCTTCCGAACGGATACCTCGATAGGGTTGATTATTTCTATGCTAATACTTATTTTTTTTTGTCGTTTCTAGGTTGCCTGCAAAGCTGCCTACCCAGCTGCTTCTCTAGCTGCCCGCAAGTTGCATGTCTCATCACAGGCACGCAGCGCCGAGATCTCCTCAATTTTGGAAGAGAGGATCCTGGGCGTTGCCCCAAAAGCCGATTTAGAAGAAACTGGCCGTGTATTGAGCATTGGTGATGGTATTGCTCGCGTCTATGGCTTGAACAACATCCAAGCCGATGAGATGGTGGAATTCTCTTCGGGCTTGAAGGTAAGCAACGTCAAGATATTTTCATGAGAATGTGACGTTATTTTTTGATTTTTTCCCTCGACAGGGTATGGCCTTGAATTTGGAACCCGATAACGTCGGTGTTGTCGTATTCGGTAACGACAAGCTGATCAAGCAGGGGGATATTGTCAAGCGTACCGGTGCTATTGTCGACGTTCCGGTTGGTGATGAGCTCTTAGGTCGTGTTGTCGATGCTTTGGGTAACACAATTGATGGCAAGGGTCCAGTCAACACCAAGGATCGTTTCCGTGTGGGAATCAAGGCCCCTGGTATCATTCCACGTGTATCTGTGCGCGAACCTATGCAGACTGGTATCAAGGCCGTCGATTCTTTGGTGCCCATCGGTCGTGGCCAGCGTGAATTGATCATTGGTGACAGGCAGACAGGGTATGTTGCTCCCTTTCAACATAAGACTGTTCAATAATATTATTTCATCTTATTTCGCAGCAAAACCGCTTTGGCTATTGACACCATCATCAACCAGAAGCGTTTCAATGATGGCACGGATGAGAGCAAGAAATTGTACTGCATTTACGTTGCCATCGGTCAGAAGCGTTCCACTGTCGCCCAGATTGTGAAGCGTTTAACCGATTCCGGAGCCATGAACTACACGATCATTGTGTCAGCTACGGCCTCTGATGCCGCTCCTCTGCAATACTTGGCCCCATACTCTGGCTGCGCCATGGGCGAGTACTTCCGTGACAAGGGCAAGCACGCATTGATCATCTATGACGATTTGTCCAAGCAAGCTGTAGCCTATCGTCAAATGTCATTGTTGCTGCGTCGTCCTCCAGGTCGTGAGGCCTACCCAGGTGATGTGTTCTACTTGCACTCACGTTTGTTGGAACGTGCCGCCAAGATGTCCCCAGCAATGGGTGGCGGTTCATTGACTGCCCTCCCCGTAATTGAGACCCAAGCCGGTGATGTGTCTGCCTACATTCCAACCAATGTCATTTCCATCACTGATGGTCAAATCTTCTTGGAAACTGAATTGTTCTACAAGGGTATCCGACCAGCCATTAACGTAGGTTTGTCCGTATCCCGTGTCGGTTCAGCTGCCCAGACCAAGGCCATGAAGCAGGTCGCTGGTTCCATGAAATTGGAGTTGGCTCAATACCGTGAGGTCGCTGCCTTCGCCCAGTTCGGTTCAGATTTAGATGCTGCCACACAACAATTGTTGAACCGTGGAGTTCGTCTTACTGAACTCTTGAAGCAAGGACAATATGTGCCAATGGCCATTGAAGATCAAGTGAGTTCTTTAAAAGTCACATTCTGCCGTACATATTCATCAATATTTTTCTTCCTTTTCTATTCTCCAGGTTGCTGTCATCTACTGCGGTGTCCGTGGTCATTTGGACAAAATGGATCCCGCAAAGATCACAAAGTTCGAGAAGGAATTTTTGCAACACATCAAGACCAGCGAGCAAAGTCTGCTCAACCAAATCGCAACAGAAGGTCAAATCTCCCCGACCGTTGATGCCAAGCTTAAGGAAATTGTTGCGAAATTCTTGTCAACATTCACCGCTTAAAGTGTATTTTTTTATTAATTCAATGTTCCATCATAGCGCATTAGTATTAAGAAAACTATTGCAGTCCCACAAACACTACCTAGTGAGGAAGGATTAATCTAAACTAACTTAAGAATACGAAATAAAAGTTAAAATAAATAGAAAAAAAACAGAAAAAAACTGTAAACGAAATGTTCGAAATCATTTAAAGATAAATTGCTACCCAACCCCATTCTTCCTTAACACACACATTGTTGCAGAAATCGTGCTTTTGAACAGTTGAATATAAGAGCGAGCGAGTCACTTTTGAAAAGCATAAATTCTTAACAAGTAAAATACTGAAAGCAAACGTAATAGTATGATGTTCGAAAATCAAAAATGAAAAAGAATAAAAAAGTCTTAACATTTAAAAAAAAAAAACTTTAAATCTCTGCGTTTTAATATCCAAGTTGGGAGATGACAAGGCATGCGCAGGATAAATACCTTCGCTTTTGAGCTCAAGTTGATGTTCGTAAATTCGGCAACTTTAATTAACTGCGATGGCCAAAACTATGTACTAATGCACAAACCAGAAAGAAACAAAAAAAACTTACAAAATGCATTTATTTTATTTACATTGGGCCCTACCAATAACAAAACTAATGTGAATGTTGCCGCAGAAACGCAGGTAGTTTCCGCAATAGCAGGAAGCTATTTCGTGCCAACTGGAGTGCGTTTTTTCTTTCGTAGCCGTCAAGTTCTAAGTCCATTACAGCCTATTGTAGAATGCTACCGAAAATACAACAAACGGTGTCGGTATGCATTGCTTTAGATCGCAGCCTTATTTTGACAACTCTTAAAGCAACCTGAGAAGATCCTTAGCCCTTATGTGACAAGAAAAAAACTGTTTCGGTATAAAAACTTATTTTTTATTAAATATAGCTATTGCCCGCCTTAAATCTGTTTCTAATTGGTTTGAAGTAGGTACACATGTACCTACAAAATAAATATAAAAAAAACAATAGTTGCGTTTCTTTGAGAAATGTTTCCACAGGAGTGCTCGAATTTGCAAGTTGAACAACACCAGCATCGTGTCGCCAGCAATACTAGGCATAGCTGTCCATAAGATCCAGAGCAGGGCTGCTTTGGGGATACATCCTGCAAATACATACAATAATTTGTGTTGCAAAAAAAATAACGCAGCTATCAACCAATAATGGAAGTATGTACGTGGCGAAATAGCAGAATGGCGGCCCTTAAAACTCCTGGATCACATCAATGCAACGACACCAGCATTGGATTGGCTTCAGTGATAAAGTGATCCGACGCCAGGAAGCCTGCCGATGTTTACTGAGGTGGAACCGGAGAGCCCCACGGGAGGACCAGTAAGGATGCTCTTAAGTGGGTGGATTACGTTCCCTTTTATCCTGATCATAAGCTCGCCGTGAAGAAAAAAGAAAAAAAGCTCAGTTTGTATTGCCATGTTCAAAAAGGTGATCCTAAGAACCATATCCAAATGAAAGAGGTTGGCCTCAAAGCTGCTCTTAATCATACAAATGCAACAACACCAACATTTGATTGTCCTCAACTATGAAGTAATCAGAGACATGGAGAACAGCCAATACTAGAATTGTAAAGAATGCAGTCATTTGAGATCCACAGATCAAGAACTGTTTTTATAAAAAAAAGGGTTCCGAAAGACTTTGACAGCAACAGAGAGAGGACAAGTAGATGCTTTCAAGGAGTTAGGACTCTCAGGCCGAGAAATTGCAAGGAGGCAAAAGCAACAACATTGCGAGAAAAGCGGGTTATTCTACGGCTTGCATCAAATTCTATTCAACCAGTGACTAAAATAAGGGCCAACAGCGGAGTATCAGCGCAGTCGCTTTCAGCAGTGAATGGAAAAGCGTTGCCTTTTCGGATGAAAAGAAGTTAAACCTTGACGGCCCCGTTACAACTTTTATTTCCATGATCTAAAAAAGGAGGATCTTATTTTGGCAAAACATCACAGCCATTCATCAGGTGCAATGGTGTGGGGAGCTATTACCCACTATGGCACAATCGAGTTGGAGTTTTGTCCACAAAAATGAACGGAAACAACTACAAATGTTTGCTGGAACGGTCATTTTCAGAAGTGAAAAACATTTTCGGACCTCTGTCTTAATATTCCAACAAGGCAATGCAACTATCCACACTTTCAGGGTTGTTAGAAGTTGGATTCAAGCAGAAGACGTGGAACTTTTGCAATGGCCGCCCTATTCATCGGACTTAAACATAATCGAAAATGTTATGGCATGGTTATCTCGTAAAGTGTATGAAGGCAGTAGACAATTTGAAGACACGGACACTTTAATCGAAGCTATTCGTGATGAATGGGCCCAAATTTCTCTTAATTATTTAAAAAAAAAAACTATGATTCTATTTCAAACGGTCTTATAGAGGCGATATCGAAAAATATCGGGCATACTCATTATTAATGTAGAAAAACATAATAAATAAATGTTTTAAAACCAAAAAAATGTAAATATTTTATTCCTTTTTTCCTTTCTTTTGAAGATTTAGCATGGGGCCTCATCCCACTGGCGCATCTTTTTATACGCTTTTCAAGTATGTAGTTCATTGTTTGATCTTGGTAAATTCCAGTTTTCGTTTCTTATTTACCTTTTAATTTATGACTTACTGTTTGGAAAATATTTACCTGTTCCCAGGTAGTAAAAGTTTCTCACAATAAAATTCCCAACAGATATAAAGACTTAAAATCGATTGCAAAATGTATGGCCTCATACTTGTGATCGCCAGTGTATGTATTATTTAACTATTTCGTATTTATTTGTTAATTACATATTTATTATTCATATATTTTTTATTTATTATTTATTTGCTATTTATTTATTACTTATTTATTTATTATTTTTTTAATTTTTATTTATTATGTTGGTTTTTATTATGTATTTATTGAATATTTATTATTGTATCATTTATATAGATATTATTTTTTAGTTTATTATTTATTTATTATTTGTTTATTATTTATTGATTTTTTTTTATTTATTATTTATTTATATATATATATTTCGACCTAAAAGATCTTTTGTACCGTATGGGCCAGAAAAGTTTAAACTAGTAGAATTTCCACTTTCCGTGTAAAGCGGACAATTTTACCAGTAGAAGAATTCTTTATGTCCTCGGGGCTCATTTGCTCCCTGAAAAAGATCTTCTTTCTAATTCCATTAAGGGCTGGACATTCACATAAAATGTGTTCAGCTGACTCGTCCTCTTCCAGACAGAGTCGGCACTCAGGAGAGGCTGATATTCTCATTTTGTGTAGATGATATCTTAAACCATGGTGACCAGTAAGGTAACCTACTAGGTTTTTGATATCGTGCCTGCTTAGTTCTAGACATTTGCTGGCATTTTTATTGAAGGGCCGAATGGCTCGTTTGGCCTGTCTTAGACATGGGATGCTTTCCCAAAGATAAATACATTTTCTATGTTCCCAGCTTTTAATTGCTGCCGTTGCTGCTGATCTAGGAGTGCAGCAGAAAGGTTCGGGACCTATGAAAGGTGTTTCTGAACCTTTTCTGGCCAGTTCGTCGGCCTTTTCGTTACCTTCTACCCCGACATGACCCGGAACCCACCATAATTTGGTCTTGTTTCTTATTCCGAGTGTTTGTAGGGTATTGAAGCAGTGCATGACTGATTTGGAGTTAATGGTATACGAGCTAAGGGCGTTTATAGCTGCTTGACTATCCGTGAAAATATGGATGGTTGCACCTTTTATGCCAGACAAAATAATATGGGTGGCGCATTCTTGAATGGCGTGGAGCTCTGCTTGAAATACGCTGGGACTTTTTCCCATGGGTATCGTAAAGCGTTTGTGTGGTCCGTATATTCCCGCTCCTACCCCCGTTTCCATTTTAGAACCATCCGTATACCACTTTATGCCGTTGTGGCTGTTTGGTGGGTTATTGCTAACCCATGCTTCTCTCTTGGGGATCTCCGTGGAGAACCGTTTGTTGAAGCATAGTGTTTTTTGAATGCGGTCTGTGACCGCGCAGTTCATGTTAAGTTCTGGTAGTTCATCGAGAAGGGTCTTTAGATCCGGGTGATCATTAAGACTTATCTCGTTTAACTGTATTAGACTTATTGCACTGCGGATCGCCACTTTTTGAATGTATATGTGGAGAGGTGTGATTCCTGTTATTGCCTCTATGGTAGCTGTTGGACAGGTTCGCATGGCTCCGGAGATACCAAGGCACGCAAGCCGTTGTACCTTTTTGAGCTTCTCTATTGCGACCTTTTGTGTGGATTTTGTCCACCATACTATGGAGGCGTATGTTATAATGGGTCTTATCATCACTGTGTAGATCCAGTGGACGATCTTTGGAGATATTCTCCAGGTTCTGCCATATGTGCGACGACAGGCCCATAAAGCTCTATTAGCTTTAGTGATTTTGTTATTTATGTGAGAGTTCCAGTTAAGTCTCTTGTCTAGGATTACTCCAAGATACTTGACTTCGTCGGAGTACTCTACGACCGTGTCGTTTATTGTGATTAGGCCTAGGTCTAATTTCCTCCTTTTAGTGAAAGGAACGATGACGGCTTTACTGGGATTTATGGAAAGATTTTCCTTGATGCACCAGTCTATGGCTGTCTTTAGAGCATTTTTCATTTTTGATGTGACTCCAATTGAGTCTTTGCCCCTGACTATGATGACAAAATCATCGGCGTACCCAATTGTAGTGTAGCCCAAATTGCCCATCTTGTGTAGCAGGTCATCGATGACCAATGACCACAAAAGGGGTGAAAGTACTCCCCCTTGTGGGCAGCCCCTTACGGCTGTTACTGAACTGAGGTCGTTCCTGACGAGGCAGTTATTTTGCGACTTTCCAGCATCGCTTTGATCCATTTAATAGTTGGTTTGTCTATGTTTCTATGGTACAAAGCATTTGATATGGATTCATATCCAGTATTGTCAAACGCACCCTCTATGTCCAGAAAGGCACAAAGTGCGATCTCTTTGCAACGGTAGGCGTTTTTTATCTCTGTAGTTAGTCTTAACAGAGCGCCTTCCGTGGATTTACCCTTTTGGTACGCATATTGGTGAGGATGCAGAGGCATGCTTTTTGATATGCATTCTCTAATGTGGACGTCAATAATCCTTTCCATTGTTTTCAGGAAAAACGATGTCAAGCTTATCGGACGATATGATTTAGGTAATTCGCTCGGCTTGTTTCCCGGTTTGGGTATAAATACTACGTTTACCTCCCTCCAGGTAACTGGTATATACCCCCAGTTGAAGCTGAACCTAAATAAGGCAATCATGGATGGTAATAAAAATTCTATTCCATTTTGAATGAGGGCTGGAAAAATACCGTCTGTTCCTGATGCCTTGAATGGTTTAAATGAGTTAATTGCCCATTTAACCTTATCCGGAGTAAAAAGTGTTCCGGATAAACTATTAATTCTGCTGAGGTTTCTTGGAATTGAGACCTCCGCTATATGGTCATCTCTAATGACCATCGTGTGAGACCCTGGGAAGTGAGCCTGAAGCAAAGTTTTCAGCGTTTCTTCCCGGTCGCGTGTGATTGAACCATCTGATTTGATTAACAATCCCATGCTTTTTGCTTGATCCTTTGACAGAGCCCTTTGGAGGCGTGCCACCTCTGGAAGTTTTTCGATCTTCTCACAGTTTGCACGCCATGAGGCTCTTTTGGATCTGCGCAACTCTAAGTTGTATATATGGTCAGCATGGATTTATATTGTTCCCATGTGCCGGTGCGTTTGGCTTTGTTAAAAAGCTTTCTCACTCTCATTCGAATAGACTCAAGGTTATCATTCCACCATGGTACGCACCTTTTAACCACGGTTCTTTTAACCTTGCAACTACTTTTGAATGAGGCAAGAATAAAATCATTTATTTGACATTGCGCAGCATCTGCATCATTTGTTGTTGATGGTGCTTCTGGCAGCATGCCAGATCTGACCGCTAGATTTTCGCGGTAAGTTCTCCAATTAGTCAGTCTGTTGTCATAACCACCCATAACCACCCCTCTATGATATCTTTCATAAAAGGAGATGAGATAGTAAGGTCTAGGACCTCTTCTCTTATAGAATTTCTAAAAGTGGGACTATTTCCCTTGTTTAGAAAAACGAGGTTGTTGCTATATAAAAATTCTAATAACGACTCACCTTGTTAGTATCTCGGCTGCCCTAAATCGTGTTATGTGCGTTTGCATCGCAGCCGATTATGATGTGTACTTTTTGGCCCTCACAGTACCGGACAAGTTCCTGTACTGGTAGGGGAGGAACTACATCAGTGTCTCCAGCAAAGTACGCCGATGCACACACAAATTTGTGTAGCTGTCGGCCTTTGTGGCGTTCTATTAGAACTGCCACCAGGTCCCTAGTTGTGAAACCTGGAATGAAAGAAAATTTTATATCTTTCTTAATAGAAATGGCCGCCCGTGGTCTGAAAGGACCTTTGGCGAAAATGATCTCTCTATTTTGTTTGCTGTTTTATTGTTTGTTTATTTATTGTGTGCAAACATTATTAAATGTTTTTGTCTTTCTTTTTTTTATTTTCTCCCCAATTATATTGTCATCAAGTAATTTCCTTCTGATGTATATTTCACAAAAATTTCCCTTCACAAAAATTCTTTTTACTAAATTAAGCAATGTAAAAAGTTAACAATGTTTTATGAGGCCAGAGCTAGACTTTGCTTCGTACTGACAAGCACACTAAAATGAAACGGGAGAATCTACACACTTATCCATACCTCGAGAGTCTAAAAGTTTTTCCTCGCAGCCGTTTCGAGAGCTTTTCGTACAACCTGTTGAATGTGTTAGCTCCATGCAGGGATATTTGTTTTCTTTAGTTCTCCTTTTTGTTTTGTGTAACTAACGTAGGTAGACGTGCGTGCGTATAATTCATAATCGGGAGTATGTTGAATAAAAGTCAACCACCATCCACCACCCACCCCCATAAAAAGCGAAAAGAAAAGTTAAAGCATTTTCAAAAGCATACCAGGCTTACAATGTGCGCTACTAAACTTCCTTGTCGATTTGTATTTTGGTAAGAAAAAAAAAGGCAGAATGAGACTATTATTAGCTATTGTGTTTATTTGAGCGAAATTTGTTATGATGCATTTTACAGGTTTCTTGCTGCTCCTATTGACATTCATTCCTTTAAGTGAGATTTTATGCTGATGTAAATAAAAGTCGTAGGTACATATTTTTTTTTTTTTAAAGTTGAAGAATTCATGACCTTGGCCACATTGGCACATTGTTTTCAGATAGAACACACGTTTTGACGATATGTATAGGCATATTATTGGCAAATAATTCAGTTTACTGCAAGGAAGAATATCCTTATGAAGATACTGCTTCCATTCAGTGAAGGGCTGCTACGAATTTGTAATCATAATAAAAACCTCCGTTAAGTCTGCACGAAGCCAATTTTTGTTCGGTTCTTTGTTTTTTGTTGTCGGAGGTTTCGTACATCCGCGAAAGCACTCAACTCAGAGACTGGTTCATTGTACTTTCAGACCGATAGGTACTTCCTTTTGTTATAGTTATTTAAGCGACTTCTTTAAACAGAGGCGAGAGGTTCTTCAGGGTCTGAATACTGATGGGGGCAACAGCGGGACAATCGCAGAGGAAGAGCTACACTGTATTATGGCTTTCTTGGTGCTTTTTGAAAGCGTTGTGTCCCGCTGGCAAACCCAACACAGGTTCAGGTCCTGACTCCTGAGAAGACTTGCTCCGAGCCTTGAAAAGCAAGGTGTGGTTAGGTTAAAGTGGCTGTCAGGTTTATAAGCCAACACACTTAGACCAGTATGAGGTCCATTGTGATTCCACGTAGATTAAGGGGAACTCATCACCCTACTCGTTAAACTATTTGGAGCGAAAAAGACCTCTAACATCAGTGCAAGGTCGTTAAGATCATAAAGTAGGAAGGCTTCCAGATGGGACTTTCTTTTATTGGGGAGAACAGGGTAGAACAGAGAAGGTGAGGTGTGGTCTCCTGCTCCTCTTCCTTCTACTCGTCCATGCAGCTTCTGCAAAAAGCATTTGAATATACGACATGTCTTGATGCGTTCCAGTGATGGCACTTACAACGCAGCTAATATGCAATTTCTTAAGCGAGATTAAACACTTATAGCGTCGCAGGTTTAGCTTAACCCACGGCTGCTTTGTCGCTAGACATGTTTTCCCACTTGGACACCTAAGGTATGTTAATTCGATTGCATATTGCTTAAACATGCATGAGCTTGCATGTAGCTATTGGCATACCTTTTTCAGGTAAGAGAGCTAATGTTGTTGCTTCTTTGGCAAGTTCATCCGCCCTACAGTTTTCCAGAATATCCCCATGGCGATATATCCTTAAAGGAAAATCTGCAGTTTAGGGCTACGATGGAGGTTATAGGGACTATCCGAGAAGATACGAATATCCTTAGCGAATATTAGTTACCTCTTCAGCCACGACATGCCTTCTTTGATTGCGATGAATTCTGCCAGGAACATGCTTCAATTATTAAAAAGACAGAAGGAAAGACTAAGTTTATTTCAGAAAACACCTCCACCCACCCCATTGCTAGTTTTTGATCCTTCGTTGTAGAAGTGGATCGATGCGTCCTCCAAGCATGCATCATCCTCCCAGAATAATTAGGAAGATCAATTTCGTCGGAGATCTCATTTCACGGGATTCCAGTATGACTCGGAACAGGGGTGACGACGGTGAGGTTGTTAGGTAGGTAGATTGATGCCCTTGTGACGGGTATCACGCCTCACTTAGACCAACAGTTTAGGTCCATTGTGTCCATTTTGTGATTCATTAAAGTTTTCTGGGAAAACAGAGGTTGTTAGTGTGTTGGCTTGTGACCCGTGGGGTGCAGGTTCAATCCCCCACCTATTAATGGGAGCAAAACGAATGACACCTTGTTTTCTCCAAACTCTACACAAGGGAGGATTTCTGCCTGGTAGTACAATGGACCGTTACCGAGTCTGAGTGCTCTGGGATTTGGATTTCCTTAAACAAAACAAAACAAACAAAAAATACTAGGAACCCAAACAAGACCCCAGTCTTCCGATTAAATTCAAAGAGTTCTCAAGTTGAAGCGCTATCTGAGAGGTAGTTAAGGTATTGGGAAAGGCCTTCGATGCAGCTTGGCTGTCACTAATGACGCAGATACTTCGCCTCCTCCACCTGCTCCTTAGCATGCATGTATAATACATAGCCTTTAGGATAACTTACATCTCCGCTTGGAAGACCGACGCATGTTTACCTAACGAGGAGTGAAGACTGACGTTACCACATTATTCTTCTTCCTCAACGGCGCAGTAATGATCAGAATTTAAGGGGTTAAATCCTCCCACTTAACCGCCTCTCTACGGGTCCGCCCGTGTGCGTCGTCAGTTTGACCTCAAAAAACACCGGCAGGCCTGCCGGTGTCGGATCACTTTTCAATGTTTTGTAATACAGGAGTTTTTAGGCCTGCCTCTTTTTTACGATTTCGACAGGTAAATGCTGCTGTTATCGATCATTCTTTGATCAACACCCGCGATTTCCAATCGTGTCAACCCACGGACTTGCATGCACACTTGTGGGAGAGTTTCAATATGTCAAATGTGTCAATAGGCTCACTTGAATGTTAAAATTGCTTAGCAGTGATTTCTCCCATTTATCGCCTTCGACGAAAAATGCTTTTTTATGGGCGCTGCAGTGATATTCTTAGCCCGTCCCTGCACGGGAACAAATTCACAATTGTTGATTCCGTTTGTTTCTATACTGAAAAACTTTACCGGTCGAAGTGAAGAAATGTTTTTTTGGCTAACAACCCGGAGGAGCACGAAAGGTGAGATTGCACAATGCCCAAATTGAGCTCGGGCCGGGACTCTGTGCCTAGGCCTTCCTGCAAATTTTATATCGTATAGCTACCGTGTTAGATCTTAACAATTTCATTTACTAATTTAAATACAAACTCGTGGATTTTATGCAATTCGAATACCAACTCGTGGAGGGCCGAATAAATCTGTAAAATAAATATTTATCATTAAGGAACCTTCATAAATAAAAAACACTCTCAAAATCATGTCAAAATAGCAAGTAATGAAAATCAAAGACTCGCATTAAATAATATCACGGGCCAATTTCAACTAACAGCAACTTTATCGAAGGATCCTACCATGTCTAGTCTTTAGCCATTTTCTCTAAACGCACACACAACCCCGTATAGTCTTCCCTTTGCGGACGCAGTTAATGACCGTCGTGGCGATTGTAATGAAATGCTTAATTGACTGGGAGTACGGAATGAGCTCAGACGCTTGGGTCCTCTCCATCGTCCACTACCTTTCGATGCCATGAACCAAAGTGCGCCAACTGTTTAAGGAAAATCCTTGTGAAAAAGAGAATTATTTCTCCTACACTCCACATAAAATTCCAACCAGAATCTTTTAAAAGGAACCTCTCGGAAGGTGAAAAGCTCATTCATTGTCGGTCGATTGTAACGAAAGGATCTCTTTCAAAAGAATTCAAGTCTATTTAAAAGATTTTTTTTGTTGCTATCCTTCAGTTGTGCGTTTAATTTTTTTGGAAATATATGCAAAAAGTCTTAAAGTTTAAATTCAATTCAAGCATTTTTATAGCTTAAAGTGGTTCAAACAAAAAAGTTCGTGTGAGAGGGTGAATACGTATAGTTGTACGTACTTGACGTTATATCGAAGGACTTTAATATTTGAAAATGGACTGTAGCTGTTGTTAAGTCAGATAATTTAACAAACAAACAAATAATTGATAGAAAAAGTTTAAATTGATTTTGAGAAGTAAAGTGTTTCTTGCTTTTTGTTCCGGCAATTCATACAATCTGTAATTAGAGTTTTTCTTTGGACTAATATAAGTTGGATAAGCTACCAGTTCGTAAAGTAAGGACATTTGATTGATGTGCCTAACAATAGGTTAGACTTATGATTCATTGACCGCACTCTTCGAATTGGACTAGTTTGAGCATCTGTATCACGGATGAGGTACAGTTTAGCTCATCGGTTACCTATATGTACATACATACATGCGGTGTAAAGTCTATTTGTATTTTTAAAGAGGACAACTTTTGCAGTTGGTAACAGACTAATTTAAAATTCCAAAATAAAACAAAACAAAGTAGTATTTTCTTTTGAACCATTTCGATTAAATTGGTTTTACCAACCACAAATGAATATGTACAAAGATTAAACAAAAATTTATTTCAAGTCCTTGGGGAAAACTCCAGACCACAAAGAAATTGATTGTCTTTTTGTAATATTTAAACGTAAAAGTAAATAATTCTTACAAAAACTATATAGGAATGAAAAACAATTCATCTGGTCTACTTCTAAGGAATCTTTGCGGTGCATATATCCGAAAAAGATAAAGCCGGGTAGGGCATTCGATATAACCAGATATAACATCTTGAGCAAACATAGCATAATAGTTGGATCGTCGTTTGTCCAGCGGCCTTAAATCAATAAGCTTGCATCTTATTAGCAGTGCTGTCGATTTCTGATTTTCAAGCATGTCATAAATAATCATTTTTTGGTATCATTTTCAAACAAATAAAGAGTCTTTCATTAAGGACCTGCCAACTTCTTTTTTAAATAAACTGCAAACTACTTGAGATATCTCAAACAATTTTATTGGCTTGAATTACTATCAAAACATTTATGAATGGAATTCGACTTCGTTCATATGTCCACCACGGGAACGTATGCGGCGGTCGATACGTTGAACCCAATTTTCGATGACTCTGCCGCACAATTCGCCCGTTACGGTCGCTTTTTCTCGTTCAATATTGGCTCTGAGCTCCTCTAACGTCGCCGGCTTGTTGCTATAGAACAATGATTTAATGTTGCCCCATAAAAAAAAGTCCAGAGGCGTTAAATCACACGATCTCGGCGGCTAGTAGACGGGTCCGTTTCTAGAGATAACACTTTCCCCGAACTGAGACTTCAATAACTCGATTGTTGCACCCGCTGTGTGGCTTGTGGCACCGTCTTGTTGCAATCAAATATCACTGATGTCCAATTCATGCAATTGCTCAAAGAAATAACGTTCCAACATGTCTCTGTAGCGAATACTATTTACTGTAACCTGACGGTCATTTTCATCGACGAAAGAAAACGGCCCAATGACGCCACCGGCATGAAAACCGCACCAAAGAGTGACTTTTTCCGGATGAAGTCATTTTTCCGAAAATTGGCGCTAACGCTCTTAAAGTTGCGACCACCGACTCGGAATTTCGATAAAAAAAATTAATTATTTGTAAACGTTGTTCCTTCGTGTACTTTGATGAAAATGTTGATTTTACTGAATATTTTGACAATCGGTTCAAACACTGAAAGTTTGAAATTGTCAAGGCACGTATGAAAGACCCGTTAGTATCCATTTGTTAATAGGGTCTGTGAAATTAGAGTCATTTATCTGCGTTCAAGACGGAATTTGTGTTAAGTGTATACTCTGCAGCACTGTTTTCAAATTTTCGGATTTCACTTAAAAAATGAGAGCTCCTTTTGACAATGTTTCGTTCGACATGACTTTTTATTAGAACACTTTACAAAATCATACAAAGTTACAACCAAAACCTAGCAAACAATTTTTATTAATAATTCACTGAACTCTTCATTAAAATTCACAAGCTCATAAACCTTATTAATAAAGTAATACCTACTTTAACGCTTTATCACAGAGTGGTAAAGGCCTGGCTCTAACAAAATTGATTTAACTACATAATTATTTGCTGTAATTACAAGCAAAGAGGACAAAAAAATAAATAAGGAATTATTTAATAATATTTTGTTTTGATAAAAGTTAACAACTAAGGAACTAAGAAGTGGCTCAAGTAGTTCCATGACATATCAGACTTCATTGCGTTTTAAAGTTTAACTAAAAAAATAAACATACCTACGTTAATAACCATATCTATGTATACAACATATGTGTACATAAAACTCAAAACCAAAAATTCATAAATGGTTTAAGTAATCACGTAAAATATCAGATTTTAATGGTTTTAAAAACCAAATCATAAATAAAAATAAATAAGTTTATAACATGCTGGCAAGCCTACACCTTTGATTGCACGTAATTATGTACCGCATTTCTTCTTATATTTTAAAATCAAGTTTTTGGACGTTACGCATTTTTTGGCAAAATCACTATCCAGAAGTTCTTTTGCAATATAGCATTCAAAGTCCCAGTGAGTAAAGAGTTTCTCTTTTCATCTGTTATCAAGCTTACTTCCGTTCTTTCGGCAGTTGCACTGTGAGGAAGTGCAATTATAATCCCTACAAACTTTATAATAAATATTTGGAAACATAGCTTCATGAAGGAACTGAGAAAATGGTAAAAAGATGAACAAAAGAAAAATGTACTTTTGTTATTTTTTCTTGACACAGAATTTAGGCTGGTAAAAAAAATAAAACTGTCAATTGATGAAATCAACGGGTTTGCCAGCAAAAAAAGCAGCGGTTGCTTCTTTTCAAGTCAAACTTTGACATTTTTCATTCTTTTACGCAAAACCGTTTGCGTACTTTTCTTTGAAATGAAAGGATTCTCTCTCGCCTTCCAAGATTTGACAGTTTTTTATTTTTCTACACATAAAGAACGCGAACGGACCTTATATTAGGGAATATGTCTGGAATGCGTATGTACGCCACAAAAAATGGTTGACAGTTAGGGAGTAGGGACGTGCATTTTTAATGTGTTTTATATTATGAATCGCAAAAATGTAATAGAAATGAATGGGTATGATTTTGGAGTTTTGAGTATCCTAGTTTCCTTGCCCTAAAATAGCATACAAAAGTTACTATAATATCTATTTCGACAGCGCTGCTTAATACATGCGAAAGCATTTGAGGGTATGAGTTTGGTATAAATATATGTAGATAAATTTGTTCGGTGTGCTTTCAGTACATTACATAGTGTTGTTATAATAAGAACGAACAATAACTGAACAATATTCTAGCACAAAACGAACTAGCGCAACATATAACAACTTTAGGGTATGCGGGTCAGTGAACTCCTTTGAGTTTCTAAATATAAAGTCAGGCATTACATCAGCTTTAGATATTATATATTTTTTTAATTTACTTACGCTTAAGGGGTTTTACCGTAAATATTACAGTACCCTTATGGTGCTATGAACACAGCGCAAGCATCTGTGAACAGCAAGTAGCACCTAGCACTGGCATATTTCATTGCATGCTTTTCTATGCCACTTGCTTTAGAAAGAATAGAGCGGTAGGAAAGAACTGTTTTGGTGCAGTTGTAGCTTGTAGATATATTTTTTCTCCACGGGTGTTGTCTAAGTTGCTTAGGGAGGTCAAGGAGTAATAATGTAATCAATATGTGAATTGAATAAAAGCTCTGGTTCAAAAGTTATCCCTTGTTCTTTTTGTATTAGTACCCTGTCCAGGATAATGTAAGAAATCCTATAATCGAACATAAATAGGTTTTTTTTATTAGAGATGCAGTCGCATCTGAATATTTTTGAATGTTAAAATGAAAACAAATGTTTCTTACACCATCTTGATAAGCTTTTTATATCTCGTTAACGTTACTAACAATCCAATAATGATCTTACTACCATAAATATCTTAAGATCATCTGCAAATAAAAGCTTTTGTGCAGCCAAACGAACAAAAGGTAAATCATTTATGAAGAGTAGGAAAATTGAACCGATATGGCTTCCTTGTGGCACCCCAGATGAATTCTTTATGAGTTTTTATGTTAGTTTACCTATTTTAACGGACTAAGTGCGATTTGTGAGATAAATTCTTATCCAATTCAAAAACTTTGAATAAATGCCCATGGATACTAACTTTGAAATGAGAACCATGTGTTGGACACGGTCAAATGCCTTAGCAAAATCCGTATAGACTACATCCAGTAGGTACCGATTTTCCTTGAAGTTATCTAGACTCAGGTCGATTACATTGCAAACTGAGTTAAAGGCGATACATGAATTGGTAATTGTGTCACTCATCCCATAAATGTTTCTATGGAAACCAACGTGAAACAAGTGCCTCGCTGTTGTACACCTTGTAGGTAGTAAACGCAAATATATGAAAAAAAAGAAGAGCAGGTTTATTAAAACATCTCGAGCAAATAAGATAAGAAAATATTGTCTTCTACTAAGCAAACTAAATACACCAAGCAAATAACATCGGCTGATGTAAGTAGGCATAAATTGCCAATCGTTCAGTTTACAAGTCAGTAATGGACTTTTCAATTAAAAAGTATTCAATTCACATGTTCCTTTGGATTTACTTATTGGATGAGATTTCAATTCACAAGCTCTTACGAATTTACGCAGAAGATGAGATGAAAAATATAATTGATAAAACTTCAATTTAGTGAACATAACCTTAAACACAGAAATAGTGCAGGGATTCTAGTACCTTTTTTGGTGTTCCAAGAACCTCTTGGTAAAAAAATAACACAACAAATTTCGCGGTATCTTTGTATATTTTTTCCCATCTTTGAAAAATAAATTTGTTCTTTCAAGAATGGAAATCATTTTATTTGTAGGACTTAAATGACGATATAGGTGCCTTTACTCCTTTTCGGAAGGATCCTACATTTTCGAAAGGGGGAAAGAATTTCGATGTTTTTTTTTAGTTTTAGTTTTTAGGGTCCGAGATTTCAGAAAAAGGTTCAATCGGATTGTAACGTGGCGAACGTGGTTATATCATTAACTACTGACCTATTTCAAAGCTTCCATGCCTTTCTAAGCCCTTTGAGCAAATTATCTGCGCGTAGCTGATTTTTCTCTGTCGTAATGTGATCTGTAATGAACAGCATGGATTTGTAAGAAAAAGGTCCACTGTCACAAATATTTAATGTTTTTTAAATGCTTGTTCTAACGCCTTAGATGATGGGGAGAAAGTGGACTGCATATACATACTGACTTTTGGAAGGCTTTAGACTAGGTGTCCCATGATTTAGTTATATTCAAACTCTTCGTTTATGGTTTTTCTTCTAGTTTCACAAAATGGTTTTATCCATACTTAAACATAAGGGCTTATCAAGTCACATTTACAGCTTCGCTTTCAGCATCCTTCACTACTTGCTCTGGAGTTTATTGAAGTTGAAACGTTTATTATCAAGATGGAATAAAATTATAGTCTGGGTTTTGTAAATATAAAGCACAAATGCAAAGCTTCTCGCATGAGTACACTAGTAATATATAAAGGAAGGAATTAAGGAATTAAGGACTTGACTTCTTTTTTAAATAAAATGCAAACTACTTAAGATATTTCAAAAAAACATTTATTGGCTTGAATTACTAACAAAACATTTATGAATGGAATTCGACTTCGTTCATATATCCCCCACGGGAACGTATGCAGCGGTCGATACGTTGAACCCAATTTTCGATGACTCGGCCGCACATTTTGACCGATACGGCCGCTCATCTCGCCGGCTTGTTGGCATAGTCTCAATAATTTCAAGTAGCCCCATAAAAAAAGTTTAAAACCTTTAAATCCCACAATCTCGGCGCCCAATAGACGGTTCAGTTTGTAGAGATAACACGTTCACCGAACTCTTCAATAACTCGATTGTTGCACCCGCTGTGTGGATTGTGGAACCACATATCACTGATGTCCAATTCATGCATTTGCTCAAAGAAATAACGTACCAACATGTCTCTGTAGCGAATACCATTTACCGTAACGTGACGGTCATTTTCAGCGGCGAAGAAAAGCGGCCCAATGACGCCACCCATCGGCATGAAAACCGCACCAAACAGTGACTTTTTGCGTTAGAAGTGCTTTTGCATGAAGCGCATGAGGGTTCTCACCTGTCCAGTAACGCTTATTTTGCTTATTGACGAAGCCGTTTAACCAAAAATGCGCTTTATCGCTGAAGATGATTTTGCGTTGAAACTCTTCATTTCCTTCCATCATATGCAGAGCACAGTTCGAGAATGTACGTCGCTTCATATGATCAAGTGGCTTTAGTTCTTGACGCAGCTTCATCTTGTAAGGGTGTATGCCAAGATCCTTACGCAAAATTCGCCATAATGTGGTGTAGGAGAGGCCCAATTCTTGAGAACGCCGTGAAATGGACTGATTTGGCCGCCTCTACGGCAGCAATATTCTCCACACTTCGGGCAAAACGTAGTCTCACTGGTACGGCAACATCAAGCAGCGAATATTTTGACTCAAATGTTTTTACTAGACTATGAAGTGCTTGTGTACTGGGACGAGAATTACGGCCGAATTAAGTTGCGACCACCGACTCGGAATTTCGTTAGTAAATTTTATTTATTTGTAAACGTTGTTCCTTCGTGTACTTCACTATGATGAAAATGTTAATTTTACTGAATATTTTGACATTGCCAGTTCGGTAATCGGTGAAAGGGTGCGTTCACACTGAAAGTTTGAAGTTGTCAAGTCGCTAATGAAAGACCCTTTATTCCTAACTTGTCATGTTCGATAGTTCAAAAAATATCGCAATAGAGAGAAATAAGGAGAATAAGTTCGAAAAAGCGCTACATTCTCTCTTTCAACTTATCGTACACACAACCCTATTAGAGCTTGGTGAATATTTAACAAAAATTTAAATCTAAGAGCTCTCTTGTTTTAAAATCGATCTATGAGTGGTTGGGCCTCCCATTTCCCATTTTAATGGCGCTTTTCATATAAATGGAGAGTGAATAAATTGGGCCTAAGTGTGTCGAGTTATAAGGAGATTATCATGCTTATTTTTTCATTCGATTTCGATCGAAAGTTTATCGAATTCGAAGAATCTGTATTTTGAGATTCGATCAAATAGAAAGTTTATTCGATGCCAACCGATTTTTTCGAACGAAAAAAAAACATTCGAACGAATTGACTATTCATTTGAATCTCAAAATAAACTTGTGTACGGACGGAATTTAGAAACGCCCCTTGTATTTCTATTTATATAAGGCATTAGCGGCCAATAGAGTACCCAAAACCTAGTTTCTCCAACCATTTGTGTTTGCGAAGTTACCTACTAGTTCTTCTAAATGGATTATCCCGTCTATTTTTCTGTATCAGTTTCTAATGAGACCAATATATTTTCCGTTGTTTTAATCCAAATTTATGTTGTCATGAAGCAAAGTTATTTCATTAGCTTTTTCGGGCGGTTTGAGTTCCTTTTTCCAGATGATTTGTATGGGGCCATCGCGCACGAGACTATTTCTACCGGCATGAAACCGGTTTCGTACCATACCTCAGAACAAATTGTATACATGAAGGCCTTTTCACTGTGGTAGTTCACAAAACGTGTTTCGCCATTTTTTCGGACCTAATATTGTGAAAGATGAATATGTAGGACTAGTTTTCACCCTTATTCAACCGCTCAAACCCCGTAGAGGATTTTCTGCTGTTTCTTACCGCAGCCCTACGTCCCCCATCAACAAAACCGGTTTTACTTCGGTAGAAATAATCTCGTGTGCGATGGACAATTAAGATTAATTACACATCTGGCGAAATAGAATGCGAAATAAGCAAAACAAGTGAATTACCTACTTACCTTAATTATGTCCTGATTGAGCATATTTTCAAATGAAAAAAAAAACAAAACAAAAATGTTATTGCTTATTGAAAAGTAAAGCAAGAAACCCTTTGAGGATACTTTTTGAGCACAATACCTATATATCTACGAGTGTTTGTTTAGGAAACTTTGTCTTGTTCTTAATCCTTATGTGACTTATTTCTCATTGTATGTAGATAGTTTGTCACTTAGCCATATTCTCTTCGTTTTCGCATAAATAGTTCAAGGGACTTTTATAAACTCCTTTCATAAATGGAACGCGGCTAACATATGTCAAACAAACAAAAAGCATAACGTTACGTTTTTCCACGGTTCCATTTTCCACGACAAAGTTCCTTCCCTTACAGGTTGCAGATCATAGCGGGCTGCCAATATCAGGCAATATAGTGGAGTCCCTGGCGGAAATAAAATGTTTATTTAATTTTGATAGGGAGTCACAAATTGTAGCATTTTCCAAGTCAGGACAATATTTACATTATCAAAGAACAAGAAAAGCTGTCTTTTATTGATTAACTTACACGGGTCAGGACATTTTTCGACACTGTCAGTCAACAAAATGTATGCCTTATGTTCACGTGGACAATATAATTTCTACAGAATCCATTAACACTCATCTAGTTCGTAGCCCATTTGGACCTAACGACGTCGATTGCGTGACGCGTTCTGCAATGCGACTGAATTTATTTTTGACAACTGGCTGTTGTCTTCTCGTTGCTATAAGGACATTTGGCATTGTTTACGAATCGAAAAAAATTTACTTTAACGACGGATTTTGGGAGGAGTTACCGAAGGATGTCAACGCGAACGGGTCGGCTGCTATCGGTGGTGGGACCAGCAGCATTGAGCAGCAAGTATTTGGTGAGCAACAAAAGATATGGAGACCAACAAAGAGGGAGGTGGTTAATGAGTATGAGGATGCAGGCATGACAGTGTTTAATGTGGGTGTTTTGATGGCATCGCATTTGGGTAAGTAACGCAGGACCGGAGAATGTCTAATTGGTCAAACAACGTTTTATTTTCTCCTCATTTTGGATTAGATTCACCTTTTGATTTGGAGCGTTGTGGGCCAGCTGTAGACCTAGCATTGGATGCAATCAATGAAGAATTCCTAAAACCGCATAATGTTACATTGAGAAAAGTCCAAGCGAGGTTAGAACACAAACTCTATAATCAGACTACAAATTCTGCTATTTGCACGCAAATGAGCTTGGCCTAGGATGGTTGCCGTCGCTGTCGCCAAATGTTCAGTAAATGTTTAATTGTCCGTGTGAAACGATAAAATAATGCGCACTATTTAAATAGCGGAAGACAATTGTAGTTTGTCTTAGTTGAATCTTCATGGAATTCTTGATTTAATTTAAATTGTGCGTTTTTTATGTTTTCATAGTTACCCATCTTGTTCGGGAGCAAAGGCTCCTGGCTTGGCTGCCGATATGCACTTCAAGGATGATGTGATCGCATTTGTTGGACCAGCATGTGCTTTTGCACTCGAACCCGTAGCAAGGCTGGCGGCTTATTGGAATACTCCCATCATCACTGGGATGGGTGATCAGGTGAGTGGGTTAAGTTTTAGTTTTACCATTCAGACCTCTTTTAGAACTTAAGCTGTTGGCACATATTTTCTGCGTTTGTCAAAAAATATATTTTCCTATGCGAATTAAATATGTAACTGCAAAACACCACCGTGTATATATGTATAATATTGAGGATTATCGCTATCAAATCAATTTAAAATGGATAGGAAGCCGCGGCACCATTATTCCCTGTGAAATTACTTTTCGCATAAATTTTCTTCTCTGATTGACAACAAACGAATCGTGGTTGCGCCGACCACGATACTTAATTGAAATGTATACCTTCCCACGTCCAACAGGTTTTCCTCGTTTGTATTACACAAAGCGATTTAAGCCGAGTCTTAGAGCACGTGCTGGCAAAATGATTTTTGCTTTCTGACGTTTTCAATCCTTGTGCTGCGGTTTCAAATTCATATGCTATGATACGAGTATTTAAGTATTTCTTATTTCAGGATATTTCATTGCTTTATTCTTCCAGTTTTTATTTTGCGCTCTCAGGAGTTGATCCACATTTGTGCACTCGAAACCCAATACCTATTAGTTTCTTAGAGTACATCGTTGTCACTATCGCCTGTTGCATATCTTTTGTTTTCCAAGTGATTAAAGCCAATGTCCGGTAGGATCATGTTCAGTGTTAAGGATGCGAATGGCTATCCATTATCAACTTTTAATTAGTTTTACTGTAAAAAGTGTTGGAGAAAAATGTATAACAAGTAAAAAGTCCAAGGCATCCGTTGGTACACCTTAACCGGACTGCAAGTATTATTCCGATGTGTGATTCCGATGATGATTATATAATAATGCAAGTATTATGGTAAACTAACCCATGGTATGTGCAGTGCATGCCCTCCAGAACTCAATGATATTATGAATGGAAATGCGAAGTTTAGAGGTGTAAGTAACGTACGCTTGATACATAATCGTAACAACTGGAAATTGGCAGGTGACACATTTTCTGAAGAATTCCTTCCAAAGCAAGAGTATAATCAACAAGTAAATACCTGCAGGTATGTCAAGGCAGGTGTGTAAACATAATAATAATTGTAAGTACGAGATTTGTATAAACCTTCAAACCTACAGTCGAAAAAGTTTCCACAGATCAATTTTTATTTTATTATGTGATAAACTATTGAATTTGAAAAAAAAAATAATTACATAATTAAATAAAAATCAATAATTAACAAAAATTAGAATTTAAAAATAATTCACGGAAAATAAAGCAAAAAGCATATAGTCGTGTGCATGAGAATACCGCACAAGGCACAACTGACATTTTTTCCAAAATGCAGGTTTTCATGAAAACGTGATCTAGGTGTCAAAGCGCACATTTTCAGAAATTTTTAGAGTGGTGACATCTACTTTTGGGTGTTTTAAACCAGTTTGAAATACGGCACAACTTCACCCATACAATTTTTTTTTGGGAAACATAGCACATCTGCATTTTCCCGCCTAAGTTGGCGGTCATTCAGTTGTTATTTTTTTAAATCTCTTCCAACGGTTCCCTCTCATTACTGCAGAAGGTCTTCCGCAAAGCAGTACTTGCAACCACCAATAACATCGATAAGTGAAGTTTATAATTTATACACAGCAAAGTTCAATGAAAACAAAGAACTGATCATATCCAAGAGGTATTTTTATCAAGACTTTCGAAGACAGAACATTGGAATTTTTACTCCCAAAAAAGAGCAGTGCGATCTCTGTGTTGCTCATAAAAATGGAAACATTCTTGATGAGTAATACATTTCTCATATGGAATCAAAGCAGAAAGCTAGGGATTCTAAGACTTCGGATAAAAAACTAGCTTTGGAAGGCAAAAGAAATATGTTTTGCACGGATCTCCAAGCCGTGAAGCTATGTCCAGCACTCAAAGCCAGTTCATTGTATTTTAAAACAAAATTAACTGTTCATAACTGTACAGTTTATGACTTAGCTAGGAAAAAAGTAAAGTGCTTTTTGTTCGATGAAACAAACGCAAATTTGGCTGCTTCAACATTTACTAGTTTACTAGTCAAGTTTTTTACAGATATTTTGGAAGAATCAAAGCTGCCAATAATTTTGTACAGCGATGGATGTACATACCAAAACAGGAACGTTGTTCTGTCTAACGCTTTACTGCGTTTGGCGATGAGCTATGAAACACAAATAACTCAAACATTTTTGAGGAAAGGTCATACACAAACGGAGTGCGACAGTGTTCATAGCGTCATTGAGAGCAAGTTGCGTAGCAAGGAGATATACTTACCATCGCAGTACATAACCTTGACCAAAGATGCCTGGACACAACCTTTTCCATACAATGCCGAAAATATAGACTTTTCTCCAATATTGGATTATACGCAAAAGTCTGACTTTATCTATAAAACAATAAGAGCAGGTAGTATTGCTGGGGATGAAACAGTAACTTGCCTTAAAGTTTTATTGTATGATCCATTAGGAAAAATATTTTACCGAATATTAGGAACTTGCACAAAGAAGAGATGCGTTAAAAAGGCAAGTTAATTATCCCCGCTTGCATACTGATCGCATTGCAATTGTGGAGTCAAATTTTAAACATCTTCAGCAAATAAAACCAGTTATTCCAAAAGACTGCATTCATTTCTATGATCCACTGCAATTTACTACAAAGAAAAAATGATTTGAAGTTTGGTCTTAACAACTTTTTCGAACATGAAAAAAATGCCTTTTTATATTTAGTTCATTTAAGTAACGCATGCTAGTCAGTGCATAACAAATGACTGAAAATGTTCCTTTCTAAGTTTTTTTTTATGTAACTGAAGAATTTTTAAGTTTTTTTTATACCATGCAGATGAATGAAGTCACAAAATAAAAAAAATGTTAATAGTAACTCCGCTGAAATACCGCACATCTTCAAAAAAAAAACAAAATGTTAAACTTGCAATAACGCACAACTGCCTTTTTTAATTAAATTTAATTTTTTTTACTAAAATTACTTAATAAACATGTTTCTGAGCTAAAAATATTATTGACGTGTTTTTTATTTTAATTCTAAATAATTTTTTTATTATTTAAAACAGTTTTTTCTGTCTCCTGAACAATTTTCAAAATGTCAGTTGTGCGGTATTCTCATGCACACGCCGATATCAAAAAAGTCACCGTACACTTCATTGAATTTCTTTAAAACAAAAGTAAAATAGTTATGTATACTTAAGAAACAACGAAACTTAGTACCTTGGTTTACCTTCTTTGTTCTTTATGACTCGAATGAACTAGTTTGGAAGTCGTATCCGGGGAAATCTTATTCCATTCCTCAATTAAGATTTATTTCATGAAGCTGAGGGTACTGTCATCGCCAGAGAAGTGGATTGGATTAGAGGTAATAGACAGGAGATCATTTATAAAAACTAGCGGTCGCCCCATGGTCGAAATTCGACCAATTTATTCTATAATTTGAAAAAAAAACGAAGTCGACTGTTATACATATTAATCGGAAAATGAAATTTTTCGACATTGCATTCTCTGATTTCACATGATATAAAATTTTCCCGGCATTTTCAAGTATGTAACTTCAAGCATGTCCAAGTAATTTCAAGTATGTTCAAGCATTATCAAGTAACTTCAAGTTTTCAAGCATTTTCAAGTAAATTAAAGTAACCTCAAGCATTTTCAAGTAACTTGAAGTAACTTCAAGCAGTTTCAAGTAACTTCAAGTATTTTCAAGCATTTGCAAGTAACTTCGAGTAACTTCAAGCATTTTGAAGTAACTTCATGATATAAAATTTGTCCGTTCCGATTGGCAGATTATTGCCTCACTTTATTATTATTGTTGTTGTTGTTGTAATTTCATCCAATTCGCTTCATTTTACCTGCTGTAATTCATAATGTGTGTTATATATGTGGACAATTTTTGTATTGTGCACTTCTATGTATTGCCCCCTGCCCAAATATATGTATATAGTGTTGGCATACCTATGTGACGTATAATAGCAAAAAAGGGGGGAAACACGTTATAGGCAACTCCGTATTAATATATAAATGAGAAAGAGAGTCGGAGACAAAACATTTGGTGAGTTGCAGACTTGAAACCGTCCAAAACAACTTGAATTGAGCGGTCCGAAAGATAATTTCTAATCCATTGAAGAAAGGTATCATCGATTCCAAATGTACGCATTTTCGACAAGAGAATTTGGTGCCATACTCTGTCAAATGCCTTTGAAATATCAAGCGCAACGATCTAACTTTCACCACCTTGGTGAAAAGATTGGTTCCACTTGTTGGTTAGATAAGTCATCAAATCACCAGTGGACCTACCATTTCATGAGCTGACGGCTTATCAGCGTTTCCATGACTTTGGAAAGAAGGGAAGTTATTGCAATTGGTCGGTAAGAGGAGGGAGATGAAGATTTTTTGGGGACAGGCTGAACAAATGCTGTTTTTCATCTTCTCGAAAAGAGCCCTGAAGGAAAGGATAAATAGAAAAGCTTGCGCAATGGTTTTCCCAGCGGGGAAGAACGATAGGGTTAATACCATCTGGACCAGCGGATTTGTGATCGTCAAGATCTTGAAGTACTCTAACCGCGGTCCCGTGGAGTATTCTACGCGTTCAAGTACAGGAGGAGACAAAGCACAATCTGGGAGCGTCGTGCTGACTGCAAAGTAAGCAGCAAGCAGATTGGCCTTATCTATAGAGCTGACAGCTGGAATGTCGGGATAGATGATTAGGCCGAATTCTTGATGTTTGTAACATATACAAGGTGGCGCAAAAGTCATCATCCTATCGGAAGAAGCTATAATTTTTGCAAATGGCGGCAAATGTAAATTCTACTTTGACATTTGTGAAGTTAACTATACAGAAAAAACTTAAGACACCAATTAACATAATCCAAAAGCAGAACCAAAGTTTTTCATTCATAAAAAAAATTACAGCGAAAGAACATCGGGTGACAACTTTTGCGCCACCTTGTATTTGTTTGACATTTCTCAATCACAATGGGAAAAGCAATGAAATAAAGTTTCTTATTTATTATAAATTACATTGATTACATTCTGTAGCATTAAAGAAAAGATCTAAAGTCGATTGTTCACTTTAGAAAAACACCTTTAACTGTCTGCAATCGCTGCAAATGCTATCTTCTCGACGATGGTGTTTTAACGTTTCGTGAGTTATGTGAAGCAAAAAATCAGTCGTTGAGACTACAGCCATTTTGAAGGTTACACGAAGCAAAACCATCGTCAATAAGATATCATCAGATGATTATCGCCCTACGTTATGAGTCCCCAGAACTTTGTGGAACGTTGACTACATTATATATGTAATGAGACCTGCCTATGTGCGATATTCATTATACCCTAGCTTAATTTGACCCCTAAAAGTTCATATGTTTGTGATCAGCACCGAAAGATAGGTCGATTCACCAACAATTCCGATGCCTTAAAGTTCGATCTAGAAGCTTGAAACAATAGCGTTAATATTTTTCAAATCGGCCACCCTTTTATTTAAAAGAAAAACGTTCAATCGAAGGTCGTGTACTTCGTAAAGTCTTTCTTTACAACTTAGTTTTTTGACGCAATTTTTGGGGCTTTTTTAATACAAACAATTTTTTTTTGTCGACAAATTCCTTAAAAACCGCAATAAAACAGTAATAACAAAATATGTAGACGACATCCTTATTAACATTTCACAGTTTTTGGCCACGCCCATGCCACACTCATTTAAGGAGATACGGTATCCATCGCCAACAGCACTCTTTCCTTCTGACTTTTAATTGATTTGTTGTGTTGTTTACAAATCTTGATCGTGAGTCCCGGCACTCACAAATGTTTTTCTTTTAAAAATTTGTGTTAAAAATCAAAAACTGTGAAATTCCACCAAAGCTAACCAATACGAATTTTCGAATGCTCCAAAACACACACAAAAGAGCGCCATTTTTTTTCATTTGCAGGGTTTATTTATGGTCTTAAAGAATATGGATTTGTTGTCGAGATGTTGTCTATGAATATGCTCATGGTCTTGTGATTTTTGGTTCATTCACTTCAGTATCTCAAACAAAAGTATGCCACTTTTAAACAAAACTGTCTTCCTGCTTTCGCACTTCCGTTGCTCACTATAAAAGGTACTCTGGTAAAAGGTAAAATCCTATGCTCGCACACATAATTTGAAGTCACAACGCACTTATTATATTTATTAATTTTGTTTGTCTTTCGAAATTTATTAGGGTGCAACACATTTTTAATGACCTCATTAATTGTTGGTCTTTTACCGGAAATATACTCGCATTGAATTAACGGTTCAATTCAAATTAACGTAATTAAATAGATTGAACGACTGAATCATAGAGCGCCAGATACTCTTGTACATTTTAATAATTGAAATTAAATTAGAGTCTGCCTTTCAGTATGGCGTCGATGGTCTTTTGAGTGTTTTTTTCAAGTTCAAGATAATAATGTGTTTGTAATACATTAACTACTTAAGGAGCGGACTTTGTATGTATTTTGTATAACTACCGGCAGGTGTATGTACTTTTTATTGATGTTGTATTAAAATGGCACTCATTTTTTAGATATTGACATTTGAGTTTTACATCGATTTGAAATAACGCAGTTCAACATATTATACGGGTAGGTACTCAATTTATGTAAGCTTCCGTTTTGGTATCTGCTGGTAAAATTTTGCGGCGATGAAAAAAAGCAATCTGCAATGGGTTGTGATGTGACCAACAGCATCCACTAAATATGCGGAAGATTTTATGAGTTCATCTTAAAACTTAACTGGTCTGGTAATAGCCAGAGTAGGGTGGAGTCGCAAATGTACAATACTCGCATATTCAAAATGGGCGCAGTGGCGCAGCGGTTAGTGCTTTGGACTTTATGGACAAGATGTTCGTTGTCATATGTGGTCCTATACGTTGCGGCTATGTTGAAAAGGGATGATAGTTTTATTGTAGCAACGCTACCGCAGCGCGTGAAATAAGCAGATTATTCACGGTGGAGACGGCGCAAATGATCCAGATTGAGGAAACTGAGAGTAACTGCCAGTAGCGAAACAAGTGATTCTGAAGACAAAAGCATTCTTGATATATTTAGCTGTTTTGTAAAAATGTATCCATTTCATGTTTTGATACATATTTCACAATTTTACATTATTAATACAAATAATTTTGTTCCGCTAAATTTGCATAATCGCTCACAATGCGGCGCGTGTGCCAGATGCTCGGAAAGCAAAAACGATTTTGACCACTGGTTGTGTAAGAGATGGAGTGCTCAGAACCTTGATTAGAGTTATTTTTTCAGTAGAGTAGATAGCTTTTACCTTGTTTTTTTATAAAATACTGGCTGTCCCCGCCCTGCCTTGCCGTGCCCAAAGATTGCCTGATGTGAGCTCAATCCATTTGGTGGGTTAAGGGACTGCACATTTTTCTGCGCTAAAGGTAGCTGCTAGTTACCTGGTAGGCGCCTATATTAGCTTACTTTTTCGAATCAAATATAGCAATACGAAGGAATGAAAATTCGATTTTTATTTTCATTTAATCAATTTGTGTATGCGCACGTAACAATGCGCTTTATGTAACAATTCTAATCAAATGTCAACAACGGAATCGACCAACATTTACAACAGCGCCACCTATCAGAATCCTACACAATTATAAACATTTCAATAATCATAGCCTACATACATCCATTCTGATATGATCAAATATCAGTTAATGTAGTGTTGGACTACTAGTTCAAAACGACTTTATCTAGATATTTTGCCATGAATAGGACTTTCATTGACAATGATTTCTTCTTCTTTTTTAAATGGTGGGCAGATTTTAAAAATACTTATACATGAGCATTAAGGGCCCCTAGAGATTATCCGAATTTCATCTTCCTAGCTCAAACTTTGATGTTTCGATAAAACGGGCCTTGGAGAATATTTTTTAAATTTCCGCTTTCTAGCTTGAGTTTTAGGGACTAATTTTTGCTGACGGACGGGCGGACGTACATGGCTTGATCGACAATACTACCGATGCTGATTTCGAATATAGTAACTTTTAGGGATCTACGGGCAATATTAAGGTATGTTACAAACTATGAGTCAAAATTAATATATCTACCCTTAGAATAGGAAAATTTTAAATCGTCTCTTTTAAAATATCTGGCCACTAGAACTGTCACAAACATATAATCTTAAATGCCCGTAAACTCTTTTGAACACTTTTTTTTCTTTAAGTCAGTTTTTATTAATTATGTTATAATCTCCATTTTTTTCTCTATTTTTGCCTACTTGTATAATTTTTGTTTGCACATGTACTTGTCAACGGCAACACTGACACCGAATTGACAAATGATAGTTGTTCGTTGTGCTCTCGAGAAGTTAAGATCGTCGTTTTATTCTTCCTAAACATTTTGTGTATTTGAGGTCTTAAACCAATTAAATCTTTTGTAAAACCTTCTTTTAATAAATAATAAATAATATGCGTTAACATAAATGATGTTCGACTATTCCTTTGACATACTTAAATTAACACTAAAGGCTTGCAAATCTTAAAAGATGCTTGTTATCTTAAATTGTAAGCCATATTATTCTAAATAAATTGAATTGAATTGAATAGGGTATAATGAACAAAAAAAACTCAACTGAACAATTCCATATTTTAGCTAACGAACTTAACTTCCTTGGTTTTCTGCTAACTTTTAATCTGAACTCCTATCCATATACTTACTTACTTAGGGTGGCGCTACAGTCCAGGATGGACCTGGGCCTCAACAAACAAGCGTCTCCAGCCAGCACGATCTTTGGCAAGCTGTCTCCCGCTTCGCACGCTAATTTGGTTAAGGTCCCCTTCCACTTGCGTGAGCCACCTGAGTCGCGCTCTTCCTCTACTGCGCCGCCCTCGGGTGTGGATTCGAAGATCTTCCGGGCCGGAGCATTCACGTTCATTCGCTCTACATGACCCAGCCACCTCAGTCGTTGGACCTTCACTCTTCTGGCAGAGTCGATGTCGCTGTACAGCCCGTACAGTTCACCGTTGTATCTCCTCCTCCATTCACCGCCTATGCAGACGGGACCAAAAATTACCCGAAGAAGTTTCCTCTCAAAACGACCAAGAGTGACCTCATCCGCTTTTGCTAGAGTCTTTCTTAGCCGAAACAAACAGCGATTGGCAAGAGTTATTCTTCGTTTCTATCCATATATTAGGGATATAACTGCTACAGCGAAAGTGGCAATTAATGCCCTCTGGTCTAAGCTCTTTTCACGAAGTTACTTCGACCCTGCTTCGAAAGTGTTCGATTCTACCATCAATAGATGTTTTTGCTATGTAAATGAAGTGAAAATAAAAATTAAATAAAAATATGAATATTAGGCATTAACGGCCCATACAGGGCCTAAGACCTAGCTTCTCCAATAACTTGCTTGTGCGAAGCAAACAATTTAAAGCCGATTCCGAACGGCAAGTTTGAGAAGCTTCTCATGACAATTAATACTCTTGGATGTTTGTCCGACGGTCGCAAGAGGTGGCCCCGGCGGGATTTGAACCGGGATCTTTCGGTTAGAAGTCCAATGAAATGTATGGTTATAAATACTTAGAGGAGATTGAAGCCATCGACACTTCTTTAAACGCGTTTTTAAGCAACCTGTTAGTACACCGAAATTATGCCATCTATATGGAGTCTGGGCTACACTACGTCTACATAAAAAACTTGAAAGCTAGTGCAGAGTATAAACACTGCGCGTCATCAGATTAGCGCCCCCCGTTACATTCCCGTTTATTGTTCAATATTATCCAAACTATTTGAACTAGGATTTTACAATTTTTATCCATTAAACTCTTATCAATTCTGCTTAAAAAGAATCGACAATGATTACTGTAACATTTATTGTAATAAAGTAATAAATGTTTAACTAGAAGTATACAAAAAAAAACAGAAAATAAAATTGGTCATCAGGATAGCGCTAATTTTAATATTTTTTTATTTTTTGAGCAACATTAGTGTTTCTTTATATTTTTATTTTGTATTTCAAATATTTTTTACCAAAATTAATAATGTGTGGTCCCGCCTTTGTTAACAATAACTTCGTAGATTCGGTTGGGAATTGAATCATAAAGTTGTTCAATGTACTCGTAGTTCAAAGAAATGGTTGACCAAGCGTGTTTTAAGCCTTCGATTAACTCCGTTTTTGTGTTGTATTGTTTTCCGGACTCATACACTTTTCTAGCTAACCACTTCCACACGTTCTCGATGATATTAAGATCAGGCGAGTATGGTGGCCACTCAAGAACATCAACTTTTTGGCTCTGAATCCACGATTTTACACTTCGGACAGTATGAATTGGCGCATTATCGTGCTGGAAATGCCACTGCAGATTTCCAAACAATTTTTGAAAGTGGGGAAATGCAGTTTTTAAAACGCTTTTGTAGTTCTCCGCATTCATTTTTGGCGTTAAGAACTGCAACTCGCAGGTGCCATAGTAAGATATGGCCCCCCACACCATCACGCCTCCCACCCGACTGTGCAGCCGATTCAATTGATGCTCCTCTTTACGGATATCATGGAAATAAAAATTGTAGCCATCGGGCCCTTCCAAATTAAATTTCTTCTTATCTGAAAAGACAGCGTAACGCCACTCAGAAGACCACGACATGTGCGTACGAGCAAAACTTAACCGCATTTCTTTACGCGCCATATTGAGTGGTGGTTTTTTTTCAATTTTTGCCTTCGTAAGTGTGTAGCTCCTCTAATAACTCTTTGCACCGTTGATAAGCTCGCTTTAACACCAGTTTTTTGTTTAATTTTGGTAGACGAGTCGTGCGAATTTGATGCTTCTCTTAGTATGGCTTTTCTGTCTGCTTGGGAAACCACTTTATTGTTACCGCCCTTGAAGTTTTTTCCATACTTTTCCTTATTTCGAAGAAAACTGGAAATCGTTTTTCTATGTCTGCCCGTTTTTTTAGCAATTTTAGGTATCGATAGCCCAGATTCGAGGTATGCTGCTATCTTTGATTTTTCCTCCAAAGACAAGATTGTTCCTCTTCCCATATTGAGCGTTAAATTAAAGAATACTAATCAATTACACAAGAAAAAAAATGGTAACTGTGTTTGCCAAAATAAGCGAGATAACTAAAATGACATTTGAGGGCGCTAATTTGATGACGCGAAATAAGTGCAAACTTTATAGTCGAACACAAAACATAATAGCAAAAAATATATAACGGATCTTCTGGTGTGCTCTATTTTTTTGTAACAGAGAGCGCATATGTGGTTCTCCAAAACAAAACAAAAATACGAAACTGCGTGCAACAGGAAACAGATATTAGCAATAAGAAAATAGTAAAAGGGGGGGGGGGGCGCTAATCTGATGACGCGCAGTGAAAGTGTTGCGCAGACCCACATCCAATCTCCAAAAACTAATTTCGCAAGAGTTCTTCTCACGTCTCAATAACCTTTTAAGGAATGGTATGTTATAGCCGATGCCTATAGCTCTGCTTTGAATCTGTCGAGAACCAATGAATGGAAGCAATTATTTTATGGCCGTGTGTCTGCTATTACAATGGGTTGTACCAAAGTTTCCTTGACCGGGCTAGAGCATCATCACCGAGATCAATTATCAAGCAAGTAGTTTATTCCTTAGGCTCGGACCATTACTTCAAGAGTAGACATACAGTTGCTGAAATGAGTCTTATCTTTAAAATTGGCTCAGAAATGTTAGAGCTGAACTATAGGCCGCATAAGTCGAGCATAAAACCAAGCTGCGCCCTTTTTAATCTCAACCTCAAGTGCTCTTCACTTCTTGGCGCTGTGCCGGCGGATACTCCAAGAAATCCGAAGACTGTATTTTGCCAGAAGCTTTCTTATATCTGATGAGTATCTGCGGTTAATCAATAGAGGTGGCGATTGGAAGTTGCTCATTCGCTTCATCTCACATACCATATAATATCGCAATGTCGATTGACATGAATATATAAAACTCCGGAAGTCAGATCGAATCTCTGTTTCTACCTTAATATCTAATATTGCATCTCAACTAAAGGGTCTTTCATTAGCGGCTTGACAACTTCAAACTTTACTTACGAGGTTTCCGACGCCGGAAGAAGCCATAGAGCCCCATACCATAACATTGCCGCCACCGTGTTTCACAGTAGTTGTCAAGTTTTTGGGGTTCAAAGCAGCGTTTGGCTTTCTCCACACCATAATGACGTCCGTCTGAACGAAAGATGTTAAATTTACTTTCATCAGTAAATATAACCTCATCCCAGAACGAATTTTCTTTGTCCACGTATTTCACTTGACAACTACTGTGAAGCACGGTAGCGGCAATGTTATGGTATGGGGCTCTATGGCTTCTTCCGGCGTCGGAAACCTCGTATTCATAGACTGCACCATGGATAAATATGGATACTTGAGCATCCTTAAAGAAAATCTCCGTTCAAGTGCTCGAAAATTGGGTCTCGGCAACTCTTTTATATTCCAACAGGACAACGATCCCAAGCACATGTCGATGCTCGTAAGAGAATGGTTGCTGTATAATGTGCGGACGCAAATAAAACATCCTGCTCAGTCCCCAGATCTCAACCCAATTGAACATCTGTGGGATCACTTGGAAAAAAAATTCGTGAGCACACAATATACAGCAAAAATGACCTCAAAGCCATTTTACTTGAGGAATGGAACAAGATATCCCCCGACACCCGACACGACTTCGAAACTAGTCCATTCGATGAAAAAGAAACTGCAGGATGTAATAAAAAAACATAGGGGCGGGCTACAGTCCGCTTGGGCGAACTGTTGGATACCCTATTCTTATTCCTATATCTCATAAGTGGGCGTGACAAAAATTTAAAGGATTTTATCGAAAAAACTAAGCTTTTGTAAATAAAAACGCTCCCTAGCTCAAACTTTGGTTTTTCAATAAAATTGTTTTATTTAATTGTGGGCGTGTCAGTAGGCGGATTTAAAAAAAATTTAAGTATGAGCATAAAGGGCACCTAGAGAGTATATACTATAAATTTCAGCTCCCTAGCTCAAACTTTGGACTTTCAAAAATAAAAAAAAAATAATTGTGGGCGTGTCAGTAGGCGGATTTTGAAAATATTTACACATGAGCATAAAGGGCCCCTAGAGAGTATATATTAAAAATTTCAGCTCCCTAGCTCAAATTTTGGTTTTTCAAAAAAAATATTTTATTTAATTGTGGGCGTGTCAGTGGGCGGATTTTGAAAATTTTATGTCCCAAGCAGTTTTATGGGCCAAAGATCATATATAAAAAATTTCAGCTTTCTAGCTCAAAATTCAATTTTTCAATTTGTTTTATTTAATTGTGGGCGTGTCAGTGGGCGGATTTTGAAAATTTTATGTCCCAATCAGTTTTATGGGCCATAGATCATATATAAAAAATTTCAGCTCTCTAGCTCAAAATTCGATTTTTTCCAAAATTTTGTTTTTTTGAGTTTGTGGGCGTGTCTGTGGGCGGATTTCAAAAATTCTTAAACTTGATTATTTCGGGACCCTAGAGAGTATATGGTTAAAATTTCAGCTCTCTAGGTCCAGTTTAAAGGCCTAATTTTTGCCGACGGACGGACGGACATGGCTAGATCGACATTACTATCGATGCTGATCATAAATATAGTAACTTTTAGGGGTCTACGGGCAATATTAAGGTATGTTACAAACTATGCGTCAAAATTAATATACCCCTAGAATAGGGTATAAACAGAGGAGGTCCTACTAGTTATTAAGTTTTGTGATTTTTTAATTACGTTAAATTTTTTACTTTTTTTTAAAGAAAATTAACCAAAAAAATTTTGGTGTGCGGAGACTTTTTAGTTCCTTTTTTACTCTTTGAGCTGTGAATTTGTCTAAATTTTAAGTTTTTTCCTAAAAAATGTTATTTTTTTCGTTGAAAAAATTTAAGGTGTTTTTTTTTTAATAAAATATTTTAAAAGTTTATCACAAAATAAACAAAAAGTATACTGCTGTACGGAGACTTGTTTGACTATGTGTAGTTCCAAGAAGACGATGCCACAAGCAACACAGCGGGTGCAACAATCGGTTTAATGAAGTCTCAGTTCGGTGAAAGTGTTATCTTGAGAAACGGACCCGTCTATTGGCCGCCGAATTCGTGTGATTTAACGCCTATAGACTTTTTCATGGAGCTACATAAAATCATTGGTCTATTGAAGGAGAAATAACGGCCGTATCGGTCGAAATCTGAGGCCGAGTCATCGAAAATTGGGTTCAAAGTATCGACGCTTACGTTCCCGTGGTGGACATATGAACGAAGTCGAATTCCATTCATAAATGTTTTGATAGTAACTCAAGCCAATACATTTTTGGTTTGAGATATCTCAAGTAATTTGAATTTAATTTGAAGAGGAAGTCCTTAATGAAACACCCTTTAATTGCATTTTTTTCAATTTAATTATTCCTTTTCACTAAGCCACTGCTATTATTATAATCAGTTTCGATTTAAGTATTCTAAAAGTCTAAGTTATTTCATAAGTATAAGTCTCTGTCTATAAACATTATCTGTCAAATCGGTAGACGGCCTTTTTTTCGCCATGCCTTGAAAGATAAATAAAAATAAAGAATTATAAAATAACAACTACATATTTTTCCTACTTCACTCCACAGATTGTAGGTAATGTTTTTATTTTTAAAATCTGTAAGCTTATATTCCCATAAAGCAGGACGGCTTTCTTCTTCTTCTTCTTCCTTAATGGCGGTGATGCTATGATCAGGATTAAAGGGATCACAACCCTCCCACTTAACTGCATCAAATCAGTACGGCTTTGCTCGGCTGAAATTAAAGCGTCAAGTTGATTCCGGACATAATATAACTTTGTTGTTCAGCTTGATACTGAAATAATAAAACATAATGGAAAGCAGAGCGACGTCGCTTGTCGTCGTGGCTACGTGGCCGCAACCATAAAATCTTATAATATGTTTTAATTTTTTTTTTTTGTCGCTCAAAGTTTAGTATTGTCGCCTGTCCCTCACTGCGTCTCCAAGCCCTAATGGTTAAGCTACTTTTTCATCTCCTATTGCTCTTAAATCAAACATACATTATTTAATACGAATTTCTTTGCATCCACAGCCTCCCTCCGAGGGTGAATTGACTGTAACATCCGGAATCCTGGGAAAGATCCACAAATGGAAGAACGAGAGTACGGTAAGTGTGGATAAGTTTAATGCAAATTACCGTCAAAATAATGCTTAAGAAAAAAAATTATTCCTTCGCACGCCGTGACGTCCCCAATCAACAATTTGTACCATCTTTATCACTTCATCCGTTTCTATTAATGTGATTGTTTGCTTAGGATTTTTTGGGACACATTTGCCGTTGAAAACATATCCTTTAAGAGCGATTAGACGTTCAAAAAGGTTAAGTTATTTGGTCAGTATTTCTTTTGTACAATCGAAAAATACGTTTAAGGGTCATCAAAAGAAATAAATGATTTCAATTTTGCAAATAAAGTTTGTCCAGTTAGTAAATAGGACTGAAAAATTGATCTCTTTAAATCTGTGTTCTTTTGATTGATTATTTCGCAATGCGGTTTGTATTGATGGGATTAACACTTTTAATTTCCTCTGCACCTTCACTTGAATACCTTGCCTGCAGAATTCAAGGACAAACGGGCACTGTATTTGTAGTTCTGTTTTCTGCTGTGAGTGAAAGGTGATTAGTAGTAATCGCTTTGGTTGATCTCATCCTGGTCTATTGCCTTTGGGATGAAATCCAGCGGGAATATGTAATGAGTTTGAAGTCCACCAGAGTAATTAAAGCTAATGAATCCTATGATTGTGTCCAAGTTGTACTCCGATATAATAAAAGGAATAAACAAAAAAACCTTAACTTATTCCTGGACAATATAGTGGTGATACTGTTCGGTTTAAATGTTAAACCATATTGAACCGAAAGGTTTGAAAGTAAAAATAAAAGAAATAAAAGAAATATATAAGGCAATAACTACTAGCTTCTCCTTCCATTTGCTTGTGCGAAGTGGAATGGACCTACAATTTTAAGCCGAATCCGAACGGCAAATTTGAGAAGCTTCTCATGACAATTGATACTCTTATTTGTCAGACGTTTGCAAGAGTTGTGACAGTGGAAAAAAGCCCTTTTTTTAGATGCTACCTGGCCCCGGCGGGATTGAACCTGAGACCCTTAGATTATGAGATCAACACACTTTTTGTGACTTCCAAATTCATTTTTTTAATACATTATTAGATATCAACTTACATACTAGACGAAAATGATTGAATCTAACTTAAAAACATGGGGACGGGCTACAGTCCGCTTGGGCGAACTGTTGGATACCCTATTCTTATTCCTATCCCTCATAAGTGGGCGTGACAAAAGTCTAAGTATGGTTGAATTGTTAAGAACGCTCTACATATTTTGTTATATAACATTTAAAGGATTTTATCAAAAAAAAAAACGCTCCCTAGCTCAAACTTGGGTGTTTCAATAAAATTGCTTTATTTAATTGTGGGCGTGTCAGTAGGCGGATTTAAAAAAAATTAACACATGAGAATAAAGGGCCCCTAGAGAGTATATATTATAAATTTCAGCTCCCTAGCTCAAACTTTGAACTTTCAAAAAAGAAAATTAATTAATTGTGGGCGTGTCAGTGGGCGGATTTTGAAAATATTTACACATGAGCATAAAGGGCCCATAGAGAGTATATACTATAAATTTCAGCTCACTAGCTGAAACCTTGGATTTTCAAAAATTAATATACCCTTAGAATAGGGTATAAAAAAATTATTTTATTTATTTGTGGGCTTGTCAGTGGGCGGATTTTGAAAAATTTTTATCTCGAGCAGTTTTAGGAGTCATAGATCATATATAAAAAATTTCAGCTTTCTAGCTCAAAATTCGATTTTTTCCAAAATTTGGTTTTTTTGATTTTGTGGGCGTGTCTGTGGGCGGATTTCAAAAATTCGTAAACTTGATTATTTCGGGACCCTAGAGAGTATATGGTTAAAATTTCAGCTCTCTAGGTCCAGTTTAAAGGCCTAATTTTTGGCTACAGACGGACGGACGGACGGACGGACGGACGGACGGACGGACGGACGGACATGGCTAGATCGACATTACTATCGATGCTGATCATAAATATAGTAACTTTTAGGGGTCTACGGGCAATATTAAGGTATGTTACAAACTATGCGTCAAAATTAATATACCCTTAGAATAGGGTATAATCAACAGGATACTTATTCTAAATAAATTGTCCGTATGCAGACGTTCTAAACTTAACTATAAGGTCAACGTGATTGAAGCCTTACATCGTCAATAACTTCGATAAACACCACCACAAGTTGGCGAGCCCGGCCTCTCTCAGAAACGCACTAGCTAACTTTATATAACTTATAAACTAAGAGGATGTTACCTAGAGTAACGCACCGTTCTGGGAGGGCATGTTGACCCCTCCCCCCTCAATAAGCCATCAAAATTCGGAGAATTGCTTTTCCGTATCGAATAAGAAAAACAAACTAACCACTGCGCCACCGAAACAAAACAAAACATTTTAGTAAAAGGAGTTGATCTCTAATACAACCGTCTCAACAAGCTAATATTGTTTAACATATTCACTCACTGGGTACAATACAAAGCTTCCATTTAACAAATACCATATTGTAATAATTAAAAAAAAAACTCTACATATATTCAAACAAAAGATAGCAGATTCAATTATTTGGTATCTGTTGTTATGTGCTTATTTTGTTTTTATTTGTTTATTTATTTATATGAATACATACGCATTAAGATACAATATAGTTTATTTAAACAAAAAATTCATTTGAAAATGTAGCTATTTGTTGCATAAAAACTTTGACACGTAAGTGTTACCAGTCCCTTCCCGATTTTATGTTTTTCACGGTGAAGTCATATTTCTCGTTTCATTGCGACTCTATCATATTGTGCAACAGGGATCTAAATTTTTGTCCGCATTTTGATGAGATAATCCTTAAGGCTTACCATCACTTGACTTTGTCAAAATACCAGATTCCTCTACATTACCTCTGTTCGCCCCCTTCTTGAGCAACTACGCCTGTTTCTTAGATTTGCTCTTCGAGGCCTACCCTGGAATTACCATTTTTGTTTGCCTATCCCTTTCAAAACTGCCTTAATGCGCAGGACGCGACCGCCATCCTCTTCGCTCGTCGTCTCCTCTCATCTCTTAACAATTCCTTTTGCTTCAACACTAATCTTTGTAATTTACAATGGCATTGTCTTTCTTGTCAACCGACACATATAGTTCCGAGTGCTGTGGAATGTTTAATAAATCATGATTTTTAATTAGTGAGCCGTGAATTAACTTTTAATCCACATTGTAGTTAATTTATGAATAGGAGGCAAATTAAGTAATTTTTATTCGGCTGTTAATATTTAAGACTTAATTTTTGAATTAATTTTGGCTTTTATTAAGCGAAACACTATAAAAATTGGAATTGAAATTGAAAGTTCAAAAATTATCAAACTTAGATCCATTTAACAGCGAATTGATTCTGAAAACTGACAACAACGTAAGCTAAAAGAAAGAATCAAGAACTAAAAGCTAGTAAGTCTACTAATTTTATAATATGGCTTACGATGTTTGGTTTGTTCGAAATTACCCTTGATGAGGTACACTTAGACCACATTAGGTCCATTGTGATGCCATTGGGGAGGGGCAGCTAAGTCAACCCTCCCGCTCCTAGAACCATCTGCTTTCCTTTGTAAAGTTGCTTATATCGGCCTTGCAGGTATTGTTGAGATCATCGAGATCGTGGAAGAGGTATTGACAAGAAGTAGCCATCCTTAAGTTGGCAAGTGCGGGACACGTACATTGGAAGTGCAGGACTGTCTGCAGAAATCGTTGTAGCGGATGCCCAATCTCTGAGCATGCCTTTCCATTGATAGCTGCCTGACTGTCGATATAAATGAAGATATCATTTTGGGTTTCGTATTAACCGTCAACTGTAGTTTGGGAGATTAAATTAGAGGTGGATGTCTTCTGAAGACTTCGGTACCGACTTCTGTATGTGCCTTTGACCCATTCGTAAAAATTGACAGCGAGTTATTTTTCACGTGATATTGAGACATGCCGCTCGTTGAGATCTATTTTTATGAGAAAGGTTTTCTTCTCCAGGGCGGTCACCAAGACTGTAAGAGAATCGGTTTAACTGCCGAAGTGTACAGCCAATACATTATATGCGAATGTAGGCCCCATGATGAGCCTACTGCCCACAAGCAGAGCGATACTTTTTTTGACAGCTCAGTACACTGCTCTGAAAAAGAAAAACGCCTACTGGCGACACAACACTGTCACTTTACATACTGCATTCGCTTTCTGTTTTTGTTCTTTGTTATTTGGCTCCTTAAGGCGGACACTCACTTGAAAGGACGCGAACATTTTCCCTTATTTTCTATATATATATTTATAACGGATTGATAAAAACAAAACGAAAACTTCTGCGTTGCTTTACAGCGAGTTTCTTTTCCCTTTCGTTTGAAATTACGAAAGTTAAAGACAAAATAAAACACAGAATTAAAGATTGCAGTCCGCTGGGGCGAAGTGTTTTATTCTTGCAAAAATCTTAGTATGGGTGAATTGTTAATAAGGATATTGTCTATATATATTTTGTTGTAAAAAACTGTTATTTACGTTTAATAAAGGATTTTATCGAAAAAACATTGTTTTTGTTTTAAAAAAAAGGCCGTAAAAAGTAGGTGTGGCAAAAAACTTTATATGAAGGAATAGTAAAAAAATACTTTATCTACATACTGTACGAAGAATAGGACTTTTATTTCTATTGACTCCTTGAACAAAATGTTTTTCTAAATGGTGAGCTTGGCAGTGGGCAGATTTTAAAAATATTTACACCTGAGCATCTAGGTGCGAGTATACAGTCCCTGGCCAAATTATTAGACGCACTTTAAGGTTCTATGTAAAATCTTAACTATCAGGTGACCTTATTCAGCTTTAATCTTATAACTATGTTTATTTTTTCATTATTTACCTTATTATATAATTCTTGAAACAAATAAAACATAATAGTAATAGAAAAAATATATATTTATGAACATAAAAATATTAAAAAAAACTACAGTGCGTCTAATAATTTGGCCAGGGACTGTATATTCAAAATTTCAGCATTCTAGCTCGAATTTTGATTTCTTTGATAAAATAAATATTCAAATAGTGGGCGTACCAGTGGGCGAATTTTAAAAATCTTAACATCTGATCATTGTGGGCCTGGAGGGTAAGATTGAATTTCAGCTTCTAAGCTCGAATTTGGATTTTTCGATGAAAATTTGTTTTTATAAACTGTTTACGTGTGAGTGGGCGGATTTTAAAAATCCTTACACTTGGTTTTTTCGGGCATCTACAGAGTTCATGTTCCGATTTTTAGCCTTATGGCTCAATTTTTAAGGCCTCAAAACTGGTGGCAGTCTGACAGACATGGCTAGATTGACATATCTTTCGATGCTGATCATAAATATAAGGTTCCGTTCGCGTTATTTATGTATAGAAAAATGAAAACTGTCAAAACTCCAAAATCGAGAGAGAATGGTTTCATTTCAAAGAAAAGTACGCGAACACTTTTGCGTTAAAAGATTAGAAACTTCAAATTTTTGAAGTATTCAAAACTAAGCATTCGATTTTCGCGTTGCTTCAATCTCGGATTATGCATTTATTTGTATCTAAAATTGTGTGAAAACGATAAAGATGATATCATTTTAAACCTTTCGATCCGGGTCGGAGACATGCGTCCACCCAATGTATAAACACACCTAATATGAAAAAATGTACTTTGACTGGGTTTTATAAGACCTGTCTCTTAGTTTTTACTTTAAATAGCAAAAAAATATTATAAACACATTTATATTTGTTCGACACATATGTATACCATCAGTATCAGCATTCTTTGTTAGGACATATGTGTCCCAGTTAGGTTTCCTTGCACCTTTGTTATTTCTTGAGCACAAATTACTGAAAATACACATACATATTATTTATTCCATTACCTCCCACCACCCCCCGATAAATAGTATTCAATTTTGGAATGCAAATGGTTTTATGTATATAATTTTTCTGGTCTCCGTACACATCCGGGTCGAAAGGGTTAATAGTTAGTTAGTTCCACAAGCCCAAGTAAACGAATATCCTAAATGTTTTGATTTGACAAATATTTTTATTTGACAAATATTTCCATTTGACTGGATTCATTTTTTTACCAGCCGAAATTCTTTGTGAAAAAAAAATTAACGAAAGTACATTTTTCCTTCGTTCATCTTTTAACAATTTTCTCAGTACGCTAACGGGTTTATGTAGTTTCGCACGAAAGTTTATATAAATTTACGTTTGCATACGCGAACGGACCTATAGTAACTTTAATAGCTCTACGACCGATATTAAGGCTTGTTACAAACTAAGAATCGAAATTAATATGCCCATAGGATGTTTGTTTGTTTTTTTTTAACGGGCTCCCGACCCGTGAAGAGTCTCTGCCTGAGACACTGCAGCCTTCCATCCTCTGGCATCCGCTATGACTTGGTCTTTAAAACGGAGGTTCGGTCTTCCTTGCCTTCTCGAACCTGGGGGCTGGGACCTGGGAGTCGAAGATCTTCTTGGCTGGAGATTCCGAATTCGGCCATAGAGCTCCTGACGATGAATGCTATCATATGCGACTTTAAAGTCGATGAAAAGGTGGTGGGTCTCGCCTTGAAATGCATTCGTCTTTTCCAGGATTTGCGTTAGTATTCTGCCTATGTTGCAGAACGGCTTCAGACTTTCACACAGTACGTTGCATAGGATCTTATAGTTCTTGCAAAGCAATCGGTTCGCCTTTTTGGAAGTTGACGCATATGAAGCTGATAGTCCAGTGATCAGGCATGCTTCCTTCCACCCATACTTGGTTGATGATTTGGTGCGTGCGCCCCACCAAAACATCACCTCCATTTTTTGAATAGCTGCGCTGGTAGACCATCAGAGCCGGCGGCCTTATTGTCCCTTAGCTTTCTTATAGCTAAGCCAACCTCTTCTATACTGGGTGGTAAAATCTGTTCTTTATTGACAGGGCGTGGGTTCTCTTCTTGCCATGAACTCTCTCTACATGATTCCCCTTAGGATAGGGTATAAAAAGGATTACATACCAATAACAATATAAAGTGCAGTGCAACATGCATCGTAAGCCTTTTATCTGCCTGCCACTAATTTCAATCGAATATTATGCGAATGCACGATTTCCTATTAAATTTTATTTTACGCGCATCCTTCATGTACCGAAGTCATACATACATACATAATGTACTTGCCTTATATCCTGCCATAAATGAATCATAAGGCATTAGCTTCTTATGGTTCGCAATAAAGCTAATTACTCATTGTGTATTGGATTGCGTGTTCTTCCTAGCGAAACACTTCAAAATGCATTTGATGGCTGATCCTTGTTACTCCCTGTCTAATTGTATGCATTACAAAATAGATTCGATTTGTATATTTAATTGTTGTCGTGCTACGTTTAGACTTTATGGCTGCGAAGGTGAATTACTCTCTTGTCCGGAGAGAACCTCATAGTAAATGAATCTAATTAATGAGATATTAATGCTTGGTTTTTCTTATATGTCTTCTAGGGAATGTTTAAAGACAAATCAAAATATCCAACACTCACGCGAATGTCCTACTGTCAGTGCAGACTGAAATTAGTGTTTGCCAGTGTTTTTCGTCAATTTCATTGGAAGCATGTTGCTTTGATTGTGGATAGGTCCGATTTGTTTTCCTTAACAGTTGGTAATGAATTATAATTGAGTCATTTAATAGAGTTAATGGAAATGTGTTTGTTTTTCTTAGGTAAAAATTTAGAGTATGGCTTGCGACAGGAAGGACTATTAAGCTTTGTACGAGAACTGAATGGAAATGAGCAGGAGCCGTACGAGAATTACTTAAGGGATGCTAGCATGTATGCGAGAGGTAAGTGAAAGAAATATCGATGGTCACCTGTTTTTAAAAGTTCAATGTCCCCTGAATATTTTTTTGATTTTTGGCAAATGTTAGATGAAGGCGTCGTTGATTTCTGATCTTCAGCTTAAAGAAGTCTCTTTGATGTTAACCGCTAGAATCCTTCTACGCACCTGACTATGTCGAAGAAATTGCCCAATAATTGCATCGCCGTCCTCATATACTTGCTTGGATGTAGGGGGCTTGCCACTCCCAACAGCTCGTAAAGTCGTAGTAAAGTTGCTTGCCTGCCTATTAATACCAGGCCGATAATCTTGTTAAGCACGTTAAGTAAGTGATTTGAAAAGATTAATAAAATGAATTTATCAAGTCATCTTAAAGAGCATAACATTTTACCTGCTGAACAATTCGGTTTTAAAGGACATCATTCCACAGTGCAGCAAATTCATCGCATAACCAATGCTTATCCTTGACGCTGCGTTTGACACCGTATGGCACGAAGGTTTACTGCACAAACCACCGTTTTCCACCGTTGTCCGATCTAATTAGTGAAATTAGTCCAGTCATTTTGATCAGGGCGTTCTTTCAAAGTATCTGTTATTCACTGGTTATAAGCAGGTTTCTAAGGCCAATCCTGTATAATATTTGAAAAGTTGCAAAGTGCGAAGTGAAAAGTGGTTGGTGGAATAGGGTCCTGGAAGTAAAAAATATATATAAAGGATCTTTCATTAAGGACGTGACTTCTTTTTTAAATAAAATGAAAACTACTTGAGATATCTCAAAAAAACATTTATGAATGATATTCCACTTCCTTCATATGCCCACCACGGGAACGTACAGCGGTCGATACGTTGAACCCAATTTTCGATGACTCGGCCGCACATTTCGACCGATACAGCCGCTATTTCTCGTTCAATATTGGCTCTGAGCTCTTCTAACGTCGCCGGCTTGTTGGCATAGACCAATGATTTAATGTAGCTCCATAAAAAAAAGTCAAGATGCGTTAAATCACACGATCTCGGCGGCCAATAGACGGGTCCGTTTCTCTAGATAACAAACGTTCACCGAACTGAGACTTCAATAACTCGATTGTTGCACCTGCTGTGTGGCTTGTGGCATCGTTTTGTTGGAACCACATGTCACTGATGTCCAATTCATGCAAATGCTCAAAATGTTCCATCATGTCTCTGTTGCGAATACGAAACAACGGCCCAATGACGCTACTGGCATGAAAATCGCATCAAACGGTGACTTTTTGCAGATGAAGTGCTGTTTCATGAACCACATGAGGGTTCTCACCTGTCCAGTAGTGCATATTTTGCTTATCGACGAAGCCGTTTAACCAAAAATGCGCTTCATCGCTGAAGATGATTTTGCAATGAAATTGATAATTTTCTTAAATCATGTCCAGAGCCCAATTCGAGAACGTTTGTCGCTTTATATGATCAAGTGGCTTTAGTTCTTAAATCAGCTTGATCTTGTAAGGGAGGCCAAGATCCTTACGCAAAATTCGCCATAATGTGGTCTGAGAGAGGCCCTATTCTTGAGAACGCCGTGAAATAGATTGATTTGTCTGGCTTGCGACGGACGCCTCTACGTCAGCAATATTCTCCACACTCTCGGCAAAACGTTGTCTTACTGGCACGGCAACATCAAACAGTGAATATTCTGACTCAAATTTGGTCACTACATATACTATGAATTGCATTGTCTTGTAGCATATACACTTGGATGCAGTACGGGACCCTCATCACTTTGTGTCGCTACTGCAATTATGAAGAGAGCGTTACTCACTTGATCACGTCACGCAAATGCCAGCAATTATCCCCTGCACCTCCTGCTCTCTTTCTCCTTCTCACTGGACTAGCTCAGTCTGCGTGGGTGAATAGGTGGTGGGATAAAGGGTAACTGCCAATGTTTATCAATAACTTCCAACCCTCTCTCGTGTTTGGAACCAATGGATACAAGACTCATCTAACACATCAGATGTATTGATCTATTCTATGGTCCGGCACACATGAAAACTGATTCGACTTTTGACTCTTTAACACATTATTTATTACTTAGGAATTCATACGAGTATATGTAAAGGGTTTTTCAACAGGGACGCTATAAAAGTAGAGCGACAGGGACAGCAAACGAGGCCGAATTTCTTGCCGCTCTTTTGACATTTCTCTTTAGTAAGGTTTGCCATTTCATGATGAAAAGATATACGAGCCAACAACGAGTCGAAATTATTAAATTTTTTTATTATTTAATTTTTTTTTTGGAAACCAAGTTTGGCAACCGTGTTATCTCACGAAATGGTCCAGTAGCTTGGCCGCCTCGGTCGTGCGATTTGACGCCGTTAGACTATTTCCTGTGGGGCTACGTCAAGTCTATGGTCTATGCCAACAAGCCAGCGACGATTGATGAACTTCGTACGAATATCGAACGTGAAATTGCAGCAGTATCGGCCGATTTATGCTTGAAAACCGTCGAAAATTGGGTTCAGCGTCTGGACTTCTGCAAGCGTGCCCGTGGTGGCCATGCAAAAGAAATCGAGTTCCATACATAATGGCATCGAACGTACTTTCACAGGAATAAAGAATTTCATTGATATCCAAAACCGTTTTTGTTTTATTTAAAAAAAACTTTTGTAGCGCTCTTATTGAAAAACCCTTTATATACTTATCTTAAAGCGCATCATAAGGATGCTTTGTAGTTTGTAGGTATACAATTAAATATATATTTATTCTTTCTCTCTTATATATTTTATATTTTTTTTGTTTGTTTTGAAATGAATTAGGTGAAACAATCTTATTTAATCAATGCAGTTCATTACAATTATTTACCTGTTATTAATGCTGGTCGTGACATGTCAGGAGCAGGTTGTCTGGATGATCTTCTTGCAAGAGCACTGGAAATGTTGGTACTGCTATATATGTTTCACCACACTCATCACACATTTATTAAGAGATTAATTTAATTAAGCAATTTCAAGTATATAGGAATTTTAAGTGGGTATTTAAAGTATAAGTTAAAGTTAATTTTAGATTAGTATTTCAATAGGATTAAATGTATAAATGGATATTATTACTTTAGTTTGATTTTACGTATTTATATGTAATAGATCGATAGGGTTCGATTCACACACAAAAGTATGGATTTCGCAATTGAACCAGGGCGCGAGGTTGCTTTCTTTTATGGAATTGGGGTTATGGCGTGATACGATGTGCGAGGTGATGGTGCCAGCAGACTTTCTCGAGACGACTGTTCGACAGTCGTGGGCCTTGGAGGCGTTTGTGGCAATTAGTTGAGAGTGGAACCAAGTAAGAGTTCGATCTTGGCGCTTCACGTGGTGGGACCTCGCTGCTAATGATGCGCATGTGGTGTTCGGCTGGCCTTTCCTTTTGTAGGATGCGACAGCGTCCTCTTTATTCCTCGCGTTGATGTTTGCCCCTGAATAGCTCTTACCCCTTTTGCGGTGGTACTAAGAACAAGCTGAACTACAAAAGAAACAACACTGTTTTTCGAGATTCTTGTAACAAAATGACACTTTTTCTTATTACCTTAGCTTAAGATGCACTTAGTTCTAATTTAAACCGATAAGAATGTTTATCTTTTATTAGGATTACTTAGGATTAAATTTTATTCTGTTTTCCCGATTTAGTGAGAGTAATCAAGACTTTACTGCTTGAGTTCTTCGGATAAAAGCAAGGCTTGTATGGCGGAAACTAGAATCATGACATAAGCGGACGTGTGAGTTCGCAAATTTCACGATACGAAGCTGACCTCTGTTCTTCAATCCTCGTACCAGCTCGCATAAACTCTCTTACCGACCGGATATCGTTTTGTATTTTTTTTTTTTTTAAATTTGATACCGAATTATGATAGACCTCTTGCCACAGTCTACTGCGACGAGAATTACTGCCGAAAGTTGGCGTTAAGGCTCCTAAAGTTGCAACCACCGACTCTGAATTTCGGCATTAAATTTTAATTATTTCTAAACGTTGTTGGTGTACTTCACCATGATGAAAATGTTGATTTTACTAAATATTTTGACATTGACAATTCGGTAATCGGTTAAAGGATGCGTTCACACTGAAAGTTTGAAGTTGTCATGTCGCTAATGAAAGACCCTTTATATCAACCACCGTGGTGAAAAAACCTTACAAAAGCACAAAACCTCTTTTCTATCCTCTTATTCTTTCGAATAGTAAGTAGGATCTGAAATCATGCAATGCAATACTTCATTTCTAAATGTTGCTTACTGTTCAACCAAAAATGCCTGCGCTATGTTGCAACACTATAAAGATACTTATAGTTATACAGAAAACTATACAAATTATAATAAAAAGGGGCGAAAACGAAGTATCTGATACTCACTTCACTTACGCGTTTTGCTTTCACAATGCATTTGTAATGAAAAAACGCCGTAAAAACTGTGTTACCAATCGGGGATATTAGTCAACAACACAGCACTTCAGTCGCATTTTAGGGCAATGCTGTTATAGATTTTTCAGTTAAATAGAGAAAAAGGGAGAGCATTTCGTTAGATCAAAGCTATGTTATTTATTTTACATAGATACTATCTTCTTCTCCCTAAATTGCGATGAGGCTGTGATCAGGACTAAAGGGACCATAACTCTCCCACTTAACTGCATCCCTATGGGTCCGCCTGTGGTCTCCGCCGAAAAATCATATTCATCTCAGCTCGTTAATTCGCCCTCATACATTTTGTACACTGCCCAACATTGTGAACCGTATGAGAGCGCCGGGCACACAGCTGCGGTTAGAGCATTCCTTTCAGCTTAGAGGACATTCTTCGGTCACAGAAAATGGCTGACTTTTCCCGCTACGTCATACACTATACGCTTACGCGATGTTTAATATCGTCATCACAGCTTGCTTCGCTATTGATCGTAGACGGATTTGGTCGGAGTGGATCAGAGAACAAACAGCATAAGTTTTGGACTAATAAGATACCCATTCCCCTCCAAAATTTCCACCCATACATCTACTGATCATTGCAGGGATGTTTGATCCCAGCGAATGGCTTCATCGTCAGCAAAGAATAACTGATGCACTTTGGAGTCCCTCACTTTTCCTTCAAGCTGATAATCAAGGACTGTAATAAATATCAAGAGACTTAAGACGCTTCCCTAGTGTACGCTGACTTCATTGCGTTATCTCCCTAAGTAACTTAGACACCACCCGTGGAGAAAAACCCTACAACTGCACCCAAACATGTCTTTCCTATCTCTCTATTCTTTCTAATACCAAGTAGCTTACACTGTGTTCCTAGCATTATAAGGGTACTGTAACAACAGAAAAAAATCCCTTTAGCGTAAGCAAATTATAAAAAAAAAAAAAAAAATTGCGAACTCCTCGGTGACGCCAGCGACGCACTTTACTATTGTTGTTACTTCCTCATACATGTCTATGATCATCGCACTGGTCTTCATATATCAGTATTATTTTCCGCATTCGACTAATACCCGCTCAACGACCTTCAGGCATCAGCTTGATTGAACGGCAACTGTCACAGTATCGGGCATCATCTTTTCCTTCACTGGTTAGCCAATGGATCGCCTCTCATCAGTTTGGAGATGAGAATCATGAGCCATTTGAACCCGATGTCTCGCATCTTCTTCCAGAACTCAGAGAGTATCTCGTCCGGCCCAATTGCTCTTTTTTTAGTCTTTCACCGCTTTCCTTACTTCTTCGACAATAATGTCGTGTACTTCTGCATTGTTAGGAACGGCACCCGGAAAATATATCCTAGGAAATTGTTAATTTAGAAGTCCTTCACAACACCGTTTGCCACCTGTATAGTATTTTTTCAGCATCCACAAGAAACAGCCCTTGAGCACTGTTGATGAACTTTTTTGAACGAATTTCCAGGGCATTTCTCATTCTCTGAGCGGCTATTTTGAAAATGGTTGTGCCCCTGTTCAAGCTGGTTTGTCGACGTTCGTGGATAGTCTGGTTCCTATCAGCAGCCGAAAAAGAAATTTCTTTTAACTACCGATATACAGACCCTCCACACACTTTGCTTGAATTTGAGCGTACTTTCTCTTCACGAGCCTCTTACAAAGTCTATATTCCAATTCGAGGCGAGTTTTTTCATCTCCGTTATTAGTGGAGCACTTTGACCAAGCTTTGAATGTCACTTTCCTGTTACTTATCACTGCTTTAGCTTCATCTATCCACCACCATGTTTCTTTCCATTGTTGATATTATCCTTTTGAAGCCTAGCAGTGCTTTGGCTCTATCCAAACAAGGTCGTTGTAGGGAATTACACGGTCTTGATGAGGTTGTGAAAATCTAGCCAGAATGCATATTTTTCTCTCTTGTCGAATCCAACTTAGGGTGCATTTGCACTGACAATTATGTTATATATTCCACACCTCACCTTGCATCACCAGTTACAGAGACATCAAACGAACACTTGACTTTGAAATGGTCAAGACGCTGCCAAGTAGCTCTGCCGGAAGGATCATACCGATTCGAAAATATATTATGAATTTAAGAATAACTTGATACGCATCGATTTAGCTACGTTGAAGTTTGCATAGGGAGTTTTACTTCGAACGAATTAAATTTGTAAAACTCATTCACCTCACGGACTTGTGAATCTTTGACTTTAAAAGTATTCGACGATGCCATGCGGTGACTTTAAAGGAAACGTTCCCCCGGCCATCGTTGTCTACTAAAGGGCTGCATTAAAAGAAACCATCACCTCTGTTAAATGGCCCTACAGGTGTACAACGTTTCGTTTACTATTTGGTATCAACATTCGTTTACATTTTCCTGGTCCCTAACCTTGCATGTTCATCAGTCTATCATATCTGCTGGCACCGATTTTCAACCTAGAAAACATTTAATGCAACTTCCGAGAGGATTCAGATTTAATTTGGAATGGTGTTCATGTACTTCGCTTTTGTCTGGTTTATTATTTGAGCTTACAATTTGACGACGTTTTAAATGAAATCTTGTCAATCCTTGAGGAAGCACACAACATCAAAAATGCCACCTGTTTGCCATATTGTTTCTGTTCGCGGTTTGCCTTTCTCTACTACGGAGTGTCTTCAACCCAACCTTTTGATCTGCAGATATGGTTGCTAAATTCAATAAAGCAGGCAAACATACTTAGCTGCATATTGCACACCCACTTCGAGTTGAAATATACCCCAGGCATCCTCCCTCTAATTCCCTGTCATCTCTACGGTTTTTGTTATTTTCATTCGGCTTCCCGCCCCCCTTCACAAATATGCTAAGCAAACATTTTAACGTTTCCTTAAAAAAATAAAGTTGTAATTCTGTCGGTTCGTGGAACCCTGGTAAGGAAATTCATGTTGGCGGCACATGCCTTAGAGATGACAAAAGGTGACTGGGTCTTCCTGGATGTGGAGATTTTTCAGGTATGCCGCAATCTTTAGTTGACTTCTTCTGATGATAACATATCTTGTTTAGAGCTCTTATTGGGGTGACCACGACTGGGAAATGGGTGATACCGATGATACTAGGGCCCGTACAGCCTATGAAGCTTTACTCCGCGTGTCCCTCCTTCAACCAACTAGCCCAAAGTTTCAGGGCTTCGCTGACATGGTTCGAGATATGGCGACACGAAACTATAACTACACATTCAGTAAAGATGAAGAGGTAAGAGATGGCGATTGTCACACACAACGTCAGCACTTATTGTTTCAAAATCTCTTTAGGTCAACATATTTATCGGTGCCTTCTACGATGGAGTGTATCTCCTTGGAATGGCACTAAATGAAACACTAACCGAAGGAGAGGACGTACGCGATGGAATGGCGATAACTAGAAAAATGTGGAATCGAGATTTTCATGGTACACACACATACATGTGGAATCTTCTGCAAAAAAAAAATTTAACATAATTGATTTGGATATTCCATTACTGCCAAAGGTATAACAGGGCACGTGCGAATCGATGACAATGGAGATCGAGATGCGGATTATTCAATTTCCGACTTGGATCCCATCACAGGACGATTTGAGGTGGTTGCACATTACTATGGCCTTAACAGGTAATAGATATCCGAATTTATTTCATTTTCACTATTTCACTCTTTGTAGTATACATTAATGCTGATTTTGTTTCCCACTATGTGAAATGCAATTTGTGTATCAACTTGTGCAGAAATTATTCATCAGTAAATGGGAAACGAATTCATTGGCCCGGCGGCAGGGGAAGTCCTCCGCCGGATATTCCAAAGTGCGGATTTTTGGGTAATTCTCCTGAATGCCATGGCAATGGTGGGTTGTCCTCAATTTGTGAATAAATTATTGTGAATTGATTTCGTTTTTCTTATCATGTAGAATTGATCATCATGTATGTGACGTTTGCCTTCGCCATCTTTTTGGCTTTCACAACTCTCGTAGTGTATTTGATGTGCAAGTAAGTATTCCTGGCAGCGGATAATTCTTCAATTTTAGGAAATTACGAGCATTAAGATAGTATGTACTTTGTTATTGATTTAATTTTGCTGTGCGAATTCGGGGAATATTTTTTTTTTTGTTTCACGTTCTTGAGGTTATTTCAGGTCAGTTTAAGCAGGGTGAAGATAATCTGCTGTGATAAAACTCTAGGCACTCAGTTTGTGTGTAGTGTCTTCCGTGACGCAAATATCTGCAAAGTTTCTGCACGCGTCCGGTGGAGCTCCCGCTTTTGGGCAACCTTCTTAAATTCTTTCAGGTTGGGCCACATGGCCTTGGATACCCAATGCCCCACTAGGTGCGTCCATGTTTAGCTAGTCATATATGTTAGAGTTATAAGAAGAGTTTTATTACCTAATAAAGGCAACTGATACGTTATGAAAAGTATATACGTTCTCTTTCTCTTATGGTATTCCTTGCGGTACAAAAGGGCATATTATAACCATAATGGAAGGTTGACTATGTGTTGGTATGTTCAGGTTAGCTGATTAAAGAGAAGAAGAGAATGGAGTATCCTTCTAAGGAGAGGAATCTGCGCTTTTGTGAGTTATTCTGGTAATAACTAGAGTGACCTCTATTATACAAGGTGGCGCAAAAGTAATCCTCCTATCAGAAAAATGCTATAAATTTTGCGATTGGCCCCTAATGTCAGTTCTGTTTTGACATTTGTGTAGTAAACACATGCGAAATACACGTTAATAAACAATGTTACGCTACACTGCTCCAGAACGCGGAATATTGGTGACTATTTATTTGAGCAATAATTTAAATTACAGCCAAAAAACATCGGAAGGTTATTTTTGCGCCACCTTGTATATGTTGCAGTTTCCAATACCATCCCTTTGACCATGTACAGAGGTTGCTTATGTCTATTTCCCAGTTTATCATTCTGATGATGTATGGTTTGAGCACAGCACCTTGTGGCCTGTCAGCCTGTCAATGTATATGTTGATACCTCTGTTGGAAATCCACTTCATTAGCAGTAATTCCGCGGCCTTGAGTACTGCCAGAACTTTCGATTGGACGGTTGCATTGGTTGTACACCGAAGTTCTAAGACCCATTTTTACCTAATGCTCAGTTGTCTGAGACGGTTAACTTCAAATCCAACCCAATATTCTGAACAATGTACAGAAAATTTCATGCCTGGTAAAACTGGTTCAATAATCAGAACCTGCTGACTTAGCTTTTTACGATTAACGTGGCAGTCAAAAGTGCTCTTAGACTCAGATAGAACAAAATTTGGAAGCCTTGCTTTTTGCAAGTCTCGAGCATACTAGATATCATTATTCCTAGAGAACTAATGCCACTTACTGAAAACGATAGAACGACTTATTTTAAGTCTTCATACCTGATAGACAGAATTGCACCTGGTATACAGTAAACCCATCGTTACAGATGCTCAAAGAGAATGGAACAAGATTAGGAGGCTTCGCAAAAGCGTTGAGTATCGATCTACTATGGCATCTGCCGGAATTATGCAGCGTTTTCCAAGCTGGGATCTACGCAGTCAAGAAGGTCATACCGTTCTTGATATGGAGCTACCATTTGAGTGGACAATTAGGTAACACTTAAATCGATTAACTCCAATCTTGTAAATGCGAAATGTGTAATACAGGCTCCAACACGTTGGAGTTAAATGGAACGGAACTGCGGATAAGCTGTCTAGATGTGACTCTGAATTAGAGAGGCACTCTCTCCCAGCCTCCAACGCAGTAAAAAGTTTGATGACCGTAACCCATATTCTTAGGCCTGCGATTTAGGTTAAAAGATCAAAAAGCGTAGAACCATTTGATAGAAACTAAATTCGTGCATTCGTCGGGGTATTAACCGGACACTGCATCATCGGAAATATGGCTCGAAGGCTAGGCACCTTAAAAAATGATTTCTGCAGAAACTGCAGAGATGAGAAGGATATAGAATCTATGGAACTCCTCCTATGCCACGACTCATAGTCCTTCCATAACGCCGCTTGTCATGCATGGGAGAACGGTTCTTTGATATCCTAGAAGCCTTCGCGGGGATCAGATCTTAAAGATTCATCAACTGATCCAAATGGTTTTGTTAGACACATGTTTAATCACGTTGCAAATAGGGAGGCTCACTGGCTAGTGTGTTAGACTACTTATCTAAGGATCTCATTCTCAAATCATTGCACAAGTAACACCTAACGTTCTTTCCACTGCCTTGCCAACTTCTGACAAACATCCAAAGTATCAGTTGTCATGAGAAACTCCTCAAATTTGCCATTCGGCTTAAAATTGTACGTCGCTTTCACTTTCCACAAGCAAATCGTTGCAGAAGTTAAGTCCTAAACCCTGTATGGGTCGTGAATACCTATATATATTTATTTATTTTTTAACAAATAGGGTACCCAGAATGGGGCTCTTTAGCTCACGGGCTCTTGGCCTACAGGTGAACATACAGCTCTCCTATTCCAACCTAACCTCGGGATGAAGCTTTAGGGCTTCGGTCCATGCGTTCCGATAGTCCATGGAATAAGTACTTCGCCACTACACCTGGTCTTTTCATTTTTCCAGTTCCCCTGAGTTGCATCAGTGAAACCGCATCTGGATTCTTTCCGAGGTGTAAAAAATATACACATTCACATTACCTGCAAATGAATCGGTGTTTATACCCTATTCTAAGGGTATATTAATTTTGACTCATAGTTTGTAACATACCTTAATATTGCCCGTAGACCCCTAAAAGTTACTATATTTACGATCAGCATCTATAGTAATATCGATTTAGAAATGTCCGCCCGTCCGTCCGTCTGTCGGCAAAAATTAGGCCTTTAAACTGGGCCTAGAGCGCTGAAATTTTAATCATATACTCTCTAGGGTCCCGAAATAATCAAGTTTACGAATTTTTGAAATCCGCCCACAGACACGCCCACAAACTCAAAAAAAAACAAATTTTTCGAATTTTGAGCTAGAAAGCTGAAATGTTTTATATAAGATCTATGACTCCTAAAACTGCTCGGGAGATAAAAATGTTTAAAATCCGCCCACTGACACGCCCACAATTAAATAGAACAATTTTATTAAAAACCAAAGTTTGAGCTAGGGAGCTGAAATTTAGAATATATACTCTCTAGGGGCCCTTTATGCTCATGTGTAAATATTTTCAAAATCCGCCTACTGACACGCCCACAATTAAAAAAAAAAACTTTTTTTGAAAATCCAAAGTTTGAGCTAGTGAGCTGAAATTTATAATAAATACTCTCTAGGGGGGGCCCTTAATGCTCATTCATAATTTTTATTGAAAAACCCAAGTTTGAGCTAGGGAGCGTTTTTCCTTACAAAAGCTTCGTATTTTGTCGATAAAATCCTTTAAATTTTATATAACAAAATATGTAGAGCGTTCTTAACTTATGAGGGATAGGAATAAGAATAGGGTATCCAACAGTTAGCCCAAGCTGACTGTAGCCCGTCCCTATGTTTAAGATATTTTTGAGCTATCAATAAAGCTACTATGAGGCTCGAGACATTCATTTACGTTTAATTTGATTAATTTAAATATCAAAATAACTATTTTCCTACTTTTAGACAAATGAAATTAAATAGTGAACTGAACAACATGTCCTGGCGAGTGCGACCCGATGAGGTCCTACTAGAAGTCGGCAGATTATTTGGCAGCAAAGTTGGTTTGCAGAAATTAAATGCTGAGGTACGTACAAGATTTCGAATAGCAGCTCGTCTTAAGTCTATTCTACAGAACTTCTCACTACAACATTACGGGGTGCACTCGGGTCGAGGGTCCATTGCTAGCTGCACATCTTTGCCTTTGACACAAGTTTTTACTACAATTGGCATTTACAAGGGCGAACGGGTTGCTATTAAAAAGGTGTCTAAGAAGAAAGTAGACATTACTTCGACGCTGTTGTGGGAGATTAAGCAAGCACGTGACGTTAGCCATGAGAATACCGTTAGATTCGTTGGTGCATGTATCGACCTTCCTCGACCAACTGTTCTCATTTTAACCGAGTATTGTCCCAAGGGAAGCCTAAAAGATGTGCTGGAGAATGAGGCCATTCAATTGGATTGGAACTTCCGCATGTCGTTGATTCATGACATTGTGAAGGTTGGTATTTTAGTTTTGCACGCCTCCATGTATTTGTGTGGTTACTTGTTACTTGTTGAATGATGAAGATTGATAAATCCATGAAATAAGTGAAAGCTTACGTTACTTCTAGGGAATGGCATACCTTCACAATAGCGATGTTCAGGTACATGGCAAACTGAGATCGTGCAATTGCTTGATAGATGGACGATTTGTGTTGAAAATTTCAGACTTTGGATTGCGAACGCTAACTACACCTTCAGAGTTCGTAAAAGACCAAAACTACTTTAACAGTAAGTGGATACGCAGGATCGAATAAGACTGTCAGCTTTGTAGATTTTGTCTTAGATTTTCTTTGGATAGCTCCTGAGTTGTTGCCGGTTACAGTTCTTCCCGGAAATCCAGCAACACAAAAAGGTGATGTTTATTCCTTTGCTATAATTCTAGAAGAGATTGTAGTTCGAGGGGGTCCCTATGAAACCGCCCGCCAGTTTATGGACATTCAAACGATTCTCAATCGTGTCGAGACACATGAATCACCACCTTTTCGACCGTTTGTTGGCCAACGAGACTGTCCACTAGACGTTCTGGAACTCATGGAGAAATGTTGGGGCGACAATCCGGACGATCGACCGGCATTTGTCGCTATACGATCCACTGTGCGGCTTATCATGAAGTTGAGGCTTGTACATATTTTAAAAGGTTTTGGTAATTGTTTCATTGTCCCTAATAGGGGTTTTTGTGAGAATTTAATGGATGACCTGCTCCGTCGCATGGAACAATATGCAAATAATTTGGAAAGTTTAGTTGAAGAAAAGACCGAACAGCTCAGTATGGAAAAGCGACGCACCGAGGAGCTGCTTTATCAGGTTCTACCGCGCCCGGTTGCAACTCAGCTCTTAGCCGGAGAAATGGTGCAGCCTGAACAGTTTGAGTGTGTTACGATATATTTTAGTGATATTGTTGGATTTACCGCCCTATGTGCTCAAAGCGGTCCAATGGAGGTGGTGGGGTTTCTTAACGACTTGTACAGTACATTTGATAGGATAATAGGATTCTACGACGTCTATAAAGTAAGCAGAGTAGGAGACGGACTTAAAGAAAGTAGTCCATAATAATGTTGAACTTCTTAGGTTGAGACTATCGGCGATGCGTATATGGTTGTCTCTGGCCTTCCAGAGCGCAATGGCGATGATCATGCACGTGAGATTGGTCTAATGGCGTTAGCCATCTTAGATGCAGTCAAGTCTTTCAGTATTAAACATAAACCCGAGTGTCAGTTGAAGATCCGCATTGGAATACATGCAGGCCCGGTTTGCGCTGGCGTCGTGGGTCAAAAAATGCCACACTATTGTCTTTTTGGGGACACCGTTAACACGGCTTCCCGTATGGAATCTTCAGGACTTCGTAAGTCATCGTTCAATTCCATTCCAATTATTAACGTTATTTTCAAATTTTAGCGCTCAAAATCCACGTATCGTCGGCGGCAAAGGAGATTTTCAATAAATTCGGAACTTTTGAAATGGAACTTCGAGGCGAAGTGGAACTAAAGGGAAAAGGTGCTGTAACAACTTACTGGCTTCTTGGATGTACAGAACCTGATCCGCGTCCACCGACACCGCAAAAGAATCATGAGAATGAGGCGCCTTTTCCGATTTTGTTCCCTGCTATTGGAAAGTAACCCAAACGCAGTATTTAAAATTTGGATATGTTCCTGTGTGCCAAAAAAAAATTTCAAATTATAACATGTGTACCTAGAATCAATGGAACCAATTTGTACATGCAAATAAAATCAATTATTTATTGTAGAAACTAGAACGTAAGCTGATAGAAAGTACTGGGTATACAAAGGATCGATTGTACAATGCTTATTTACATGTGAGTGTGTGGTGTTTGTTTTGGTAATCCAAATATTTGTTTGGAAGTGACTTTTTTGTTGTGAAGCTAAGTGGGCGATTTACAAAAGATTTAAGAATAAATGTTTTGATGTGTATGAGAATATTTTACTTAGTTTTCTAACTTTATTAAACAAAGCTTAATGACGCCAAAGCATCTGTCATCGGAACGCATTTCATGTGTGCTAAAGGGGTTTACTTTCCTTAATTGGCACAGTACCCTCATACAGCCGAATTAATAAAACCAAATTAGGGGTGAATTATTTTAATCAATGAATTACGTGAGAAATCTTAATAATAAACATTAATTTTCCTGCTAAATGTCGCATACAAGGTCCGGCAGATCGACAATAGACCAAATCTTCACACTAAGGCAAATCCTGGAAAAGACCAACGAATTTCAAGTCGAGGTCCACTTTTTTATCGACTCTCGAGCTCTACGTGGCGATGGCCGAATTCGGGATCCCGGCAAAACTGGTTCAGTTGTGTCGCGCGACACTTGAAAACACGCATTGTAATGTACAGTTTGGAAGCAGCTCTTCCGAATTATTCCAAACTTGTACCGGATTTCGGCAAGAAGATGCGCTATCATGTGACTCTATCTTCAATAGATCCGTCCAGCTACTGGGGTATGCGACCATACCGACATCATCGGCTGTTCCCAGCGTGCCGTGTAAGAGGCTTTCACGGGGATTGAAGAACAGGCGAAATTGGTTGGTCTTGAAGTAAATGAGGACAAGACCAAGTACATGCTATCAACAAACAAACAAACATCTGTCCAACGCCTAGGACAAAACGTCACTGTTTAAAGCAATTACTTCGAGGTAGTTATCTACGTAATGCAGATGCGGCGGAGAATTACCTTAGAAAACCGCCGCTACTTCGGTTTAGCAAAACAAATGGGTTCAACATGCATGCGCTATTAAACTTTAATCCTGCCAGTTCTGCTTTATGGTGCCGAATGCTGAACGATAAGTAGGAAAGGGGAGCTTATATTGGGTTCTTTTGAAAGAAAAATACTTCGTCGGATATTTCGTCCTATGTGCGAGGAGGGCGAATGGAGGCGAATATACAACCGCGAACTCTATGAGCTGTACCTTGATGTGGATGTGGTCCAAAAAGCTAAATCACGTCGAATAGATTGACTCGGCCACATTGAGCGAATGGAAAATAATGCTACAGCCAAAAGAATCTTCGACTCCCAGCCTCAGGTTCGAAGAGGCAAGAAAGACCGAACCTCCGTTTTAAAGAATAAGACGTCGCGGATGCCATAGCGCTTGAACAACTGGAATCAGCGTGCCTGGGATCGCAGAGGATGGAAGACTGCAGTGTCTCAAGCGGAGACTCTTCACGGGTCGGGAGCCCATTAGATAAAATAGTAAACATGCAATTAACTAATTCACCGAAGTAAGAGGATTAACGAGTTATCAAGTTGAAATAATAGAGCACGCCGCGCAATCGATTAATAATGATCTTGCCGATGTAGTGCAGTGGTCTCAACAAAATGGACTGATATTAAATCGAGATAAAACTAAGTGCATCGTGATTTCGCGAAAGCCCCTGGTTTATTTTCCTATCCTCACACTGCAAGATGCTCCTATTGAGTATGTAGAATCCGTCAAGAACCTTGGGTGACCTTTAATTGATTCTTAACTTGGGACAACCACATTAATCTTGCAGTCGGCAAGACTTATGGAGTTATCCGAACGTTGTGGGCGACCCAATCCTTTACACCCTTTAAAACACGAGTCTTACTTGCTAAAATTCTAGCCATGCCAGTCTTAACATATGCTTGTGAAATTTTTGGGAGCTGTGGTTATGTATCCAAGAGGAAACTTAATGTGGCATTTAATTGTATTGTGCGATATGTGTTCGGATTGCGTAAATTTGATCGAATATCACTCTACTTCAGCCAACTTTACAATATGACTTACGACAATCTTCTCAAATTTCGAACTCTTTGCCTGTTTTCGGACATAGTTTTAGGCTTGTTTTATTCACTATTGTTCAACTCGCCGGTAACTCCGAAGTTGGCCAACTCCGCAGTTGATTCAAACTCGAGAGTTGAACGGCAAGTTGAAAATTGTTTTTATTCACTACTTTAATTCTCAACTCCGGAGTTGAAAAACTGAAGTTTGCCTACTTAGGCTCGTTTTATTCACTATTATTCAACTTGCCGGTAACTCCGAAGTTAACCAACTCCGCAGTTGATTCAAACTCGAGAGTTGAACGGTAAGTTGAAAATTGTTTTTATTCACTACTTTAATTCTCAACTCCGGAGTTGAAAAACAGAAGTTTGCCTACTTAGGCTCGTTTTATTCACTATTATTCAACTTGCCGGTAACTCCGAAGTTAACCAACTCCGTAGTTGATTCAAACTCGAGAGTTGAACGGCAAGTTGAAAATTGTTTTTATTCACTACTTTAATTCTCAACTCCGGAGTTGAAAAACAGAAGTTTGCCTACTTAGGCTCGTTTTATTCACTATTATTCAACTTGCCGGTAACTCCGAAGTTAACCAACTCCGCAGTTGATTCAAACTCGAGAGTTGAACGGTAAGTTGAAAATTGTTTTTATTCACTACTTTAATTCTCAACTCCGGAGTTGAAAAACAGAAGTTTGCCTACTTAGGCTCGTTTTATTCACTATTATTCAACTTGCCGGTAACTCCGAAGTTAACCAACTCCGCAGTTGATTCAAACTCGAGAGTTGAACGGCAAGTTGAAAATTGGTTTTATTCACTACTTCAATTCTCAACTCCGGAGTTGAAAAACAGAAGTTTGCCTACTTAGGCTCGTTTTATTCACTATTATTCAACTTGCTGGTAACTCCGAAGTTAACCAACTCCGCAGTTGATTCAAACTCGAGAGTTGAACGGCAAGTTGAAAATTGTTTTTATTCACTTCTTTAATTCTCAACTCCGGAGTTGAAAAACAGAAGTTTGCCTACTTAGGCTCGTTTTATTCACTATTGTTCAACTTGCCGGTAACTCCAAAGTTAACCAACACCGCAGTTGATTCAAACTCGAGAGTTGAACGGCAAGTTAAAAATTGTTTTTATTCACTACTTTAATTCTCAACTCCGTGGTTGAAAAACAGAAGTTTGCCTAAATAACACAACTACACTTAAAAATTAATTAAAATCGTATCTCTCCTTGAGTTCTTAAAATGTTTGTATTGATTTTTTATATATTTTCGTGTAAATAATTGCTTGCGCTTTCTTTTCATTATTGATTTTTTCTCATCAACATGAATTCTTCGTTTTGTAACTCATGTAGCTTTTTATACTCGCTTCAACTATTGTATGCCTTTCACTAGTTTAAAATATATTGTATCTTACTGTGTATAGGTAAATCACTAAATAAATAAAAATAAAAAATAAAATAAATAAATAAATATAACTATGTAACAGCATTTTTGACAACTGACAGTGAATCTTTGAACCAAATGGTATGTTGGATATGGCGTTTATCCAATAACTGAATCGATGTCCATACAATTCTTAACAATTTCCAATTTCCATACTATTTATTACTTAACGACAATTTATTATTGCATAAACTTTATTTTTTATTAATGAGCCGTGAATTAACTTTTTATTCACATTTTAGTTGATTTGCGAATTGGAGGTAAATTAAGTATTTTTTAATAATACGACTGATAACGAACATAATGTGCACAGCGCAGGCATTTTTTTAATTCTGCACCTACAAATTTAATGCCCATGTTGACGTGTTTCATTGCCCACTATTAGGTGCTACTAGGAAGAAGTAGAACAATAGGGAAGATTGGTTTGTGCATTGGGTAGGGTTTCTTTTTAATCCGTATAAACTTAGACAATAATAGGTCCGTTCTCGAACTAATATGCAAACGTAAATTTATATAAACGTTCGTGCAAAACTACACAAACGCGTTCGCGTACTGAGAAAATGGTAAAAAGATGAACGAAAGAAAAATGTACTTTCGTTCATTTTTCTTCACACAGAATTTCAGCTGGCAAGAAAATGAAAACTGTCAATTGATGAAATCCTATGAGTTTGCCAGCAACAAAAACACCTGTTGCTTCTTTTCAAGCCAAACTACGATGTTTTTTCAACTTTTTGCACAAAAGCGTTCGCGTAATTTTCTTAGAAATGAGAGGATTCTCTCTCGATTTTGGAGATTTGACACTTTTCATTTTCCTACACATAAAGTACGCGAACGGACTTAATGTTAGAGTACGAACGAGGAAGCATACTTAAGGCTTCTAATGATTTTTATTATGCGGCTTTTTGCTTCAATTACATGGTCGTGGTTTTAACGCACAACCTTCCGATCGGGAAGTGAATACTCTACCACTGCACTCTGGTTAGTTGGAGAAACTAAATGGTATTTTTTGATTACTATAGGTGGCGATTATTGTTGTTCCCCATGGGGATCGAACCTGCACCGCACGGGTAACATGGCAAAAAAATCAATTTACCCACACTTAGGCGTATGTGGGCTTTTTGCTTCATGGAAATTCATAGATTTTGGTTGGTTTCATGTTGCCTCGATTTTAGTCCCATTTCTTAACAAAGACAACTGAAACATTTTTTTAAACAAAAAAATAATGGATATCAAAAGCCTATACAAGCCATAACACTCATGGCTTCTCTAATGGCTATCGTATTGCTCTGAATAAGCTATACTACCTTACTGCCCATTATACGATCAACTCCGACCTACTGCAGACATTATTATGAATGAAAAAGCGATTCCAAATGTCTGGTATCTATCGCCCATAGCCGTAGCAATACTAGATGACGACATCATCGCCTTAGTGAAGGGTATAATAAAGTGGCGGAAAAACCCAGCCCCTCTTCTGGAACCAAAAAATGTCCCATAAGCATAAATCAAGACAATGTTGGACAGCTTAAATAAAGTATGAGGGCAAATGAACGGCAACTAAATTGCAGATGTTACGCATGACAGTATGACTATAACAAAGCTTGATTGAACACAAAGTTAAAAGAAAAGAGGCAGCTTCATGGCAAACAATCAATGTGTGATATGCCCCCATCCGCAGTAAGGGCCTTCATTAAGTGTGTTGTGACCCTTGCAGTGCAGGTTCAATCCCCATGGGGAACACCAACATACGCCACCCATTAAAGGAGAGAAACGAACGCCTTGTTTCTATAACCTCTACACCAAAAGGAGGTTTTCGGCCTGGTAGTACAATATACCGTTACCGAGACTGAGTGCTCTGAGATTTGGATTTCCTTTTTTTAATAAAAAAAAAAAAAATGATAATACAAATAAGGGCCTTGATTCGTCTTCCGGGAACTATCGAGGCATGTCGTGTGAACAGTGCTTACCAACTTTTAAGAGAAATGATTTTCCCGTCGGTTTTTTTGGCATTTTACCGTTAACGAATAAAACGGTTTAATTCATTATTTCGGCAGAGTTTGCTGCCTTCTTCGGGGGTTCTTTATTAGAAAACATAAGAAATGTTATGTAGTTAAATATAATTTAAATATCAGTTGAATTGAAGCAGATAGTGTGTAGGGCAGGTACCAACACGCACGACATTATCTTCAAAATGTCCATCCAACGACTGGTACGCGGACGATATCCCGGCTTGCCGTGGTTGACGACTCCATGGCCATTGCAAAAAAAGGTGGAATTGGTGTGTCTTTAAGTCAGCTATAACAAATTCAAGTACGTGCTGTTAGCAAACAAACAAATATCTGTCCATGGCCACTGTTTCTGTTGATAGCGGAAACTTTATGATAGTACGGGAGGTCACATACTTTGGAGTCAACATTTACTCCACGAATGAAACCTTAGTCAAGATCCGAAGAAGAATTGCCCTAAAAAACCGTTCCTACTTCGGTTTTCCTACCCGAAAGAGCAAATGCAAGGCTTATGCAAAACAATTAACCCGGCGATTGGAGGGATGGACGATAAACAGGCAAGGAAGGCTTATATTTACTTGGCTCCTTCGAAAGAAAAATAGAAAAATCGATCCCCTGTGCGAGGAAGGCGAATGGAGGGCAAGATACAACTCAGAAATCCATGAGCTTTTACCGCGATGTGGATGTATAAGTTGCGCTTATTTCCATTTTCAAGCTAAGGCCAAATTTGAAATTTGGTTTTGGTGGCATTATTCGATTCTTAATCTGAGTAATATTTTGTAACTTAACTTTCAGGTTCAATATTGACTACTTTGGCTGGAGAAGCCAGCTGAAATGTCAAATGTCAGCCAACACAGTGCTGCCAAGTCACATTCGATCGTTTTGTTTGCTCTTTTTTATCTACATAAGTCTATATACATATATATATAATATATATATATATATGTATATATATAAGTCTATATATAATAATGCTTAAGCGAAGAGGCTCTTCACCTCCCAGCCCGCAAGTTCGAGACAAAACAAAAAATATCAAACCCCTGGTTTAGAGAGCGAGCTATACCGCTTGGTCTGGAACTGAAAACAGTTTACCCGGCATCGCAGAAGATGAAAGGTTGTATGCCTCAGGCAGTTAAGTAATGTAGGTTTTTTTATCAAATAACAATTTATTACGGTCAGTCAACTCTAAGTTGCTCAGAAAAAAAAAACTGTTAGCACAAATCAATGTACTCAGAAAACTGAACCGCTGTTGGGCGCCACTTCCCAGTTGTTATAAATATTTAATTTTTGAATTAAAAAATTAATAATTCATAATTATATCCTAGTTTTTACGTAGGTAAAAATAATTAATTTAAGAATGGTCACCTAGTCGCATATAGATAAATTTACACTCCTTGCGAGCTTTATTTACTTCCATCCCCATTGACTTTTGCACACAACCGCAAAGCTACTTAAAAGCTCATATCCTTTGGAAAAAATATCCTTAATTTTCGTTATTATGTTGGTAGAATTGATTTTTCCCAGTATTTTCTTTTCATACTTCAGAAAGCATACAGAAATTTCCACAAACAATCACAACCTTGTCAAAGGCACACAAATTTAGTGTTTTCTTTTTTTCTTCGCCCGACTAAATGCAAAATGTAATCTCATAATAATTCCCACAATTGCAGTTAAGTGAATTAATTGTTTAAGAAAAAGTATCTAGCCTCTGTGTGTAGAGTTCTTAGTTTATATTAATAGAGTAGAAAGAAAAATTAGACGATTTTCAAACGTGTAGTTAGTTAAAATATATAGAGAAATGAAGTCATCCTATACGAAAAACTTCCACCACAACAAAAAAAACTTGAATTCATAAAGAAAGTCAATAAATTAATTGACAAAACAAACGCTCACCATGAAAATAATGCGCTTGCGGCACGCAAAATTAGTTATTATCCTGATAGTAATAGCAAACCTTGTACTCTTTTATTACACATGGAAGTCTGTACTTTGGAAGTCGATTGTTGATCCTCAGAACGAGAGCGGTAGTCAACTACAGAAATCTAAATCAGCTCCATCTCCAAAGGATAAACTCAAATCCACCAACAAACACATCCGCAAATCGATAACAATAGTTTTCAGGACATTTTACACTTTTGAGAATGACATAAAAGCGTCAATTGACAGCATCCTTGAAGTAGTGCCGAATATACCAATCCTAGTGATGCAAGATACACTGCCCTATCCTCCGGTCACCTACGATACCAACTTAACCGAGCCCAGTAGTGTGCGTTTCCTCAATTTAGGATTTGACATACAAAAGTCGTCGAGGGAATTGAATCCTTTGTTGGCCATTAAGACTAAATATGTCCTCTTTATGCCCGACAGCGTGCGATTGAATAATAAGAATTTACTACAAAAGATCCTGAAGGAAATCAATAAAGAGCTAAGTGGTGCTGGTGGTGGAGGACTTGCCGTCGTTGATAGTGATAATGTTGTGCGAAATATGGTTATAGTTCCGTTCGCTGGTAACATGAAGTCCTTTAGTAGTTGCACGCAGGTGAATTTAGATTTAACAAATTGGACGATACAGTATATAGCAGTAAATAGTAGTGACAAGTGTGATTTGGTGGGTTATAAGTCAACGCAATTTGCCGGTTCCCAGTTTAATCTTTCAGCTTTTTTTTAGTTCTTGCAAAAACATGCTATCTTGGTGGACATAGGAGTTTTACGAGAAATGCCGGATCCTTTCGGAGCTCCATTTCCAGAGATGTTTTATGTTCAAGCAAAAACCATAAGAATCGGAGTAAGTTTTCTTTTCAAATATTTAGATATCAATGTAGGATTGTTGACACATTATTCTTTGCAATAGAAAACCATCTTCCCCAACGCCTTTCAGGATGGAAGACGTCTCTTTGCTTCGTATCACACTAAACAACGTCGCATGGAAAATCGTCGAAAGCAGTTCAAAGAAATGTATAAAAAACTTCAAATAAAACGGATTATAAAGAGATCCTACAAAATCACATCGAAAACTGATCCCAAAGAGTCCTTGGGTCCAGCACATAATCTCGTTCTTGATGGTCAATTCTCCTCATCGAATTTTTCGCTTCCGCAAGTCACAGAAATTGATTTGATCGGCTGTGAGCGGACAACTAAATCCTGCGTTGGTTCAGTATACAATATGAGGCCATTCTATCTGTACCTCAATAAACACACCCCACCATGCTGTTTCGACAAATTGAAAACCACTTTCAATCACGTTCTGGAAGAATTCGAAAATGTTGGCATTCGCTACTGGCTGGATAACTACGCCCTTAAAACAGCCATTGAAACAAACAATCTGTCGCCCGATGCCTACGACATTGACATCAGCTTCAATGTCTTTGACTCGGAACGTTCGAATTCACTGAAGAAGTCACAGACGAAACCCTTTATCGATAATGAAGGCTTCTACTGGATGAAGGCCACCGATGGTCATTACTTTCGCGTACAATTTTCGAAAATCAATCAAATCGGAGTAAATCTATTGCCATTCGAAATTTCCGGCAACCAAGTAAAACCGAGTGCATTTTTTGGTTGGAAAGCAAAAGAATTCTCCGGCGACTTCTTACATCCAATGTCAACGGTTCTATTCCTGGGCAAAAACATCCAATGTCCAAATAATGTGCGAGAATTCTTAGAATTTAAAAATATTAAATAAATCATACCTTCGATGTATTAAATACAAATAAGTTTATAGAAATGCTAACTTCTTCCATTTTAAAGAAAGCATTGTGATGTGATAAGCATATTCAAGTCGAGAGAAGTTGTATTATTTTTCAATTGCAGGATGCATTTTCCACCGATATATTTTTTTTATTTTGTGAAATATTTTTAAAACTACACATTTAACAAAATTAGCTAAATTAAATTATGCGTCACTGAGAAAAAAAATATTGAATTTTTATTTTCTCAAACTTAAACTTGTCAATTGTAGTCATATTTTTAAGAGGTTAAGAATCGAAACAACAGTGGTCTCTCCCAGTCAATGCGGAAGTTCGTTTTTTTCGGAAAGGCGACGACATGCTTTATCTTAATTCTGTTTTTTTTTTTGTTCAATAATAAATGAGAAATGCGCCCAATCAGTGGCGCAGAGGTAAGTGTGTTGGACTATTAATCTAAGGGGGTCGGGTTCAAATCCCGCCGAGGCCAAGTAACATCTTTCGTCTGGCAACATCCAGGGGTATCAATTGTCATGAGAAGCTTCTCAAATTTGCAGCTCGGATTCGGCCTTAAATTGAAACTGTATGGGCTCGGAGGAAACCCAGGAAGTCCAAATCGACACCCACCACCTTTTCATCGATTTTAAGGCCGCCCGTGACAGTATTTATAGAGACGAGTCTAGTTTTGGCATCCCTACCAAACTCGTCCGTGTGAAGGTCGGTTAAGAACTCACCGAGACCTTCGATGTCAAAAAAGGATTTAGGCAAGGCGAAGCGCTGTCATTTGACTTCTTCAACATCGTTCTTGAAAGAATAGTGCAAAACTCAAATGCCAACACCAGAGGCACTATTTTTCAAAAGCCCGTCCATCTACTCGCCTACGCAGACGACATCGGCAGAACGCAGCGGGATGTCAATGGCGCGTTCGTGAGTATTGAGGCGGAGGCGGAGGCGGCGAAGATGCTTTCGGCGATCAATGAGGTCAAGACAAAGTATATGTTGTCATCAAGAAAGGGCACCCAACACCGACGTCTCGGACAGAATGTCACTATAGACAGTTATAACTTTGAGGTAGTTAGGGACTTTGTCTACCTAGGCTCCGCAGCTCAGGCAATGAAACCAGCGCCGAGATTAATCGAAGAATAACTCTTGCCAATCGCTGTTTCTTTGGGCTAAGAAAGAAATTGAGTAGCAAAGCCCTCTGTCGAACAACTAAAGTGACCCTCTATAAGACCCTAATAATCCCAGTCCTTCTCTATAGTGCAGAGGCATGGACTCTATCAAAAGTGGATGAGGTCACTCTTGGTTCTTTTGAGAGGAAAATCCTTAGAGTAATTTTTGGTCCCGTCCGCATAGACGGTGAATGGAGGAGGAGATACAACGATGAACTGTACGGGCTGTACGGGCTGTACAGTTCATCGTTGTATCTCCTCCTCCATTCACCGTCTATGCGGACGGGACCAAAAATTACTCTAAGGATTTTCCTCTCAAAAGAACCAAGAGTGACCTCATCCACTTTTGATAGAGTCCATGCCTCTGCACTATAGAGAAGGACTGGGATGATTAGGGTCTTATAGAGGGTCACTTTAGTTGTTCGACAGAGGGCTTTGCTACTCAATTTCTTTCTTAGCCCAAAGAAACAGCGATTGGCAAGAGTTATTCTTCGATTAATCTCGGCGCTGGTTTCAGCGACATTGACTTACCGAGAAGAGTGAAGGTCCGACGACTGATTTGGCTGGGTCATATAGAGCGAATGTACGTGAATGCTCCGGCCCGGAAGATCTTCGATTCAAAGTGTGGATTCCACACCCGAGGGACGGCGCAGTAGAGAAAGACCGCGACTCAGGTGGCGCACGCAAGTGGAAGGGAACCTTAACCAACTTAGAGTGCGAAACTGGAGACAGCTGGCCAAAGATCGTGCTGGCTGGAGACGCTTGTTTGTTGAGGCCCAGGTCCACCCCGGGCTGTAGCGCCACCTTAAGTAATTAAGCCGTTATCTAATGCCTAATATTTATTTATTTTATTTTACTAAATGATAGTCTAAGGCAATTTAATATTCCTTTTAAATGCATTATAATCCGTGCCTTCTTGGCTCCTTTCGGAAATAATTTTGTTATCATTGTAGCACTGAGACTAAAAAATTGTCGGAAGATATCCAATGAAAATTTTTTTTTCCGAATTTGAAAATAAGATCTGTATTAAGTAATGCAACGAGGGGTCTGTAACACAATAAAACAAGTAAAATTCAATATTAATTTCAATCAAATTTCACTTGTTGACCAAGTCTTTTTGTATTGTGTAACAGGCCCCAGCGCCTAATACAATTTATGTGAGACAACCGCAGAAAAACGATTTGCATATAATCATCTACCCCAAAGGTAGACAGATATTTGTGTCTGTTTAGACTTATAATGTGAAGAATCCAAAGACACTATAGGCAATCCATTCCTTGACGGTTAAGGGATATCGGTGTACCCAACAAAGATCCTTGATGCGTTTTATCATACCCAGTTCAATAGAAAGTAGTCTAAACTGTGGGGAAATTGCTCTGGCATCTTTTCTCGATATAGGAGCAGCCTTTAATAACTTAGAGTGTGAGCTATAAAAAGCTCTTTAACAAACGCTAACATTAAACAGGGCAACAGGAATATAAACTGCTCCCTTGGTCAAAGCTCCACCTGAATGTCTGCAACCAGAGGAACACCACAAATTTTTATTGATAACTGCAAGCAAGCGGCGTGTAAGTGCGGCTGCAGTGTGGACAATTCATGTTTACTTTTTGTTTGTTCTGGGAATGCAGCAGTTAACTTCAAAAAGGTAAAACAACCGCCGTTTACAATTACCCCATGTTTACATTTACCCTAACTGACACTATCCTCTCACCTCTGAAAGGATAATCCGCGTGTTCGCACTCTGCTATAAAAATCAATAAAACAATAATATTTAAGACATAAATAATGTTTTATATTTGACTACACTTTTTACAATAAAATTGTGTAAGCCGTAGTCATTGTGGAAATTATTTGATTGAACTCAAAACGCATTGTGTTGGGGTGGCAACAGTGCAGTGGTAGTGTATTCACTTGCTGAGCGAAAGGTTGCGTGTTTAAAGCCCGACTATGTCCATGAAGCAACAATCCGCAGAATAAACATAGGGACCGGCTACAGTCCGCTTGGGCGAACTGTTGGATACCCTATTCTTATTCCTATCCCTCATAAGTGGGGGTGACAAAAGTCTAAGTATGGTTATGGGTACATTTAAAGGATTTTATCAAAAAAACGAAGCTTTTGTAAAAAAAAAACGCTTCCTAAACTTTTGGATTTTCAAAAAAAGTTTTTTTTTAAATCGTAGGCGTGTCAACAGGCGGATTTTGAAAATATTTACACATGAGCTTAAAGGGCCCCTAGAGAGTATATATTATAAATTTCAGCTTCCTAGCTAAAATTTTGGTTTTTAAATAAAATTGTTTTATTTAATTGTGGGGGTATAAGTGGGCGGATTTTGGAAATTTTATCTCCTGAGCAGTTTTAGGAGTCATAGATCATATATAAGAAAATTCAGCTTTCTAGCTCAAAATTCGATTTTTTTTCGAAAAATTTGTTTTTTTTGAGTTTGTGGGCGTGTCTGTGGGCGGATTTCAAAAATTCTTAAACTTGATTATTTCGGGACCCTAGAGAGTATATGGTTAAAATTTCAGCTGTATAGGCCCAGTTTAAAGACCTAATTTTTGCCGACGGACGGACGCACGGACGCACGGACGGTCATGGCTAGATCGACATTACTATCGATGCTGATCATAAATATAGTAACTTTTAGTGGTCTACGGGCAATATTAAGGTATGTTACAAACTATGCGTCAAAATAAATATATACCCTTAGAATAGGGTATACAAATCAATATAAGTGCAGCGAATGCTTGCTCATATGTGCGCTTTCAAATATTGTATAAGTTTCTGCGGATCAAACTTGAATACAAAACTTCAACATAATGCTCCCTAAGTTATTTAGACACCACCCGTGGAGAAAAAACCCTACCCAATGCACAAACCTATCTTTCCTATCATTCTACTTCCTCCTAGTTCTACCACCTAATAGTAGGCAATGAAATACCTCCACAATGACATTGCATTTGTAGGTGTTGAATTGAAAAACGCCTGCGTTGTGTATACACACTATAAGGGTACCGTATCAATTACAAAGGAGAAGGAAACCCGTCTGCCCACGGTAATTATAAAAACGTATCCGCATTCAATTAGATCATAGCGTAATCTTGAGAAAACCAAGTGAACTCTTTAGTTATATCAGATAATAGGAGCCTATCAGAAAAATCTCAACTTCATCCCCGATTTCCCTTCTCTCTTAATTTTGTCTATAATTTTCAAGCGTTTCTACAAATTCTTCACGATAATGGATGTACGGCATTTGCTCAAAAATGAACTCCTATGGACAGCCTTTAATACTTACCGGACATCTGATCAAACCAAGAGGCTGAAAAGTGAAAAGTATCGCACGCTCTTTGCTGATCATTTTGAAACTTTGCGCGTTCCAGCACTAGCATCGATTTGCCTAAAAGTAATAGCTGAGAACTATAAAGGCCGTCCAATAAAGCTTAACATAACACCAATCCAACTAAGAACTTTGTATGAGTTTATCGATGTCGAATTGTGTCTAGAAAAGTGTGTCAACATCGATGAAGAATACTATTGGAAAAGAGTCTTCACAACCAAGTGCACCGATAAGATGTTACTGAAACGAGTAACAAAAGACAAAAGTGTTACCTGGAAGAATCGGGGTGTTACGCTTAAGTTTGTGGAATTAGTTGAAAATACGCCGTATGAAATATGGAACAATGATGAAATAGAAAAAATCACAAAAATAGTTTCGCCATATGTGACCAAAATGAAAATCAGTAAACTCCAAGCAATGAGAGATAAATCCTTTCAAAAGAAGAAAGAGTTGTTGGTATCTGAAAGCTCTTCCGTCTCCATTATGACTGTGGGCAAGGATGAGTATCTTGAGGTACCACCAAAAGACGTTGAATACAGTTACCCAGTTCAAGACTGTCACCACATTGACTTAAGTTTTGTCAAAAATTTATTTCTTTTACAAACGTTGACATTGGAGTTTCTACCCCCTGATCTGGGCTTAAATTACCACAGCAGATACTTTAATTTCTCCAACGCAGATGTACAGAATCTAGCAAGGTTAACTAAAGATGACTTTGTTTTACTTACGTCTGTAATTTGCCTATTTCCAGTGGTATTTCAGAGCTCAGTAACCTCAAAGTATTTAAAGTTCGACGGAGTCGCATGGATTGCAGTAAATTGTCCACGATTCTGGAAGCATTAAAATCAACCTTCGTGGAAGACATAGAGTTCTCCTTTTGTCAATTGGATGACGAATGCGGAGAATCCATATACGAATTTCTCATCTCAGCGACGTGTCTCAAACAATTCAATTTGTCTGCAAACTACCTCAAAGACACCGCTATTGTTTACCTTTCAAATGGAATTCAAAAGTGCCCATCGAAGTTAACTTATTTTGATGTGTCAAAAAATCCCTTTTCGGATGATGGTTTATGTTATTTTACCAAAGCCCTATTAACATGCGAATACCTTTCGCACGTGAATCTATCGAGCATAAGAGTGTCCAAGTCGGGAGCCGAGTGTATCACGAATTTGGTAACAGAACTCCCTAAACTCGAAGAACTAGAAATTATTGCTGTTCCCATAGATGGGTGTTTGTTAATTAATGCTCTGGATAGCAATACAAAAATCCAGAGACTTTTGTGTCAAGGTTGCGGACTAACATTGGAGGAGGAGTTCAAAATTGGATTGCTTCTAAAACGTAATCGTTACATTAAGGAGAACCCGTACATAGGTGATGCAACTCAAACTGAAGAAGAGATAAATGACTTTGTTAGCAGGACAAAGTGGGTGTACTTTTGTTTAAGGAATAAGTTGCTTCTAAATTATTGATATTTTATTTTAGAAATCCCATTTTATTAAACGCCTTAGCGTCGAAGGAGAAAAGAAAAGCTTGTCTCCAAAAACAAACTGAACTCTCGCCATCTGTGGAATCCGTTGAAACTGGAAAAAACAAAAGCTCAACCGAAAGGTATCGATGGCAACCGTTGTAACTGTTTTTGATTTGAGTATTGCATTTATGTAGATTGATTAGGTGTAATCCCGTATAGAGCGGAGTAATATAATAATATCACTGCTGCACCCCCTAAAACGCAGCGATTGTCGTAAAAGGCGCCAAAGGGGAGAAAACACTTCAATTGAGCCTAGACACTCCCAAAAGTGTACATGCTGCTCCGTGCGTTGACACGATTCAAAATTGGACAAGTGTTCTTTCCAAGCAATGCTCTTTCTAATTATTGTTGTTGCACTGAGTTCGAATGGGTGTTAGAATTTCTACTTTTAACAGAAATATTTCTAACTTAGAATAGATTTCTGGGCTTGAGATTTTTGAAAAACTCATGCGGTACCGATGGTATTTCAAACCTTGTTCTTAAAAGTATTGCTCTCAATATAGTTGAGGTTTTGACACGAACTAAAATGTGCAAACGTTAAAACACTTCAAAAAGGGAAGCAAAAAAAGAAAAAAAATATCCGCCAATTTCATTATGCCTTTTGAAAAAGCGCGGCGGGGTATTTCAATACCTCGATAAATTGAACTTTTTTAGTTCGAAGCAGCTTTGCATAATTACTGGCCCATCTACTGAAGATGCTCCCACAGATTTCTGCTGCCTGCTGCAGAAAGGATTACACGAAAAAAGATGTTGTGCTGTGCTCTTTGTTGCCATAACCAAAGCGTTTCATCACAATATTCGCTTAAAAAATTGTAAAATGTGGGTTTCCGTGGGTTATCCAGGATTGGTTTGGGTCTTCCTTAATGGATAGAAAGCAAAAAGTAGAAATCGGAGATAGTCTAATGCCCAGTTTCACAGTAATCGTTTAAACTTAAGTTTAGATAACCCAACATCAAAGTCAAAGCTCTTTGTTAACTTTCGTTCGGTTTAACGCTGTCAACTTAACGTAGTTCGATGAACTGACTTTGACAGCAGTCCGTGTTTTGATTGTCAAATTCAAAATTATTTTGTTTTGTAATGAAAAGTCCGTTCGCGTACTTTTTGTGTAGAAAAATCTCCAAAATCGAGAGAGAATCCTTCCATTTCAATGAAAAAGATGAAAAACGTCAACGTTTGGCTTGAGAACAAGCAGGCGCTGTTTTTTTTGCTGTTTTTTAACTGTGTAAACATTTTGATTTTTGCTCAAATCTATTTGCGCAGCTATTTTGTTTAGTGAATGGCCGGCCTTAGTAAAGAATTAAAATCAGTAAGTCACAGTGAAACAAACTTCGCACAGTAGTTGTTGGCACTTGCGCGAAAGTTTCTAACATAAAACCAGCAACATACAATAGGTGGCGCGCAAGTATGACGAAGACTTCAAAGACAATAATTGTAAAAGTTTTACTCTTGCTGTTTGGGAAGAGGAAAATAATAAACAAAAACAATCAATGAATAATGTTCTAATATCCTGTGTAGCAGTTCGTATAACAACAATATTATGTCTTATACATATTTATTTTGTTCATTTAAATGTGCCTGCTTTGTATATGTCTACCTAACCTCAAACAAACTACAAAATAATTTAAAGAGGCATTGCAACGTATGCCGCGCATTAGCTAGTATCAACTACTATCAAATAAAATGTTTCTGGAAACTTCCCATCGGTTGAAAGCCGGCATAAATTTAATGTATTTTGGTTTTCACCCAGAATTTCAAATTGAACAATGTCTCTTTCTCTCTACATTATTTTCTATATTCCCTAATCTTCCATTATACAATCAACAGTGAAATGACCAAATATGGTAAAGAAATTCCTATCAAAACAATACCCTTCACCAAAGAGGGCCTCAAACTAAATAATATGGAAGTTTCACTTTATGGTCAGAGCAAAAAATATTTCTTCACGAAACAAAGCCCTCGCAAGGAAATCGATAATGTATAAATTTCTATAGAAACATGAAACTTTTTATTTGTTGTCTTTTTTGGCAAATAAACAAATTGAATTAACAAACGGTCAAATTGTGAAACTTTTTCTTTGTGTATATTATATTTTGTGCGTATAAATTCAGTGAAGAGAATTGAAAATAGGTCCTATTCAAGCATTGTAAGATTTTCCAAACATGAATAAGCCGGACAAAAGGCGAATATCGGTAAGTTATGAGTATAAGAAAATGATTTAATGTTTTTAATGTCAAAAAGTGTTCTGATATGTTTTGCAAGAAAATCTTATGGTGACAAATTTGTTTGCATAATAATTAAGGATAATTATGACGAAATGTAAAGGCTACAATGGAAAATGGTTCTGATTCAATTAGAATAAAATATTCCATGTTGTATATCGATGATTTTTCCGTCAAGCATAATTTATTTTTGCTCTTGTTTAACCTAGAAACAAAAGCTATTTTAGTGTCCTTTCTTTCCATAGTTGTAGGCGGAAAGGCTATAGACTACCTACTTTTAAAAAGAATTGCTGTAATTTTCATATCAATAGTTAGAACTTGCTGGTATGAAATTGTGTGAGAGCTGGGACTCACGGTTAAGATGTTTTTATTCTACAGCAATTGAATTAATATAATTTGTCGGGCGCAGTGACTCAATTGTTACTGTGTCGGACTGGATACAAAAGCATCATGTAGTAAGAAGAGACCGGCCTCACTCCACTCAAGGAGGTGGGGTTGGAATCTTAATTCGCCATAGGGTTATATATAGCGGGGACATGCGTAGGTTCCCCTTGTTGGAAGCGTGCATCATATGCATTCCTCTCCATAGCCGGAGGAGAATGTATGTGGTGTCGCTTTACACACCTGCAGCACCTCCACCCAATTAATTTATGATAGAGCTCGAGACACTTTTTCGTGGCCTGCAGCTGAACTCGGAGGAGAATTATTAGTTTTTGCCCAGAGATATTAATGGCAAACATGCGGCATGGGGAAATGTTACTGCAAATCCGAGGGGCAACGAGTTTCACGACTGGTGGCGCCTCAATATGATTCAGAACAAACTCGGGTTGTACACCATGGATATTCCTTCTTTCCACTACGGACTCGCTGCCGCAATACGGATCCCGAGGGAGCAAAATCTACTGGAGGAGTACGAAGCAGTCTGTTCATTCGATTATCGAAGGGCACAACGGACGCGCTTCTCCAGATTTTTAAAGCGAGATATGCGTTCGAGTGGGATCGACCCACTGATAAACAGTTACATGACAAATGATGATATTGATCGGCATTTATTGCAAATGAACGACGCTATCAAACGAACGATGGAACGAACTATTCCTCAGGTAGGACGTTCCGGCGACGACCAGACAGAAAAATACAGAAACCCTACAATCGACGGACTATACGACGCTCTCGAGGCTTAAACGGCTGTGCAGGCAATTTACTGACCGAAACGATCCGGAGGTAAGGATGCTGAAGTCAGAGATCCGAATCCTGAAGCAGCTGATAGAAGAAAATCACAAAAATTCTTTTAGTCTCTATTGGGGCAATAAAATTCGGCCTATTAACACCTGTAGTCCGACTATGTTCCCACAGAAAAAGCAGTTGTTTAGGAGGAAGGATTACAATGATATTCCTTGTGCCCGAATCTCCCAGATAACAGAGAACAGACAGTACTGACTACTGGAACAACTGCGGAAAGTGTCCGCCCAAAAAATGATTGAGTGTTTTGACATGATTGCAAAATGCATTATGACAATGCGCGCACATTTTCTTGGCGTTTTAACACTTTAATTTTTTTTTTTATTTATTTTATTTATTTATTTCTTTGAATGCATAAGCATACACATTAAGATACAATATCTTATAATTTTGTGAAGCTTGACAAAATAAGCATTAAAAATATGGTAAAAAGAGACAAAAGTGGAAATTAAATTCAATAATTTGGTAAAAGATTGCTGTGACATTTCATTAACTTAAATTCATTAAATAGATAAAGAAAAAAAAATTCACCAAGTAAAAAAGTTAAGCAAAATGAAAAAGATAAAAGAAAGAAAATCTGTAACAGAAGGGCATAAAGTTATGTTGGTTCAGAGTCAGACAAAGTTTGAAGAACTAAAGACTAGTCAGATGTGTTGAAAAATAATTGCAATCGCGTCCTAAAGTCTGTGAAATTACTTGTTCTTCTCACAGTGGGTGGCAGAGAACGGCATTGACGAGAAATTGCTTCTCAGATGTCATACAAGTAAACCGGGGAACGATGAGTTGCGTTAGTCTGTTTGATGCTAGGAACGTAAGTCTATTATAACTATTCACAAACTCTGGCAAACCAGTTTGAACAGGGGGTACAACCTTTTTTTAAATATCTGCTCAGAGAAGAAGAAATACAGGTGGCAACAGTATGGTGAAGGACTTCTAAATGAACAACTTCCTCGGATATATTTTCCGAGAGCTAGGAAGGTGGTCAAAGACTCCAAAAAACGAAATGCAGTTGGCCCGGACGAGATACCCTCTGAGTTCTGCAAAAAAATGGAGACACCGGTCATTATGGCTCATGATTCTCAACTGATGAGAGTCGATCCAATGCCGAACCAGTGGAGGGAAAGTTTTCTTCCTCCTTTGTACAAAAGAAAAAGGCGATATAAGAGACCGTTCAATCAAGCTGATGTCACACACCATGGATATCGTTGAGCGGGCATTAGATAGCCAAATGCGGAAAATAATACGGCAATCTGAAAACCCGGGGGGCTCATATTGGGTTTTTTTGAAAAGAAAATACTCCGTCGGATATTTGGTTCTGTATGCGAGGAGGGGCGAATTGAAAAGAAGATACAACCGCGAATGAGCTGTTTCAAGATTTGGATGTACTCCAAAAAGCTAAATCGAGTCGACTACATTGGCTGGCATCCACGACGACTTGTTCCTTCAAAAGGAAGTTTGGTCTTCATTGCCTTTTCGAACATGGGTGCTGGGAGTCGAAGATTCTCTTGGGTGGACATTATTGTCTATTCGCTCAATGTGGCCGAGCCAATATAGTCGACGTGTTCCAGCTTTTTAGACTACACATCCACATCTTGGTACAGCTCATAGAGTTCGCTGTTGTATCTTCTTTTCCATTCGCTCTCCTCGCACACAGGACCTAATATCCGAAGGAGTATTTTTCTCCCCTTTCCCGCTAATCGTCCAGCACTCGCCTCTAAAAAGCAGGATTGGCAAGATTAAGGTAGGTGAACTGCATTACTACCTCAAATTTGCTGCTATCAACAGTGACGGTTTGTCCTAGGCGGTGAACAGAGGTTTGTTTGTTTGTTGATAGAATGTACTTGGTCTTGTCCTCATTAACTTCAAGATCAAACAATTTCGCCTGTTCTTCAATCGCCATAAAGACTCTAACACGGCACGATGGGAACGGCCGATAATGTCTATTTCGTCCGCATACACGAGTTGGTCTCTGACAGGATTTGCGTCAGTGTGAAAATGTGGTCGATTGTCGATCCACCGAGGTGGAAGCCACACTGATACGTGCCAATTAGTGTGTTTCAGATCAGCTTGAGACGTTCACTCAGTATACGTTCCGGTCTCACGAATGCCATTTTGAAGTTGAAGCAAACTGCAGCTTTGTGATAAATTTTACTGATTTCATAAGGTCCAACTTGATGCATCTTTCAACGCGACGATAGAGGTCGTGATTGCGTTTCAGGCATGTCTTCCCGGCATAAATTTAAACTAAGGCTTGAGACAGTATAACATCCAGTTTTTTTTTTTTTTTGATTTTAAGGACGTATTACCAAGGAGAATAATTTTATAAGTAAATGCCTGTTAATGAGTTTATTTATAAATTCTTATAACTATTAATTGTGCAAGATTTAGTCATTATAAAACTTATATAACAAATAATTCAACTCACGAACACTTGAATTTGTTTGAATATTTTAGAGCTTTCATCACAGTTATCGCAAACTGAACAGGGAAACTGTAATAGAATTTTAATGTCGACTCGGATACATACAAACGTAGACGATATGAATACCTTTTTAAATATAAACTAAATATCGTGCTTAAAACTCATTATTTCACCATGAAACCAGCTGCATAGCTATCACCGAACAACATAACCTATATTCTTTCAGCATTAACAACAGTTTTGCAAATGTCTCCAGGAACCATCTTAGCATATTTAAAATATGATTACTTTAAACTTACGTTTGCCAGGGGTTAATTCTGGTAAAGTAATATAGATTCGGTTTAATGTGCTGCCGTCATGAAATCATGCAAGAGAATATCTATAGACGGATACGTCGGTACATGCAGAAATAAAATGCATCCTTGAGTTGAAACCTTACAAAAATAATTCATTATCAAACTTCACTCGTTCCCAATCGAATAACAGACTCGTTTAAAATACACGTCATTAGATGAAAGCAAAACAAAAAAAAAAACAAATAACAGTGATCGATTTTCATACCGACATTTCACCATCGCCATGTACATACAGTACAAGCTCGACTTACGCCAACTAGGAGAAATTGAGGCACTTGCAATAACCGAGGTTGTTGCACTTATCGGGTTACATTTTTATAAATGAAAAATGATGACATAGCCATTTTACAGCTTCTGTAGAGATGGTATGATATGAATGTACTATGTGGCGCAACAGTCTATCTTAAATGTAAGACATCAATAAATATATTCCAAAAGCAGAACCAAAGTTTTGCACTCACAAACAAAATTACAGGCGGGTGACAACTTTTGCGCCACCTTGTATTTACAAAGAAATTGGTCCAGGTTCAAACAAAATGTTATTACTGTGAAATAACGAACCAAAAGGAGAACATGCTAATGAAAAACAGATGAATAAACTCAAGAAGTTGTACTAATCGAGGTAACTGCTATGAAAAGTTGCACTTATAGAGTCTAGAGATGCGACGAATTTTGTGTTGAGAAAATAGAGGAGTTGCGCGAATCGAGGGTTGCGTTAACCGAGTTCGTACTGTACTTTCAAGTTTTTATTAGCATTATTATTCATTCATCAATCACGTTCAACTTTCACTATTTAACATTTACAGACATCAAACTCGCGGGCAACATTATTTCTACAAAATAACTCAACATCGAAATTTGGGGTAGGTTGCGATGTAATTTTTTTTATGTTGTTTTACACGACCACTGTTTTTGGCTTTAAAACGTTGCGTTTACCATATTCTTTCTATACAAACTTTTAAAGACTACCTTAAGTTTGATTTGGTAAAATCACCAAAGTTTCTTTTGGCAACACCCGTGTTTTGTTCTTCATTTGGCTCAGTAACGTTTTAACAGGAACTAAAAGAGGATGTGGAAGTTGGTGAATGCAGCCGCGGTACATAAAATCTAGCTAATGGTGTAGTGTAGTTCGTGTTATTTTCTTTATTGGTTGTACATAGACATACACATAATTATAAATAAATTTGTAAATAATGAGTACAGAAGACAGCAATGAGTGCGTGGAGAATGTTTTCGATAGGTCAAGCTTAGATAATGAAGGTGATTGTGTTGATGGTGTAAATTCAAAGGTAGCTGCAGAGAATGCAGTGGATTTGTAGCATGCAACTTTTTAAAGCACTGTTCTTTTTGAATGAAATTATTTAAATATTTATTTTCTTTTGAAATATGTAAAACCAAACTTGTCCTTATGTCCAAAGTATTGAAGAATTTAAAAATAGATCATTATGGTAAGTATTCGTTCATGTGATAGTTTTGAATTTAAAATGTTTGAAAATGCTTTTATAAGTTTTGTAGTTTTTATTATTTACTGTGTATTATGATGTGATTACATCTTTAACGTTTTTCTTGATTCTGCTCTTGATCCAAATAACTATGCCTTTCCTAACCGATTAAGATTAAAATGACACCAGGCATTCCATGCTTCAATGATTTTTACCCGCTGACTAAGATAGGTTTCGTTAAACTATTGCTGACTCGATTATTGTGGTGTTGTGCTCGACATTAAAAAATATTTCAACGGTAATTTATACATATATATTATATATTATTATGCAAGCATCACACGTGCGTCGGTTTAACATGCACAATGTCAATAGTGAAAGGTACAATTGTATCGTTTGAGAGACATACGAGTATATGGAATATCTATCAATATCTATCTTGTATTTGTTCATCTCTGTGCATTTTTATATGGAACTGACCACCGAAGTAAACGGTTGGGTTTTTTTGTTGAACGCTTGCTCTTTTCCCAACACAAAAAAAAAGATTGTTTTTATTCGTTTTTATTTTCTTTTTTTCGTAAATAAAAGGCGGGGAAAATATTCCCCTTATCAGCAATGTTAATTAAAGTACTAAATGGGAAGAGTAGCCCTTGAAAATGTATTCTCGATAAGCGTGAATAAATTCAACACCAGGAATCAAGTGACCCAGAGTGTCAATTTGTGTTTCAAATCCAGCCTGTGGAATTGAACAATTCAATGATATTGCAGAATTTTATACAACTTAATTCTGATAGATCGTAGAAGAATGTTTTGCCCAGTGTGCGATGTCTAGTTCTAACTAGGGCCGGACATTTGCAAAGGAATTGGTGTAGGGTTTCCTTTTCCACTGGATCTTTGCAACTGCGGCAGTGTGCGTTGAATGGCATGCCCAACTTGGCAGCGTCGGTGCCGACAATGTCCAGTGCTGATCGCCAAAATTCTGGCAATCTTTTGTAAGGTTCTGTTTGTTAAGTTGGAAGTTCTTTTTGTATTGAAGCAGGGTCATATCGTCCTGGATTTGACGCATCTATTTAGGTTGCTACATCTAGAGTCCGCCCGTGAAAGGTAGTACCAGGATATTTTCCCTTTTGACAGCTCTTATGGGAGAAGAAACTGTCTCTACAAGGGAGCTGTCAAGGGTAGAGCCGTGCCTTGCTCTGTTACTATGGCCGGGAACCCAGAGGAGAGTGATGTTGAAGTGGTTCCTTAGAGACAAGTTATTGCGTCTTTATATAGTGCGACTAATTTGGATGATATGGAGTATGAGTCGAGAGCTTTATAGCTGCCTGGATATCAAAAAAGATGGCAACATCTCTCTTGGTTATGGAGAAAAGGGTGAGTATCCTACAGTTTCCCTGATCGCTAGTAGACCGGTTGGAATACACTAGAGGAATCCGAGAGTCGGAATGCTTTGGGTATGTTTGACTAATTATTTTTCCTTCGTACCTGCTCTTGAACTGGCTCTCTGAAAAATTCGAATGCTTGTGGTTTTGGCGGCATCTCTGACAGTGTATTGAAACAAATCTGGTACTTCGTACTTGATGTCCTAGCAGTTATCTTTAACCGTAGCATATTCTCAGGAGTTTTCCCTGAAAACCTCAAGTGCGCTGATATAGCTGCAGAGGACATGAACAATTATAGACCAATCTCGCGTTGGATTTGGCATCTGGTATCAGCTGGGACCTTAATTCGTTGAGGATCTTGTGCGCTTAACATAGCTTGAGCATAAGCTCCAAAACCAAAATCATGTTTTTTAATCTATCAACCTTAAACGGTTCAGATGCGAATATGTTTTTTCATGCCTCTGAGTGTAAGAAATATGAAATGCCAAGTTGCTCATGTGCTTTTGGTGTATCCCACCCAACTTTCTGTACCACACCACGATAAACTGCAGTGAAAGGTGTTTTTTCATGGAGAAAGTTGATCAGTTTAAGTATCTTGGGCTCATTTTTGACACTAGGATAAGTTCTGCATTCCATACGGCTTCTTCGAGGAAATAAAGGGTCTTTCATTCAGGACTTGACAACTTCTTTTTTAAATAAAATGAAAACTACTTGGAATATTTCAAAAAAAAAAATTATTGGCTTGAATTACTAAAAAAACATTGAATGGAATTCGACTTCGTTCATATGTCCACCACAGGCACGTATGCGGCGGCCGATACGTTGAACCCAATTTTCGATGACTCTGCCGCACAATTCGCCCGTTACGGCCGCTTTTTCTCGTTCAATATTGGCTGTGAGGTCCTCTAACGTGGCCGACTTGTTGGCATAGACCACTGATTTAATGTAGCCTCATAGAAAAAGTCTAGAGGCGTTACACACGATCTCGGCGGCCAATAGATGGGTCCGTTTCTCGAGATAACACGTTCACCGAACTGAGACTTTATTAACTCGATTGTTGCACCCGCTCGACGTACTTGTTGGAACCACATATCACTGACGTCCAATTCATGCAATTGCTCAAAGAAATAACGTTCCGACATGTCTCTGTAGCGAATACCATTAACCGTAACGTGACGGTAGTTTTCATCGTCGAAAAAAAATGACCCAATGACGCCACCGGAATAAAACCGCACTAAACAGTGACATTTTGCGGATGAAGTGCTGTTTCATGAAGCACATGAGGGTTCGCACTTATCCAGTAACGTATATTTTGCTTATTGACGAAGCCGATTAACCAAAAATACGTTTCATCGCTGAAGATTTTGTGATGAATTTCTTCATTTTCTTCCATCATGTCGAGAGCCCAATTCGAGAACATACGTGGCTTCATTTGATGGCTTCAGTTCTTGAGTCACCTTGATCTTTTAAGGGTGTAGGCCAAGGTCCTTACGCAAAATTCGCCATGATGTGGTCTGGGAGAGGCTGAAATTGACTGATTTGGCCTGGTCATTTTTCATTCCGTTCTGGATGGGAAAAAGAATTGGGCGGCTTTGTTAAGGTCGTGTTTGGGCATCAGTGGCAGTCGAAGCAAGGTAGCAGGTCAAGCACCTTACTGTGTTGCCGTAGGGTTAGTATGACCAGAACCCAGTTTCTTTGAGCTTTACTGCGCTACTAGATGCAGTAAATCCTATGTGAAAATCGAGAGGGAAGAGGTATTTGTATAGGCCGTTAATGCCTTATATTTTTTTACTTTACTTTAATCTTACAAAAATAAATAAATAACATTTGCGAGTGCGAAGTGGAATTTTGGGGCATACAACTTTGCCTCGACTCCGAATTGCAAAGAAGGCGCTTCAATGATAAGGAGCTTACGTTTACAACAGTCACCATATTAGCACCAAATACCTGCCACCTGATACGAGCAAAAGCAGGACAATCACAGAGGAAATGTTTCGCAGTGTCGTCGCTTTCTCCACAGGCTTCCCAGTTTGTGGTATCGCTTAGGCCTAGCATATTAAGGTGTTTGGCAAAAACGTAATGGCCCGTAGGAACGAAAGTAGTCTGTCTGCAGTCTTTTCTGTTGAGAGACAACAAGAATGCCGCAGATTTCCTACAGACGTCGGGGAGAATTGGCTTAGTTTGTCCTTACACTATGGAGAGTCTTGCCATCGGCGATTGTGTTCATATGAAACCCAACCGTCAATGGAAGCCCTGATCGAGGACGCAGGCAGACCTATCAGGTCCTGAAAAGTCCTCCTCTGAGCCCTGTCTAGTTCATCGGAGATCTCATTTCCCGTGATCCCATTATGACCCGGGACCCAGACAAGTCTAAGTGAATTCAGCCTTCCGACCGAATTCAGAGAGATCTTGCATTCACGAACTATTTTCGAGGTGGTTAGGGGTTGAGCAAGGCCTGCGTTAAGGTTTATTATACTATAACAAGTTTATACAACTGTAGTGCCCGTGGGGGCCGAACTTCTTAGACGCCACCCTACGCAGAGTTGTATTGCCAATCCAATACGCAGCTGGCAGCTTTTTGTTGTAGCGTGACTAAGCCCCATGTTTTGTTTTCGGCCATAATTCAGAATAAAACGCACCTATCAGCTGCTTTTTTTAATTATTTTAAATTGTACAGCCAATAATCTAAAGTAAACGGCAAAAATCGTATAAAAGGCTAAAGACATAAGCCTGAATTGGGGCTCAGTGGGGCACAGTGGCTCATTGGCTTATGGGTTTGACTACTCAGCGAGAAGTTAAAGGTTCGAATCATACCCAGAACACCTAACAGTGATCCCACTGCCCCACCTCTTGCGAAAGTCCCACCAGCGTTCAAGAGCACTCATATAAACTATCATAAGAAACTTCTGGCGCTTGGAATCGGCGATAAGTTGTAGGTCCCTTTCAGCCGTGTCAGAAGTATAGATTCGCACACACAAATGGTTGGAGAAGCTAGGTCTTAGGGCCTAATATTTACTTTTTTGTATCCAGTTTAACGAGTTCTTAGTTTGGGTTGTATTATGCAAGTGGACTTTTTCCTTAGCCTTAGTAGTGGAGTATCAACAAAAAAACACGCCTAATCAATGAGTTCAACACTTGGCACTTGTTTAGGTTCAATCATAGAGGCTATGTATCCTGGCGTCTACTCTTAATAATGGTGAACATTTTCGCTCAGAGGTTCCCAACTAAGTGTGAAAAAGGTTAGCAAGTTTTAATAATTATTTATCTGCATGGGTAGTAAATGCATGACTGCATGGACAACTCTTTAAATTAAATAAAAAGCCGTTATAGAAACACTTTATTAACACATAATTAACTTCCAACACCTTGGGCACTAAATTCCGATGGTATTTGTTTATTATTGAGCACATTCAGTGTAATAATTCATCAATCTAAGCTAGGCATACTGAAAATTCAATTTATTTCACCTCACTTTAGCTCGGCAAACAGGCATCGCAATCTAAACTTAAGCTCGGTGCTGGCGGCGATGATGGTACCGGTGCAGATGACTTCGAGGCTTGGATGAAAGCACGTCAACTCGTGAAACCCGATGACCAACTTGAATTAACTGAAATTGAATTGGGAGAAGAGATAACCAAGGCTCTAACATCGACAAACACCAATGTTATAGAAAATTTAGTTGTGTACAGTTTCAAAGAAAGGACCTTTGTGGGCGTAAGCATTGGTCATCGTTTGAGTGTTAAAGTTTAAAAATAATTTGTTGCATCTTATGTAGCTTCCACTGGAAGGTAATGTTGTGACTATTTTCAGCTTTGAGGGAACATGCTTACAAATAGATTCGGACGAGGCTAAACTGCAAATTGAAGAGTACGGAGAAGCGGGTATGTGTGTGTGACTGCTGCCATCTCTTAACTCTATTTACTATTTATAACTTTTTTTATCTATTGCACAATTGCTTGTTCCGCCTCCTTTGCATGCAATTTTTTTCTTTTTTTTTCGAATAAAACAACTACTTTTCGGCAAGCAAGGTTACGCAATTCCACCTCCAAAGGGAGCCAAACATGGGGGCAATACAGAGGATATCCTTGCCATTCAACGATCCACGGCAGATTCAGCTGGTGGATCAGAGGGTGGGGGTGATGAGGAGCCCATTGCAGAAGATGTCGAAGATGAGAATGAGGAGGTAGAAGAAATTGGTGATGGGGAAGGAGAGGCCGAAGGTGAGGAAGGTGGGGAAATCGGGGAAGGCGGTGATGGGGATCCAGGCGCAAAAGGTGATTCTTTTTTATGACTCTCTTTCTTCTTATGCATGTATTTACTTTTTATTTTTATTTTTTTCGTTTAAAAAATGATTCATTTATTGTAAATCGAACACGAACTCTAAAAAAAAATATTAATATTTTAGAAACTGCTGGCACTACAGGAGGTAAGAAGCACAAGCTTATTAACCAGTTTAACTTTTGTGAACGTGCTGCATTGACATATACCAATCCGACCAGGGTAAAAAAATCGTTGAAACTCTTGAAATCTGGATTTGATATCGAAAACATTTTTAGTGCGTGGAAACCCAAACGATTCCACCACCGAGATCAACATTTGGCAGCAATGTCCTGCAATGGGTCATATACGATCATTATGCCGAGGATTTTGCAAAACAACAGAAGGAGAAAGAAAAGGAAAAAAAAGTAAGACCTAGGTTGGATGCAATATTACAAAAGATAATTGTTATATTTCTACAGCATTCAATTGTTAAAAAAGACGTAAAAAAAAGGGATGAACAAAAGGAAGCAGCAGTCGAATTGAATAGAAAATATCTAAAATGTTGGCAGATCCTTGAACGGATGATCAATCAGAATATTTACGATGACATTGCAAGTGATTATCGGTATTGGGAGGATCCTTCAGATGAATTTCGCGACGGTGAAGGTACCTTACTCCCTCTGTGGAAGTTTTGCTACGACAAAACAAAGAAGATGAATGTCACCGATGTGATGTTTAATCCGCATTATTTCGATTTGTTTGCGGTGTGCTTTGGATCACGTGAGTAATATGGAGCGATTAAAAAAAGTGTTCGATAACTGTGACCGCATTATGTAACTTTTTCGAACAACACAGAGAAGATTTTGTAGAATTTTGGATGCCATCTATGCAATTTCAGCATGAGCTAGTGAAGGGGCTTGAGTTGATGTTACTTGAGTGACTTAAGTAATTTAGCTTCAACTCGTAATCGAGTGCAATTTCTGTTATATTCGAGTCCACTCTAACTCGTGTCCAATCCTACTCTGATCCATTTGTACTCGAGTCTCGTCGTACGAAAATTCATTTGTATTCTGCTAGACCAACTAAGGTAAGGAATTTGATTCGAACGACAGACACAGTACATCCACAAAATAAGGTTATCGTTGTGCACTCACACGAAGTTGCGAAATTTGCTAACGCCAACGATTTGGAATCTTATATTTTTTCAAATACCATAAAATGCAAGTCATATTTCTACTTAATCCGAATTCCTACTCGAATCGAATTGCTACTTCAGTAGAACTCGATTATTTCCGAAAATGAATCGTGTGACTGGATAAATAAAACCACTCGAGTCCCATTGCCATCATTAAATGAGCTACAAAATATGCGGTCACTGGATGTGAATATGTCCGCCGATCAACACAAAAATATATTTATTCAAAATATTGATTTATTTCATGTCATTTAGATGAATTTATGAAGCAACCGGCGGAAGGATCGATTTGCTTGTTTACTATTAAAAATCCTTCATATCCCGATTATATAAGTTAGTTGAGTCCTTCTGAGTTTTGTTTCTTTTTAACAATGATCTATATTTTAGTTATGACCGAAAGTGGAGTTATGTGCTGCGACATTCATCCCAAATATCCGTTTCTGGTTGCGATTGGTAAGTGTATTAACAAATTAATGACGCCGACGTTACCAGAGTTGTTCATATTACTACGGTTAAAATCAAGTTTTCTGACAGTTTGACATTTGCAATTGAATCATGTTTATTTATGGCGGTCCTTAACCTTCTGTACTTGGACTTAAACTTATGCCCCCGTATTAATAAATAACGGATAGCGGCGAGTTAGCACTAGCACATCTGTTAACTCATAATTCGGATTAATAACCGTGTGTTAGCTTTCACTGACATGTGATAACGAGTGGATAACTTAACTCACCGAATTCGGCGTATAAGGAGCGGATAACTTCACACATTCTCAGTTTGTAGTTTATGCATTCACAAATTGAGAAGATGCGCATGGATGTCTGGAAATATTGAGAGGATGAGAGAGAACACTGTCTCCCATTTGGGCATATTACTCTTTCATAATGCGTTGACTCCATAGTAGTACCATAGTATTGGAATAGAATACACAGAAATGAGTGTCAACTGATGAAATATGACAGATTCACTCGATTTTTGAGTATAATTTGGTAAAGTGCTGCCGTATTGTAGGTGATAAAGAGCAAACAGCTAACACAGTGAAAACATATTTTTTTAATCAGAAAAGTTATCATATGGACAAGTTCTCTATCCGTGTGCCAGCTAAATAGTGTTTTTTTATTAATATGGCTGATGCAGAATAAAGTGATTAAACAAACATCTATCAACCGAATTGATTAGATTTCCTTAAAATTTAGTTAAAAATGGTGTAAGCATTTGCGCAATTTTTCTGAAATTGTGATTTATAAACCATTTTCCTCTGTGGGTTTACTTACGTGGTTTGTAACTCGATCAGTAAAGACAGTAACCATTTTATTACAAAAAAAAAGATAATATTCGACGATATGTTTTTATACGGAGTCACAAAATTAGTTGGTTTCAAAAAAATTGTATTTAAAATATGTACCTTACAAATTTGAAATGAAGCTTTTCCATTTGTAAAAGCTTTGAGAGAAAGAGAGCAAACTGTCAGCGGTCATTATACTCGTAACACAGCCTTTAACATTCTGTAAACGCAAATATTGGCGTTTAGGTCCCACACCAAGATGAGTTATATTAAGAGATAGTTGCCAAACGAAAAAACAGTTTAAAACCATTTGCTCTTTGTGCTTTGACGGCTTTTTCATGGGCGCAGCCATTTTCTTAAGTGTGAAGTTAGGCAGAACGGATTGGAAAATCTATATGGCCAAAGTGCCGTATTTGAACAAAAAAAAATATGTATTTAAATAGAACAGTGGTTGGGATTATGTCGGGACACTTTCTCATAAGGTACTTGCTAGGCGGCTTAGACTGGAAGACGAGGATACATGCAGATTCTGTGAGGACCTGCAAGCGAAGGAAGACATAACACACCACACATATTGTGTGAGTGCGATTGAATAGCACGGAATCTTAGGAGGTTTCTGGGAGAGTACTTCTTCGAGGAAATAGGGGAGTTGAGCGGCACAGACTACAGGAAGCTGGTAAAATTCTGCAGGGAGATTGGATGTTTTTCGAGGGAAAGTGTTGGGGTTCCTGCTTTTGAAGTTTTGATTCAATCGGTTCCCCAGGGATTGCGATGGGCCCTTTTTCTTGTTGCCTAGTGCTTTATGCGATTTCATACCCCTTTTTTAACCTAACCTAACCTAACCTAAGAAGCGGAAATGGCAAAGTATTATTTACCTTAAAGGGTTTATCTTTTTAAATTGTTGTTTCTTTTTTAGCTCAGACACATCTGAGCACTCTACTTGGGCTTCTTTTTTTGCTCCAAGCGCACTGTACGGGGTCTGAATAAAGTGACCGGAAAATAAAGGGAAAACAATTAAAATGGCTGTTGATGACTGTTTTCTAGAGTAAGATGTAAAACAATTTAATAAACTTAAATTCAGAGTACTCAATGTAATTTTTTGTTTTTTCGGAGGTGTGGCAGGGAGCGCGGTCATACTCAAAAGTGTCATCGTTAGAAGGGTAGATCATGTTTAGCTCAGGAATGATTCGTCTGTTTCAATATACTTGTTTGATTTTACTATCCCTTCAACTTCTTCCCCACATCATCTTCTTTACAGGATGTTTCTCTCTCTGGTCTAAATGGGCTGAGCTTCTCCTCTCCGCATTAACTGAACGCCATGTCCCTGGACAAAAAAATTGGTTTCGTCAGAGAATATGACTTTATATGAATGTACATTGATGATATTTCTGTGCCCATTAATTTAATTTAATTTAATTTAATTTGGTGGGGGCATGCGCCCCCATTTATTCAGCTTAATACAAGCTACGAGTATATGGTCTTTAAACTACAAAACTAAGACTTATAGCTAGACTTCTTAAAACTAATACTTAAAAACTAAAGACTACAACTTATAGTAAAGTTAGGGTTTATGGAGAAGGAGGCTAAGTTTAATGGAGAGAGTGCTGCGGTTGAAATCAAAAATGGAAATGTTTGAATTTACCTTCCGTAGCATACGGGAAATTGGTTCGTTGGAGGCATAGAACGTGCGGTGGGTTGGTAGATAGAAGAGACGAGGATGTCTTAAATTACGAGGGTTGTAAGGGGACGGGCAATCGATAGAGCCTGAGAGGAGGCGATGAATTAAGAGAATGTTCGATTCTGGTTACATGAACTTGGTGAAAGGGTGACCACGTTTGGCTGGCGTATTTGAGGAGGGGGCGGACAAAAGTAATGTAGACAGATCTGGTCACGTAGGGATCAGAGAATTCCTTTGACCACCGTTCAATGAACCCAAGGGATGAATTGGCTTTACGAATTCTCTCGTCAATGTGCGAACGGAAATTAAGCTCGCGATCGTACAATATGCCAAGGTCACGGAGAGACTGTACGATAGGTATAGGTTGATCATTAAGAAGGTAAAGACGGGGAGGGGACTTGTTGTATTTACATGATAAGGTTATGTATTGGTATTTCGCAACATTGAGCTCTAGGCAGTTTTTGAGACACCAAATAGAAAAACTATCCAGGTCTTGTTGTATCAAGCAAGTGTCTTGTGATGAAGATATGTGTTTGAAAAATTTGGTGTCATCGGCATAGAGAGAGATAGAGGAGTGTTTAATAACCATTTCCAAATCGTTTATAGTTAAGATGAAGAGAAGTGGACCTAGGTGACTGCCTTGTGGTACACCAGAGGTTGCCAGGAATGGGGCATATAGGACGGACCTGAAGCGAACATTATACAATCGGTTTTCGAGATAAGATGATATCCATTTCAGCAGTATTGGTTGGAGACCAAGGGTGGACAATTTGAAAAGAATTAATTTATGGGATATCTTATCAAAAGCTTTACTAAAATCAGTCGCAATAACATCGACTTCTTTACCACTTTCTAAGGCCGTTAGCGCAGAGGACGCGAATTCAACGACGTTAGTGGTGGTTGATCTACCTTTTAGAAAGCCATGTTGGTTTTGAGAAATAAGAGATTTGCAACGAAAGCTTAAGGATTCGTACAAAATGCTTTCCAGGAGTTTGGGTATATGCGAAAGTTTTGCTATCGGGCGATAATTAGTAACTTCACCCTTTAATCCCTTTTTATGAATCGGCGTTATGAAGGAGGACTTCCATATCTGTGGAAAGTCGCCTTGAGATAGTGAGAGCGTAAAGAGGTGCGAAAGGGGGTAGGAGAGCACGAGGGAACACTTCTTAAGAAAAATAGCGGGAATACCATCTGGGCCAGATGAATATTCATCATTAAGTTTTTTTTAACTTATTTTCAATTACAGAAGGTTCAAAAGTTTGAGAGAGAAAGGAACCAGTGGAGTACTCGAGTAGGTAGTTGAAATAAGAATGATCTGGTAGAAAGGAGTTGTCGGCAAAAGATTTTTTAAAAAAGGTGGCAACAAAATTAGCAATGGTTTGTGGATCACTTGAAGATATGTTTTCGTAAGATAGGGATGTGGGGTAACCGTCGGATTTTTTATTGTAGTTAACGAATCAGAAAAAAGATTTAGGTTCGCTTATAAGATTGGCTTGCGCATTGTTAACGTATCTTTGATAGAGGGAGTTATTACAAGCGCTTCTTCGTCATTAAAGCTCTCAATAATTCAATAATGGTTTTTTTAAGGGATTTTGCTTTTCTATTCACTTCAAGGAGACTCCGTCATCAATCCGACATCAATTTTACTTTGTCTAACTAAAAGTTGATCATACTTTTTGGTTGTTTTCCTTTTTCTGCCACATCTACCTTTGCGTTTGATCACCAACTCTACTGTTTGTCTCTGGTGTCTTAAAATTATTCTTACTGATCCCAGACCCACTCCAACATGATCCGCTATTTCGTGACACGCCTTTTCACTGGTAAACCATATTTGTAAATTGTGTATAAATCATGTTTTCTAGCGTTAGTACAGCTTAAGTATTGGACTAAGCTAAGGAGGCTCTAAAATATATTTATTAATAAGACTATATTAGTATATCCCCATAATTGTACGACAGCCCAATTATCCCCCAACCAAAATGCTCTTCGGTATCATGAACTTTAGCGAAAGTCGTAATCATTTCAAAACATCATTTCTACTTGAAGTGAACGCTGCTAAAATATTTTTCCTTAGCATTAAGTAATTAATTCTAGAGATGTATCTAGGACCTGAATAATTCGTCAATTTGGTAAAATTTTTCCTTATTGGCAAACCAATTTTTCCTAGAAACTTGCATACATCTTCATGCCTTATTTTTTTGGTTTTGATTGATTGCTTTCAGGCATGTATGACGGCAACGTCGCTGTCTATAATCTAAAAATGCACTCCAGGGAACCATTATACATGTCCCAAGGTGTCAATGGAAAACATTCCGAAAGTGTTACCGAGGTAATTAAACAAATTTGTTTTTATCTGTGATTCATTTTAATACAAACGTATCCCTCAGGTAAAGTGGGGTCCTGACATGGCCGATGGAGAGATTAATTTTTACACAGCTTCATCAGATGGACGCGTTTTCAACTGGGTTCTAATGCAACATAAATTTGCCATAACAGTCATCATTACTTTGTTTTTGGAAAATGGAATAGTAGAGGGTCCAGATGGTACTCAAATTCGCTTGAAGGGCTGTGCCACCTGTATGACTTTCCATCCAACTCAACCGGAGATATTTTTAATTGGAACAGAAGAAGGACTTATTTACAAGTGCAGCACTGCTTACAGTTCTAAATATCTTATGACCTATGAGGCTCACTATCTCTCCGTGTATCGCATTGACTTCAATAAATACAATTCGAACATATTCGCATCTTGTAGCGGTGATTGGAGGATCAAGATCTGGGAGGATATGCGCACTGAACCATTGTTTATATTTGACCTTGGCTCGTGTGTTGGTGATGTCAAATGGGCTCCATATTCGAGTACAGTATTCGCAGCGGTCACTTCAGAGGGGAAAGTGTTCGTTTTTGACCTAAATGTAAACAAATATAAGGCAATTTGTGTGCAGGCGGTTGTTCCAAAGCGAAAAAATAAACTAACAAGACTCGCTTTTAATCAAAAGTTGCCTTTTATTATTGTAGGAGATGATAAGTAAAGTTGCAGATAAAAATAGAAAACTTAACTTTAACATTAAAATTACTTGCAGAGGAACAACAACATCGTTGAAACTCTCACCTAATTTAAGATTGATGGTTAAACCACCAAAGAAACAGCAATGGTTAGATCAGCAAACACTTCAAATACAGAAGTTGGATAAAATACTTTCCTTGGTGAGGGAACTACCCGAGGGAGAAATTATCAAGGATACAACAACTACTGTCCAAAGTTAAAGTGCTAGCAGTTGTAAAAATCTTAGCGGCTTATAAATATATATATACATATTTGACTGCTTAAATAAAATTAAAAAATGCATTTTATCGCTTAAATTTGTTTTCCTTTTTAACAACCAGATCGTTCATTACGTATAGATCCACTATGGTCTGGCGTTATAGTTTTGCCGATAGCTGTACACAGCCTGGACGATAGCAATTATCATCGATGAGACGAAAATATATTACATCTTTCGGTAAAGCAAACACCAAAATCAACAAGTCGATGTCGTTCAGCCGATAACGATAGTTGCGATGATGTAACGCTCTGTGAGGGGGGAAGGGGAGGGGGTTCTCACTGCGTACACAAACCCCCAATCCACACAATATAGGTACTCAATACGAAAAATTAAAATGATCGACAACTTCTGCTGCAATATTTATCATCTTGTTGATGCACCAACACGCATTCCCGACACTGCCTATGGTTTCGAAAAAATAATCCTGATCTCTTTCATTCTTCAGAGCTCAACCCATTTGAGTTTCGGCCCCCTTGGGGAAGTTAGGCCATTCTCAATTGCAGTAGTACACCCTCTTCCTGATCCGGTAAGAGGTCATAAGAATGACACTCGCCTGATTTGAAGTTACATTACAACTGATTGGAATTAACTTTTCGAAATTTTCGCATCCTTGTCATTTGCTGATCTTTGCTTTAGAATGAGAGATGCCAATACTTGCGGCGGTCAGATCCTCCAGCTCCGCAAAGAAGCTGCCAAAAATCTTGAATCTGTTGGTTGTAAAGACATGAGGAATAGGGTATAAAAAAATATAAAATATGAAGCATAAACATTTTTGATAAAATGGTAACTCCGTGCTAAATATTTTGTTTTATCGTTTGCAAAAATAAACAGATCATAAGTGAAAATAAGATACGACTTGTTTTCGCCTGGCGACTGTGTGCCCTTAAGTTTGTCCTTGATGTTCTATTGACGGTAGCTTAGTGCTTATGTCTACATTTGGATACTCGTAAAATAATTCGTTGCCCAAGATTTTGTTTATTATGTTCTGATTAATTCTAAGAGTCAAAATAATGGCATTGGGCCGTAATAAATTATGAAGTGACATTTCCAATCTTTCATGAATTTATGTTAATCATACCTGCTGGAATGGGGCCAAGGTTATTTGAATGAAACAAACATTGTCTTTTAGTTCGGTTAAAGAACATAATATTTATTAAATCGCTATACATATAAAATGACATTTATTAAAATTGCTTAAATAATAGATTTATTTTCAAACTTGCCCACCTCTTAATTTAAGACGATCGCTAATCCAAATTGTCTTATCATTCGGATAGAAATTTCAGGTAGATAAATGCATACAAAAAATATTACTGGTCCAAATACAATTAAAATAACTGTCCAAGAAAACGCCAAAAATAACCACGTTTCCATTTGAGTAAGACAAAACATTTACAAATTTCATCAAGAATAGGTACATTTACGTATGTTGTGTGTATAAAATATAGAAAATAAACTTTCTAAAAAAAAATTAAGATCTAGTATCACTTAGTCAACAATAAGAAAATAAACGTGAAAAAGTATTATGTACATAAATGCGGGTTGAACACCTTTCATTTTAAGACCGCCACCTGCAAAAAAAATGTAAATAAACAAAATTAGTTTTTATAGTTTTTTGTGTTTGTTTATAAAAATAGCTGCAAAATGAAGGCGTGTATTTCTGTTTAACAATAAAATGGAAGATACTATATCATCAGAAACAAGTTTTGAAGTTGTATTGTATAGCTAACTTCATTTCATATGCGCTCACCGCGTTTATTTCCGTGTTAATAAGGCCAAAAATATTTTTGGGAACATCCATTGTAGTTTTTTTTAATCAATGAATTTTAAGCGTATATAAATATATTAATTAATTTGGACGATAAATAAATCAAATCAAATATTGGTATCTACTATATAAATAATATACTGGAACGGAATGATACTAGCGTAAATTAAATATTGAGCTTTATTGAATGTGTGAATAGGTCGGAGAGGTTGACATTTTATACGCTTTCTCTCACTTATTGGTCACGACGGGGTCTCCGATACACGATGAGTGGTCATCAACTCATGTCAGCACATTAGCTGACAAGATCGACCATGAACCAATTAGTATAACAAAACAATTTTGGTTTTACCTCGGAAACTGAATAAACTCAAAACTATACAGTTTTCATCTGTTACCTTTAAAAAAAATCTCACTTGGAACCATCGCATCAAAATGATCATAAAAAAGCAAGGATTTCGCTATGAACATGCGTTATTTGAAAAAAAATAAGTCTATACCCCAAATCGACACTGCTAAAGTACCCAGCTTTCCTTAAAAGAACTAAGCAACCCGTACAAATATTCAGAGGGTAGGTAATATTTCATAGAATGCAATATAGTCAACATAATAGACTAATAGAGTCCGGTGTTCGCAACACAATTGTGAAATTCCGCACTACGTTCATTCCTTGGGACTCCAACCCACTGACGACAATGGGCACAGATTAACATATCGGGGCCGTTATGATCCTAGTTCATCAATTCGTTATCGGACGCAAGAACTTGGCCTCTGTCCACCAACTTTTTGCGAGGGTTTTGGCTTTGTTTAGGTCGAAAGACAATAACTATAAGTTGATAGTTAAGTTTGGAGCGTCCGCAGAAGGACCAATAATTAAAAATAAGTATCCTGTTAATTTTAAATTAGATTTAATCATTTTTGTCTAGTATGTAAGTAGATATCTAATAATGAATAAAAAATGAATTTCAAAGTCAAAAAGGGTTTTGACTTCACGCTTCCAAATTTTATTAATTTAATTAAAACAGAAATAATTAAACCAAATTGTGCTGTTTTACTACTATTGATGCAGTAAAATACGAAATAGAGACATCGTGCAGCAAGAATTGACAAGCAGTAAGCAGTGTGTCTTTTCACATACAAAATCATCTTACTGCACGGGTGTTACCTGTTTCAGCCATTACAGTTACCAATACTATCGTCAAGTTGGACGGTAGACTTTTTATGCAAAAAATATGAGCTCATCTTAATACTCTTTTTTCCGAGAACTCAAGAGCGCCCGAATGAATGTTGCGATGTCGATCCCAAGAGATTGATTTCATTTAAATGTGCTCAGTGTAAGTCGATATATTAAAATTTGAGAAAACGGTAAAAGTAAGCATAGTATTTTCCCCAGGTTGCATACAGCCGTTGAGAATGAGATTCTAATCTCGTTAAAAAATTGCTTTTTGTAAGCAGTCTTGCTTTTCAGTACTACATGTCATTTGTCGCCCTTTAAATGGTAATTTTTTCAATATACCATCAATATTTTTGTTTTTTTGCATATAAAATTTTTGCACGCACACTTGCGGGACAGTTTTAAGATCTGATATTCTTAGCCCGACCCTGCACGGGAATAAAAAACGTTTTTGTTTTATTTCAATTTCAAATCTAACAGCTCATAAAAAAGAACTTCTTGTTGTTTAAATTTCGTAAGAGAGTAGCTCCATACAGGCGTGTGTATATTTGCATAACGTTATCTTACCTCTCCAAAAATTCCTTAGTAACTTGGCACAAAGTTAATCAACGAAGTGTGTTTCCTTATCATACATATAAAAGAAATTGATTTGTAATCAAAAATTCATAAATAACTTCCATTCATTGTTTGATTTATTTTTATAATATTGATACCAAAATTCTCATTTGAAAATAGAAATAATATCTTGAATTCAGCTTGATGACTTTGGGGGATTTTGTTTAGTGATTTAAAACTGAATTGACTAACAATAAAAAAAAAACAAAATGTGACCTTCAAAAGTTCTTACTTCCAAACGTAAAACTAAACCTTCAATATGTTAAAAGTGTGTAATAAATAACTCACATAATATAGAAGTAGCTATCGCTATCCTTCCTCTTCTGTCCGTTCACTATTTTTCCATCGGAATTTGCACCACCTACTGAATTAGGCACACCATTATTGTTGGGGCTTCCGAATCCCGTCTGTTGCTTGCCATTTGAATACGCGGTCTTATTATTTGCAAAAAAGGTTTTAACAGCATCCATGTCTTTTAAATAAAACTAGAAAATAAAAAAAATAAACAGTTTAATTTTTAAATCTATAAAAACAAATGATGTTGTTTTGAAACATAATAAATTTATTTTTGATAATCATCAGCAAGTTGTGGAAAGTATATTTTTAAAAAAGCTACATACAATATTTATAAAAACAAAAACGAATAATAATTTAAGATAACTTTCACGAGAAGCGATTTTTATTTTTTAAAAATATCTCTCTCCACATTAATTCATCTAATTTCAACCCAAAGAACAGTTTCCAATCGTTAAAAAAATATTAAGACTGATTCGCTCTGGAGCGAATTTACTATTATTGCAACGAAATTATTTATATACATACCTATATCCACTATCCCGATCCACATCACATAAAAAAATCTATTGACCAACGTTTTGTACAAATAATTTTCTGAATCACTGTAACCCTGTGCAGCTACTGACTGACAGTAGGTAAACCAAGTGACAGATATATAATCCACATTCCACAGCAACGCAGCTTTTGACATTTCGTGTTGAAATGTGGTATCGAAATTATCAAGCAAATTGAACCGGCTGCAATTTATAACTTACATTACTTTATTAAAGGAAGGTTTTTAAACTTTTTTAATGTCGGAAGTTGAAAAGGCTCAATCAGCAGAAGGTTCCGCTGGTGAGGATACCATTTTTGGCAAAATATTGCGCAAGGAAATTCCATGCAAATTTATTCATGAAGATGATAAAGTACGATTTTTTTCTTTGAGGAAATACCTACCTACAATTTTGCAAATTTTAATTTTGTTTTCTCTTTATAGTGTGTGGCATTCCACGACGTAAATCCTCAAGCTCCAGTTCATTTTTTGGTTATCCCTCGTAAACCAATCGCCCAGTTGTCATTAGCTAGTGACGAAGATGCCGAACTCTTAGGTGACTTTAAAAATGAAAATCTGTTGCCATGGGACCAGTGAATAACTTTATTTTTAGGCCACCTAATGATTGTGGGTAAAACTGTTGCCAAGCAGTTGGGCTTAAAGGACGGGTTTCGTGTTGTAATCAACGATGGAAAAAATGGTGCACAATCCGTTTACCATTTGCACTTGCATTTCTTGGGTGGACGCCAATTGCAGTGGCCACCTGGCTAAGTATTTATTGTACCTTATTGTTAATTAGGAATGTGTTTTTACAGTGCAAAAAAAGCGAAATAAATAAATGAACAAATATTAATTATTCGTGTTTTGTATTCAGAATTCTTGGGCTAAACCTAATAGCGTTTTCAATTGGTCGTCCAAAAAGACTACGCATTCCAGACACACGAAACTCGAATGACAGTTGATCGCATCTGGATTTGAATTCAGAAACAGTTACAAAAGGACTGTCAAGTAAATTCTCAAAATCAAACTACATGACCGCCGAACTGAAACATGAAACAATTATTATTATTTTTACTTTATTAATATGTAAGTAAATTAAGTATTAACCTAATGGGTATAGCACTAACTACCAGAGTCAACAGTTTGTGAAATTGAGGTTAATAGAAATATTTTATTAACATTGAATAAAGACAAAAGGTTAAAGCCAGTATCGGTATTAGTTGGTCCGTCAATTAAGTGATTCAGAAGAAATTCATACGGATTTATATGAAAGAAAAAATATCAACTGTCAAATAAGGTCTGTTCCTTAACTTATTTCAGTAACTTTTATCTACTCAAAGTTACGAAAATCTGCTCAGTTGTTCTTTTTCACAAAAAATTCGTTACCTATATCACTTTCTCCCAATTGAGTGAGTTTCAAATTTCTACCCAAGAAATTTACTTGCACAGTTTGCACAACATTAACCTCATACGGATTTATATAAAAACATAAAATAACAAACTGCAATATCAACAACTGTCATATTAGGTGTGTTAAAGGAGCCTTAGCTCCACAGAAAAGTACAGGCTTAAAGTGTTCCATGATAAGAAAACTTGCCCATAGTGTTCTACTTATATTCTGTCAATTTGTGTTCCATGAAGCTGTGCAGATCAGCTAAGCAGAAGATTTTCTGCACCTAGTTTTAAGGAAAGGCAAGTGAGTGAAATGTGAAGCCAATCCATTTTTTTTTTGACATATCTCAAGCAGTTTGCCTTTTATTTTAAAAAAAAGTTGTTAAGTGCTTAATGAAAGATTCTTTATTTGATTGACTTTAATATTATCTACTCAACTTATTATCTTTTTCAATAGGTACAAATATGTAGGTGTGGCGTGTTCGATTCTTAATTAAACGAGCAAAAATGACCCACACTCATTTTCTTTATCAATAATTATTTGTTTATATATTAAATACCTAATAGCGCACAACAAAAATTTTGTTGATTTTCAATTAGTATTAGAACAAATAAAACCCATTACATACCTATGTACATCCATTTTGTTTGAGGTTGTCTATCTTTGTTAAAAATACGTCAACTTTGTCTGATAATTTGTTGTACCTATGAACATATAAAGCCAGTTCCACATGTAATATTATGACTTTCAAAAGCTCGTTATTTTTTTCGCCAGAGTTACAAACCCCAAATGAATTTCAAGTCGAGACCCACCACCTTCTCGTCGGTTTTAAAGCCGTATATGATAGCATTCATCGCCAGGAGCTCTACGTGGCGATGGCCGAATATGGAATCCCGGCAAAACACGTGGTGTAGTGTGCAGTTTGGAAGCAGCTCTTCCGAATTATTCCAAACTTGTACCAGATTTCAGCAAGGAGATGAGCTATCATGTGACTTCTTCAATCTTGTTCTGAAAAAAATAGTACGAAGGGCAGGTTTTAACGTGGAAGGCACTATCTTCAATAGATCCGTCCAGCAACATGGGTATTCGGACGATATCGAAATCATCGGCCGTTCCCAGCGTGCCGTGTAAGAGGCTTTCACGGCGATTGAAGAACGGGCGAAATTGGTTGGTTTTGAAGTAAATGCGGACAAGACAAAGTACATGCGATCAACAAACAAACAAACACCTGTCCACCGCCTATAGGACAAACCGTCACTGTTGATAGCAGTAACTTCGGGGTATTTAAGAAGTTCATCTACCTAGGAGTAAACATCAACTCCACGAATGACACCTTAGTGGAGATCCGGTGGAGAATAACTTTAGATAACCGCTGCTACTTCGATTTAGCAAAACAGATGAAAATGAGTGCAAAACCCCTCACTCGAAGGACAAAATGTCTGCTCTATCGAATCTTAATCCTACCAGTCTTGCTTTATGGTGCCGAGTGCTGGACGATAAGTAGAAAAGGGGAGCTAATATTGGGTTCTTTTGAAAGGTATATACTCCGTCGGATATTTGGTCCTGTGTGCGAGGAGGGCGAATGGAGGAGAAGATACAACCACGAACTCTATGAGCTGTACCAAGATGTGGATGTAGTACAAAAAGATAAATCACGTCGACCACATTGGCTTGGCCACATTGAGCGAATGGAAAATAACGCTCCAGCCAAGAGGATCTTCGACTCCCAGCCCCCTGGTTCGAGAAGGGAAGGAAGACCGAACCTTCGCTTTAAAGACCAAGCCATCGCGGATGCAAGAGCGCTTGGTCTGAAGAACTGGAAGCAGCGTGCCCAGGATCGCAGAGGAGAGAAGGCTGCAGTGTCTCGGACAGAGACTCTTCACGGGTCGGGAGCCCGTTAAGTAAGTAAAGTAAGTAAGTTACGAGTACAAACCTCTAATGCGCAAACTGCAATTTTCCAGTTATTCCACGGGTGAAGCTAGGTCACAACCATTCACATATTGCAGCAATTTAATTTCATTTGAATTTTGAAATGATTATTGATAAGATACGCGCAGGGAATTCGAATTGCGCATTTAAATTCAATCACTTTTTACGAGGGAAAAATTGCGTTTATTTCCAAAGATATTATTAATTGTTCTTGCCAACATTATAGCATAATAATAACACGACCGCACAAAGCGTCAGCAAAATTATTTACTGAATTTAGAAATCTGGTTGCTGTTGTCCGTCGCACGACACTTGATCTTTGGCCTTTGGATCGATAAGCCTCTCCCAATAATAATAGCGTGCACGGTGAACAAACATTTTTCTTTTGCAAAACAAAAAAAGCCAAATGGTTCTGTATGAGGCCAAAAATAAATTGCAAACACCATATGCTTAACCTTATGTATATAAACGTTAATTTACATTATATTAAAATTTGTCAATTATACCGGATACTTTTTCTGGTTAATTAAGAGGTGCACACAAAACAATTAATAGGTACACAATATTCGTTCCGTATTTATGTATATAATATGGAAATCGCCGTTTGGAAAAAGTAAAGACGTAGACTGGAAGCGCATACTCAAAGCAACGAATGCATTGACCTCACCAGCAAATAAATCGTAGGGGTTGCATAATGCGAAAGTATAGGATGTTTTAAGCATGTGTACTTTACACCCATTACATAATATTTACAAAATTAATTGCTGGAATTTAGATAGTTACTCGGATTATCAACACGTCTGCATCTGGATTACGCAAAGTTTTTTATATACATAATACAAAGTGGAAGTTATAAGCTGTAATAAGGCCTATCGCGAATAAACTTTCCCGGGGAATTCCTCACCTATCTGATTTTTTCCGTCGGTGTATATTGACTTTATTGATAGCCCTGATTATATTCATAAAATGTTGTAGCGGTGTATGCTAATTTTCTTCTTTCTATGCGGCAAGGTTTTGACTAGGAATAAGGGGATCATAATCCAGTTTACTGCATCCCTATACTGGTCCGGCTGTGGGATTCGCTGTTTCGACCTCTTCCTTCTGTCTTTACGACAAGGTTATGACTAGGATTGGAGAATCTTAAGCCGCCCACTTTACTGTATCCCTATACTGGTCCGCCTATTTGGCTCGCCGCTTCGACCTCCTTCTTCTTTCTTTACCGCAAAGTTATGATTAGGATTGGAGGATCTTAACCTGGCGACTTTACTGTCCCCCTACAGGTCCGCCTATGGGATTCTCCGCTTCGACCTTAATAATCATTTCTGGACAATCAAATGCTGGTGTTATTGCAATTGCCTCTTTCCTTGGATATCGACACTCCCATTATTAACTAGTTTCATCATCTTTTTACAACACAGGTTATCTCCAATCGTGTTAAACCACCGATTTGCATATACTCTTTCGGGACAGCTTTAAAAACTTAAATGTGTCGCTAGGCTCACCTGGATGTTAAAATGGCCTAGATGTGATTTCTTAACAGACATTTTATTAAATGCTAGTTTATCAGCTGTTTGGAACAAAATAAATCAAAGTAGTAAGATAGCTAGTAGTGTCTAATGAAAGAAAACTAGATCAGAACAAAATAGCACAAGTGAGTGAGAACTGTCAGATCAAATCAGATCAGAAAAGTACAGCTTCGAGTCACATGTTCTCCTCTCAGTTGTGAAATTTTAAATAGGTGATCCTCAGTTTGAACTTTGGGTTTTGAGTGAGCATTTTACCGTTAATGTTTCACCTGATGTTGATTTAATCAAAATTTTAAATCGTTCCATGTTATTCTTTCACCTTTTTTTTAAATATGCGAATATTTGTTAATTTAAACTAAAAAATACGATATCTCATGCCAAACAAATAAATCAGTTGACATAAGTACAATTTGAATTCTTATTTGAAACATTTTACTCACTTGCCCTACCTCAAAACTAGGCGCAGAAAATCTTGCGCTAAACTGATCTGAACAGCTTCATGGCACACAGAGTAACAGAATGTAGAAAGGGGCGCGATTTTTACTCATGGAACACCAGATACTGTACTTTTCTGATCTTTTCTGTACTTTTCTGCGCAGTTCAGGTTTATTAAACACGCCTTTTGTAAGAAATATTATTTTAATTCAAGTAACAGATATGTATCTTCAATTGAAAACATGTATAAGCATTAACGAATCAATAAATCCTCAATCAGCGCTTATTTAGTCTTGTTTTTACGAGTACGTACATAGAATCATCACTGGTACCTACGCAGTAGTTTAAAATAAATTTACAAATTTCAAAGCCGAACATTTCATAAAATTCACTCAAATTTCAATTTCAATACATAAAATTCACTTAAATTTAAAAAAAAATCATGGTTCCACTGGGCTTGGATTAAAGATGCATTAAACAAGAATCGTAGACAGTTTAAAGCCGTTTTAAGCTGGTTTAAAACCATCTATTTTATTTAATATAAATATTTATTTATATTTTACATAAAATAATATATCACACGTACATAAATAAAAAATGAAGCATTAATAGGGCCTGAAAACTAGCCTCTGCAACCATTTGTGTGAGTAAATTGGAAAACGCATCACTGCATAGCTTAGTCCTTAGAGAAGTCTATCGCGCTTTATAAGAAGCTCCAAATGGTTAAGCGATTAGAGGGCGAAACTCCCCTGATCCACGTGGCATCACAACGGACCTAATTGGTCTAAGTGTGTTGGCTATTAGCTGACAGCCATCTTAACGCACGGTTTTAAGGTTCAAGTCGAACTGACGGCATAGGCCAAGCATAAAAGTTATCTAGCATGCACCAACGGCATGCAGCGACATGTACGCCAGGAGAACCATAGTTAGTGATGGTTCCCAGGGTGTAATTAAATGCAGATTAATCATAAAGTAAATAAAACAATATGATACACCTGGAGAACCATAGGTAGTAATGATTCCCAGGGTGTAACCGTATGCTCTTTAGAGGTTTTGTAATAGATGTCCAGGGAATTATGATTGACTCTGAATTCCAAGATGATACATGATAAGGCTGTTATTACACTAACCTAACCATAACTTAGCCCTGCCCGTCCATTAAGCAAACATTTTGCAATTTGATTTCGAAACGATCGTTTTTGTAAAGTTTCGTAGACTGATGAGCAAATGTCAACAACAAAACCATCAAGAAAATTACCGGTGCTTTCAATGCATCAGCATCAGTTGTGTCGCAAATTTTGAGAAGCTTCTCATGACAATACTCTTGGATGTTTGTCGTAATTTCGCAAAAGGTGGACAAAATGTTGGGTGTTCCTGGGTGAACTCGAATTTAGAACCCCTGCAGTAGTCGCACTTACAGCTACGCCCTCGTGATCGATACATTCGACGACGATAACGCTGATTCACCGTCTGCTGTTCGAGAAACTTGCATTCTGGCGAGAAAGATGTCAACATATCATTAATTGCAAAAAAAAAAATTCTCTTTGACTTCTTCTATTTGATAAACATATTTTATTTCTATTTTCCTGCAAGCAAAAAATGCCAAATGTTATTTGAGCAGAAGGAGTGAATGTTGTGGAATTGAGTTCAAGCCAAAGTTTCAATCGGTTTATAGCATTCCATTTTACTCCGCGTAAAACGACTGAATATTAGGTACTTGATTTTAATTTTCGGGCTAAACACCCTTTAATGCGGGGGTAAATTTAAACCTGTATTAACGTGAGTAAATAATATTATATTCACATGAGTTTCAAAACAACAATAGTAAACAAGTTTTAATAAAAAAAACTGTTGTACATAGATACGCGTTCTTAAAATGAAATTCCAAGCCAGAAGTTGCACCAATTTTTCTTCACAACTGTATTTGAAAACGTCATGATTCCATGCGTAGAAGTAAAAACATCAGAGATTTCCATGTTCTACTGGCAAAACCCGTTTAACAATTTGATAACGAACCTGAGGTTTCTGATATCATCGTATTCAAGGCCAGTAACGTTATAACAAAGAAAAAAGATAATTATAGCAGATTCAAGAAAGGCAGCTATTTATGGATGTGTACAAAGATAATGTGTAGTTATATTTACGTTAAGCAACAAAAATAATATAAAGAAATACACAACACAAAGTTACTTACAGGCATTTGACAGATTTCATAAGTCACCCAAAGCAACTTTGGTTAAAATTCGTTTTTTTAACATAATACCTACATTTGACATTTTTAGCCGAATAGCATTTTACGTAAGGAAGAATCAATGCCATAGGATTTGCGATGATTCTAAATCACATCTCCATTTAAGATTTTCATACTTATCAGCATTGCGACAAGTAGCTTTGGGAAGGTTATATGTAATTGAAGATGGAAGCTCATTAATTGTACGTCCTCCATAATATGTAGCAGTCTGTTCGCCATCAGGTATCGCAGATGAATTTACTATGGAGATTGACACTTGACAGCTCACAACGTTCTCTATTTGTGATAAATATTCGCCGCCAGGTATTGCAGAAGAACTTTACCATTCCCCAATATTATTACATTTTCAATCATAAAAAAACACTGATGTAGATATAACTAGACATCTATCTGTCAAGCCCGAACTTAACTGGTTAAACCAAAGGCCCGTTCGCGTACTTTATGTGTAGAAAAATTAAAACTGTCAAAACTGCAAAATCGAGAGAGAATATTCTCATTTCAAAGAAAACGAACGCTTTTGTTTAAAAAGATAAAAAAAACGTCAAAGTTTGGCTTGAAAAGAAGCAACCGCTGTTTTTTTTTGCTGCAAACTCATAGGATTTCATCATTTGACAGTTTTCATTTTTTTGCAAGCTGAAATTCTTTGTGAAGAAAAATGAACGAAAGTATCTACATTTTTCTTTCGTTCATCTTTTTACCATTTTCTCAGTACGCGAACGCTTTTGTGTAGTTTTGCACGAAAGTTTATATAAATTTACGATTGCATATTAGTTCGCGAACAGACCTCATATATTATAGAGCAAGGAAAAGTCAATTTGACAAAAGTCGTTTTTCTTTTTAAGCTCAGAGCAGTGCACTGAGCTGTCAAACAAAAATCTGTGTTTCTTTTTTAGCTCAGAGCGGTATGAGTGCTCAACGTATTTGTCTATTTTCGCTCAGATCGCGATCGAAGCGCGCTCCATGAGCTCTGAATAAAATGACTGTTGGTTGGAGTACGAAGCTGTCAAGCTGCCAGAGACAGCCTGAACGGAAGGAAAACAATAAAAATGACTGTTGGGGGTTGTTTATCTGGCGTTAAATGTAATACAATGTAATAAAATCTTTTTTTTTAATAAATAAACATAATTGATAAACATATGACACTGGAAGTGCTCAAGTGTGCTTCTTAAATAAATCGGAGCGTTCTGAGTCTGACTTTACTCTGCTCAAAGCATACTCGATGTGCTCAGGCTCTGCTCAGTTCTCTGCTCAGAGCTTTAAAAAAAACCTCCTAAAGTTCTTCTATTCCCCAAACACATATAGACGTAGTACATTGAATCCTCCTCCAAACTGGTGCAGGAGTGCCGGAACGAGCTTGCGCGACTGGGCGAACGTTTCAGTGTTACACTACTCTGGGTTCCAGGACATAGTAACATAACAGGAAACGAGCGTGCAGATGAGCTGGCCAGGCAGGGCTCAGCTCTGGACGGCTCACTCGCTGCAAGGGTTCACATTCCGCTAGTCAAGACACAAATACACTCACAATTCCTGCAGGAAGCCAATCTTCAATGGAGAAGGTTAACTAACTGCATCATATCGAGGAAGATATGGCCTATTTATGACAAAGGAAGAACAGGAGATCTTCTAAACAGAACCCGCCCCGAAGTCTCCAGAATTACGGCGATAATCACCGGGCACTGGCCAATTGGAGACCATGCGGCCAAACTAGGTATCCCATTTAACACCCACTGCCGAAGCTGCGGGAATGTAAACGAAAGAGAAACTCTCTTCCATTTCCTCTGCGAATGTCCGGCACTAGCAAGAGCTAGACTGCGGGCACTGAACCAACCATTCTTCGACGACCTTAGCGCTATTGCGGGCAAAGGGATACAAGATCTTATCCGTTTTCTCAATTCCACAGGTTGGATATAGCCACACATCAAATGCTCTACAACCACTACAACATAGGTCACACGAGTCGTGGTAACAAAAAAGCACAATAAGTGCTAGTTGGGTTCAAGCCGAACCGCCACTTCTACCTACCTACCTACATTGAATCCTGGAGTAAATATTTGTATATCGGCGTCAGTTTTTAAAATAAAGTTACCGACGAACGAGCTTCAAAAATAGTTGCAAAAACCATCATTATTTTCTTATAAATATATATAAATATCCACATATTAATTACTAATAACATTTTTCCTATTTATTGGGAGTAAGCTTATATTGATTATGCAATCGGTCCAAGTAGCATCGTCTTTGTACTACCAGACCACATCGATTTATTTATGGTACCTTCGACCCTTAGGAAGATAGGTCGGCTTGACAGCGCAGGGATGGGCTAAGAATATCACAGGGGAGGAATTACATCTACGTATTTTATTCATTCATATGAGCCTAGCGACACTTTTAACATCTTAAAACTGTCCCTGAAGTGTATATGCGAATCCGTGGGTTTACGCGACTGGGGATGTAAAGGAAGCAGGTACGTGGGTCAAAATCTTGAAAAAAGTGGCCTTAAAAGCCCTGAACTACATAAAAGAAACACCACCAGCATTTAATTGGCTTCAGTTATGAAGCGATTCGAAATCAAAACCGGGAGGCCTGCCTATATTCATTGAGGTTGAACTGGCAAAACCCACAGGCAGACCAGTAGGGGTGCATCATCATTCCTGATCATGGCTTCTTCGTTAAGGAGGAAGAAGACCCATTAGTCGGTTACAAGTGTTATAAGTTTTGAGTTATCCTTCATATTTAAACATTTTTTTTTGAAAATAAAAGTCGGGTATTTCTATTTGTATGTTCAGTTTATCTCTGATTTTTTCAATTCTCGACAATTTTTCAAAATAATTGTTGCCTTGTCAAAAAGAACTATGTACGTGGAAGTATGGATATTTCCATGGTGATGGCCATTGTGTATTTAAATTTAAAGACATCTCGAGCAACGTACATTATGTAGGTTCGAGACATTGAGGATATTGTGTCTGTAGGTACATATTATGTATAGAATTATGTACATCAGGTTGGCTGCTACGTGATTTGAATAATTTAATTTAGCCTTTTCTACATAAAAATAAGTACTAATTTTCTTTCTTTCAGCAAGTGAAATTGCAGTTTTTAGATCAATATCAAAGAATGTATGTACGCCGAAGCCCGAAACTCGAGTTATTTCGATAACGACGAACTTTGCCTTTCAAATAAGAATATTTTTCTTATAACTAAAAATGTATCCATTTACTTTTACAAAAATAAATCTTCAATCTTAAATATACTATGTATATGTACCTACTACATACACAAATGTACATTTATTTATATATTTCTTTAATGCCTATTGATTTATTTATTTTCTTATAATAAAATGTGAATATATGCAAATGGTAAATACATTTAATTAATAAATAAATAAATACTCGAAAAATACAAATTAACCACACAAGAAATAGGCAAATATATACCTACCACTATAAAGATTTATTAACAAGTATCTAAATTATTCTTAGTAAACAGTCAACAGTTGAATAAAAATATAAACAACGTACCTTGCAAAATACGATTGCTGGGCGTGTGACTAACGCGTAATCCAAGATAAACGAAAATCGGAAACTTATCACTTTCACCTGGTTCGCCCGTAGATACAGCTGGTTATATTGCGTAGGTACTTTTAAATTAAACAAACAACCTCAAAAATATTGCTTATTCCGGCAAATAAATAACACATCAATAATCAATTTAAAAATACACTATTTTAAGTTATGCGTAGATGTCTTTTTTGTTTTTTTTTTCTTAGCTATCCTCAAGATACTCAACTTTGTTCAACGTCTTTAATCAAACTGCGGCTAACAAGCCCAATGTTTTGATTTAAATTCAACCACCAGCGCTGGCCCACCGAGTTATGTTGTATATGTGTAGGTCAAATTGATTAAAAAAAAAACACTGAGTCGAATACAGAACTATTTGTCGTCTAGTTAACTGGGCGTCCATGAGCTACGTAGTAAAGAGTAGGAGTTTGGAGTTAATTTACTTGATTGCTTTTGCTATTGACTTTTGAGTTTTTTTCCGTTGCTCTTTGTTTAATATCTCGAGTGAAATACAACGATCTGCTTTATCGACTACTTTTCAATACTCAATTACAATACCTCGATCGTGGGAGTATTCGTTTTTTTATGCTGCAATATTGCAACATCTGTAAATCTGGTTTGAGTGGAGATACGAGTTTATGTATACGTTACACACATACTTAAGGTATCAATTTGGACTTTGTACTGCGGGCAAACAGGGCGCGTAGTAGGGCTATTACGTACTTTATATAAAGTGCTGCTTATATTCACATCTTATGTCGAGTATCTGTGGGCTTGCAGTCTATTTCATTGTACAGCTGTTTACCATCTGTGCACTTTGTACTTATGCAGTTACACATACACTCCCGCTCAACTGAATAGGTTCAACTCTTCTAAAAAGAATATGGCAATATCTCTTCAACCAACTTACCGATTTTAATGAAATAAATTTTTTGGCATAAATTAATTAATTATTAATGAAAAACACAAAACAAGAAATTAATCAAAAACATAAAAAAAACGTTTTTTTTTTAATATCTGTATGTATCTGTATGAATTACTAGCTGTATGAATGGGAGCGTTTTCGTGTTGGTATGTCTATGGAATCCGTCCGAAAATGTTTGAGAAACGTGAAAAAGCCTTTTGTAGTACAGTTTTGTATACATTTGCGTTAATTTTTGATAATACAAACTGAAGCTCACTAGGCCCATAATACGATATTGGCTCCCACACCCTTAAGCCACCTGCACAGGTATGGTGACGATTTAACACGCGTTCCTCCTTTCGCAGGTCGTGAAAGTAGTAGTTGCAGCCGTCTGGTCCATTCAGGCTGAACTTTCATTGATGTGTCGGAAAACACGACAGTGTGCCACTCCTTTTTTCACGTCATATAGTCTCCGCATTCTTCCCTGATTTTGGCAGCAGAACTTTGAGAATTTGAAGCAGTTCTGATGATAAGTCTTCTATCTGCTGTTGTTGTCGCGTATTGAACACCTCCTTTCATATTATTTTCATAACGGGATTGATAACGAATGAAATTACATATGTACTAACAATATTTTGGCCCGGACCAATTTTTTTAGCAATTGCGCGCTGTTTAAGCCCAGATTCCAAATACCCCTTTATTTGCAGCACCCAAAAACAGGCAATGAATCATTTGCTGGATGCTGCTTGCAGTAACGAAAAAGCCTGCGCTGCGGCAACCTTATAAGGATACTGTATCAACTACAGAAAAATAAAAAATCCCTTTCGCGCACGCTAATTATAAAAAAATTAAAAAAAAATTACGTAGATACGTTTTCGCTAAAGATCTCAAACTAAAATCAGTGCCCTTGAACCTAATCTGATGAAATAAAAAAAATAAGTGTTTTTTTGTGGAATATAATGATAAAAACAAAATTCTAATTTACCGTTCCACAAATCGCGTTATTTTTCTCTTCTATATTATGTGCAAACAAATGAAGGTTCAAAGCATGCAAAAAAAGTAAATATTCAATAGACTGAGCGAGAAGACACATTACAAATCAGAATGTTTTGAACCTATTCAGTTGAGCGGGAGTGTTTGAGAAATATATCTCATCTCGGTCTAGCACCAACAGTAAACAAGGTGCACGATGGTAGAGGATGGTAGACGCAATTTTTTGGTTATAAATACCAAATGTGTTGTTATTTGGTTTTATATATTTATTGACAAAACAACTAATCTTGACCCAGCAAAAATATTATTGCAAACTTGTATTTAGTGTTCCTTTTGAAAGGAAATATATTTGGCACAATATGAATGAGTAGGTATTTTTTAGGTTGATGAGTCGGGGTCGCACAAATAATCATTAGTGCGAATATATTTTTAAAACGTGTTTTATACATTTCCACTTCGCCACAGCTTTTTCAAACTCATGAGAACAATTTAGAGAAAATTCGTGTACGTACTTATGTAGTATGTACTGACCTTGTACTTGCACTATTGAAGATTTAAATAGTAGGTCGGTATATACCCCAAATTTAGGACACAGCAAATGTAGTTTTTTAATATTATCGTAGACCATGCGACCCAGTTACGCTTGATTAGCGCCCGCGATGCTTTCAGATAACTCTTAGGTTAGGTTAGGTTATACGGTGGCTCTCAGCTAAAAGCCAACACACATGAGGTCCGTTGTGATGCGACGTGGATCAGGAGAGTTTTATCTTCTACTCGCTAAACCATTTGCTTCTAATGAAGCGTGATAGACTTCTAACATTTGTGTTAGCTAAGTCACTGAGTTCATTAAGGAAGAAGGCTCCTAGATAGAGATTTCTTTTATGGGAGAGTGCAGGACATTTACAGAGAATGTGAAGTTAAGTCTCTTACTCCTCCTCCTCCTCCCTGCAGCTTCTACAGAAGTCATTTGAATAGTCGCCACAACAGTGCACTTTTTATGAGCGTCATTCATGTGGAGACAAGCTAAACCCTCTCAGTAATTGCCGCCAAACTCATAACCAGGGCAAAAATTCTCTGAAATATAAATTTTAACGGTTGAGTGTTAATTAACCGTTAACACGTTATACCAAAAATGAAAAGACTTTCTGTTTCAGCGATGCAAGTGCAATATCAGGGTTTTGGTTTACTCACTGAAAACAGAAGCATTGTGTTTTATAAGAATTAAATTCCACTCTATTGGTTGTACCCCACTCAAAATGCTATCAAGGTGGGGGTTTATTGAGCTTAACATTCTAAGACATTAACCTCAACTGTGGCAAATGCGTTTGAAATATCAAGCGCAACGGTGTTACTTTCACCGTGATGAAAGTTTCACTTTTCGGCTAGTTTTTAGGGATGAGCTACTTTCCAGCTTCTCGGGAAGACCCCTGAAGAAGAGGACGCGGCAGTTTTTCAAGCGCGCAAGAAACATCTGGACCAGCGCATTTATGTTAATCACGATTTTGAAATAGATACACCTAGACTATGCACTATATCTGGGAGCGGTGAGCTAGCTGCAAAGTAAGCAGTAAGCATATTGATTTATATAAAGAACTTATATAAAGCTGGAAACGTATATAAAGCTGGAATGTCATTCTAAATGATTGTCGGGATTGATGACGGGGCCGAATTCTTAACGTTTTTAAAAAGGATCAAACGTGTTTACTACCCGTGTGACTTATATTAGTATTTGTTGCCTCGACTTTCGGTCGTAGGAGAATTTGACATGATTAATGCAGTCATTTCTGGCTCGTTTGAACTTATATTACCCAAAACTTTGTTCTCTATGAGTGGTTGGAGAGTGAGAAATTCGCTGATACGGCATTAACCTGAAGTGAATAATACGTTTATTATGCATTTTTCTGTTCGAAAGGTTAGAAACAAGTTCAGTGTGTTGACTGCTTATGTCCGCTATTCGCGTCGGCTCATTTACAAGTAAGATTAGTTCCAGTTTTGTCCTTCCCGAATGTCGAAACCAATTTTATTTGAGCATTGAAGATCTGACGGAGAATTACCTTAGGAAACCGCTTATCGCAACCTTTGGCAAAACAAATATGTATGTTTAAAACTCCTCATTCGTAGGACAAAATGCATGTTCTATCGAACCTTAATCCTGCCACTGCTGAACGATAAATAGGGAAAGGGAGCTAATATTGGGTTCTTTTGAATGAAATATACTCCGTCGGGTATTTGTTCCTGTGTGCGAGGAGAGGAATTCAGGAGAAGATGCAACCGCGACCTCTATGAGCTGTACCAAGATGTGGATGTAGACCAAATAACTAAAACACGTCGACTACATTGGCTCGGCTAAGTTGGTTTGAATGGAAAACAATGCTCCAACCAAGAGGTTCTTCGACTCCCAGCCCTCAGGTTCGAGAAGGCAAGGAAGACCGAACCTCCGTTTTCAGACCAAGCCATTGCTGATGCCAGAGTGCTTCTCTTCTCGAGTTGGAAGCCCATTAAGTTAAGTAAGTATGTTATCCAGGATCAGCTAATAGGTAGTAATCATTTTTGTCATAGTCACTTTTGACTATCAACTATTATTTGCTCTATAAAAAGTAATCGCCAAATATTATCTGAAACTCGGTAAATATGTATATAGCTTATCGCCTCGGTTATGCGGTGTTTGACAGAATAATAACGTATATTTTAAGCTTTATGACACAATACAAAAACGAGCGATAAAACTTATTGGCTATCAATCTATCGCGAAATCTTTTGACTCTCGTCATCGTCTTACTGTCTTCTTCCTATCGCTATTTTATCGATATTTCCACAAGTGCTTAAGCGAAATACCCAGCTGCCATCAACCCTTGGAACATTTCGAACGCACTATCCGCAATATCAGAAATACGCAGCAATTCACCATAAAGCCTTTTTTCGGACGTATAGTGAAATACAAGGAACCCATCCTAAGCAGTAAAACACGAATGTGAAATGCTCTTCGCTCTTTGTTTTCCTACCTGCTGTTATTTACAAACATCTTAATTTCCTTAGCACTATACAACTATATGAACATATCCACATTATATAAGAATACTTTAAATCCATTAGTGCGTGAAAATTCTAAGAGAAAAATAGGTGGCACCTACAATCTATATAATGTAAGAGGGTGACAATGAATCACTTCACGTAGAGCACAAGTGATTAAAATTACTATCAACTATCACTTCAGTGATATCTTTTTGTTGATTTGATGTTTGATCTTCCGTTTATGACACCGGTGATGTCCAGTTGTATCAAGCCACTGTTTTGTAGCGCACTTGCAGCCCAGCTTGAAGATGTTATGTAAATGTGTCACTCGGATCACCTGAATATTCTAATTGCCTAGATGTAATTTCCTTCCTTAGTTGCCTTTTACGACAAGCTATGTTTGGGGCAGTGATATTCTAAGCCTGTTCCTGCACGGGAAAATAAACTAATATCAATTTGATAAGAAAATCAATTGTATGAGAATCAAATGTGCATGCTGTGCTAACACCAATTTTTTATACTGGAATATAAGAATTTCCATCCCACTTAAAAAAAAAAGTTATCCTCGCAACAAAAAGTGAGATCTTTCTCTGCACGCTATTTGTTTGTGATAGTTTCGAAGAATTAGCCCTGTCTAGACGGAAAAATCGCTAAGAAATTCAAAGTTGCTTGATTCTATCTAGGGTGATATTCCATCTGAATTCTAGCCACTAGGTTCTGCCCGAAAAATCACGCAAATAATTAAAAAAATGTTATCTTGGATGTTGCCATTTAAAATGCGCAAATCTATGGGGGATCTCAATATGACCCCGCGCATGGAATGTATGCGATAGGTTTACTAATAATTCGTGGCGTAGGTACCAACTCTAAAACGTTATTTTGATGGTTTCATTTGCGGTGTCAATAATAATAAAAAAAACATTTATATATGAGGTATGAAAACAGTCAGAAGCTGATGGTGGAATATCCCAGATTGTTCGTACAAAATCCCTTTTCGATGCACATTATTTTCGATACAAAATTGTTTCATTTTCAATAAAAATGGTTTTTTCGTTGGCCGAAAATAATTTCAATTAATTTGCTTTCATGAAAATGAATATCTGATTATTGCTCCTGCGTTGAGAGCTTCGCAGCCAATCTTTCTTCATTTTTTATTTCTCAGAACGTTCCCTAGGTAGGTACTGAAAATATTTGTTCAGTACTAGCATTAGAATGTGGAAAACCATAACTGTCCGAGCTAAATTACATTGATTTTAAAAAAAATGTTCGATTGTTTTATGATTTTTTATATCGTTTACTGTTTTCCAGAAATGTTATACATCCATTTTTCCTTTTCTTCGAAATGCATTGTAATATTTCTTCCAATGCAAGGCAAATAGTTGTTTCATCAAACTATATAGATTTCGTTAGTTGTTTGACCTGTTTGCATTTTCAAAACTGAGAGAAATATTTGGGCACCAAAATTTCATCTCATCGTATCACATATTAGTGGCATCCTTTTTTATATCTTGAACAGTCAATATGTCAAATCTCAAAGCATTTCCAATTACAATTAATCGTTTGCCTTCTTTCTGATTGAATAATGTGACTTACAAGACTGACCTTAATAAATATCACTTATTGTCACTTACATTAATATCAGTAGTTAAATATTCTGGCCTTATAAAATTTTTAAAAATTCGAACTTAAACCTGCCTGTATTTTTTTAAACAAAAGATTAACAAATATAATCTTTGGACTGAAAATGTTGGACTAAGCGTTGTTGTAATCTTTATAATATGTAACTTGTAACGATGAAAGAAAAATCCCTTAAATTGCTAAAATGTCCCTTTTTAGCTCAAACATGTTAAAAATCGCAGAAAATTCCTCAAAATGACATCACTGCTGAAACCTAGCTTCTCCAAGCATTTGCTTATGCGGATCGGAAGGGACCTACCATTTTAAGCCGACTCGGAAAGGCAAATTTGAGAAATTGATACTCGTATATGTTTCTCAGACTTTTGGAAGCGTTGTGGCAGTTGAAATAAAACTTAAAGTGTTACTTGGCCCGACGTGATTTGAACCTGATTACCCTTCGATTAGTATGTAGTCCAACACACTCACCACGGAGCCACTGCGGGCACATCAATTTTAAGCAAAGTAAATTAAGACTTAAACGATACAAACTGATGGCAATCGAGACTATTTAAGTGTTACATAATATATTGCTGTGCTTAAACAACAACTGACCCGCTGACAAAAATATCAATTACTATAATCGAAATGGTTACGGTTATGGCAAGATAAATATCGCACAAAAAAATAATAACGACCGCATATGAAAAAGCCACAATGATCAGTCTGTTCCCGATCGTAGTTAAATCAAAATACAGTAAGGACATAGATACGATGAATCACAATCGAATATTACGTGTCTTGAATGTGGTTTTTGTAAGCTTCGGCTATCAAGTTCAATGGCTTAGCGCAAACTCACAAAAGTTCCAACTATCATTAGTTGGCTGTGTTTACTTTATTTGTTTAGCATTCTGGTACGCTATATGTTTTCAACAACACTTCAGCGCTTCTTCGATTCTCTGTTTTCTAGTAGATTTGGCTCCAATTCTCCACAAATGCATCCGTTTGCATCTGTTAATGGGTATAAAAGTGATGATACTTGTTATGTTTGATATGAGACACGTTACCAAGGCATTGAATGCATTAATCAAAGCCTTACCAGAAAAGACTCCCTATTTTTGGTCGTGGAATGAATTCGTGGTATATATTTTCCTTTTTTCCGGTTTCCTTATCAATTTCGGATTCGCCATGTACATAATGGTGGAGATGGAGTTCTTGGTGCCGACTTTACAACAAGTTATGCATTTTACAGCCTTGTGTGTGCCGCATTTTGCGTTGGCTTCCTCTTTTAAGCTGCTTAATGTGACCACTTGGATTGTGCGAATTCAACTACAAAATATGTGCACTGAATTAAACACCATTTTTAATAAGGAAATTTATCAAAAGAACGAATCGTCAGTTCATCCATCTGGGGATAGCAATACGAGTTCAGTTCAACTCTCGGTGATTTCGAAACAGGCAAATCATACAGAGATCCATTTAAGTCCTATTTTGCTGTTGAGCAAGCAGTTAGAAGAGCTTGTCAACGCTGAACATGAGATAAATACAGTTCTACAGAAACAGACGTTTCTTTTGTTATCGATGAATTCAGTTTGTTTATTGGGAGCAACTTACTCGATAGTTAATTACCAAACTTCATGGTATTTGATTTTGGAGGGTCCACTCGGAAGAAGTCTAATGGCGTTTTACTATGGAGTTTTTGTGTTCATATGCTGGGATTACATTTGCCTTTCTGTGTCGAGTTACTTTTTAGAGACTAAGGTGAGTCCAATTTTAAAGAACGTCACCTTAGCCGTGTCCTTAATTTAAACACATCCATTTCACTTTAACTTGAAATTCTTAATATGCCTATAAACCTTGAACATAAATGGATAATACCTCTCTCATTTACAATGCTAACAAATATTGTAGGTACCTGAGTTTATTTATCACTCATTATAGCGTTGATGGCACAGATACCTACTAGATTCACAGGCACACCGAAGTGACGGTAGTAACTATTGACACGCCATAAATGGTATATATGTATATGGAATGTATGTATAAACGTTAATTGGCGTGTCTTTATTAAAGGCTGCATTCCTACATTAATGCTAATTTTAAGCATTGAAAATACGCTATTCGGATAAAGCATTTAATTTAAATTTGACTTACTGACCACGCCATCGAATATTGGCAAAGCTTTCAAAATACTTTACCTTCTCCTGTATCGTTCTCCTGTTTTCAGAAATTATCATTCGTTGGGCAGATTATCCAAATCCTACGATGTACGCCCCAAATTGGAAAAGATACGATGTCAATTCTAAAGGCTATGAGATACATGTTAAGAGATAAGTTAAAAATGCGAATATTTTTTGGTTTACCTCTAACATGGGAAACTTTTTTTTTTGTAAGTTGCGTCATGTTTGTTTGTTTATTTAGAGTTTGTTGATAATTTGTCTTTTCTAGGTGAATGCGCTCTATGGTTTGGCAGTAGCGATATTCATGGTTTACCTATATTTCAAAGATCAAATTGAAGCTTTACAAATGCAATATGAACAATAAACCGCTGTAGCTTAGTTACAGTTTAGACTCTTAATGACTGTTATTTCTTATAGAACTTTATGCTGATTTGTGATAAGAGTAAAGAAGAAACTAGAACCTCGAGGGTCAATAACATTTTCTGGGAGTTCCGAAGGATGTTCAGCAGAACTTGTGGACTTAGTACTGGCCATACCTAACGCTCAACTACAGCTCAACTCCTCAAACGTTAAACGTCATTATCTACAAAACAGATTTTTGAGCGCCACCTTCGAATCCTTTTTACTGATTAACTGTAATAGGACAGTGAGGGGTGGAATTGCCTAAGAACGAAGGGTAAAAGGTGCAACCTTATACTCAAATAGCATAGCCAAGGCCTGCTCGGCTAGTTACTCTCTTACACTGAACTATGGGTTCCTGGGCACACAGGTATTCTTCTTCTTCCTTAAAGGCAGTGAGTTTTGATCTCGATTAAAGGGATCTTAAGCCTCCCACTTAACTGCATCCATACTGGTCCGCCTGTGACGTTCGCCCGTTCGACTTTAGAAAACAACGGCAGGCCTCCCTTATCAAATTATTGGCGTTACTGCCTATGTGTTATCCAGGAATTAGTAGCACTGTCTCTCTTTCGAAATGTACATGCTCCTATTATGTCTTGGTTGATCTTGCTTTTTTGATCTCTTATTTACTACTTTACACATTGCGCCGCTTTAAACTACAGGTGTGTTTTTTTATTTAAGCGTATATATGCTTGTTCACATTTTTATGTTAAATACAACAACAACATAGCCTAATACGCTGATTTTAGCGGGGATATCTATCGCCGCTAAGTCGTTAAGCGGATAAAGATCAGTGCTTCCAAACACCGTTTTCTATCTAATCCGATAACTTTTGTTATCGAATGTCAAAGCTTTGACATTTCTCACCTACTGAACTGACACATCTGGCGCAGTGGTTAGTGTGTCGGACTACTAGTCGAAAGGTCCCCGTTTCAATTCCCGCCGGGGCCAAGATATATCTAGAGTTTTTTTTCCACTGTCCGACCTATTGCGAACGTCTGACAAACATCCAAGAGTATCAATTGTCATGAGAAGCTTCTCAAGGTTGCCGTTTGGATTCGGCTTAAAGCTATATGTCCCTTCCACTTCGCACAAGAAAGGGTTTGAAGAAGCTAGTTTAGTCCCTGTATGGGCCATTAATGCCTAATATTTATTTTTTGAACTGACACAAACACCAAATTTTACTTGAGAGTGAAGTTTTATTTTCAACGAAAACCACTTGTCCTATAGGAGTCAACTTTGTAGTTTTAAGTTGCAATTTTCTCGCCCTAGACGGTTATTATTTTTTTTTTTTTAGCAAATCCAAATTCCAGAGCACTCAGACTCGGTAACGGTCCATTGTACTACCAGGCAGAAATCTTCCTTTTGGTGTAGAGGCTGGAGAATGGGTGGCGTATGTTGTTGTTCCCCACGGGGATTGAACCTGCACCGCACGGGTCACAAGCCAACACACTAACCTCTACACCGTCGGCACCCTCGCCCTAGGCGGTGGTATTATATAGATTTTTAATCTGGGTATGTAGTGTTTTGGAACTTAACTTCCAGGTTCAATGTGCACTTGTTTGACAGAAAGTTCAAAAAATCATTTATTAAAGCCCATGCCATTTGTGAACCAGGACAAGTGGACAACTTTATATTTTTAAGTTAGTAGCAATTTTCTACATGGTAGTGTAGTAAGATTAAAGTGCTGCCAAGTCACATTCGAGCGTTTTTTACTCTTTTTATAAAAGCCTATATAGGTACGCTTGCGTAAAAAAACGCACCTTATGATTAACTTGATTAACGTTCCTTCTCAATTTTTACACGGGCGAATGGTGCAGGTAACCCGATATTCGTGCGAGTCCTCCAATAGTTTTCTGATATTTTCGTAAATTAACCTTGCCCATAAGGGTGACACAGCGGCCTGAAAGATCTTTTGTATCGAAAAGGGTTTACTAATCCAAAAGTTGTTCAGTATATCCCTAGTAGCATGGTTCCTCAACACTACTGACGTAAGTATTTCTCTGTGAAAAATACGTCTTCTTAAACAATGTAGTGCCAGACATTCACAGAGAAAGTGTTCAGATTAATCCTCCTCTAGACAAAACCTACATTCTATCTCCGAACACAAATTTAATTTGTTATTCCTGAGCCAGCATTAGCTAGTTCATCCGCAGATTATTTGCCCGCAATGCCCCGTTGGGCAGGTAATCGTGTGTCTGTCTAGAGGCTACATTGCCTTCTGCTTGCATGAAATGGGTTCTCAGTTACATCCTTTATCCAAAACAAGATTGTGATTACTTTGGTAGCAATAGACGGATGATTAGTGAGTTTGGAAGTAAAGCGGATAGAAAGCCAATTGGAGTTAAATTTCTAGCAATGAAATCTTTAGTAACAGAACATAAAAGTTTTATTTTCGTATAACGTAACGTAACGTAACAATACAATTAGGTACACATACAATAGATATATATTGCAATAAGGCTCAGTTGCTCCAGCAGTGATTATACTAATCAATTGTTATCGTATAATAATGTACTGCATGTGCTATACTATAATATCCGTAATAGCACCACCTGCGACGTCAACCTCGTTCCTCCTCAGATGTGAATTAATATGTACTGAAAAGAGATTATTAACTCCATCTCCCAAAATACTACCCGATAAACTTACATTTAAGGATACCCATTTGTCTAAAGCTCTTGTTGCATACGGTGCAGGTGAATGGTTTTTTTCTCTAAGTGCTTCAGCTTATGAATTCTAAGCGTCTTAGCAATAGCAAATGCCTTTCCGCAAGTTTCACATTTGAAGTCCCTTTTATCTGTAGGGAACATATCATTTCAAAAACTATTATAAGCGCCAAAAGTTAAAAGTACCTTCATGCTTTGCAGCGAAATGCTCCCTTAAATTGCCTCTTTGTGAAAAAGCCCATCCGCAGATTGAACACTTGTGTGGTTTCTTGTACAGGTGCAGAGAATTAATGTGCAGTTTTAAATGTGCTTCCCGCTTAAACGATTTACTACATTGATTACAGGTAAACGGCCTGTTCTCCTCGTGCGTTTTTAAATGTTTCATCAGCTGCGTGTGTAGCACAAACGCCTCAGAACACTTACCACATTTGTATGGTTTTATCAGCGCCTGCTTTTGCTCGCGTTTCTTCAAAATATTCAAGACTGCTGGAGACGCGGGTGCGCCATGTCGTTTGTGATTATGTAGACGAAGATTCATAGAAGAACGAAAGGGTTTTTCACAAATGTCGCACCGGCAAATTTTTCGGCTGGGATCGTGTACCTGCATGTGGATACTCAAGCCATGTCTATGGAAGAATTCTGTAAGGAGATACAATTTAGCCAGGGAAATTTGTTATATTTAATAAATGCCTACTCTTGGGACAGTTTGGGCACTGCAATTCCTTCATTCCGTGCATCTTTATGTGTAAACTTAACAGACCAGAGTTTTTAAAGCCTGCAGCGCAAATAAATATTAATGCGATTGGGGTAAGTTTCCAACGAATACTTACCAACTCCACATTCGCTGCAGAGAAAGGGGCTCTCTCCAGTGTGTGTCCTCTCGTGCACTACTAAATGGGTAAGCTGAATAAATTTCTTCTCACAGTACTTGCACTTGTGCAACTTGCTTTCATCGTGCCAACTCAAGTGGTAATTAAATCGCTTTAACGTGATTTTGCCAAACTTCTTGCCGCAAGTTATACATTCGCGTACTTTTTCGATATGGTTCATTTCATTGTGCTGTGCCATCATTTGTTGACCTCCCCTAACTTTTTTACCGCAAATTTCACACTTTTGAATTGTGTGATAATGGATTCTAGCATGGCTATTCCGTTTACCTTTTGTGTCGAAGCTCTTTTTACACTTTGGACACTGGTACGGCAATTCTGAAGAGTGCAACACATTGTAATGTTGATTTAGAAGTTCTGGGTCATCAAAACTAACAATTTCCATGCAGTATTCACACTGGTACTGTTTAAACTCCTTGATGACTGTGTCCATTTCTTCCATCGCTTCCGCACTATATAATCCAGATTTCTTTTCAGATTTGTTCGATTCCAATATTTTTTCACTTGCCTTTGACACCTCAAGAAGTTCTGGTGCTTTCGGTCGTTCACCACCAGGAAATTGATAATGTTCCTGAATTGTTATTGTTTGTTCCCCTTCGAAATCGTCTGGATAGTCAATATCCAAATCGCCATACCCGGATTCAAGTCTGACTATAATGTCCAAACCGGTGCACAATTCACAAAAGTTTATTTGTGCCTCCTGGCATATCATGCGGAAGTTGTGAATTTGACAAAAGCTGTCGAAGCAGGTGAGGCAAATCTTCTGAGGTAAGCCATCACCTTCTGCGATCTGTGAAAGAGAACCGAAATTTGGACATGGAAATCGATGAACTTATCATGGGAACCTATACATTGAGATTCCATATCTCGAACTCTTCCAGAACCATTTTCAATTCGTTGGAATATTCTGTTACGGTGTACATGGCATGAAGATCGGAACCATCCAGACGCTCAGACGCTTTGCCACAAGTCCTGCAAGTATTTTCTGCTACACTCATTTTAAGAAGTCTCTGCAAAATGTAAATACGAATGAATTCTGAAGAAATTTAATTCAGCTATTCAATTGTTTACGAATAGGTTGTACGTCAAAAAATGTCAATATTGCGATACGTTCGTTTTGTTGAACACATAAATTGCATTGAATACTGTTTGATTAAGAAAATATATGTACTAGGTTCTGATTCAAGAATGCCATCTTGAAGTTAGTTGACACGAACGAACATCCTCTCCATAATGACGGCGAGGCTTGATCAGAACTAAAGGGATCGTAACCCTCCCACTTAACTGCATACAGGTCCGCCTGTAGGGTTCGCCAGTTCGATCTCAGAAAATAACGGCAGGCCTCCCGATTTTGAATCACTTCGTCGCTGAGGCTAATCAAATGCTGGTGTTGCCGTATTTGTGTGATCCACGAATTTTTAGGCCTGCCTCTTTCGCGTTTGTATTGGAACGTTGATTGATATTGCCTTTTTGACAGGGTTCATTTCTTAGAATATGACAGTAACAACTGAGCCAGTCGAGCTTCATTTTCTTCGAGATAGGTTCTTTGACGTGAAGGCTTTCTCTGATCTTGGAACTTCTTTTTCGATCAATCTTTGTTACTACCGCTGCCATGCGAAGCATCTTTATCTCAGCTGCTGTTAATTTGCCCTTATAATTTGTGTACGCTGTCCAACATGTATGTGAGCGCCGCGTGCACAACTGCGGTGTAGAGCCTTCCTTCAGCTTAGGAGACATTTTTTGATCACCGAAGATGACTGAGTTTTTCCGCCACTTCATTCAACCAACGCTTACTCGATGTTTAATGTCGTCATCACAGCTTGCTTCGCTATTGATCATAGATCCCAGATATTTGAACCTTTCGCACTTGGGAATCAATCTTCCATTCATAATCTCTTATATTTTCTGTCTTAGAAGACGAAGAAAAAACACGTATACATTCCTTTAACAGATGAAACACGTTTCCTAATTTAGTATAGAATTCCAAAAGAATTGTGGCGACCTCGAAATACTGTGGCTACGCGAGGAAGCATTCCGTGGAACCACACACTAATCATAGATGTCGCAACGAACAACAACGAGTAATTCATGACAGAACGAACGGTCGAGAGAGAAAAGAAAATGGTGTTTGTTCTTCGAGTTAGTCGCTTCATTGTTTTTATCGTGTTTATAATATTCAATAAAGAAATATATTAAATAAACTAATTGTTTTACTGTGGATATTTATCTGTGCACACACTCGTGCCTACAGTGGTGACCCCGACGTGATCCACAACAATTAAAAATTTATTTAATTGGCAACAGCCGAACCAACTACGCACTTTATCTCTTGCACTTGTACATACATATATTTATAAGCATGCAAGGCGAACAAAACACAAGGACGAATGCAGGCGTTTCCTCAGGACCACCAACTCCATCCGATGCGGAGATCCAGGAAATCATTGCTCTCAAAAACCTGAGGATTCCTCCGTTCTGGAAAATTAATCCAGCGCTATGGTTTGTACAGGTGGAAGCGCAATTCCACAATAATCGGATCATCAGCGACAACAGCCGATTCAACGCCATCATCGCTGGACTGGACCCAGAAGTGCTGAATGAGGTATCAGACTTAGTGCAGAAACCACCGGACACAGATAAGTACATTGCTTTTAAAAAACAAGTCATATCTAGGTTCACCGAGTCTAAGGAGAGGCAACTGAACAGATTGATGACGACCCTTGAACTTGGCGACAGACGTCCATCAAGTCTCCTCAGGGAAATGCGAAGACTGGCTGGTTCAAATGTTCCAGACGACATGTTGTCCACTCTATGGATGGCACGTATGCCCAGTCATGTGCGTGGAATACTTTCTGCCAGTCACGGAATCGACCTCACTGCGTTGTCTGAAATCGCAGACAAAATCGTTGATAACACATCCGCCCACGCTGTTTTCTCCACTGATGTTCATGAAGATGACCCTATACCACAATCCACCAACGCTGAAAGTGATCTGAACAGAAGACTAAATTCCATCGAGTCCACTCTGTCAACTCTAATGACGGCTATGCAATCACTGAAAACCAGTCACAGCCATGGCAGGTCTCGACCACAGTCAAGGAATAACAGATCGCTCTCAAGAGCATCAACTCCTAACGGAATGTGTTTCTTCCATGAGAAATTCGGCAGCGATGCCCGGAAGTGTAAGAAACCATGCAGCTACAAAGCAAAAAACTAAGTGAGCTGTTGTCCTCAGAGGCGGACGGCAACAGTCAAAGATTCCACAAGGAACACCGCCTCTACATCTTCGACAAGGAGACAAACCAAAAGTTTTTGCTCGACTCTGGATCAACTATATGTGTCTTACCTCGTTCCAGGGACTGCAAAAACAACAGAGGGGAAATAACACTCCTGGCAGCGAATAACTCACCGATTCACACCTACGGCGAGAAGATCCTCACACTCAACCTTGGTCTCCGGCGAGCTATCACTTGGCCGTTCGTTATTGCAGATGTTAAAACAGCAATAATTGGCGCAGACTTGCTCGCACACTACGGACTTGTCATTGATTTGAAAGCCAGACGTGTCATAGACAAAACAACATCATTAACGGTACAAGGCGAGATTGATACCAGTGATTTGTCAAAACTTCTGACTATCAGTGGTCCTGAACCATACATAAATCTCGTCAACGAATTCGTTCTGGCCAACAACAACGCACCTGATCCAAAATCAGGAGTCAACATCGTGCAACACTGCATCGTAACCACGGGCCAACCAGTGTCCGAACGACCACGACGACTCTCCGGCGACAAGTTGAAACAGGCCAAGGCTGAATTCGAGGATTTTCAAAAGAAGGGTTACTGCCGTCTATCCAGCAGTCCTTGGGCTAGCCCCATTCACCTTGTTGAAAAAAAGACTGGCGGTTGGAGATGCTGCGGTGACTACCGCCGTCTGAATTCCATAACACAACCAGATAGCTACCCCATTCCTCACATCATGGACTTTACTGAACAGTTGAACAACAAAAACTGCTTCTCGATACTGGATCTAGACAAGGCATACTACCAGATCCCGATGACACCTGACGACATCCAAAAAACTGCGGTGACCACGCCTTTTGGTTTGTTTGAGTTTGTAGTCATGCCATTCGGACTCAAAAACGCAACTCAGACTTTCCAAAGGCACATGGATATGGTCCTACGTGGACTAGATTTCGTTTTTTGCTACGTTGACGACATCCTCATTGCCTCCGACTCAGAGGAAGAACATCGCCAACACGTCCGTATAGTTCTACAACGTCTCCACGAACATAGACTTATCATCAACATCAGGAAGTGCATTTTTGGGAAGTCTGAGGTTACGTACCTTGGACATACAATCAACCAAGCCGGATGCAGACCACCTGAAGCCAGAGTTGAGGCCATATCGAACTATCCAAAGCCATCCAACATCATGGAACTACGTCGTTTTCTTGGAGTCGTTAACTACTACTGACGATACATCCCTAATTGTGCCCATATTCAAGCACCGTTGAATGGACTCATCAGGGACTCCAAGAAAAACGACAAACGACCCGTTCCCTGGACTCCTTTGGCGGAAGAAGCTTTCGATGTATGCAAGGACAGTATCAAGCATGCTACACTACTCAACCACATCGATCCGAAGTCTACACTTGTCCTAACAACGGATGCTTCTGATATCGCAGTTGGTGCCAAATTGGAACAAAAACAAAATAACCAATATCAACCGATCGGACTGTTTTCATGCAAACTGTCACCTGCACAAAGTCGCTACAGCACATATGATCGCGAGTTGCTGGCAATATACCTAGCTATCCGATTCTTCCAACACATCTTGGACGGTCGACACTTTGTCGTGCAAACGGATCACAAGCCGCTCATATATGCGTTCCAGCAGAATTCGGACAAGGCCTCGCAACGTCGTCTAAGGCAATTAGACTACATATCGCAGTACACTACGGACATTGTTTACCTACCCGGCGACGACAACTCAGTAGCAGATGCATTATCGCGACTCAATTCGATAACCATGCCAATCCAATTTGATCTGAGAGAACTTCATTTATCTCAGCTACTCGATGTGGAACTTCAATCAATCCTGAAGCAACAAAATTCATCGCTCAAGTTAAAGAAACTCACTTTGGAACCCGAAATTAAAATTTACTGCGATGTTTCCGACAATATGATTCGACCATATCTACCAGCTTCCCTGCGACGGAAGGCCTTTGAATCCATCCATGGTCTTTCTCATCCAAGCGGAAGAACAACCAGTCGACAACTCAGAGAGAAGTACGTTTGGCCAAACATCAGGAAAGACGCATTGGAGTGGTCACGCACTTGCATCCAATGCCAACGATCCAAAGTTCATCGACATACGAGGCTTATCCCGGATTCAATTGCAGTTCCAGAGCACCGTTTCCAGCATGTCCACATAGACCTCATTGTGCTGCCACTCTGCAAAGGCAATAGGTATTGCCTAACTATGATCGATCGCTTCAGTAGATGGGTGGAAGCAGTACCTCTACAGGACATGTATGCGGACACAGTGGCCACGGCGTTTTATACGCACTGGGTTGCTCGTTTCGGTTCGCCAACAACATTAACCACCGACCAGGGAACTCAATTTGAGTCTGCACTGTTCAACGCACTGATCAACATGATTGGAACGGTGAGGATACGAACATCACCCTACCACCCAGCCTCAAATGGACTTGTTGAACGTTGGCATCGTTCACTGAAAGCCGCCCTGATGTGCCATGAAAAAACGAACTGGACTGATGCTCTTCCGACAGTGTTGTTGGGATTGCGAACGGCATACAAAGAGGACATCAAGGCCTCCGCAGCAGAGATGCTTTATGGAACATATCTCAGAGTTCCTGGTGAGTTCTTTACGAATAATAACTTTGTTCTAGATCCACAGATTTTCGTTGAGAAACACCGAGAAGCGATGCTTAAATTCCGTCCTACAGCAACTGCAAACCATGCTAAAGAAAAAATGTTTGTTTCACCAGATTTAAACAAATGTACACACGTGTTCCTACGCTGCGATGCTGTGAAGAAACCACTGCAACAACCATACACAGGTCCACATCCAATAATCCACCGAATCAGTAATCGACTCCTCACAATTAATGCAGATGGCAGAAAATTAAATGTTTCGGTAGACCGTTTGAAACCAGCTCACATCTCTGTCGATTTTATCCCAGACGTTCATCCAGATGTCAACAAAAATCCAACTTCACTGAAGAATCTGAAAAACAAAAATCAATTGGATAAAAATAAAACAGCTGTGAAACAAAAAGTAACATTTGCCAGTTCATCGTGACTTCGTCACTGGAGGGGGAGTCATGTGGCGACCTCGAAATACTGTGGCTACGCGAGGAAGCATTCCGTGGAACCACACACTAATCATAGATGTCGCAACGAACAACAACGAGTAATTCATGACAGAACGAACGGTCGAGAGAGAAAAGAAAATGGTGTTTGTTCTTCGAGTTAGTCGCTTCATTGTTTTTATCGTGTTTATAATATTCAATAAAGAAATATATTAAATAAACTAATTGTTTTACTGTGGATATTTATCTGTGCACACACTCGTGCCTACAGAATCTTTCAATTGAGCCGTAACAGCTAAAACAATTCCGCGTCAACAGTGATGGTAAAAAGAAACCGCTGTACTTTAGTCCCCGGTGAAGTCATTTTATGGCGTCAGTGTGCGTACCTACTGTCATATACTACCTTGTAAATAAAATTCAGCAGGCGAAAGTTTCGTGTCTCTGCGATTTGGAATTAGCTATAACTATTCTGAACCATACCTGTAGCTATGAAACATATGTGTTATGTTGTCCTTTCCTATTTAGGGACCCTATTGTATACCAACTTTGCTTGCTTTCCATTGTTAAGTTGGAAAGTATCTGATTAAGAATAGCTAATTACATTTTTCTAAACTGTATACGTGTTTAATGAACCTGAGCTGCACGGAATTGTACCGAAAGATCATAAAAGTGCATATTGTCCCAAATTGTTTTACATTTTATCACTTTGTGTACCGCGAGATTGGCTGCACTTAGCTCTGAGGTAGGACAAATGGGTTTCACAATTGAAAATTCAAATTGTACTGATGTCAAATGATTTTTTTGTTTGGCATAAGATATCGTATTTCTTAGTTTAACGTTACATACATATATCAACATATATATATAAAAAAAAATTATATAGAATTATTATATTACAATTACAATCTATTCTGATTTGACCTGACAGTTTTCACTCACTTGTGCTGTTCTGTTATGATATTGTCCGTTTACGTTTGAAATCAATTGTCATTTGATTATTTATTAAAACTTAGTGGCAGAAATCCAATGTTAAGGATTGTAAAATAATCATAAACTTCGAAAAATATACAAAACTCCTAAGTTGTGTTGTGAAAAAACCAAATGCTTTATTAAAAAAATCCAAAATGTGATACAAACACTTTAAGCAATACCGTCAAAAGTATCAAAGTCCAATGTCTTTAGAAATTCTTCAATTTTCAATTTTAAATCTTCATTATCAACTACATCAAAACTTGTTAACTCCTCATTTGTCATAGGCGAAGAATTCTTACCGCGGTCAAACCATTGTAAAATGGCTGACTTCTCGTAAGTGAACCCGTCTTTTACCAGCACAGGACAAGTCATGATCTCATGAGTAATAGGACATATTAGCTCCAATGGAATATCTATCTCACTTGCTGCCATATTGAATATGATAGAACGAAATCCCGCAATATGTGACTCCAGTGATAACGTTGCAGATAAATCCCAAACAATCACTGACCGATCATTGGACCCAGAGGCAAGTATAGTAGAGTCACCGTTTATTGCCACGCAATTTACATAACGCGAGTGTTCGACTAATGTTTGCATGCAGTTTCCTTGTAAGTCCCAAATCTTTACAGCTTTATCCATGCCGGAAGATATCAGGAGTGTTCCCCGTGAATTGAATCTGAAATAATTTAATTCAAATTGAAACCATTAAACTAGTTTGAAGGTTGCCACCTGACCTGACACATGTAACAGAACACCCGTGTCCAGCGATTGTTAGAACACATTCGGCATTCAGCAAACTAGAACTATAAACTACTGAATTGCCAGATTCTTTTTCATTCGGCCCTTCGGGAACAAGTCGCGAATTTTTTGAATTCTCATTTGATTTTAAAGAATATATTCGCCAGAGTTTTATGCATTGGTCGTTGCCACACGTTGCCGCTGTATGAATCGTTGTATCAGGATCTGATGCTATATGGATTGGGCACCAGTAAGACATATGAACAACTCCCTTAACTACTTACGGTCTGAATGGACAAGTCTACAGAAGTCAGCGTGAACGACACCGAGATCATGCGCATTATCGATACCACAATCATATTCGTTGTTCTGAGCTGTGGATGCAAAGAAACGCCTTTCTAATGTGCGAATGTATGCATAATTTGATCAACTAACCTTTAGCTAGTTTATGTTTCAATAAATATGATTATAGTATAGTATAGATTATAGTGCTAGGAGTGTTTTATTGTACCCTGGTAGCACTTTAATTGGCTTTTTATTAAAGTTGCACAGAAAAAATATTTAGTTTTTTAAACCTTTGTATTGGTGATTTTTGCCAGAAGTGCTTACCCATGTTCAATGGAACACTCCGAATTTCTTACCGATGGGAGTCTAGCACATTAAAAACTACTTACTTTCGCCATCTTTTCTAAGTAATATCAGCCTAATCATTCCATTATTGCAACCCGTTAAAAGAATGTTTGAATCCGCCGAGAAAGCTATACCGTAGACTGTCTCTTCGTGGAAATGAAAATTTCTAGAAACTACCGTTTAAGACAATTTCTTTTTGAAAACTTGACTTTAACTTACCTGATCAAACTTTTATCTTGACCCCAAAGACATACAGCACCACTATCGTCAGCAGATGCGATATAAGATCCATTTGGACTGCAAAAGTTTAAATGAATTTGTTTTTGCAGTTACTAAAGATAAATGTATTTACCTGAAACAACAAGCTCGAACCGCTTCTCCATTGGATTGATAGAGAGTATGTGTTTTTTTTCCCGTAGAGACATCCCACAAAATGACTGTTCCGTCGACCGAAGAGGAAGCAAGGACACCGCCCTAGAATTGTATTGGAAAACGTCAAATGCATATACTTTATGTAATCACTATTAATTGCGAAAGCTTAGAATGATTTTCATAAAGTTAAAAAATGTCTATTGTTTTTATTTGATAATTGTTTAATGAGGTCATTTAGCTGTTAAAACATTATTTTGCAAATCCCGTGGCAATAATAAAATAAATAACTTCGTAAACATGATACACTCATAACTCGCTTTTGCGCGGGGGTAAGAGGAATGAAAAGTTGTTAAAGAACTGCTTCTAAAATGAAGAAATGTGAAGATCTGAGTCAGGCGTATTTATAAGATATCCGTAAAATGTTTCGTAGTTAAACATCTTGTCTGCATTTACAAAAACAAATAATTGCTCGTTCAAATCGACCAACCACATAGCCTTACACCCCATTAGCTTTAACACTTTGCATGTAAGAAAACCACAGTACTTTCCAGCCTGACATTAAATTGACAATTCAAATAAGGCCGCGAGTTTTGTTTATTAGTTCGGCTGTTCAATTTTTGTACATTTAGTTTTTCTATATTTCCTACAATAGTAAGAATTTGTCAACATGAATCACTTTGAGGAACTAGAAGCGCTTGATCCCCGTGCCACTACATTCACAACATCTCGCATTGATACACCTACGCCACACAAAATTGCCGTCGTTCTTCTCGTACATCAGTATCTAAAGGTTTGTAGATATTTCTATTCATTTTAAGTTTTTTTGAACTGTTTTCTCTCGCCCCTTCCAAAGGCAAAACAATCAGCATCCGAAGTTGGTCTCATATTCCCCGCACAATCGCGACAACGCTTCTGCATGCTACTACTTAAACTAATCCAATATCCAGACATGACCTACAAAGACTTACACAACATGCTGACGTCAAGTCGCTACAAAATCGATACCGTCCACCTGGAGGGTTTCGAGAAATGTATGAGCGACCTAAACACACTGGGAATAGAGAATCTGTTCGACTTGTTTGAAATGCAAAGTTTCGATAAGATCCTCTCGGACTCTATTGGTGTCAGCCAGTATGGTATCGTTGGCCTCTACATAAGGCGCGTCGCTGTTATCCTAGATCGGATGTCATTCCCCGAAATGATGGCGCTGTACAAGAACATTTGCCTGTACTACGAGAAAGGTAAATACAAAGCTGGTCGTTAAACATTTCTGTATGTAGGAATTGCATGAGTGTCGGGAACCCTATGTATTGTTGAACTTCTAATTACTAGCATTCTTAGTTAATGGACAGAAAGTTATTGATTTTCTATGACATGGTCGTGCATGCACTCACAAAATTATGGTGTTTAAATCGACTAAAATAGCTTTCACCTTTGATTGAGCTGTGAGAATAAACCCTTTTGTGCCTTAATCAGTTTTTGTGTAATGTAATGTAATTCGGGCAAGGCTTTTAGTTAAAGTGCTAGGGAAAAAGGTGGTTGAGGTTACGAAGGGTGATTTCTTCTGTCTGCAGCCATAATGTTGCCATGTAATGGACAGCACAATAATTACAGGTGGTCCCCCTTCTTTTAAACAATAAATTAACCCTTTAATCCACGGCATAATTTATTCCAGCCCCACTTGTTTGGTGAACATTTTAAAAAAAGTTGATATTTCCTTTCCTTAGGCATTCGCATGATGGCGATAGGCCCGCATAAATCAAACATCCTTGGCAACCGCACTGATACAACCGATAACGAAAATGAAACTATTGAAGAGGAAGAATCACTTATCGATACGGATGCGGCCCATCAGCATCGAAATCCGCACAGCAAATGGTCTGCCAAGCAAGCTGACCTCTTCATTGCCCAACAGTGCAGCTTGCTAGAAAACAATGAAATACGCGCCCTAGCCCCCATAGAAATGCAGACGAAGCTGAATGAAATCATCCAAGACAACCCACTTAACTCTCAAGCGTTCTTTCTAACCTACATGAACAATCTGCGATTGCGAGACTATTTCAGTTCGGTAGACGCTCTGCACAGGTCGTTCGATCGGAGCCCGATGCAGATGATGAACGGCAATGAGCAAAAAGGGTTCCAGTTCTTCAGCATAAATCTGGCTGTAATGCATGCAAACTTTGGCCATCGCGAGGAGGCGTTGGAGTGTCTCAAAGAGTGTATAATGCTCGCCCAAGAAAGTGGTGATAAGCGTTGCTTAGATTTGGCCAACTCGTGGTACTGCATTCTCAACAGCAACAAAATCGATCCTTTTGAAAAGTGCCTGCCTGACTTTCAAGACCCCAGCATGATTCAGAGTCTGTCACTGAGTATACAATTTGTCGTTAAAGTCGGCGCCCAATGCGGGTACCTGCCGTTGGATCTGTTCGAACTCCTCCAGAAAAGCGATGAGTTGAACTGCAAAAACTCCCTGTTGGAGTATTTTTCTGACTCCCTGGCACTACGTTCGGCACTGTGGACTCTTTATGGCCACAACGAAATGGCATCAATGTACGCCCAACTGTTGCTGAAACTGAAAAAGACCTGGGTATTCGGGGATGTGGGAAACAGTGAAAGCGTTTGCATGGTACTTTGCTGCTTAGCCCTCTGGCTCAATATTCAGGGAGAGTATGCGTTGTCGTCGGTCGTACTACACCACACTAAAGAGAGATTTCCGCGAAACCCTTATTCCAACAGTTGGATGATCTGCGAATGCCACATACTAGTTCACCAATCAATACTTCGTTGCAAGTGGGCGGAGGCGCAACGTGCATGCTGCCAACTCTTTGTTTTTGACGAGAATGCTGCTATCCTTCAGCGTGCATCAGTGCTTATTGCAAAGAGGTATCTATCTACCGCGCGGACTATGCTCGATAAACTGCTAACAGCAAAGGACCTTGATTGTTTGACTCAAGTTCGAGCGATGATTCTACTTGCCTACTCCATGATATCGGAGGACAAAATCCATTCGGAAGTTATAGGGACCTTGAACAAAGCCTCAACGTTGGCATTGCAGTCTTACTTGGAGTACGAATGGGCGATAACCGATATGATGTTTGCACAGGTTCTGCTTCAGATGCAAATGCCTCAAAAGGCATTGCAATCCATCAAAAATGGAATGGAGAAAATCTTCGCCAATGGCGGACTCTATGATCGTGCCAAAGCCAATTTCGTGTATGTGAGATGTTTAGTTGCAACGGCCCTGACAAATGACCAGAAAAAGCTCTACTTGGAGGAATGCCGACAACAGATAAGCAACGCTATTGGATATTTCAAGAAGCTAGAAGCTCATGCAAAGGTACTGGACATGTACAGTTACTTGGCGAGGCAATATAATGAGCTTGGTATGCAGCAAGAACGGAATAGATGTGCCTGCCAGTTTAAGCACTACCACATGGAGTTCCCAATACCAGAGGAGTATTTAAATGTTTTCTTTTAAGCAGAAACGTTAGCTTTAAGTTAAGTTCTAAGTGCAAACAATTTCATGTAAATATTATTTATTAATTAAAATAAATGTTTTTAAGTTTTATTCGTGGTTGTCGGATTTGTAGTTGGCATTTTTAAGTGTGAATGGAGATTTCATTCAAGCGGCAATATGTTTTTTTTTTTTTTCTTGGCTGTGCCAATGGATGTGGTAATGGGCAGATTCGTTATCCATGATACGAATCGCCTACAATGAAAAACTGCGTGCTCCGTGTCTTCCTCCTGGTCTGGACAATCTGGGCAAAATTGCGAGCTATCGTGTCCAAATCGATGTAGGTATTTGCGGTAGCCGCCGTGGCCAGTCAGGAACTGCGTAAGGTGGTAGTTGCTGTTTCCATGTGCTCGCTTTGTCCAGGTCTCGATTGAGAGCTCCCTGTATTTGCGATGCTTTCGTTGTAATATACTTCACGTGCGTCTTGAGCTGCAGTCTGTTGTCTAGCATGACTCCAAGATATTTGACTGCTTCTTTGGATCTGATGATCTGGTTCACTGGACAGCTTCTGTTTTATGGTCGGCTAGTTCTAGTCCGGGGGGATACTAGCCAGTGTTTTATCCTGGTAATTGCTTCATTTGTAGCTGATTCCACTTCATGGATCTGCATAGCTACTGTCACGATGGCAATGTCGTCGGCAAATCCAATTATCGATACTCCGCGAGGTAGCATTAATCGTTGGACTTCGTCATACATGGTGTTCCACAGAAGGGGCCCCAGTACGGATCCCTGTGGGACGCCCGCGTTAGCCTTGTAATATTTGACTCCTTCGTCGGTATAATACCTTAACTTCCTGTTGTTAAAGTAGACCGTCACTATCCTCAGCAAGTAATATGGTGTATCCATTCTGGCGAGAGATCTTCTTAGGAATGACCAGTTCGCGGAATTGAAGGCGTTTTTGACGTCCAGCGTAACTACTGCACAATACTCCTTTGTGCCGTAGAGCCATCTTACTCCTTCTATGGCACTTTCAGCTATGTGGACCAACGCTCTTATAGTATCAACTGTAGAACGCGCTCTTCTGAAGCCAAACTGTTGGTCTCAGAGGGCTCCTTTCTCTTCAGCCACTGCGTGAAGTCTATTATAGATTATCTTCTCGAAGATTTTTCCCATGGTGTTCAATAGGCATATAGGGCGGTAGGACGATGGTTCTTCTGGAGGTTTCTTTCCTTTCGGAAGCAGGACCAAGTGCTGCATTTTCCATTTCTCAGGAAAAGTTCCCTCCTCTAGGCACCTCTGCATTGTTGATATGAAGAGGTCTGGTCTCTTTGTAATAGCCACCTTCAATGCCTTGTTTGGGATTCCATCTGGTCCTGGCGCCTTGTTGTCACCTATGCTGCTGCATGCCTTTAGCAGCTCCTCCAGAGTAATAACAGGTATATCGTCTGGATTAACCTCTCTTATTATGCTGCACATAGTAGCTGGTCTTTTGGGGAAAAGGTGTTCTACTATAGATCTCAACATTCTTGGGCATGTTATTGGGGGGGTTCTACGGCCCTTCAGCTTCGTCATAATCAT